>CM070556.1:45285252-45969252 GCA_036346405.1 Phyllostachys edulis
CATGCACCCAAAAGCCGGGCGGTCAAGATAATCTAAGGGATCGGTGAATCACGTCACCGTAGAGGAAGCCCAGGCAGCACCAGATGTCATCCTTGGTATGTTTCTTGTTAATTCAAGATCAAAGATCATCCTATTTGATTCCAGAGTCAGATTCCTTTATTTCAAATAAGTTTAGGGAAAATATGGGTTACCTATCTCCCTTAGATAACCCTATGATGATCCATTCCCCGGCTCTAAATGAGAACCAGCATTTCTATGCCCAAACCTTACCCTGGAGATATCTAGAGTATCTTTCCTGGCACACTTGCTAATCTTGCATTCTTAAGGTTTTGATGTGATTCTTGGAATGGACTAGCTAGCCAAGAATCAGGGACAGATACACGGTGTCAATAGGTCTATCACTCTCACCAATGAGCAAGGTATTTCAGTAGAATTCAAGCCCAAGATTTCAACCGGAGGAAGTTCCATCCTGACCAGCTTGAAGGAGGTAAAGCTTGAAGATATACCAGTGGTGCAAGAATACCCAGATGTCTTTCTTGAAGAATTATCTCAAGATGCCACCGATAGGACATAATGTTCTTAATTGACTTAGTCCTGTGGACCGCCTCAACTCAAAACGACCCTGCTGCACGCCGGCCAATGAGTTAGCAGATTGAAGAATTGCAGAGCAAAGGTTATATCCAACCAAGTTCATCACCTTGGGGAGCACTCGTACTATTTGTTAAAAAGAAAGACAATAGTATGAGAATGTGTGTGGATTACAGATCGCTCAATGAGGTGATGATCAAGAACAAGTACCAAGCATTCGTGATTGATGATCTGCTTTGATCACCGAAAGGAGCAAGCATCTTCGAAGATTGATTTGAGATCCAGCTACCACCAATCAAGATCGCACTGCAAGATATCCTCAAGATCGCCACCACCAAATATGGATCAGATGAATTTACAAAGAATGTCCTTCGCTTTGATAAACGCCTCGCCATTTATGAATATGATGAACAAAGTGTTCATGGAATTCTTGGATAAGTTTGTGGTTGTTTTCATCGATGACATTCTCATCTATTTAAAGGATGAGGAAGAGCACGATAAGCATCTTAGGATAATTTTGGAGAAGCTCAGAGAACATCAAATTTATGCCAAATTCAGCAAGAATGAATTCTGGCTAAGGCAAGTGGCATTCCTTGGACATATCGTGTCAGTAGGAGGAGTTGTAGTAGACCCAACCAAGGTCCAGGTAGTAATGGATTGGAAGATCTGTCACAGAAGTGAGAAGTTTTCTCGGCCTAGCTGGATATTACCACAGATTCATTGAAGGTTTCTCCAAGACTACAAGACCCATGACTCAGCTTCTGAAAAAGGAGAAAAAGTTTGAATGGACAGATGCTTGTGAGAAAATTTTCCAAGAGCCGAAGAAGAGGCTAGTGTCCGCACCTGTGCTAGTCTTACCAGATATCCATAAGGACTTTGAGATCTTTTGCGACACATCTCTTCAGGGACTTGGATGTGTGCTGATGCAGGAAGGCAACGTTGTGGCTTATGCATCCCGTCAGTTGAGGCTACACGAAGGAAATTATCCGACTCATGATCTTGAGTTAGCATCAATTGTACATGCTTTAAAAATCTGGCGGCATTATCTCGTTAGAAACCGATGTGAGATTTTCACGGATCATAAGAGTCTGAAGTACATCTTCACCCAGTCAAAGCTTAACCTTAGACAAAGAAGATGGTTGGAGCTGATAAAGGATTACGACCTTGGAATCCATTATCATCTTGGCAAACCAAATGTGGCTAGGTGTGCCCCGAGCAGAAGGCGACAGCAACACCATCTTGGTTCAGAAGAATCAGCCAGAGTTGTATGAAGAACTGAAGCACCTGAACTTGGAGATTGTCAACCAAGGTTGTGTCAATGCTTTGGAAGTTCAACCCACTCTTCAGAGTCAGATCAGAGAAAAGCAGTTAGAAGATGAAGACATCAAAGAAATCAAGAAAAATATGAGAAGAGGCAAAGCCCTAGGATTTTTTTGAGGATGAGCAAGAAATAAAGGTGGTTTGGAGACCGTGATCTGTACCTAACCATCGTGACATAAACTGCCGATTCTCGGCGAAGCACATGAATTGCTTTTACTCCATCCATCCCTAAGTATCAAGATGTACCAGATCTAAAGGAAAAGTATTGGTGCCAAGATGAAGTGGGAAATTGCTAAGTTTGTTACCCGTTGTGATGTATGTCAGTGAGTCAAGGCAGAACATCAAAGACCCGCTGGTTTGTTGCAATCATTATCAATTCCCGAATGGAAGTGGGAGGAAGTTGGTATGGATTTTATCACCGGACTACCTAGGACCCAATCAGGATGTGATTCTATTTGGGTGATAATTGACCGGTTGACTAAAGTAGCTCACTTTATCCTAGTCAAAATCACCTATGTATGTATAGTTAGCAAAATTGTACATGGCCAGAATCGTGTGTTTACATGGAATACCCAAGAAGATCGTGTCCGACAGAGGCTCACAGTTTACATCAAGATTTTGGAAGAGCCTTGTCGGTGTTTTAGAACCGAACTTACGTAAAGATTGTTTGATTCGGGGGGTTCCTCTAGGCTCAAAATCACTCAGAGATGGAGACACGGGGATTTTTATACAGGTTCGGCCTTCTCCTGGGAGAATACCAACCCTACTCCTGTGTGTATGTATTGAGTATGCTAGATTACAAGATGGAGCCAAAGGTTAGAGTATTGTGCTTCTAATTGGCTTCTCCTCCCTCTTGTCTTGATGATCCCGCCTTTTATACAGCTCGGTGTACCGCTGTATCTCCGCCTAAAGGCCACATTAATATTCCGTATCGTGAGTCATATCGAGGTTATTATGGGAGTAGTAACGCTCCCATGTTGCTAGGTAGTTATCACCATAACAAGAAGTTTAAATCGCGCCATTATTCCGCAGAATAACAACAGAAGTTTACTACCCCATATCCTTAAATATGGTGCGTAAGATTCTCGATCGATTGGGGCCCATATGTCCAGAAGCCCTATCGACTACTTAACCGTCAGAGAAGAGCTTACGACCGATAGTGGTCGAGAAGAGCTATTTATCACGCATTGATCGTAGTAGAACTTACGATCATGCTATAGTCTTAGAAGGACTTACGTACCATGGGGTAGTCAGAGGAAGACTTACGACTATGGGGTGGTCGAGAATACCTTACTTAATTCCAAATTTCTCACTTATGAATAAGGGTATACTCAAGGACCATATGACATCATTATTATCCATAATGTGAATTACGATAAATAATTAAATAAGGATTATTATATCCTCGCCATCTAGCCCCCCCCTTCAAGTGAAAATAACTTACTTGAAAAAGGAGTTTGTAGATGATCCTAAGATCAGTAGTGGTCGTAGAACAATGGTGGTCGAAGGAAAAACTCTTCGACTGGTATTTCATTTGACCATAAATTAACTTGGTCAAGAAGGTTGTAAAATAATCTTACAATTTGCAAGGTGGTCATAGAAGATCTTACGATCACCAGGTGGTCGTAGTACTGAGGTTGAAAGTAAAATCTTTCCGATTGCTGTTACGTTTGACCAGAAAAAGACTTGGTCAAGAAGGTAATTTCACTTGAGGTGTAAAGACTGACCTAATTTTCTCGAGTAGACAAATTTAAGAATCTAAATTGACTCTTACAGACCTGTCTATTGGAGCAGTTCCTAAAGCGGTGGCAACTGTTGGGTCACCACATCTTTAACTCGAGCGTGTGGTTATAAATATTCACCGTAGGTGAGACTAAGGTCTTTTACCTTCCCCCAAATCACTCTCATTGTTCAAACTTTTGAGTTCTCTCGTCACGATCAAATCGAATCCTCCCAAATCTTCCCAAATCCAAGTCCCCACCCTTGAGAGAATGGCTCGAGCCGCCTCTCACCTACCGAATCGGAGAGGGACGCGACCAAGATCAGAGCGTTGGTCGACTTCGAGAAGATCCCAAAGGAGGAGTTTGTGAAGTGGATCAAGGCTGCTGGGCAGCATTGGCCGTCGGGTGAGATTGGAGAAATCCCTGTCTTCCAAGCGTTTTGTGAGTGTGGCCTCCGATTGCCCGCTCACCTTTTTCTTACATTGTACTCGAATACTTCCAGGTGGAGTTGGTGAATCTCGTTCCCAATTCTATCACAATGTTGGGGGCGTTCGTGTACCTATGTGAGGCCTACCTGAGGATTTTGGCCGACTTGGAGTTGTTCCGGTACTTCTACAGAATGACCAGGCTGGCTAGAGTTGCTAGTAGTTACAGTTTGAAGCTCCACGACGGGAAGTCGAAGGAGTACATTCCGATGTTTACTCGGTCGTCGTGGCCGGGATGGAAGAAGAGGTGGTTCTATTAGGAGATTACCAATGAGGACAGCCTCTCCTTCGCTGGAAAGTCGGCTGAGAAGATCTGTGCTTGGGATTCGACTCCCAAGGATCTTGTCAGATCGCCCCCCTTCATTCAAGCTATTGCAGACTTGAAGGAAGAGGGGCTTACCGGATGGCACGTGGTGAAGGACTTCATCACGCGTCACATCAGTCCTTTGAAGAAGAGGGCTCATCCGATGTGGAGGTATTCGGGGTCGCAAGACCCGACTAGGGATTATGACCAGGGTAAGTAAACTTCCAGCTTTAACCTTCTCTATGTTGATTTTGATCTTAGCTTATTGGGAGTTTTATTTGTCTTTACAAACCTCTCACAAGAGGAGGTTGACGCTCGGGTCAAGCTCATCTGTGAGAAGCCCCAACCACCGAACGCGGAGGTTCCTTAGATCCTGGCAGTCCTACCCCCAGAGGGTAAGGTGGAGCGCCTAAAGGTAATCAAGAATGGATTTCATCTTTAAGATTTTGTAGTCGTAGAAGAACTTACGACTAGATATTGTTCATAGAAAATGCTTATCGTCGCATCGGGTCGAGAAATGCTTACTTACTGTGGGGTTGTCGAGAAAGACTTACGACGAGGTAATGGTTGCAGAAAAACTTACGACTGCTTTGTAATATCCTCTTCTCGATTTCTGCAAAAGTAGTCATAGAGAACCGTCAGGATGATGAAGAAGTCGAACTGATGGTTATCGGTGCAATAGTAGAGTAGTTTGATTCTCCCCCGGCCAAGAAGCGTCGGCTCATCCAAGTCACGGACAAGGGAGGTGCGAACTCGAGTTCTTTTGACCCAATTAGGCCTTTTGCAAAATTTGCTGCGGATTTGGCTGCTGCAATAGAGGTTACGGAGGTCGAAGTACTCGAGCCTCTAAAGCGCAAAGCCCCCAAGACCAAGGTACCCTTTTATTATGACAATAAGACTTTCGCAGTTTCTGCCTCTCATGGCTTCATCAAGCGACTAGAAAAGGAGAACTGGAAGAGCTTTATGTCTTTTGTGAAGGAAATCACAGCCAAGAGTACCTATGGTCGAGGGCGGCTGTTCTCGAGGTGGTCGAGACAGTCTCGACCATCCGGAGAGCCAGAGGCGCAAGGAGCGCAGTGCTCACTCAAGACCTATGACCAGACGTGGTCGGCCATCCTCAACTCGATTCTCGACCAGACGTGGTTGAGAAAAAGTCGAAGAAATCTTTTCTAGGGAAGGCTTCTTCTAAATTCAAGATCAAATCCAACAATATGCAAATTGGCAAAAATATCATGTCCCAGATATACAGTATTGAGAAACAACAATGTTAAATTGCTTGATGATTGTCAAGGCCTTGCATGCATAAGAGCTTAAATGGAAGTGCCCTTTCATAGCATCAAACAGCCATACTTGAAGTGGATCACATACATTAGATGCGCATATACATGTAAACATCCCAATGAGATCATTCAACGCCCAACATTTAGTATTCAAGCAAGCAGATAAAAGGAACAGCAAACTCGTGTTCTCGAAACATAAACTCACTTGCCCATGATGTGTTTTAAGTCTTCTATCCTCCACCTTGCAATTCCCATCTATTAGTAGTGACTTTAGCGGCACTTGTATGCACAAATTTCATAACAGTTATCAACACCAAAGGACTTGTGTGCTATTGAAATTAGGCAGTAGAAAGCATGATATATTGTTGGGAATCTAGGTAGGATTAAGTAATCTCATTAGAGTATCAGAAATAAAAAGAAGTAAAGATAAAAAGGATTTTTTAGAGAAGCACGGTTTGTAATTGATTGACATTTGTAAAATAAAGTTCTTCTTGCACGCCCATAAGAAAATGCCGAATTGGACAACACCGGATTACCACTTTGCATGATCCATCATTACATCCGATAATAGAAAAGAGACAAAACTACTAGATTACCAACGCAAAGGTGAATTTGAATGCACTAACAAATTGTGTAACCTTGGGCTTGAACGACCAACGACAATAAAGGCACTGGTAGGATCAACTTTACCGATCTAACTACTCTAAGCCCAATCTTGCCTGTGAGGTACAACTGCTCCATACATTCATGTGTAATCCTTGATTTGTGGATAAAGTATGGCATGCAAAAGGAACAGGTAAGATTATTTTGCAGAGATGATATCAAATCATAACTAAAAGAAGAATCACTATTAGATTTTGTGCATTGGATGTTTGTGATGATTCGATTAGTCTTTAGGCATACATCAGGAATGGAGGATAGAAAAAGAGTAATATGTAATAATAAGCACATGTAAGCGCTGGCAAGTCCTAGCCCCGCACTATATAGATCCACAAGTCACTGAGGCATGTCAAAATCCTTCCATATCAAATAACAGACATGAATGGAAAAGGAAGGAAAGACATGTAACTAAAAACTCAAGATAGATTGTTTAGAATTCTTCGCTCTGCTACTAAACATGTAATCAAGATTTGGATGAGGAGCTAGCCATCGAAATCAGAGGACCTCACACAATAATGAATTGACAACACAGATATATTGATGAAAAGATTAGATATTCCGCATAATCGAAAGTTATGTAAAGATTAGATGGCAAGAACCCACCAACTAATCTAATTACAGAAATAGGCTTTACCTTACACCGGTGCAAACCCAACAAAGCCAGCTTCTTCCTCACCTAGCAAATGACATGTACGTTGCTTCCTCACCTAGCAAATGGCATGTACGTTGTTCATCTAGAAAAAGAAAGGCACAGGAGAATGCTTATTAGATCACAATCGATCACTTGCTCATCAACCACCTCCAAAACGAAACAAATCACACTCAATCACTTTCTCCCTAAGGTTTATTTGTTTCATTTGGCAAGCCAAAATTTCTTTTCTATATCTGCAACAAAGTTTCAATGTATTCTTTGCTTAACAGTAAAACTACAAAGCAAAGAAGTTATAACTTGTGCAATACTTACTTTGAAAAATAGGGAAAGGAAAATACAGGAGGGTTCCATCTCAATTCAAATAAGTTATAGCAATCTTTTGTTAGTGATTTCACTATCACAATTATTTTGCTTGGAGTACCGCAACTATGACACATGATATTTCTAGAGTCTTGACCAAAGTTGAGGAAGACACTCAAGAAGTGCTTTTTTCATCATCAACCTCACTTAACATGCTAGTATATGTTCCCGTTGTCCCGAATGGAAGGCACCGCCAAATTTTGAAAGCATACAACATGCTTTTACGATAAGCAAGATATGCCCAGATCCTAAGCTCCAGCTACATAGGACAAAACTTTATTGAGCATCAGCTAGCATACCTAACCATAAACAACAACAATAAGAAGGGATCAGAGGTATACCGTGAAGAAGATGAGGGCGCCATAGAGCCGCAAATGCACTGCTGGCCACTTGCCCGCGGGTCACATCCAAGATGCCCAATGTCCGCTCGAGTTCGTCTCTACTGCAGGTCGCCCTTCTTTCTAGCTAGGCCGATTTCAAGGTGAGACGAATAATCCAAGTACTAAACCAAAGCAATGCTTTTACACACTCCAACACATGGCAATAAAATAAAAGAATGAAAAGTAGCTAGAATTGACAAGGATGAGGTGTAATGGTTCAAGCATTACCTCAACACATGGTGGGCAAGTTCATGGAAGGTAGTCGACAACTAAAAAATAATGGCAACATCCTCCGGTCTCTCTCCTCTGCTTGCACAAACACGGTGTGACGGCCGCACTGCCGGAGGAAAATTCTCCACCCTCTCCTTCCTCCTCCTCCCCGGCGAGGCGACACCAAGGCAACACATTTCCTCGGAAGTCACTGGCTTCACCGGCCAGCTCCCGCCTCCTGTCATGGATTCCGAGGTACGCCCACCGAGGCATCGTTTCACTCCGCACTGGCCGCGCCTCGCTGAGCTCCAGATTCTCAAGGCCCTTCTCCGGCCGGCGCGAGAAGGGTTTCTCCTCTAGCACAACGAGGACGAGGCGGAGGTGGTCCCGCGATGGTCAAGGAAGCGGAGCGACTGGCGGGGGTAGGGGTGGAGGCGGGAAGAAGGAGCCGAGGTGATCGTGGACTGAGAGCGAGGTGGAGGCGACGAGCTGCTGCGTCATGGATGCATATGGCGAGGGCTAGGGTTTGGTTGGGGTTTGGGCGTGGCGACATGTGGGTGGGGGGAGGGAATGGAGGCAGAGGCGGAGGGGGAGTGGTGGGGAGGAGGCGATGCGATTGTGAGGTGAGAAGCGGGAAGGTGGGGCGACGTGATGCGGGCGGTTGCTCGGCAGAGGCGCAAGGCTGTTCCCAAGTGGAGGCACGCCACCGTGAGTCGCAGTGAGGGCTTAAAAGGTGCGGCAGATTTATCGTTCACGTAAGTGGATTAAACTCCGAATTATAGTAGTTAAGATATATATATATATATATATATATATATATATATACTACTTGGAGACTTTATAGAGAAGAGATCAGAAATAAAATGGTAGGACGTACCTAGGACGAAAGGAAGGAGAACTTGACCATCATGAACACGGTTACATAGACAAAGGTAAAATGAATGGCGACAGACAGGTGTAATACCCTGTATTATGAATGAGTAATGATTGAATTAATAATAATAATGATTGAGAGACCATGTGGAGGTCGCCCCGTGTGTGTGATGAGTAATTGACATAGGTTTAGGAAGTCGAGTTTGGTTTGGGTGGTTTGGACCATGTCGCTATGCGGTGCAACAGCTCACCGGTTTGGTCAAACTTGGTCGAGTGGGATTAGGATGCATATTCTTTGATTCGACAAGTTTGGATTTTGTCATGGTAAGTATGTTGGTATTTACGCCATGTATCGAAGCGTGCTATTTGATGTGTTTTTGTCCGGTGATCGCAGGACATCGGGTGGAGTCGGGCGAGACACGTGGACCGGACTAGGTGCAGTGGTGCCGAGGTCGAACGGCCTGGATGTGTCAAGACGACGTGGACTCGAGGTGGTTATGAGGCGGAGACAAGGAGCGCGAAGCTTCCTTGAAGGTGCGTATGGGCAAACGAATTTTCGCAAGGTCGCACAAGCGGAGCGGCCCTGATTTAGCGCGAACGGGTGGAGACCCGTTAGCCATGGGCTATAATAGGATGGAGGGCTGCTGCCCAAACCTAACACTTCAATGATTTTTAGGTTTTTTAGTCAAAAGAGGCTTTAGAGTTTGTTTTGGTTTTTGGCTTTAGTTGTTGAGGGTTGTTCCTCGCTTGTCTCCTTGCTTTCCTCAAGATGGCCGAGTGTGTTCTTGAGGTTTGAGAGTGGGAGAGGATGAGATGAAAGCTTGTAATCATTCCTCTTGTATCAATCATGTATCTCTTCCTTTAGATCAATATGAGATGGTGTTTGTTTATCTTGGCTGCCTTCTGCATGTGAGCAGCTTCTTGATTTGATCTTTTATGTCGAAGTTCTTCCGCAGAAAATTTTCGTATGCAGCGGTTTGATGTTTTGATTTTCCTTCTTGCCTTGAGTCAGAAGTTTCTCGCTTTTGTTTTTGGCCGCTTCTTCAAGGTGAAGCGCTCAGATCACGCTAAAAACCGTAGCTCGGCTTCTTGTGGATCACGACTTTGCTCGGGCTTTGGTTTGTTCTTTTACGCCTCGCGGCGCTGTGGAGTGCCCACTAAAAACCGTGATCCGCCGGCATTTTTTTTCTTGCAAAACTGGAGCAGAGCTCGTGGCGGCGTTGTTTGTTTCGAGAAACAAGAATCTATGCGCAATGGCTCGCCGCTTTTAATTCTTGCATCCGTTCTTTACTCTTGAAGTCGTGTAACTCGATGTGTTTTGTTGCTTTTGCTTTCTTCCTCGTATTGATTTGACGGGCTTTTAGTTGTTTATTTGCTTTTTCGATGGTTTACGGCCGCCGTTTGCGTACTAGAAACTCAGAGTCCTTGTCGGTCCCCAGATCGCCTGCAATTGAGGAGGGCTACGCGGTAGAGCCAGAGCGCGGTCGCTGGTCCTAGGCGTAAAAACTTGATCGCCGGCCGTGTCCCGCAGTAAACCGATTATTTTATCGTTCGATTGCCGTGAGAGTAGCCGATGAGACATCGCCTTCGCTTGATTTAATATCCAAGATCCGTATTTTGTCGCTTGGTTCCATGATCGCTGAGTGTTCACGCCAAATCAATCTCTCGCTATGGTGAGGCTTTAGTCGTGTGAAACCGATCTTGGTGGCTTGCTCTGGTCGCTTTTTACTTGGTCAGATTTTGTGTTTGGCTTGAGTCGTGGTGTACGCCGAAACTCGTGACTGTGATCACCGCTTGTTTCGCTTATTTTCGGTCTACAAAGGCATTTTTTCTTTTTGCTGATTTTCAACTATTTTGCATGCAGATTAAACAAAGGGTATTTTCAGCTTGAATTTTTATCGGTCGGTCTCTCGATTTATGCTGAATTTTTCAAAGGTCACATGCTCCGTGTTTCAAGCAGAATTAACTCTCTCGTGAATTACTTTGTTTTGCTTCTTCTTGAAAAATCGCAGTACGCTTTCTGGGGCATTTTTTTTTTTTTAAAAATGACATTCACCCCCTCCCGCCATTTCGTCCTATAATTGGTATCGAGCCGGTTAGCTCTTTTCAATAGATCTTAACCGGCCTCAAGAGCCATGGCGACAGACAAGCACTCTACCAAGTCGCCTCGCTCGATGGCATCGACACCCTTCCGAAGAGCCGAATGGAGACATACATCCGTGCCTGTGGGTATGCCATCCGCGGAAGGTCAAGGTACGATTCATTGTTCTCGCCGATGAGAACATCAATGCCGGAACATGGTCGATGTTGAGGCGAATGCAAAGGCAAGGAACATCATCATCCGTGGTTTGAGTCGAGCGCGAGTTTGATCAAGATATCTCACTCGCCGTCCCGCTTACGATATCTCGGGTGACCTCGACGATACCATGAGGGCACCACCAGATCAAGACGGTTCGACAGACCGGCCTCAAACGAGAATACAACAAATTTGAGATGCTTGTCGGTGAGTCCCTAGATGAGTGCTTCGACGCTTTCACAAGATCTTGAGCAACCTCCGAGCGGTCGGTCTCACATACCCCGACTCGACAATGCTCGCCGATGCTCACCAGACTCGATCCGCGTGGTTTGGGAGATGAAAGTGACCACCATCAAAGACATGACAGATCTCTCGACCTTGACTCTTGATGCTACCAGACCACGCCTCAAGACTCACGAGATTGACGTTGTCTCTCGAGGTCAAGTCACAGCCGATGGCCTTGGTCACCGATCCCGCCGCTTCCGTTCTCTTGTCGATTCTTCTGTGGTTTCTCCCTTGTCGCTTCTCTCGTGACGAATCGATGATCGCTAGAGCAATCGAGGATGAGCAATTGCCCTCCTAGCTCGGAAGTTTTTCATGCTTACAAGAGGAGGAGGGACAGAAAGAGGGAGGACCTGTGATTTGCTTCGAGTGTGGTGGCCCCAACCACATTCGGCAAACCGCCCTAAGCCGAGAAGGGCAAGAACGACTACGGCGGTTCGGGCAAGAACGACTACGGCGGTTCGCAAGAACGACTACACCGACAAGAACTGCGAACAAGAAGCCTCCACCAGACGCCCAAAGAAGAAGAAGTTCCGCAACTTCGCAAAGCTAAGAAGCTTTTCCATCTGGCCCTCACCGCTTTCGACGACCTCGACCTCGGCCGAGGTGGAGGATGGAGCGACGATGACGGACGGGTGACCAAGAGCCCAAGGATGGCGGCGACGACTTCTCCCAAGTGCTTCATGGCCCTCGAGGGCGAACTCAACGACAATGAACAGATCCGACTGGACGAGGTAGATCCCACCTACGTAACAAAATTTCAATCATGCTTTTCTTAAGCTAGGAGGTTTTCATGCTAAAGCTAAGGCTAGGTGTGCTGAGTTAGAGAAGGAAATAGATAGATCGTCACTAGAGATTATTGCTCTTACATCCGCCCTTCTAGTGATGATTGTGATACATGCTCGCTTTGTCAAGTTGATATGGAGAAGTTAAGGACCTCACATGATAGTGTGTCCTCCAAACTTGATAGTGTTAAGGTGGAGAATGTTAGTTTGTTTGTCGAAGTTAGAGTTGAGTAGGATGGTCAGTTACCCTACTTATTACCGATGAGACTACTTCTCCCACCTCATGTGAGGGTAAGGACTTTGTCGCTAGAGGATCTTATGCCATGCTCCTTGATCTCGCCTGAGTCTTGTGAAAATTGCAATAACTTGAAGATGAACTTAAAACGGCAAGATCATAAAATTGTCAACTACAAGCTTCTTTACTTGAGCCGATTGATTCATGCTTGAACTGCCCTAAGTTAATCATTAACTTGAAGTCGCTTCCAAACAAGCCAAGATATGATTGAACATGAAAGGAAGTTGGCTCGGTTTGCTTCTAAGGACCCCGTTAGCTCACCATGCATTAAGTGTAACAAACTAAAATCGACTTGATTGCTTTGGATGAGAAATGTGTGAAGCTAACTAAGGACCTTCTAGAGAAGCCACATTGTGCTTGCAATATGATTGTGGAGAAGGGGAGAAGCCTGTGGTAAGGATGAGACGCTTAGCAACGCGGAACCAACCGGCTAGCAGAGGATCGCCCTTCGTAGTCTACCGTGCTTGCACAAGCCATTCTTCCTCTCCGCCGGGTTCTTCTTTTGCTCCCTTACCTTCTCATTGCCTCTTTCTTCCCCTACTCTTCTTGCACCTCTCTTTCGGGAGTGTCAAGATTTTATGAACACTCTCGAGAGATTTGTAGGAGGCAAGAAGAAGCTCAATCTTATTCTAGACCAATCTAAGATTTGCAGATTTAATCGTGGTCTAGGATATGACTCTTTGAGGACATGAGGAAGCATCCACCGCCGTGCTCGCACTCCATAGCACTGTGTGTGATCGAGACCGAGCCCAGACCGAGAAAGTCCATTTCAAGTCAGCGGGCTATGTCCAGGGATTTGACAAGAAGGTAATTTCACATGCCGCTTCTACCTCTCGTAAGGTGAAGTATCACCGCACCTTCGCCGAAGGATGGACACACAATGATCGATGCTTCAGCGCCGCCAAGATCACAGAGACCATGTTGAGTCTCTTAGGCGATTCTGTGGTCGGCCCTGCACCTTGAGTGCACCTAAGACCAACACGAGGTCTAGGCTTGGTTCTTCCGATGGGTTTGTGCAAAGATCGAGGACTTGGTTTTTCCGAAGTTTTCGGTTTTCGCCTCATGTCGCTTACCGTGACTTCCGCCGTCCCCGAGGGTAGATCTCGCTTCCCCATCGAGATAGCTACCCACGGGCGTGTTCAAATACAGGTGTGTTTCGACTCGCTCCTTCAGAGGGGCCGGACTCAAGAACACTTCGGTCCTCTTAGACCTTCTCATGGAGTGACAGAGAGCGAGGGTAGATAGAGGTCACGGGCTTGACTACTTCATCCGCCGACGTGTTACTCAAGATTGGGTGCCAAAATCATCGTTGATTTATCCCAAGATCGAGACTTTACTGCTTGACTCAGTTCGCCGGTAAGGAAGGAGAAGGTTTGGCTTGTAGACTCCGGTTGTTCTCGCTATATGACCGGAGACTCCCGCTGGTTCTCCTCCTAGCCCGCGCCTCCGTGATGAGACGATCACCTTCGAGACGCTTCGTGCTCGACGCGCCATCGCTAAAGGTACTTGTATGATAATGCTTTTTTATTCTTAAGGATGTTGCCTTGGTTAGTAAGTCGCAAAGACAATTTGCTTTCCGCTTTCACCACCGATGGCGGTTTCGAGGTGAGCTTCAAGAAAACGCTTGCAAAATTCTTGATTCTTCTGTAGTCCGGTTTATGGATTTCTCGTTATGGGAGGATCTTTCGTCGTTTGAGTTCTTCGAGTCTTCCGCGATCCTCTCGTGTGTTTAGTTGCTTCGAGTCCCGCGATCTCTTTTCGCATAGGAGACTTGGTCATATTGATTTGACCATTTGACCCGAAAGTTAGCGTACCATGATCTCATTCGTGGTCCGGCCAAACTCAAGATGGTCAAAGATCTTGTTTGCACTCCATGCCGCAGACTAAGAAGATGGTTGCCGCTTCTCATCCTCCCACAAGCATTATGACCGATGCACCGACACTGCTCCACATGGACACAGCTTGGACCAAATGAAAAGTAAACAACAGGAGGGAAGTGGTATGTTCTTGTTGTGGTCGATGACTTCTCGAGGTACTCTTGGTGTTTTTCTTAGCCTCAAGGACTAGACATTTACACATTTCCGAGGTCTTTTAGTAGGCTTTCTCGCTGAGCTCCCGGTGCCTTACGAGCGATCCGCAAAGGACAATGGCACGGAGTTCAAGAATTCCTACTTTGAGAGTTTCTCATGTGAGACAGTGTAGAGCACCGCTTCTTTCTCCATACGCCCTCAAAGAAATGGCGCTAGGAGAGGAAGAACCGCATTTGGTCGAGATGGCTGTGACGATGCTTGATGAGTACTCTACACCGAGGAAGTTTTGGGTCGAGGCCATTGCGATCAAGGCTATGTTTCAATCGAAGTTTTTCTTCTGCACTCTTGCACCGACTTATGAGTCGAGATACGCATTTAAAGCCCAGCCTCTCATTTTCGTGTGTTTGGTTGCAAGTGCTTTATTTTGAAGTCCGGGAACCTAGATAAGTTCGAGTCACGCCTCGTGATCAGATCTTTCTAGGCTACTCGACTTCTTCGGGCTTACAGTGGTCCTGAACCGCGAGTCTAGTAGAATGGTAGAAACTCGTGAGGTGACTTTGACGAGGCCACCCGGGACTAGGCCAGATATCTCGTGTTCTTTAGAGCAGTCCGAGACCATCTTTGTGGATGATGAGGACGAGGAGACGATGGTTGTTTACTCCGATCCAGCCTTCTTCCTCCCTTGAGATGCCTTCTTCCACGGCACCTCAAGGTGATCGCCTTGCCTTCCGCTTCTCCGGAGATAGTGGCTCTCGCCCCGCCTGCCTCGCACACGAGGTAGAGGCCACTTCTTCTTCTCATCCAGACCTCCCGACATATCCGTAAAAGGCATCCTTCGTGAGCAGATTATTGAGACCTTTTGAGCGTGTCACACGCCTAAGTCCGCTTTTCAATTTCTGCCTCCATTCCGCCTTTGTCGCCTCCTTTGAGCCCAAGGACGTTTGTCACGCCCTTTCGATGAGTCTTGGGTCAATGCCATGCATGAGGAATTAGAGAACTTTGAGAGAAACAAGGTCTGTCGCTTGTTGAGCCCCCACGAGGCCACAATATCATTGGAACCAAGTGGGTGTTCAAGAACAAGCAGAGCGAGGATGGGGTAGTCATCCCAAACAAGGCTAGATTGGTAGCTCAGTGGGTTTTCCTGTGTTGAGGGTCTAGACTTCGAGGAGACCTTGCCCTCAGAGCTCGACTTGAAGCCATTAGAATCTCGCTTGCCTTTGCGCCTTCTAAGGGTTTCAAGCTTTACCAGATGGACGTGAAGAGTGCCTTCCTCAATGGCCTTATTGAGGAGGAAGTCTACGTCCGACACCTCCGTGTTTCGAGAACCCCAATACCCTAACCATGTCTTCAAGCTTTCAAAGCCACAGATGGATTCTAAGCAGCTCCCAGAGCTTGGTATGAGAGGCTTAAGTCCTACTTGTTGAGTCATGGGTTTGAAATGGGTAAAGTAGACAAGACCTTGTTTATCCGTAGGCTTGGTAGTGACTTTTCGTTCGTCTAAATCTATGTCGATGACATCATCTTTGCGCCTCTTCTCATGCTCGTTTCACGCTTCTGATGTCATGAGCACCGAGTTTGAGATGAGCATGATGGGTGAGTTGACATTCTTTCTTGGCTTCCAAATCAAGCTGCACTGGAGGGTACTTTTCTTCATCGTGGCAAGTACACTTGTGATCTCCCGAGACGCTTCGATATGAGTGATGGTAAGCCTGCGGTCGACTCCCCATGGCTTCTACAAATTTATCTTGACCCAGATGAGGATGGCGAGCCACTTGATCAAAAGGAGTTTCAGAGCATGATTGGCTCCTCTTGTACCTCAACGCCCGAGACCGTATATACATTTTTCTCGTGTTTGTGCGCTGCTGTGCTTCTCCTCGCTTTCATCGCCAGCGGTGAAGCGCATCTTTCGGCACCGCGAGCTACCATTGACTATGGTATCCGGTACTCTTCCTCATCCCGCCTTTCCTTGAGAGCCTTCTGATGCGCACTTCACCGGGTCAGAGGATAGATAGGAAGAGCACTTCCAGACCGCCAATTTCTTGGCACTTTCTTGTTTCTGGTCTTCGAGGAAGCAGCCCGGTTGCACAACCCACCGCAGAGGTCGAGCACGCTGTCGCAGCCGCTTGTCAGAGCCAAGTGCTCGATGACTTCGACCTTGGACTTTGGGTTAGTTATCGATGTTGTTCCACTCTTTTGTGATAACACTTCAAGGATTAACATTGCCAAGAACCCAAGCAAGATTCCGGACCAAGCACATCGATATCCGCCACTTCCTTAGAGACCATGTAGAGAAGGGCGACATAGTGCTCCAGCCAGGAGAGTGACCACCAGCTATCGACATTTTCACCAAGCCATTGATAGTTCGAGGTTTTCACTCCATGGGAGAGCTTGGGGTGGTCTGTCTCTATGGATCAGAGTGAGGGAGCTTTGGGTTTTATCGCTTACTATCTTATTTATGCTCTAGCTCCTTACTATTGCATTGCATTTGGGTGCATTTGGGATTAGTCCTCCTAGCATAGATTAGAGTGCTTCTTTTGTCTAGTTGTTTAGATTTGCTCTTATCTTGTGATTCTAGGATGTCGCTTATTAGTCGCTACTTATCTCACTAGGTTGAGCTCACTCACTTCTTGTAGGTTCTAGCGAGGGTTGGGCCACCCTGCAGACAGGCACGGTTTGCTCCTAGGTGTGTTAAGTGGGCGCTGATAGTCCTAGAGTCATATGGGGTAGATGAGAGTCATCTGAGCCATAGTATTCTCTATATCTTATCTATGCTTTAAGGATCATTGCTTTTATGTTTTTTGCCGCCTTCTCGATTTATTGTTTTGGTTCAAGGAGTTCATTTGGGAGCTTTAGAGCTTAATATTGACATAACTCAACTTGAACTAAAAGTTGCATCTATTGTTGAGGGGAGCCGATCTTCAGATTTCTAGCATTCTCGCATTGTAATATAACTACATTGAGCCTTGATTATTATCCTCGCTATGACATGTTTACAATGCTTTACACCTTGCCATGACTTGTGCTTATTTGCTAGATTTATCATGACTTCATATGTGTAGCCTAGCTTTTGCCATGATAAGTTAATTAAAATTGCTCAACTTAAACTAAAACTTGTCATGTTAGCACTCGAGATTAGTCTTTCTTGAGCTATCCTTTTATGATTCATGCCATGTCAAATAGGTCGGGTAGAGTGATGAATCTATATTGAGCCTTAGATTGAGCTGTTTTAGTCTCTTGATGATGCATGAGTTAGTACAACTTGTTAAAAGGCAAAAGATCTCTTTTGTGCGAAAAAACCGATCTCACCAATTCTCTCCTATGAGACGCCTTGCCATTGCACTTGGCATGAACTTAGGGGAGTTTTGGGTGACCTAGACTATCTTCTTAAGCTTCTCGCTTGGAGTAGTCGATAAGGCTTGAGACCTAGCACATGATAAAACAAAAATCTGGTTGGAAATCACCATGAATTTCAAAAGAAAAAAAAATGGTTTATGTGTTCAATGTGCTTAAAGCTACAAAAAAGTATCAAGTACTTTAACCATTGTTTCATTCTTGAGCATAGCACTCTATTTGGTCTCAATTTAAGCTTCTTAGCTACGCTTAGCTTATTGACATGGCTCGATCATCCTTGGATATCTCTAGCTAGACTTTGCTCATTGATGACTTGACTTGCTCACATAATGTACCTCATTTTCAGATTGTCATCTATGTGTTCTAGCTAGCTTATACATATCTTGTCATGATCTAGATAGCCTTTTATTAAGTTATGGCTTGGTGTATTACATTATGGTCATTCTCGATAATTCTCATGGCTCTAATCGCTTAGAATAATCAAACTTCACCATTTCATTCATTGACATGTCATATTCTCTCTTGAGCATTCTTGATGTGTTTATTGCCAAAAGGGGAGAATAGAGAAGAAAAAGTCTCTGGGATCATTTTAGAGCTTTGGAGAACAATTTGCTCTTTTAGTTGTTGCTCTAGTGTTCCTTCCGCTTTACATGGTCATTAGTTTCACTCTTCTTCTTTGGACCATGTTGGTTTCTTCAAACTCAAACTCATCTTTGTGCTTTTTTGAGTTTGTCAATATACTCATCAAGGGGAGATTGAGAGACCATGTGGAGGTCGTCCGTGTGTGTGATGAGTAATTGACATAGGTTTAGGAAGTCGAGTTTGGTTTGGGTGGTTTGGACCATGTCGCTATGCGTGGTGCAAAGCTCGCCGGTTTGGTCAAACTTGGTCGTATGGGATTAGGATGCATATTCTTTGATTCGACAAGTTTGGATTTTGTCATGGTAAGTATGTTGGTATTTACGCTTTCATGTATCGAAGCGGTGCTATTTGATGTGTTTCTTGTCCGTGTGACCGCAGGACATCGGTGGAGTCGTGGCGAGACACGTGGACCGGACTAGGTGCAGTGGCGCCGAGGTCGAACGGTCGGGATGTGTCAAGACGACGTGGACTCGAGGTGGTTGCGAGGCGGCGAGACAAGGAGCGCTGAAGCTTCTTTAAGGTGCGTATGGGCTAAACGGGAATTTTCGCAAGGTCACAAGCGGAGCTGTCTGCTGATTTAGCGGGCGAACGGGTGGAGACCCGTTAGCCATGGGCTATAATAGGATGGAGGGGCTGCTGCCCAAACTGAACACTTCAATGATTTTAGGGTTTTTTTAGTCAAAAGAGGCTTTAGAGTTTGTTTTGGTTTTTGGCTTTAGTTGTTGAGGGTTGTTCCTCGCTTGTCTCCTTGCTTTCCTCAAGATGGCCGAGTGTGTTCTTGAGGTTTGAGAGTGGGAGAGGATGAGATGAAAGCTTGTAATCATTCCTCTTGTATCAATCATGTATCTCTCTTCCTTTAGATCAATATGAGATGGTGTTTGTTTATCTTGGTCGCCTTCTTGCGTGCATGTGAGCAGCTTCTTGATTTGATCTTTTATGCCGAAGTTCTTCCGCAGAAAATTTCGTATGCAGCGGTTTGATGTTTTGATTTTCCTTCTTGCCTTGAGTCAGTAGTTTTCGCTTTTGTTTTTTGGCTGCTCTTCTTCAAGGTGAAGCGCTCAGATCGCCGCCAAAAACCAGAGCTCGCTTCTTGTGGATCATGACTTTGCTCAGCTTTGTTTGTTCTTTGCGCTGCCAGGCGCTGCGCGTGGAGTGCCCACTAAAACCAGATCCGCCGCATTTTCTTTTTCTTGCAAAATCTGGAGCAGAGCTCGTGGCGGCGTGTTTGTTTCGAGAAACAAGAATCTATGCAATGCCTCGCCGCTTTTAATTCTTGCATCCGTCTTTACTCTTGAAGTCAGGTAACTCGATGTGTTTTGTTGCTTTTGCTTTTCTTCCCCGTATTGATTTGACGGGCTTTTAGTTGTTTATTTGCTTTTCTCGATTATTTGCTACCGCTGCTTGCGTACTAGAAACTCAGAGTCCTTGTCGGTCCAGACCGCCCGCAAATTGAGGAGGGCTACGCGCAGAGCCAGAGCGGCGGTCGCTGGCCCTAGGCGTAAAACTTTGATCGCCGGTCGTGTCCTCGCAGAAACCGATTATTTTATCGTTCGATTGTCGGAGCGCTTCAGATGAGACACGCTCTCGCTTGATTTAATATCCAAGATCCGTATTTTGTCGTTTGGTTCCATGATCGCTGAGTGTTCACGCCAAATCAATCTCGCTATGGTGAGGCTTTAGCCTGTGAAACCAGATCTTGGTGGCCGGTTTGGTCGCTTTTTACTTGGTCATTGATTTTGTGTTTGGCTCGAGTCAGGTGTAACGTCGAAACTCGTGACTGTGATCACCGCTTGTTCTCGCTTATTTTCGGTCTACAAGCAGCATTTTTTCTTTTTGCTGATTTTCAACTATTTTGCATGCAGATTAAACAAAGGGTATTTTCATTGAATTTTTATCGGGTCGGTCTCGATTTATGCTGAATTTTTCAAAGGTCACATGCTCTGTGTTTCAGCAGAATTAACTCTCTCGTGAATTACTTTGTTTTGCTTCTTCTTGAAAAAATCAGTATCGCTTTCTGGGCTTTTTTTTTTTTTAAAAAATGACATTCACCCCTCTGTCGCCATTTCGGTCCTACAATGATAATTAGAATCTAGTGGGAAAATGGGGGTCAGTAGTGGGCCTTTTGGCCCATGGCCCAAGAGAACATCAGCCTCACACCTATTTAAGGGAGAGAGAGAGAGAGAGGGTTAATCAAAACCCTAAATTCTCCCAGTCGCTTCCTCTTGTTTTTTTTTTGGCCATCACACTCCCACGCCGCCAGTATGACGCTTCCTCAGGTGCCGCCACCCTGTTCGTGGTATCGCCGCCGCCCACTCACTTGCTCTTCTCCTCATGGAGTTTCCTCCTCTCTTCTCGGCGCCACCACCACGGCTCCTCTCCCGCTTCTATCGGTATCGCTGCCCGAAGTCGGCGCCGCCGCTCTAACGCGCCAACCGTTTTCATACCACGGTGTTCAAGGATGATGCGGCGCCAAATTTCGAGTTCGCCATCGTCGCCAATACTTAAGGTGCGCCACTAGGCTCGCCTCCGGATTCGAGCCATCGCTCACCGCCACCTCTCGGTGGCTCGCTCGATCCACCTGCCGCCCGAGCCTTGGTCGCCTTCGCTCTCGCTTCACTACAGGCGCCAGGTAAGAGCTTCATCCTTAACTAGCTTCTAGGAAGGAGCAGTGGATTTTAAGTAGCATGTACGGGTTCTTACATCTGAATGTTTTGCCTTATGCAATTCATTGTTCTATTGTTGGCTATTTACAGCGAATGCTTTCCTAGAAATATGTCTTGTTTCAACTTCATACATCGAATCATTCGTGATTCGTCATTGCTATTGTTTCATGGCTCACTAGCACGAAGCCGTGATTGAAGGTTTCTAATCCACAAGGGCATTAGACACCCTCCAATCAATGAGCCGAGCCACATGTTCTTTTGACCGTAATCGATATATAACTTTGGGACTTTGAGTTGCTCAGATTATATCTACATGCAAAGATTTCCATTTTACCATTTGTGTTATTAGATCCTAGGGCTTCCTATAGCTATTTGAGAATCCTATATGATACATGATCAAACCCGAATCACTATTATTTATTTCCATTAGCCTATGACACATGTTCAGGATTTTCAGAACAAAACATAGTGCCACCAGATTTATTTTCGATTTCCAAGGGCCTTTGGATTTGGGTGCCCTAATGTTCCTCAAAGTGACTAATAATAGGTTGGTAGATCCACCCCTAGAATCTCTTCTTTGAGATGTCTTGAAAGCCTTGATGTATCCAACAATAGATTGACTTCCTTGAATCGTTAAATTTGTCTCTATGCTTACATGCTATCGCCAGAGTTATGAACTAGCAATCTAGTATCGCTATTTAATCGTAATATATCCATTGTATAAAAATTCAGCTCGCCCCAATGAAATGCTAGGAGTAAATAAGTTGATAGTAGTTTTTCCTAGAGAGTTGCTCGATTTGGCGAGAAATCGAGCCAGCTTATGCCGAATTGCAGGATAAAATGCTAATTGTGTATGGCTAATGAATCGATTGATCACATAGGAATTTGTAGTTCCAGATTTTGGTAAGACATGTATGGTCGCTTTTTCTGTCTCTCTCTCGCTTTAACCGATTCAACGCTTATATTGTTTCAGTTGTTGAAATAATGTAATCAACCATGGTAATTTTTGTTATTGTTAGTTCAAGGTCTAGATGTTAGAGGCAGAGATGTTCAGAGTAGGAGCATACATCACTAGGTTTTCTCGCCATGCTTGCCAATTGGTGGTGAACCCCGCGCTAGAGCTGCTCCACCTTTTGTTCATCGCCTCACGGTTGAGGCAAGTGCAAGTATTATTAATGAGTGATTATATTTCATTATTGATGATGATTGTCGCTTGATAATGTTGATGAGCCCGAATGCCATAATTGATTGATGATGCTTACTGTTTGGTAATGTTGCTGAGCTTGAATGCCATAGGTTAATGACGATGCTTACTACTTGGAAATGTTTACATGATGCTGCATGCTAATGGTTACATGATGATACGTACATATTACTATTTATATGGTGATGCTTGCATGATAATGGTTATATGTTGATGGCAAGAATGATGGGACAAGGTGAGCAATGAGGCTACCTTGTTAATGATGAATCATGATAATGATAATGGACATGATTTACATTTCGCATGTTCATTTTTGAACCTTGGGCTATGTGGTAGCCAAGGGTCGCTTCTTGAGATCCCCGCCCCACATTGGACTAAATGTCCCCACACTCGTGGAGTGTGGGTTTTAGTCCCCGTGCTCAGAGGGCACAGCTTAGGTATGTATCGACGGATACATACTCAGATACAGAATTGCTAAGAAGTGAAGTATTTTGTATTCATAGCATATTCATTGCATTTCTACATAAGAGATGGATTTATGGTATATAATGTTGTATTCATGATGGGAGTGGTTGGTCCCTTGACTGCTTATGATGCTATCATAAGAGATGGATTGGTGGTATATAATACTGTGTTTATGATGGGATTGTTTGTTCCTTTGACTGTTTATGATGCTATGTTTGATTTACTATTGCACTTTGCTGAGTCGTGGACTCTCACACTTGTTGTGTTGTGCTTGCTAGGTACCTCTCGAGGCAGCGACATGCATGGGAAGGGGTAGATATGGTGCACGACACATAAAACACAAACCGCAATGAATAATCAAACCCAATTATCCACAATCATAATCTTGTTAATTACTTTAGTTTCAATTCTGTGACCACCCTTCGTGGTGGATGTTTTGTTTGTGATCATGGATGATCCCTTTATGTTCTCATTCATTCGTTGATTGAGTTCATTTAACCCTCGTAGATATGTTGATCATTGATGCATTAGTTGATTAGCACATTTTGGATGTCCTTTGATGATTCGCTTATATTGGAGGATTTGATTATGATTGATGCTATATTAAATCGCTTGAACCTCCTAAGATAGCCATCTATACAAAGGAGGTTCTCACGATTTTAGAGAAATATCTTAGTTTTTATTGGTTAGAACATTAGTTAGTAGCGCATCGTGCTCATGTTGAGTTTGATTGTTAGCATTAGGTCATTCATGAATTAAAAGTTTGGTTGATGATTGATATTATCAACCTTCATGATATGGTTGGATTAGCAATGGGTTAGTGAATCACAGATAGACTCTTGATAGTATTATCGTAATCGACTCAATCTGATTAGATGTTTGAGATTGAATTGTTGACGAATTTTGATTCAATTCTTGTATCCATTCTTCTAGATACTGATCTTTTTAGGTTACTATTTGAAAGTTGGGTGAAATTATTCCGTAGTGTTGTTGTATGTTAGTCTTTTAGGTAACATTTTGGCTTCCGCATAGCCAGGGTGTTACAACAGGTGAAGAGGTGTTGTAGTAGTTTTTGACTCATTTGGTCTTGTTTTGGAATAGAATACACATCAATTAATAAATAATTTGTATGTTAATTGCAGCTTTACAAATTAGCCTAGCCTTTACAAATCTGAAAAGTTAATTGCAACCAAGCCCCATTCGAACCACATCCCATGTAAACCAACCAAGCACAAAGAACCGGCATCAATAACCCTCAATATCCATCAGAGAGTATTAACCAAACCCACCATTTTGCCCCATTCATTTTTGTCAATATGAACCCACAGCATGAACTAAGCAAAATGCACATAATGCACATACACCAATAGCCCTCGCTTACATCACAGAAAGCAAGGGACTATTAATATGAACTAATTATCAATTCAATTTCAGATAAGACTATTAACATCATTGAGCGCTTCAACAACAAGACAAAGAAGACCAAGGGTGTCCAAACCCACCACACCAAAGAGTAGCCCTCAACATCCATCGCAGCACTAGCCATTTTCATCACAGAGCAAGGGTAGAGACAGAGAGGGAGTAAGGGAGGGTGATACCTCAAGACAGAGCAACCACAAGGATTTAATTCCCACCACCAGCATAACTTAAGGTTCGAGCATAAAAATCAAACTCAACAAAAGACATTAAGCTAACAAAGAGGAGAATAGAGGGAAGATGGGGAAAGAAGCTGTGGGGCCAGAGCCCGAGCGTAGGAGGTCGAGTAGGCACGGGCCGCACTGGAGAACCAAGCCAGCCACGTGGGTAGGCAGTAGGTGGAGTGCGGTGGCGTGAGGCGACACGCGAGGCCAAGCCCGGTGGCTTGGTGGCGGCCACCGTAGTTAGGGACGACATCGACATCGTGATAAGACACTCCTATCGCACGAGTGTCCTGCAGGTAAAGGTGGTGTCGCAACCGGCGATGGGAAGAAGGGCGGTGTTGGCGACGGTCGGGTGGCGGCGCCGACGACGGGTTGAGCGGCAAGGCCGAGGTCGGTGGCACCTGTGGTGTGGAGGGGAATGACGAGAGTAAGGGCTACTGGGAGTGACGAGTTAGGGTAGGTAAAACCCTAGAAGGATCCTACTACTAAAGATATATGTCCCATATCACAGACGGTTCTATTATGGAACCGTCTATGATATGGTTGTTCTTATGTTCTATGTTTTCAGCATATTATCATGTATACATGCATTAATTACATGACATAAAGAAATTACATGTTTATATGTTAATTTTGTCATTTAAAATACTGCTGAAAATTTGCTTTAACTATGATACATATCACAGATCGAATATAATTAATTAATTTGTTCCACTAAACCATAATTAACAGCGTGGCCAGTCGCTTCTTACGAAGATTAAAAAAAGTAGAAACCTAAATAAACAAAGTTTTTCTAGTGGTGGAGGTAGGCTGCTATCTTCGTCTTCAAAACTTCAGAGGCGGCGGCGTTAACATCGGACGGTTCTTAATCATCAGCGAATGAAGCCCGAAATGCGTCGACCCGCTGACGCGCCCATTCAAGTGTCTCTCGAAAACCCTCGAACTATTGAATCAAGAAGAATTGAGCCCATAGGCTCTCTTTCCTTGCTTGAGGGGTCTCAGCATGGTCGACTCGGTCGCCCGCCGCTTTGATTAAGCAATCCAAGTGACGGCAAGCCTCCCCGAGACGCAATGTCGATGTGGAGGATGACGTCACGACGGGTAAACTCGCCGAAGTGGGAGATCACTTGAAGACGCGACGAGGAGGATGTCAAGACGGAAGGTGGTCACACCGCTTCCAAAGAAATCTCGACAGAGGAGTGAAGACATCTGAAATTAAAAGTTCTTCCGCAAAGATTCGCCAACGTATGGCTAGAGAGGCGCCAGACAAGATGGGCTGTGTAGGCAATCAATGCCACGACAAGGAAATAGGCCAAGAGGAGTCATATTTCGCTTTTAGAAGTATAGAGTTAGATGGGGATGATCATCTTCGATAGCGGATGATCATTTTTATAAAACAAGGAATAAATTCGGGCGATGAGACGAAGAGCCGATAGGGAACTCAAGCGCATTGATGCAACGAAGAGACGACGCGATGACAAATAACGAAGAAACTCATCGGGCGATGAAGAAACGCACTGAAGTAAGCGATATTATCACGACGTTATTATTAAAAACCGCTTAGAAGTACAATTATCACAAACTGCTTGTGTTCGTAACCGCTCGTGAAGTATCACATATGGTTTTAATATGAACCGCTCGTGATATTACCTCTTCACGCATAGCTTTTAGCGTTAGTAAAGAATACGCATAATTAGTAATATGAATTGTCTGTGATTGCATGTAATACAAATGGTTTTGGTCAACCGTCTGTGATGAGGCATCCAGTATTAGCTTTTTTGTAGTAGTGTCCATATCACACATTTTATTCATATTATTAGAGTTTTAATACAGAACAATGCGAAGCCAAAAGAAAAGTACATTGGAAACATAAAGTAGTAGTAGGCCACACGATACGTCACATGCAATCGTCTAGGGGAGCGGCCTAGTTGTCCAAGTCCTCACCAGCATAGTACTCCTCTGATCAACAATTTATTAAGCAAGGTGAGTACGAAACGTACTCCTTAAGTTACACTCAAATAACATAATATAATGCATGAGGGTATGACAAAGAATGACTTATATGGCTGAGTTTGCATAAAGCAATATTTTTAGTTTAAATATATTTACTAAGTTTCAAGGCAATTATACTATATCTAGAAATTGGTTTTCAAATTTTAGTCATCATTTTGAGCGTAGGATAAACCTCCTACAAGTTTGGTGGAGGAATAACCCCCTTAACACCGGCTGTTTGCCCAATTTCCCAATTTGGATAAACTATCCAAAAGCATTTTGTTAAACCATTTTTTAAAAACAAAATCCAAAATCTAACTTTGAGCGGCTTTGCTCAGCATGTCCATGACCGTGAACAAGGCTATTCGAATAGTTTCTACTCTGCAGAGTTTGTACAACTTTACCCACAAGAGATAGTCTGCTTAATATGTCAGCCAAGACATGCTTTCGTAGGCATGCGACTAAGCGACTATCACAAAGCCTTTACCCTACACTATCTCAACGTTGTTATGTCCACTAAGGGTTCGCTACCACAAGGTTTCACGCTAAGCAGTAACCCCCCTCTTTAGCCATGTGGGTACTAAAAGTAGGTCTTCACGACACCCACACCTCAAAATGACACATCCACGATGAAATATTGCAGTTTAGTTAGCCAGGTCTATCATATTCTAGACTTATGGTAGTACGGTGGAGCTTTGCCAAAAGTGGTTCTCAAACGGATCCTTATATTAACAAGGCAACTTCGAATTAACCCATGGGCATCAACCATTCGTTGAATTGATCTCATGCATAAACTTGCACCATCCATCTATCCAAATTAGCTCAGTCTAAAATCAGTTTTAATTTTGTTTGTCAAATCATTTTCAAATCTCTATGGCAAAATGATATCACATACTTATTTTTCAACTAAGTTGAATATTTGGTTAAATGCCTAAATTAAACATTTTTGGTCTAAGCATATTTTTGCATAATATTTTCCAAATGGTTTCTTGTTCATACTATTGTACCAACTAGGATTTTCATCTAAGGTGACAAGGTATACTAATTCAACAACAAAATTTGGCTCTCACGTATGAATTAGGACTAACTATAATAATTTAAAACAAGGATTTAAATTAAATTGAATACAAATAAGAAATGAAATAATAATTTAAAATAGAATTTAAATCATTTAAATTATCGAGATTCAAATATGATCAACAGATGTAACTTGCCTTGCTTGAATGGGTAATATGGAATCAAAAAATCAAAAGGTACAAAGAAATCGATTGATAAGAAAACTTTCATGATGTTGCTTCATTGAATACAATTTAACTTCATCACCTTAGCACTAATGCTTTCATTAGATTGCACACGGGCATATAGTAACATTTTTTTTCTAGAATTTCATATTTTAAAATAAAAAATAGACCAGCTTTTTTACCGGTATGACCGGTAACGGCGGATACCACTGATTTCTTTTTAATCGATGGGTACAATACCCTCCTAGAAGCAATTGGCTCCAAATGAAACATTTGATGTGTGAAGTACAGGCAGAAGCAGTAGGCTTGTCGAGTAGCGGATATTCATATTAGGGATTTCATGTCATGAACAAACAAGCTTTTGTGTATGGCCAATATATGGCTCTCGTATGGGATTCAATGTAGGAAGTGACACCGAGCACTACCTCATGCCAAACGAATATAGAAGAAACATTTTGTTCAGGTAAAGCTTTGTAATTATTTTGACAACCTTTGCCCTACGGCCTTATTAGAATTAATCTTGTAACAGAATCGAGTCCAAGATATGTTTGAGCTGTATCACTGTCTCCAGCTATGAGTGTAACACCCTGGCTATTCAGAAGCCAAAATGCTACCTAAAAGACTAACATACAACAATACTACGGAAGAACTTTAACAATAACTCATCAACTAACATATAAGGATCAACATCTTTTAAAACCTAAGTAGGAATTAAAACCTGAATCCAACAACAGCTCACAAATTCCAATTATTTAAGTCTCATCAATCCACTAAGATAATCATACCAAACGAATGATCATGGAACATAAGCAGCTAATTAAACAACCTTAACGTAGAAAAAGATGTCAACCAACATTAAACTCCATTATATTACAGTCCATCACTTAACGAATGAAAGATGTAATCAAGTTCTATTATTGAAACCGTGTAAGGTGAAATGAATGAGTAGTGCGTGTCTACTCCCTCCCAAGAGAATCATCACCAACGATCACCTAAAAATAAATAAACAAAGCAAGAATGAGTCCGAGACTCAGCAAGTACATGGATAGTCGACATACCACAAATATGAAAAAGACAACTTCATTAAAGAATTTGAACGACACCTAATGAATACATGAATGCATGGAATGAATGGAATTAATGAAAAGAATGGACTGCACACATACTTATACCGGTATAGCTAGTGACACACCTGC
This sequence comes from Phyllostachys edulis, assembly GCA_036346405.1. Classification (NCBI taxonomy): domain Eukaryota; kingdom Viridiplantae; phylum Streptophyta; class Magnoliopsida; order Poales; family Poaceae; genus Phyllostachys; species Phyllostachys edulis. The sequence continues at coordinate 45,314,168 of CM070556.1, forward strand.
CGGTGTTCACTCTAAGCCCGCATTTAACAAAATACGGGATTCCAAGTCCCGTATGAAGAACGTTTCATACGGGTGTCCAAATCTGCCCACATTGGAATGGTGGGTATTACGTGCCCATACCGAATTGATGGGTCTTATAATCCACTCCGTGGAAGGCACATGAAACATGATGCATGAACTCAAGTATGAATTTTGAAAGACATCATATGTATACCCATGGTATAAAACATAAGAAAGGGACATAAACTTGAATATTCTCATGGATCTTAGGAAAACACAATACAAACATCAAGCATGCATCATTCACCAAACATAGGAACATCAAAGTACTTACCTTAACCGTGAGACTAAAAAGATGACGACAGAATAGCTTTCAACCCTGGTGCTCACCAACACTGGCAAACCGTAGAAGTATACTAAGTATACTAAACAAGAGTGCTCAACAAAGCGATAGAACATAACGAGTGATCACCCCCGACGCAACACAAAAACTAGTAATTTCACCCCGACTCTAATCTGTCCAATATGTCGGTTTCAAAGAAAAATCCATAACTTTTGAGTCCCAGCCCCAAAAGTTATGAATCCAAGTTTCCCGGACTTTACACGAGCTTAGCTACAACTTTCCAGGTGATCGACAGAACAAATTACCCCATCTAAGCCCTTGATTTTAACACCAAGACCGCTTTGTCATCTTCGTACTTTCAACTTGTGAAATTATAACTTCCATTTGGTACAACCAAAATCAATGACCTAAACCTTTATGGAAACTACAAGGAACTAGCTTCCTGAATAAAATTATTTCAATAATTCCCAAGGTGCAAGAAAAGTCGCTAACAAGTTAATCTCTCTACTGTCCACAACAAAGAGACAGATTACAATAAGAACTTCAAAAATTCATATCTTTCGTTATACAGCTCCAAATTGATGTTCTTTAATGATCTGGAAAGATAAGACCAAGGCCTACAAATTTCATAATATGGAGAAGTCCTGATTCGAGCTTAAAAATAATCAATCTACTAATTAAAATGACTGCTGAAACATAGCTAAGATTCTGGACAGCGGTAAAGAACAGATCATAACTTTTGATCTACAACCCGATTAGGGCTTTATTTAACATTCTGGAAAGGTTATAAAATTTCTACAATAACCTAGTTGGGTGAAAACCCTGAATATTCCATTATCATAATCATATTTTATGAGACAACTTGACAGATCAATCGCGTCAGAATTCTGGACAATAGAAACTAAAAATATCATAACTTTTGATCCGTATGTCGGAATCAGGTGTTCTTGGCGGCCACGAAAAGCTAAGAATATTATCTAAATATCTCTAAGAGATGAAAACCTCCAATTCGGCTTCTAAGAACTCGAAACTGCCCACACAACCTACTAGACAGAATTGAATCTTTAACAGACAGAGTTCGATCCAATCAATTCTAATCGAATTCACATCTACGACTAATCAAACAATGAAAACGACATTCGTTACCCTTGGAGACACGCGTGTTCGCTGATTTCCCGCTAGATGCTCCTCTCCTCTTCTTCTCCTCTCTCCCTCCACCTTTCTCTTTGGCCGACAAAGAATGGGAGAGCACCACCAAGAGGGGCAACGGAGTGCAAGGAGGAGGGAGTGCACTGTAGCAGCACTGTAGAAGGGCAAGGGAGCACCGTGAAGCAGTGCGTGCTACAGTGGTGGCTAGGGTTTCTCCCTCCTTTTAATAGTGGTCGGCCCTCATGGGCCTCCTAGGCCAAAGCCCAAGCCCGAGTTGCCAAAGAATTGCAGATTTTCCTCCTCTAAAGTCTAATTTCTTTTCACCGCTTCCTTCATTAGACTAAGTTGGAGTATTACAGAAAAACCCTTTTTTTTGTTTACTCTCCTTCTTTAGAAACATTCGGGGTATTATAATGAGCGCGTGAGCCAAGTTGAAGCCGAGTCTAATAAGGTCGCTGAGTTTGTCTACATGCGACGCAAGACGAAGCCGTGTCCGCTTGCCGCACAAGTCCGTTTCTTGTTTGAGTCACGTTTGGGAGCTGTGCACGTAGGAGATGTGTTACGTAGTGTGCTCTTTGTTTATCTAGTCATGCATGTAGGCTGTTGAGTTTGTCATTTGTGTCGTGCGTGTTCACGGCGTACATCGTGCGTGTTCACAGCGAGCAGTACATGAGTTTGTTAGTTGTTAGTTTGATAGTTGAGCAATGCATGTTCACGATTGCTTGTAATCTGTTAGTGGTTAGAACTACACGATTGCACTGTTAGTAGTAAGCATATCTCGATTGCATGTTATCTATATATAAAGAAGTCAAGAAAACGCTGAAGTAGGCAGCAACACCAAAAATCCTTTCTCCTGATTCTTGCGTACATGAGTTCCAGAGCATATGCCTCTATCGGCTTCTACCATGACCTCATACATGTGTATTGCTTCGCTGCATGTGCGCGTGTTCTCCAGTATGTTCATGTGTTCTTGCTAGTCTTCTTTGGCTTGGTTCTAACAAGTGGTATCAGAGCGAAGTGTAGCGCGTCATGCCGGGCAGTATGTCATCCTCGCTAAATTGTGGGCATCTGGCGACACCCTGACACGGCAAGATCCAAGACACTAGTGAAGGAGGGATCAGTAACCCTCTAATACCCAAGGTAGTTAGAGTCGAGATCCCAGTCGGATCGATTTGCCTCGTAGGATCGAATCAGAGATCGAATCGTGAGAATCGGCGATTCTACTGGATTTGTAAAATACACATATTTAACATCTATACTATAAGTTTGTATGATTGTTATATGGTTTACCACTTGCATGTTCCTTAAAAGTAGCTAGACATACTCCAGAATAAAAATAGCTTATCATTATCAAGCTCAAGATTGCTCATGCCATAATATAGATATTTGTACTAGCATTACCACATCGACACAATATTTTGCATGCTTCTTGTTTATTTATAGTTTCATTCTCGTAAATTAATATCAACAAATTTTTCTCTAAAATAAAATATCGCAAAGCCCGGCCTCTAAAAAAATTGCCCTAAGTCTCTACGAGTAGGATCGACAAGGAGATTTGGATCGACAGTCGTCGTGGGTTCAGAGAACCGTAAGACTCTAAGAGAGGATCGCGATCCTACCTACCTTGAGTAGGATCGGATCGGCAAGAAGACTTGGATCGACAGTCGTCCGGGTTCAGAGAGTCGTAAGACTTTAAGACTTGGATCGCGATCCTAACTACCTTGCTAATACCCAATGCTCACTGAGACCAACTATGGCTCTTGGGTGGTGAAGATAAGGTGTTCATGCGCTCACAAGGGTTGTGCACGGCGATGGAAGGCAATGAGCTGGTCAATGAGCTGAAGATGGCTCTCGCCACCATATTACAAGCCGTACCCGAGGCCATGATGATGGTCTTGGCCAAAAATGAGATGGCCAAGAAGGCTTGGAACACTCTAGAGGAGATGCACGTCGATGCTGACAGCATCAAGGAAGCACGAGTACAGACCCTCATGAGTGAGTTCGAGGTGATATGCATGAAGGAGACAGGGTCCATCAAGGACTTCGCCATGAAGCTGACCACCATCGTCAACGAGATTCGTGTCCTCAGAGACAAGATGGAGAAGCGCACCGTGTGAAGAAGTTTCTTCGTGCTGTCCCTGACAAACTCTTAGACACCCATAACCTTAGACACCTGGGCTCTGATACCAATTGTTAGATCGGACCCTGGCCGCATGCCTAGGTCCTATCGGGTTTACTCCCCGGGCCACAGGTCCAAACGGACTGAACACAACTAAGCCCATAGGTTGCTGCATGCAAACCTTATAGCAATAGCTTTATAAGTGGTATTGGGCCTTCCTCCTCCGCAAAGACTAGTCCAATGGGCGAGGTCTCCTCACACTTATAAGTTGTGCTTTTTTTCTTTTTCACAACCGATGTGGGACTATTCCCAACATTCTCCCTTTCACACATCGGTTGTGTACTTCCACAACCATGAAATCCAAGGAGATGTTAGACGCTTGGGCTCTAATACTAATTGTTAGATTGGACCCTCGCCGCATGCCTAGGTCCAACCGGGTTTACTCCCCTGCCATAGGTCCAAACGGGCCGAATGAACTGCTTCCACGGGCCGCCGCGATGCAGGCCCTATAGCAACAACACTATTAGTGGTATTGGGCCTTCTCTCGCCCCAAAAGACTAGTCCAATAGGTGAGGTCTCCCTCACACTTATAAGTTGTGATTTTTTTTCTTTTCCACAACCGATGTGGGACTATTCCTAACAGGTCCTACCCTATTGTAAGGACACTTGAAAGCTTTTCCTAGTGCTGGCCAAACGGTTGTGCTCGCTGGCCGCCCGAGGCACGACATCAGAGGGTTCGACCTGTGCACAAGACGCCCACACTGCTCATGGGTTGGCTGCCCAACACGAAGCCCGTACATGCTTGGGCCGACAACAGCACGGTGGGTCGACCTAAGAAGGCACAAATAAAGGCTGCAGTCAGGCTAAGCACTCAAGACGCACTCTGCACGGCCTGTAACCGGCATGGCCCGACAGGGGAGCCATCGAGGTAGAGGCGGAGGCGCCGACGCCGAGGGAGGAGGCCGGAGCGGAGGGAGGAGGAGGGTGCCGAGAGAGGAGGCCGACGCCGAGGGAGGAGGCCGGAGCGGAGGGACCTAGGGAGCCGTCGAGGCAAAGGGAGGAGGAGGGCAGAGCTCGAAGATGACAAACAGCCCAAGACAAGCTCGACCAACTGCAGATACGGCCAGCCAGATGCACGGCTAGCTCGGCCTGGCCGCCTCGATGATGCACACGCACGGCAGGCGCAGCTGCCAGGCCGCCTCCTCCATTCTGTTCGCTGACGCAGTGGTGGAGAGAGGAGCAAGCACAGAGGAAAGGAGGCCAGAGCAAAGAGAGGAGGAGGCACGGAGGAGAGGAGGCCGGAGTGGAGAGAGGAGGAGGCGCGGAGGAGAGGAGGCCGGAGCGGAGAGAGGAGGAGGCACGGAGGAGAGGAGGTGGCACATGGAGCTGCGCGGACTGAAGAGGTGAGGAGGCGGTCGCGTAGTGCACGGAGCTGCATGGACCGAGGAGGCGAGGAGCCAAGGATGTGGCGGTGCGGCGCATGGATGTGCGAACCGATGAGGCGAGGAGGCGGCACACGGCCAAGACGGAGTCAGCTGGTGCAACTGCAAGGCATTGAGGCCTGGGCTAGGGAAGAAGAAGGGCAAGGGCGGGGCAGCGGGTAGGGGGCGGTCTGGCGTGGCGTGCAAGACAACACGCCCAAAAAAATCCGTAGTTAGGGATAATTTTAGCCGTTTTTGACTGTTGGGGTCTTAAAAAATAGCAAAAAAAAATCAAAAAATCCTGAATTTTTTTTCTATAAATAGCCACCATAGCCACCCCCCTCATTTAGCACCCATTCATTCTCCATTCTCGCTTTGAAATTGTGTTGTGCAAATTCAAACCGTGTTGAGCTAATTTGGCAAAATTTCCAAAATTTGTGCCAAAATTTGGAAATTTCAATTTTCGCAAAGAAGTCAAAGAAAAGAGGTACAATACTACTTTTGTAATACTTTTATTGTTAGTTCTTGTTATGCTAAGATGAAAGTAGTAATAGTGTTAGTTTCGATTTTGCAGTTTTCATTATGGACAATCCTTATGACAGCTTTGCTCTTGGTGATTACGGACTTTTACCCAAGGAAATTGCGTCCATGGAGGCGGCTGCGGCTACCTCAAACCAACTGGAGGTTTCACTAGAGGAGCAAGGTGGAGTTCCATCATCAGGCTCCATGGCAACATCAGCTCCACTGAAGCAACCGAAGCAAAGAGGTTGAGACCGTCTACATCGGGAGTATGGGAGAATTTCGATAGGACAACCAAGCAAGATGCAGCGAGAAATGAGGTTCCATATGCTATTTGTAAAATTTCTCGCCATAAATTGTCTGCAAAGTCTACAGGTGGAACGGGGCACTTGCTTAGACATGCTACAAGATGTCGAACCAAGCAAGGATTGATGATGACGCAGATGCAGCCGCAATACAACCCCGACAGTATGGTATCTAGCTGGGACTACGATCCTCAAGTAGCCCGCCTATCTCTCTGCCATTTAATTGCTTCTGAGGATTTATCGTTAGGCTTTGGCAAGTCTGGTTCTTTCCAAAATTACATTAAGATCGTGCATAATCCTAGATTTTCTTCCGCTTTCTGATGCATAACAACTAGGGATCTAGTGAAATACTATAATGAACGCCGTAATAAAATAAAGGAACTATTTAGTACGCGCATTTTTTGGTGGCCCTAACCTCAGACATATGGAGTGGTCGGGCTAGGGAGGATTACCTTAGTGTAGTTGCGCATTATATTAATGACGACCGGGTAATAAAGAAAATGATTATAACTTTGAAATTAATTGATGTAGCACACACGGGGGAGAATATTGCGAACTGCATTATCAAAGTCGTGGAAGACTTTGGTCTTACAGACAAAATATTCGCAATTACTTTAGACAACGCTGCTTCAAACTCTAGGGCCATGGACATTCTTACTCTAGTGTTGAGTACATATGCCAATTCTTTCTTGCTACATCAATGATGCACTTGTCATATTATCAACCTTATAATCAAATGTGGTTTGAAGAGGTTGAGTCCGTATATTAAAGCTTTTCGCGATGCGATTTTTTTTTTGAATAATTCTAACGTAAGAATAGCACAATATAAGAACTTCTGTAGGACGATGGGTGTACATCTAAGAAAGTTCGGTTTGGACATGGAGGTAAGCGGAACTCTACTTACCTCATGCTTAAAAATCTTTTACCATACAAGGGCACTTTTTCTATTTTTATTCAAACGCACTATCCTAGCAATCGACGGTATTATACTATTAATCGAGCAACATTGGTTCGTTCTTTGAGAAGATATCGCCATTTTAGAAATTTTTATGAGGCAACTGTTGTTTTGTCCGCCGCCTACTATCTAACATCTCCTATCATTGTGCATACTATTTTACGGATTGCTACTCAATTGAAAATGTTTGAAAATGACTTAGTTTTACGCGATGTCGTTGTTTGCATGAAATCTCAATACCTTAAATATTGGACGTAAATCCTTACCTATATGCATTTGCATTTCTTTTAGATCCTAGGGCTAAAATTGATGCATTTGGTAATCAGACTTGATCTTCTTAGTGATGCTACTGGCTAGACTATACTAACTATTTTGCGTAAGTTCGCTCTCTGCTATAACGAGATTTACCAAAGGTATGAAAATAGGTTTCGGGGAGTCCGTTCGCAATGACCTCCAGTAGCCCCCACCTCAAGTGGGAAGACAAATATGTGGTGTGCGATCTTTGGTGCCTCTTCCTCTAGGACTAGGTCCTGGTCTTTTTCCTCTTCTTTTACACCAACGCCTGCTCAGCTAGGACCCACAAGGAGCGGAGAACTATCCACCTATCTGGATAGCGATACAGTGGATTTTAACTCGGAAGGCTTCGACATCTTGCAATGGTGGCAAGCCCATAAGTTAACATCTCTCGTGCTATCCATACTTGCACATGATATGTTAACTGTTCCTATCTCTACGGATTCCTCTGAGTCTGCTTTCAGTCTTTCTGGAAGAATATTGGAGGAGAGAAGAACAAGTCTCACAAGTGAGATGGTGGAGATCCTTCTAACTGTGAAGGACTAGGAACAAACTGATTCACGAACACAACACTTTGTGGAAAATCCAGAGTTGTCGGAGGTGTTTGAAAATCTGTACTTAGACAATGACACCGACACATAGAACAAAGATGAATCATGTATGTAGAATTGTAGAGCTATAGGCTGTACTATTTTTCCTTTGTCAAGGTTTTCTCATTTTGAGTTTTTATTTGGCAAAGGTTTTAACAAGGCAGCCACTTGGACATTAATAAAGCTCTATATTATATTTTTAATATGATTGTCTCAACTTTTTCCATTTTCATGTCTTCTTCTGAATTCTACACATTTTTCAAATTTTTCTGGATTTTTTTAGATTTTTTTTTGGATTTTTTGTTTTGACGGGCTAAACGGGCTAGGGCCGGCCCGGCACGGCACAAATGCCCGATAGGCCGTGCCTGTTGGAAATATGCCCTAGAATCAATCATAGAGATGATTATATTTCATTATGTTCATGACATTAGATAATATGTTATCTTGTTCCAAGAATAATATCGATAATATTTATTATCAAGTATGTGACTTGATTGTGAAACTCTATATTTATGCGATGATTATTCTTAAACGTTCCCTGGTCGGAAACATATGAGGACACATATGAATAGACTAGCATATGTATTTGTTGATGACTATGTTTCACGAGTCATAGATACGGAGATATCAAACCAATAATATGGACACATGTTAGAGAACATGGTGTTGGAAAAGACCCACCTTGAGACACTGTTGAGATTGTTATGATTTCATGTGTCATCAGTTGGTCTCAAGCAATCATGATGTATAATCCTTAGACCTGAGATTAGCATGGTTTCCTACATATGTAATAGCACTCTTAGGGGTTGCCAAACGCTACACCATAACTGGGTAGTTATAAAGGTAGCTTTCGGATGTGCTATGAAACATGGGAAGGAATGTGACTAGTCGGACATGGGATTTGACCCTCCTAACATAACAGGAGAGATGTCTCTAGGCCCTTCGTTGTGGTTGAATAAAGAAAGTGCATAGCCATGCCACTAGTGGTCGAAGCGTCGACCACATGAAGTTATTCGACACTTGATCGAGAATGGATGACTTAATCTCACCTGGAGTTCAACCAGATGTCATGAGGCAAAGGGATAATACACAATCAGTCAGACGGCCGATTGCTTCTTCACATATGGAAGACCTCCCGGGTGGTCCTGGAGGACATCCTAGAGGACCTCCTGGGTGGTCGTGGAAGACCTCCCGGGTGGTCTTGGATGACCTCTTAGAAGACCTCCCGGGTGGTCCTGGAAGACCTCCCAGGTGGTCCTAGAGGACCTCCCAGGTGGTCGTGGAAGACCTCCCGGGTGATCCTGGAGGACCTCCTAGAAGACCTCCTGAGTGGTCGTGGAAGACCTCCTAGGTGGTCCTAGAGGACCTCCTAGAAGACCTCCCGGGTAGTCGTGGAAGACCTCCCAGGTGGTCGTGGAGAGAACATAATCACCAACTAGTTGTAAGGAGTTACGAGATGACCTAGTCATAGATCATATTGCATTAAGGTTCGTCCGATATATTCTATGTGTGTTCGGGAATCGTTATGTGCTGCTGGGTACCGCTAACAACTCATGGTCGGAAAAGGTTTTCGAATCACAACCGATCACACATGAACCTATAGGGTCACACACTTAAAGGGCTAGACTTTGATTTGGATGGTGATCCGAATTCTGGTAGGCTACGAGTTGGATGCCTATATACTGAGGGGCGGTGGCGTGGGGTGAGAACATCGAAGCTTTTAAAGATCATCCCGAAACCCTAATAGCCACGCCTTCCTCAACCACGCTGCCGGCGCTAGCACTCCAAATAAGGCGTGCATCTACCCCGTACGTGTGGATACCTTGGAGGTGTTGTTGCAAAGCATCAGCACTAGGACGATCCGCAACTCGTGACGACCTCTTGGAGGAGAAGACGCGCGACAAGAATGACCATGACTACATCAAATCGCTACATCGACTCTACTTCCGCTACGAGTCGGCACGTCTAGTGGTAATCTTGTGATCTATTACTAGCAGAGGTTCCTTGGTAATGCGGTAATTTTTTGTTTTGTGTTGTCATAGCCTTCCCGTGATCCCTTCAATGGTATCAGAGCCATCCCGTCTAGTTTTAGATTCGAATTAGATTGTTTTGGTGATGGCCGATATGATCGTCTATGTGCGGTGGTCTCAAGATGGTTTTATGATTGTTATTCTGTGATCGTGTTTTCATGGTCGCATCACAACTTGCCTCTACCGGTCAGTTTCCGCCATCGAGGCAGACAGTGATCATAAATCCATAGAGCACGCGAAGATCAATCTGGTTGATCGAATTGGAGTTGCAATCGAAAGGGGTTAATGTGTTTAGCCCAGTGCGATTTTCATGGACGGAACAGTTTTGCTTTACGTTCGATGCTTGAAAGGGAAAACCTAAATGGAACAAATTTTGCAGATTGGTCCCGCGACCTAAGAATTGTTCTTAGGCAAGATAAAAAGGAACATATTTTGGAGGAACCAATTCCAGATGTGCCTATAGAGAATGCTGCTGCTACTCTTAAAACCGCCTATAAAAAGGCATGTGATGAGTCCCTTGATGTTAGCTGTCTCATGCTTGCTGCTATGAACTCAGACCTTCAAAGTAGTTTGAGAAAATTGAGGCCTACGATATGACAGTGGCGCTCAAAGGCATGTTTGAGACACAAGTATGAAAGATATGAGATCTCAAAAAACTTGTTTGGGTGTAGGCTAGCTGAGGGTTGTCCGGTGAGCCCACATGTAATCAAGATGGTTGGTTACACATAGAGCTTAGAAAAACTTGGTTTTCCACTTAGTCAAGAATTGGCTACAGATTTGATTTTTGCTTCGCTTCCTGCAAGCTATGGGCAGTTCATTTTGAACTTCCATATGAACGGCTTAGACAAGAATCTCACCGAACTACATATGATGCTTAAGACAGTAGAGGGTAGCATTAAGAAAAGCAACAGTCATGTGATGATGGTGCCAAAGAGTACAAGCTTCAAGAAGAAGGCTAAGATTTGGGTCAAGAAAAAGGGCAAGGCTAAAGTTTCGGATGAGATCAAAACTAACAAGCCTAAGCCCAAGACTAAGTCCGGCCCGACTCAAGAGAATGAATGCTTTTACTGCAAAGAGCTAGGCCATTGGAAGAGGAACTGTAAGAAATACCTGGCTGATCAGAAAAGGAATGGTGGGACTAAAACTTCCACTACAGGTATTAATGTTATAGATGCTTTTCTTGCTGACTCTTCTGTTAACTCATGGGTATTTGATACCGGATCGGTTGCTCATATTTGCAATTTGATGAAGAGTCTAACAAGGAGTAGAAGAATTACAAGAGGCGAGATGGATCTTCACGTCGGAAATAAAGCAAGGGTTGCTGCATTAGCCGTCGGGACTTTGCCATTACTTTTGCCTTTAGGATTTATTATGGAATTGAATAATTGTTATTACGTTCCAGCCATTAGTAGAAACATTATCTCTACCTCATGTTTGATGGTAGAGGGTTATAAATTCATTTTTGAGAACAATGGTTGTTCTATATTTTTGAATGAGATGTTTTACGGCTATAATCCTATTTTGAATGGGTTGTTTATTTTAAATCTTGATGATGCACCCGTCTATAATATTAATGCAAAGAGGCTTCGGCCTAATGATATGAATTCCATTTTTATTTGGCATTGTCGTTTGGGTCACATAAGTGAGAAACACATGAAGAAGCTCCATGATGATGGAATTCTAAACTCATTTGATTTGGAATCATTTGAAACGTGCGAATCTTGCCTACTTGGAAAGATGACCAATACACCTTTCACTGGTCGGAATGAGAGGACGTCCGACTTGCTGGCACTCATACATGATGTGTGTGGACCAATGAGCACGACAGCTAGAGGTGGTTTTCAGTACTTCATTACTTTCACCGATGACTATCGTAGATATGGATATATCTATTTAATGAGGCACAAGTCGGAATCCTTTGAAAAGTTCAAGGAGTTCTAGAATGAGGTACATAATCAACTTGGCAAAACTATCAAGTCTTTGTGATCTGATCGTGGAGGTGAATTTTTGAGCCATGAATTTGGTGATCATTTGAAACAATGTGGAATTGTTCCACAACTTACACCACCGGGCACTCCACAATGGAATGGGGTGTCCGAGCAGCGTAATCGAACCTTGTTAGACATGGTTCGATCGATAATAAGCCAATCGGATCTGCCATTGTATTTTTGGGGTTACGCTCTAGAAACTGTTGCTTTCACTTTGAATAGGGTACCATCTAAATCAGTAGATAAGACACCATATGAGATGTGGACTGGAAAAGTCCAAGTTTGTCTTTTCTAAAGATTTGGGGATGTGATGTCTATGTTAAACATTTGATGTCTGATAAACTCACACCCAAGTCAGATAAATGCTTCTTTATAGGATATCCTAGGGAAACCAAAGGATATTACTTCTACAACTAGGAAGAGGGCAAAATTTTTGTTGCCCGATATGGTGTCTTTTTGGAAAAAGAGTTTCTTTCAAAAGGAGTCAGTGGGAGAAAGGTGCAACTCGAAGAAATTCGGGAAACATCTAAAAGTGTTTCAACTCCTACTGAACCTCTACAGAATGAACAAAATTTTGTTGAACCTATAAATGAGGCATTAGCCCCACGTAGATCTAAAAGGCCACATCAATTGCCTATAAGGTATGGGCAAGACGTATTATTATTGGATAATGATGAGCCTAAGACTTTTAAGGAAGCAATAATGGACCCAAACTCTGAGAAATGGCTTAGAGCCATGAAATCCGAGATAGACTCCATAAGTGACAATCAGGTTTGGAACCTGGTTGATCCACCTGATGGTGTTAAAACCATTGAGTGCAAATGGATCTATAAGAAAAAGATTGATATGGATGGAAATGTTCACATTCATAAAGCTCGACTAGTCGCAAAAGGGTTTCGACAAGTTCAAGGAGTTGACTACGATGAGACTTTCTCACCGGTAGCGATGCTTAAATCTGTACGGATCATTCTAGCTATTGCTACATATTTAGATTATGAGATATGGCAAATGGATGTCAAAACAGCTTTCCTTAATGGAAACCTAGATGAGGATGTGTACATGACACAGCCTGAAAGTTTTGTCGATCCAAAGAATGCTAGTAAATTGTGCAAACTTCAAAAGTCCATTTATGGGTTGAAGCAAGCATCTCGAAGTTGGAATATACGTTTTGATGAGGAGATCAAAAGGTTTGGTTTCATCAAGAACAAAGAAGAGTCTTGTGTTTACAAGAAGGTTAGTGGGAGCGTACTTGTATTTCTAATCTTATATGTGGATGCCATATTATTGATCGAGAATGACATTCCTATGCTGAAATATCTTAATGCATCATTGAAAATTAGTTTTTCTATGAAGGACCTAGGAGAGGCAGCATATATCTTGGGGGTAAAGATCTATAGAGATAGATCAAGAAGGCTAATTGGATTAAGCCAAAGTACTTATATTGACAAGGTGTTGATTCGGTTCAACATAAAGGATGCCAAGAAAGGTTTCTTGCCTATGTCACATGGCATAAGTCTAAGCAAGAATTAATGTCCTTCGACAACTGATGAGCGAGACCGTATGAGTGGTATTCCATATACTTCGGCTATTGGATCTATCATGTATGCCATGATATGTACACGACCAGATATCATATGCTCTAAGTGTTACGAGTAGGTACCAAGCTGATCCCGGTAAAGGTCACTGGACAGCTGTGAAAAACATTCTTAAGTACTTGAAATGGACTAAGGATGTGCTCCTAGTTTATGGCGGTGATGAAGAGCTCGTTGTAAATGGTTACATCGATGCAAGCTTCCAAACTGACAAAGATGATTATCGTTCGCAGTTTGGTTTTGTATTCATTTTGAATGGAGGAGCAGTGAACTGAAAAAGTTCCAAGCAAGAAACGGTAGCTGATTCTACGATGGAGGCCGAGTACATTGTGGCTTCTGAAGCCGCAAAAGAAGGAGTTTGGATAAGGAATTTCATTGCTAAGTTGGGTGTGGTTCTGAGTGCCTCAAGCCCAATGGATCTCTATTGTGACAATAATAGAGCCATCGCGCAGGCTAAGGAGCCTAGATCCCATCAGAAGTCCAAGCATATACTCAGGCGTTATCACCTTATTCGCGAATTAGTGGATAGAGGGATGTTAAAATATGCAAAGTAAATACGGATTTAAATGATGCTAATCCGCTGATAAAGCCTCTCACACACCAAAGCATGAGGCGCACACAAGAGCTATTGGTATTAGATACTTAAATGATTGACTCTAGTGCAAGTGAGAGATCTGGAAATATGCCCTAGAGGCAATCATAGAGATGATTATATTTCATTATGTTCATAACATTAGATAATATGTTATCTTGTTCCCAGAATAATATCGATAATATTTATTATCAAGTATGTGACTTGATTGTGAAACTCTATATTTATGCTATGATTATTCTTAAACGTTCCCTGGTTGAAAATATATGAGGACACATATGAATAGACTAGCATATGTATTGGTTCATGACTATGTTTCACGAGTCATAGATATGGAGATATCAAACCAATAATATGGACACATGTTAGAGAACACGGTGTTGGAAAAGACCCACCTTGAGACACTGTTGAGATTGTTATGATTTCGTGTGTCATCAGTTGGACTCAAGCAATGATGATGTATAATGCTTAGACCTGAGATCAACATGGTTTCCTACATATGTAAAAGCACTCTTAGGGGTAGCCAAACGCTACACCATAACTGGGTAGTTATAAAGGTAGCTTTTGGATGTGCTATGAAACATGGGGAGGAATGTGACTGGTCGGACATGGGATTTGCCCCTCCTAACATAATAGGAGAGATGTCTCTGAGCCCCTCGTTGTGGTTGAATAAAGAAACACTAGTACATACAAAGATTATCATAGACGATTGAAACCGTCATCACAGACGGTTTTTGAACCGTCTGTGATAACGGCCGATTATCACGAGCGGTTCAAAAACCGTCTGTGATAAAACATATGATGACAGTTCATTTATAAACCGTCTATGATATGTCACGTATCACAGACGATTCTATTTACAAACCGTCTGTGATATGTCACGTATCACGAGCGGTTCTATTGACAAACCGTATATGATCGTGGGATATCACAGACGGTTCTATTTACAAACCGCTCGTGATATTATCAAATCACAAATGGTTTGTAAATAAAACCGCTCGTGATATCTCACTTATCACGCATGTTTTTAATAGAAACCATCGTGATATCGCTTTCACGCAGCGGTTTCAACGAAAAACCGCTCGTGATAGTTCTTTATACGTAACTATTTTTTTATTTTTGGCTAGCCTCGGGAATTGCTAGCCATGCCCTCTGAAAACAAACATGCAGAAAATAGATACATCACAGATGATCAATTGTTAACAACTTGAAGTGATCATTACTCAAAATAAATTACAAAAGAATTTATTCAAGTATTGTCGCTATAGTTACAATTGGATTACAATTGAGTCAATTGTTTGCAGGTGGTTGAGAGGTGTCGATGAGTTGAAACTACGGGTCGGTGACGGAGTGAAAGTCTCCGTTGGAGTTAACGATATCTGTCTTGATGAAGGCGCAGATCTTCCTCGAACATCCATGATCTCTTATGAACGAGTCCATCTAAATCTATCATCAAGGCACATCAGCTAGCAAGAGGAAAGTGGTAAGCATATATATTTAAATTTATAATTAGGAAATAATTATTTCGAGATTGACAAACCTCGGGATCCTTCTTCTTAGTACTAATGATTTGCTGCATATGATGGCAAATGTAGAATGCACATAGCTCATCATTTTCTTGCTGGCGGCACTGCAAAAATAAAATTACATATATAGGTATAGTCAGTTCGAGATGCATTATTATGAAGTATGATATAGGATTATTGTGTTGTAGCGCGTACCGAAAATTTCGTCCTGTGTGTTAGTTTGGCGCTCGATCCATTGTATGATCCTTCTTTTGCAACATAGGCGATGAACGACCTACATGATTCCAAAATGTTATCCTCGGCCATTTCAAATGAAGGAAGACTACAATAGAGTTATGTATAGAGGAAATGGGCATACCTCTCGAGTATTCCTTGCAGAATGCTGAAGTCGTGCTTGTTGCGGACTAGGGAATCAACGTATATCACCCTGTTCCTCCTTGGTATAATGACTAAAAGGATCCAGTGGTACCTACTCATGTATATCGCTATAGTCATTAAACCTAAGTTCATGCTACGTATAAAGTTGTAGGACCGGAAAGGCGACTAGAGGGGGGGTGAATAGACGCTTTCTTAAAATCGCCCCTCCTGAGAAATCAAACACCGATTTTTTCAAAAATGCAAAACAACGAACTCCCGTAAAACTTAAAATTAATTTTGCTGAAAAATCGACGCATGCGATACCAAAAAATTCAGCATAAATCGAGAGTACTCAGTAAAAAATTCAATGAAAATCGCCGATTGATCGCATGCGAGAATGGTCAAAGATCAGCAAAAGAAAAAGAAAGGCACGAAATGGAGTTGCTTCTGTGGTTGTAACCTCTTATTTGACAAGTAGATGGCATCGAGTTCAGAGAACGGCTTGAACCTTTGAGAATACTTTCGGACCTTCTACAAACCGACTAATTGATGGGATTCCTTTAATAAACTTTACTCAAAGCAAGACCACAATACTCACAATACCTGCACCAACCTTAGGAACCAAAGCAGAAATCACTCGAGAGAAGGAAATTCAGATTATGCCCGAAAACAAAAACAAATACTGAGGAGGCTTTCAACAAAAGCAAATTTCTCTCAAACCCCGATCCTTTGTACATGAAACTTTGGGGGATATTAGCAATAGCCAATGGACTTTCGGACCCAATTTCATGCCATCACAAAGAAGGAATCAACAAATGCACTTAAACCGTAGAAATTCAAGAAAACTTGAGAAGGCTCACAAAATCCAATTACTCCATGGTCTCAAATCCTTTGCCAATGAGATTTTGCAACTATGTTAGCAATAGCAAAAGATTATCCGGACTGAAATCGACCTTCTCTCAAAGGAATTCAAAACTAACCTAAACCCTAGAAATGGAGTTCATGAGCGAGAGGAGGCCAAAACTGAAAATCGAGATTAAAGCCCGTTTGCTCTTGAGATTAACTAGCCAAATGACTTCTAGGCTTCTCCCATGTCATAGCAACCCATCTTGGCACTTCCCAGCAATCAAGAACTCAAAAAAAACAAAAACTCCAGAAATCAACCAAAAAGAATCGAAGAACGAGAGCAAGAATGAAGGAAGAACTTGATTTTCATTCCATCACAAAAGGATTACAAGGAGTCACGATACGCATGTCCATTAGAACAAGATGAAGAATTACAAGACCCTCAAACCCTCTCCAACCTCTCAATCCTCAACCATGAATGCTTGGAGGAAGGATCAACTCTCTGTTCTACCACCTAGAAGACATAAATAGAGAACGAGAGAGAGCACGCTAACAAACTCGTCTCTCCCAACAACTAAAGAGCCAAACCGAACAACCTTCTAAAGACTCTTTTGACTCAATCAAACCCTTGGAGTGCTCAAGTGGGCTTGCAGCCCCTCCACTCCTTTTATAGCCTTGGCTAACGGGTCTCCGCCCCGTTACGCCTGCTAAAACCAACAGCGCCCGCTCCCGCTTGTGCAGCCTCGCGAATTTCCCGATTCGCCCCTCTTGCACCTTCCGGGAAGCTTCCGCGCTCCTTGCCTCGCACGCCTCGCAACCACCTCGAGTCCACGTCGTCTTCGACACATCCCGACCGTTCTGACCTCAGCGCTACCTGCGCCTAGTCCGGTCCACCGTGTCTCACCACGACTCCACCCGATGTCCTGCAGCCACACAGACAAAGAACACATCAAATAGCACCGCTCGATACATGAAAGCGTAAATACCAATTATACTTACCACAGACGAAGTCCAAACCTGTCAACACAAGGAATATGCAACCTAGACCCAAAAGACCAGGTTTGACCTAAGTCCGACCGAGCCCGATTGCGCCACGCAACGACTCGACTCCGAACCACTCAAACCAAACTCAACTGACTTAAAACCTTGTCAATCTTAAACCCTTGTCAATTACTCATCACTCTCATGGAGACACGACCACATGGTCTCTCAATCTCCCCCTTGATGAGAATATTGACAAACTCAGAAAAAGTTTTAAGAGAAGCTAATGACCATGTCGACGGAAGGAACACTAGAGCAACAACCGAAAGAGCAAATTGATCTCCAAAGCTCTAAATTGTTCCCAATGACTTTTCTTCTTCTATTCTCCCCTTTTTGGCAATAAACGCATCAAGATGCAATAGAGAGAATATGACATGTTAATGGATGAAATGGCTGAAGTTTGTTTATTTAAGCATTTTGAGCCATGAGAATTATCCATAATGACCAACATGTAATATACCAAGCCATAACTCAATAAAAAGGCTAGCTAGATCATGACAAGATATGTATAAGCTAGCTAGAACACATAGATGACAATCTGAAAATGAGATACATTATGTGAGCAAGTCAAGTCATCAATGAGCAAAGTCTCGCTAGAGATATCCAAGGATGATCTGAGCCATGTCAATAAGCTAAGCGGAACAAGGAACTACTATTGAGACCAAATAGAAAGCTATGCTCAAGAATGAAACATTGGTTAAGTACTTGATACTTTTTTTTCTTGTAGCTTTAAGCAAATTTGAGCACAAATGATATATTTTCTTTGAAATTCAAGGTTGTTGACAACCAGATTTTTGTTTTATCATGTGCTAGACCTCAAGCCTTATGCGACTACTTCAAGCGAGAAGCTTAAGAAGGTAGTCTAGGTCATCCAAAACTCCCCTAAGTTCATGTCAAGTGCAATGACAAGCCGTCTCATAGGGAAGAATTGGTGAAGTCGGTTTTTTACGACAAAAGAGATCTTTTGCCTTTTAACAAGTTGTACTAACTCATGTATCATCAAGAGACTAAAACAGCTCAATCTAAGGCTCAATATAGATTCATCACTCTACCCAAACCTATTTGACATGGCATGAATCATAAAGGATAGCTCAAGAAAGACTAATCTCGAGTGCTAACATGACAAGTTTTAGTTTAAGTTGAGCAATTTTAATTATCTTATCATGGCAAAAGCTAGGCTACACATATGAAGTCATGATAAATCTAGCAAATAAGCACAAGTCATGGCAAGGTGTAAAGCATTGTAAACATGTCATAGCGGGATAATAATCAAGGCTCAATGTAGTTATATTACAATGCGAGAATGCTAGAAATGCGAAGATCCAGCTCCCCTCAACAATAGATGCAACTTTTAGTTCAAGTTGAGTTAAGTCAAAATTAAGCTCGAAGCTCCCAAAAGAACTCCTTGAACCAAAACAATAAATCGAGAAGTGGCAAAGAAAACATAAAAGCAAAGTAGATCCTTAAAGCATAGATAAGATATAGAGAATACTATGGCTCAGATGACTCTCATCTACCCCATATGACTCTAGGACTATCAAGCGCCCACTTAACACACCTAGGAGCAAACCGCACTGCCTGTCTGCAGGGTGGCCCAACCTCGCTAGAACCTACAAGAAGTGAGTGAGCTCAACCTAGTGAGATAAGTGCTGACTAATAAGCGACATCCTAGAAACACAAGATAAGAGCAAATCTAATCAACTAGACAAAAGAAGCACTCTAATCTATGCTAGGAGGACTAATCCCAAATGCACCCAAAATGCAATGCAATGACAAGGAGCAAGAGCATAAATAATATAGTAAAGCGAAAAACCCAAAGCTCCCCTCACTACAGGTCCATAAGGACAAACCACCCCAAGCTCTCCCGTGAGAGTGAAAACCTCGAACTATCCAATGGCTTGGTGAAAATGTCGATAGCTGGTGGTCACTCTCCTGGCTGGAGCACTATATCGCCCTTCTCTACATGGTCTCTAAGGAAGTGGAAGCGGATATCGATGTGCTTGGTCGGGAATCTTTGACTTGGGTTTTTGGCAATGTTAATCTTGAAGTGTTATCACAAAGAGTGGAACAACGTCGATAACTAACCCAAAGTCCCGAGGTCGAAGTCATCCAGAGCACTTGGCTACAAAGAAGGCTGCGACAACGTGCTCGGCCTCTGCGGTGGTGTGCAACACGGATTGCTTCCTCGAACCAGAAACAAGAGAAGTGCCAAGAAATTGGCGCAGCGGAAGTGCTCTTCCTATCTATCCTCTACCACCCGTGAAGTCGCATCGAGAAGGCTCTCAAGGAAAGGCAGGGATGAGGAAGAGTACCAGATACCATAGTCAATGGTAGCTCATGCAGTCTCGAAGATGCGCTTCACTGCTTTGGTGAGAAAAAGCGAGGAGAAGCAAAACGAGCGCACAAACACACGAAAAATGTATGTGCGGTCTCGAAGCGGTGAGGTACAAGAGGAGCCAATCATCTTTGCGAAACTCCTTTTGATCAATCGTTCGCCATCCTCATCTCGGATCAAGATAAATTTGTAGAAGCCATGGGAGTCGACACAGGCTTACCATCACTCATGTCGAAGCGTTTCAGGAGATCACGAGTATACTTGCCCTGATGCAAGAAAGTACCCTCCCGAGTCTGCTTGATCTGGAAACCAAGGAAGAAGCTCAACTCGCCCATCATGCTCATCTCAAACTCTGAGCTCATAACATCGGAGAACTGAGAAACAAGAGTATGAGAAGAGCCACCAAAGATGATATCATCCACATAAATCTGGACGAGTAGAAAGTCACTGCCATGCCTGCGAATGAACAAGGTCTTGTCAACTTTACCCATTTCAAACCCATGACTCAACAAGTAGGACTTAAGCCTCTCATACCAAGCTCTGGGAGCCTGCTTAGAATCCATACTGTGCTTTTGAAAGCTTGAAGACATGGTTAGGGTATTTGGGGTTCTCGAAACACGGAGGTCATCGGACGTAGACTTCCTCCTCAATAAGGCCATTGAGGAAGGCACTCTTCACGTCCATCTGGTAAAGCTTGAAACCCTTAGAAGCCTGCAAAGGCAAGCGAGATTCTAATGGCTTCAAGTCGAGCTCTGAGGGCAAAGGTCTCCTCGAAGTCTAGACCCTCAACACAGGAAAACCCCGAGCTACCAATCTAGCCTTGTTTGGGATGATTACCCCATCCTCGCTCTGCTTGTTCTTGAACACCCACTTGGTTCCAATGATATTATGGCCTCGTGGAGGCTCAACAAGCGACAGACCTTGTTTCTCTCAAAGTTCTCTAATTCCTCATGCATGGCATTGACCCAAGACTCATCGAAAGGGCGTGACAAACATCCTTGGGCTCGAAGGAGGCAATGAAAGCGAGAATGGAGACGAAAAAGAAGTGCAGATTTTGGCGTGTGACACGCTCAAAAAGATCTCAATGATGCGCTCTGAAGGATGCATTTTACGGATATGACGGGAGGTCTGGATGAGAAGAAGAAGTGGCCTCTACCTCGTGTGAGACGAGGCAGGGCAGAGCCACTAGCTCCGGAGGAAAGCGGAAGGCAGGCGCGATCACCTTGAGGTGCCGTGGAAGAAGGCATCTCAAGGGGAGGAAGAGGAGCGGATCGGAGTAAACAACCATCGTCTTCCTCGTCCTCATCATCCACAAAGATGGTCTCGGACTGCTCTAAAGAACACGAGATATCTGGCCTAGTCCCGGACCGCCTCGTCAAAAATCACCTCACGAGGTTTCTACCATTTTGCTAGACTCATGCCTTCGGACCCTATAAGCGCTTGAAGAAGTCGAGTAGCCTAGAAAGATCTGAAATCACGAGAACGTGACTCGAACTTATCTAGGTTCCCGGACTTCAAAATAAAGCACTTGCAACCAAACACACGAAAATGAGAGGCATGGGCTTTAGCAGTATCTCGGCTCATAAGAAGTGCGGTGTAGGAGTGCAGAAGAAAAACTCGATTGAGAAACATGGCACTTGATCGCAATGGCCTCAAACCCAAAACTTCCTCGGTGTAGAGTACTCATCAAGCATCGCACCGCCATCTCGACCAAAATACGGTTCTTCCTCTCCACAACGCCATTTTGTTGAGGGGCGTATGGAGAAAGAAGCGGTGCTCTACACTGTCTCACCACGAAACTCTCAAAGTAGGAATTCTTGAACTCGTGCCATTGTCCTTCGGATCGCTTCGTAAGGCACCGGAGCTCAACAGAAAGCCTACAAAAGAGACCTCGAAAATGTGTAAATGTCTCATCCTTGAGGCTAAGAAAAACACCCAAGAGTACCTCGAGAAGTCATCGACCACAACAAGAACATACCACTTCCCTCCTGCTTGTCAAGACTCGAAAGTGGTCCAACTGTGTCCATGTGGAGCGGTGTCGTCTGCATCGGTCATAATGCTTGTGTGGGAGGATGAGAAGCGGCAACCATCTTGCCGTGCTTAGGCATGGAGTGCAAACAAGATCTTTGACCATCTTGAGTTTGGCGGACCACGAATGAGATCATGGTACGCTAACTTTCGGGTCAAATGGTCAAATCAATATGACCAAGTCTCCTATGCGAAAGAGAGATCGCGGGACTCGGAAGCAACTAAACACCGAGAGGATCGCGGAAGACTCGGAGAAATCAAGCCGAAAGATCCTCCCATAACGAGAAATCCATAAACCAAACTACAGAAGAGTCAAGAATTTTGCAATTGTTTTCTTAAAGCTCACCTCGAAACCGTCATCAATAAGGTGAGAAACGAAAGCAAATTGTCTTGCAGACTTACTAACCAAGGCAACATCCTTAAGAATAAAAAAGCATTAATACATACAAGTACCTTTGGCGATGGCGTCGACGAAGCGTCTCCGAAGGTGATCGTCTCATCACTGGAGCGCGGGCTGGGGAAGAGAACCAACGGAGTCTCCGGTCATATGGCGAGAACAACGGAGTCTACAAGCCAAACCTTCTCCTTCCCTACGGCGAACTGAGTCAAGCAGTAAAGTCTCGATCTTGGGATAAATCAGATGATTTTGGCACCCAATCTTGAGTAACACGTCGGCAGATGAAGTAGTCAAGCCGTGACCTCTATCTACCCTCGCTCTGTCACTCACAGCAGAAGGTCTAAGAGCAGACCAAGTATTCTTTGAGTCCGATCGCTCTGAAGGAGCGAGTGAACACCTGCTAACAGATCGAACACCATGAGTAGCTATCTCGATGGGGAAAGCGAGATCTACCCTCGGGACGGCGGAATCACGATCGAAAGCAAGCGACATGAGGGCGAAAACCGAAAACTTCGGAAAAACCAAGTCCTCGATCTTGCACAAACCCATCGGAAGAACCAAGCCTAGACCTCATGTTGGTCTTAGGTGCACTCAAGGTCCTGGGGCCGACCACGAATCGCCTAGAGACTCAACATAGTCTCTACGCGATCTTGGCGCGCTGAAGCATCGATCGATTGTGTGTCCATCCTTACGGCGAAGGTGCGGTGATACTTCACCTTACGAGAGGTAGAAGCATGTGAAATTACCTTTCGTCGAAATCCCTGGACATAGCCGTGACTTGAAATGGACTTTCTCGGTCACAGGCTCGGTCTCGATCACACACAGTGCTATGGAGTGCGAGCACGGCGGTGGATGCTTCCTCATGTCCTCAAAGAGGTCATATCCTAGACCACGATTAAATCTGCAAATCTTAGATTGGTCTAGAATAAGATTGAGCTTCTTCTTGCCTCCTACAAATCTCTCGAGAGTGTTCATAAGGTACTAACACTCCGAAAGAGAGAGAGTGCAAGAAGAGCGGGGAAAGAAGAGACAATGAAGGTAAGGAGCAAAAGAAGAACCGGCGGCAGAGAGGAAGAATGGCTTGTGCAAGCACACCGACTCACGAAAGGACGATCCTCTTGCTAGCAGGTTGGTTCACGTTGCTAAGCGTCTCATCCTTACCCCGAGGCTTCTCCCCTTCTCCACAATCATATTGCAAGCACAATGTGGCTTCTCTAGAAGGTCCTTAGTTAGCTTCACACATTTCTCATCCAAAGCAATCAAATCGATTTTAGTTTGTTACACTTAATGCATGGTGAGCTAACGAGGTCCTTAGAAACAAGCCGAGCCAACTTCCTTTCATGATCAATCATATCTTGAAGCTGTTTGGAGACGACCTCAAGTTCGTGATTAACTTAGGACAGTTCAAGCATGAAACAATCGGCTCAAGTAAAAAAGCTTGTAGTTGACAATTTTATGATCTGCCTGTTTAAGTTCATCTTCAAGTTATTACAATTTTCACAAGACTCAAGATCAAGAAGCATGGCATAAGATCCTCTAGCGACAATGTCCTTACCCTCACATGAGGTGGGAGAAGTAGTCTCATCGATAATAAGTAAGTGTGACCATCCTACTCAACTCTAACTCAATAAGCGGACTAACATTCTCCACCTTAACACTATCAAGTTCGGAGGACACACTATCATGTGAGGTCCTTAACTTCTCCATATCAACTTGACAAAGCGAGCATGTATCACAATCATCACTAGAAGGGCGGATGTAAGAGCAATAATCTCTAGTGACAATCGATCTATTTCCTTCTCTAACTCAAAGCACACCTAGCCTTAGCTTTAGCATGAAAACCTCCTAGCTTAAGAAAAGCATGATTGAGCTGTTCAGAGGTGGGATCTACCTCGTCCGAAGTCGAGATACAGCCATTGTCATTGAGTTCGCCCTCGAGGGCCATGAAGCACATGGGAGAAGTCGTCGCCGCCATCCTTGGGCTCTTGGTCACCCGTCCGTCATCGTCGCTCCATCCCTCCACCTCGCCGAGGTCGAGGTCGTCAGCGGTGAGGCGCGGTGGAAGAGCTTCTTGGCTTTGCCAAAGTTGCGGAACTTCTTCTTCTTTGGGCGTCGGTGGAGGCTTCTTGTTCTTGATACTTGTCGGTGTAGTCGTTCTTGCCGAACCGTCGTAGTCGTTCTTGCCCTTCTCGGCTTAGGGCGGTTGCCGAATGTGGTTGGGGCCACCACACTCGAAGCAAATCACAGGTCCTCCCTCTTCTGTCCCTCCTCCTCTTGTAAGCATGAGAAAACTTCCGAGCTAGGAGGGCGGTTGCTCATCCTCGAGTTGCTCTAGCGATCATCGATTCGTCACGAGAAGCGACAAGGAGAAACCACTGTGAATCGGCAAGAGAACCGGAAGCGGCGGGATTGGTGACTAGGGCCATCGATTGTGACCCGACTTCGAGACAATGTCAATCTCGTGAGTCTTGAGGCGCGAATCTGGCAGCATCAAGAGTCAAGGTCGAGAGGTCCGTGGTGTCCTTGATGGTAGTCACTTTCATTTCCCAAACCACGAAGATCAAGTCTAGTGAGCATCGACGTGGCGTTGTCGAAGTCGGGGTATGTGAGACCGACCGCTCGGAGGTTGCTCAAGATCTTGTGAAAGCGTCTGAAGCACTCATCTAGGGACTCACCGACAAGCATCTCAAATTTGTTGTATTCTCGTTTGAACCGGTCTGTCGTGCACGTCTTGATCTGGGTGGTGCCCTCATGGTATCGTCGAGGTCACCCGGATGTCGTGGCGGACGGCGGGTGAGATATCTTGTCAAACTTCGCTCGACTCAAACCACGGATGATGATGTTCCTTGCCTTTGCATTTGCCTCAACATCGACCATGTTCCCGACATTGATGTTCTCATCGGCGAGCAATGAATCGAACCTTGACCTTCGCCGGATGGCATACCCACAGGCACGGATGTATGTCTCCATTCGGCTCTTCGGAAGAGTGTCGATGCCATCGAAAAGCAAGCGACAGTCGAGTACTTGTCCATCGCCACGACTCTTGAGACCGGTTAAGATCTATTGAAAAAAGCTAACCGCTCGATACCAATTGTAGGACGGAAAGGCGACTAGAGGGGGTGAATAGCGCTTTCTTAAAATCGCCTCTCGAGAAATCAAACACCGATTTTTCAAAAATGCAAAACAACGCAACTCGGAAAACTTAAAATTAATTTCTTTGAAAACTGGGACGCATGCGATACCAAAAAATTCAGCATAAATCGAGAGTACTCGATAAAAATTCATTTGAAAATCTGCCGATTGATCTGCATGCGAGAATGGTCAAAGATCGACAAAAAGAAAAAAAAGGCACGAAATGGAGTTGCTTCTGCTTTGGTGTAACCTCTTATTTGACAAGTAGATGGCATCGAGTTGGAGAGAACGGCTTGAACCTTTGAGAATACTTTCGGACCTTCTACAAACTGACTAATTGATGGGATTCCTTTAATAAACTTTACTCAAAGCAAGACCACAATACTCACAATACCAGACCAACCTTAGGAACCAACAGAAATCACTTTCGAGAGAAGGAAATTCAGATTATGCCCGAAAACAAAAACAAATACAGGAGGCTTTCAACAAAAGCAAATTTCTCTCAAACCCCGATCCTTTGTACATGAAACTTTGGGGGATATTAGCAATAGCCAATGGACTTTCGGACCCAATTTCATGCCATCACAGAAGGAATCAACAATTGCACTTAAAGTAGAAATTCAAGAAAACTTGAGAGAAGGCTCACAAAATCCAAATTACTCCATGGTCTCAAATCCTTTGCCAATGAGATTTTGCAACTATGTTAGCAATAGCAAAAAGATTATCGGACTTAAATCGGACCTTCTCTCAAAGGAATTCAAAACTAACCTAAACCCTAGAAATGGAGTTCATGAGCGAGGAGGCCAAAACTGAAAATCTGAGATTAAAGCCCAGTTTGCTCTTGAGATTAACTAGCCAAATGACTTCTAGGCTTCTCCCATGTCATAGCAACCCATCTTGGCACTTCCCAGCAATCAAGAACTCAAAAAAAACAAAAACTCCAGAAATCAACCAAAAAGAATACGAAGAAGCAGAGAGCAAGAATGAAGGAAGAACTTCAGATTTTCATTCCATCACAAAAGGATTACAAGGAGTCACGATACGCATGTCCATTAGAACAAGATGAAGAATTACAAGACCCTCAAACCCTCTCCAACCTCTCAATCCTCAACCATGAATGCTTGAAGGAAGGATCAACTCTCTGTTCTACCACCTAGAAGACATCGAGAGAAACGAGAGGAGCACGCTAACAAACTCTGTCTCTCCCAACAACTAAAAAGCCAAACCGAACAACCTTCTAAAGACTCTTTTGACTCAATCAAACCCTTGGAGTGTGCTCAAGTGGGCTTGCAGCCCCTCCACTCCTTTATAGCCTTGGCTAACGGGTCTCAGCCCGTTCGCTGCTAAAACCAACGCCGCTCCGCTTGTGCAGCCTCGCGAATTTCCCGATTCGCCCCTCTTGCACCTTCCAGGAAGCTTCGCGCTCCTTGCCTCGCCGCCTCGCAACCACCTCGAGTCCACGTCGTCTTGACACATCCAGGCCGTTCGACCTCGGCGCTACTGCGCCTAGTCCGTCCACCGTGTCTCCCACGACTCCACCCGATGTCCTGTGACCACACGGACAAAAGAACACATCAAATAGCACCGCTCGATACATGAAAGCGTAAATACCAATTATACTTACCACGAGCCGAAGTCCAAACACATCAACACAAGGAATATGCAACCTAGACCCAAAAGACCGGGTTTGACCTAAGTCCGACCGAGGCCGATTAAGCCCGCATAGCGACTCGACTCGAACCACTCAAAACAAACTCAACCGACTTAAAACCTTGTCAATCTTAAACCCTTGTCAATTACTCATCACTCTCATGGAGACACGACCACATGGTCTCTCAAAAGTACAAATGAAATTTGTATAGCAAGTAGTGAAGCACTTACCCCTAGTTGTAGGGCACCACTATGTACTGCTTGTTATCCTGACGAAGCAATGCCGCCGTTATGTATTTATCAACGAATGATGCATCTTATTCGATGGTTTGCATAGAGACCACGTGTGGGTCGAGGAAACCCACCGGTTCGGACCATTCCTCGGCTTGTTTCATCATGCATCTATACATAAGCAATGAGTTGTAATATTTATCGGTATTACGTGAATGTAGAACTTGATTGTACACACTTACAGTGTCCAACATCATAGAAGCGGGGCGTCGAGGGTAGTGAGGTTGAATAGTTAGTATAAGTCATTTGAAGCCTGACGAAGTTGCTGGCCCGTTGAAGAAATGCTCATCCTTATGGCCAGCGGTGATTCTGTATCGCACCCATTCTTTTCGGTCTTCGCATGTACGAAGATGCAAAGACTAACAACCAAATCGGCGTGGGCTATCTTGTGCCGAACACAACAGTTTTCGATGGAGTATTTTGAGGCTCGGGAGGCGCCTTAATGTTCTTCGATTTCGATTTGGCCTTAACGACTTGCCTGCTACACATCTTCCTGTGAGATGACTTGGGAACCGATACGGCAGCACGCTTTTTTTGTTCCTTAGGCATCTTCTCCACAGGAACCGATGAGGTGGCCTTCTGAAGCGAAGGTTCATGAGGTGGAGTCATCAAGGGTCCCGATGGGGTGGCCTTTTGAAGAGGTGGAGTCATCGAGGGTCCCGTTGGAGAGGAATGGCCGTGTCGAGATCGCGGCACTGGTAGGTCCAGGGCGATGTCTTTCTTGGGCCACTGGATAAAAGTGTGCACGGCATCCCCTAGTGTTACGATGTCTTCGTTCGGGCGAATCTCCAGCGGGACGGCCATGAAACTGTCATGTACCATATCCACTGGACCTGGCGTAATCACATGCTAACCGGGCACCGTCTTGCATCTTGCCCTTCTGGTATGGATCTGACATCCCCGCCTAGCCTCAATAGAGAGGGACCCAACCATCCTCACTTGGATCTTGCAGGGCGTCGGCTCCTACAAAATGATACACAATTAGCTAAGACGTCCTATAGGTCTATCTTTGGTGCATTCCATAGATGTACATTACCTTGATATCATCTATCGGTAATTGGATGCCGTCATGTTCAGAATTTGGAGTGGACGTGATGCTACTCCGATGTTGAGCAGGACTGGCTCCCAAAATAATGGGGGCGACTTCTGCATTGGCCGAGTGTTGATTCTTTTGATCTGCAATCTTGTTATCGTCCTTGAAATTTTGCAATAAGCACTGTTCAACCCAAGGCGTCATGCTCGCCTTGGATCTCTTCCTACTTCTATCGTGTCGCGATGCCTTGGAATCCATAACTCCAAGTGCGTTAACCCCAAGGCCTCGCGTGCGACAAGGTGCTCCTTGTTTCCCAGAGCCATTGATAGTATATCCTTCTCCCTATCTGCTTGGAAGGAGCCTTGGGAAGTTTGGGCAGTCAATGCACGCTGCAATAGGTCATCATATTATTATAGACACTATGAAGTTATAGACTTATTAACAACTAGGTAGTTCGACATATTTACCACACGTTGGGATATTTCCTCAAATCTCACTTTGGTTTGGGAAAGGATCTTTGCCGAAGATGTGACTTTTGCCTCGCTCTTAACGACTTAGGGAGCAGCTTCGTTTGTGATCTCAGCAAATGGCCTAATTACGTTCTCATCCTCCATCACCCATTCCACGGATTTACCCGCGTACCCAGCGGTGCCGAGTCTGTGAGGGTGAGTGTTTCGTGCCTGGAGAGCTTTGTGTGCCGTACTTTGCTCCTTAAATCCGGTCGTCGTCTTCATCTGCACAAACTCGTCCCATATATCCCGCGACAAGAATGGATACATTGTGAAGGGCGTCCGACCCATGTTCACGTACTTCGTGACAAGAATGCTCTTGAAGGTCCTCCACGTGTGACACATCGCGAGCAATGCTTGTCATTCCACGCGCGCCTGGTCTGCTTCTGGGATAGTGAACGAGGCTAAAAGTTCTGTCCACAGCGTGCCTCTCTCTACTTTCGTCAGAGACTTCCATCTTGGTGTGGTGATGGGGATCCGTTCCCTTGCAAGTATCCCGCAGATGGTCCGGAATCTCACCGCTGATCTCTGGGGACTCATATAGACCCCAACATCACTGACCTCCGTGATGATCAGTCGGCCCACAGGCAATTTTGATTTTCCTCTGCCATCTCGCTTACGTATCACTATCGTCGGACATCCACACGCATTCGGCGACGTCGGTGATGGCAAATAAGGCAGTGCCTCTACCATCTAAACACTTGCTATCTACATAAGTTACATATGCAATAAAATGGATTGCAAGTGTCCCAAATCAACATATACATATGAAGTATCTCCATGTCTTTTAAAATGAATAATATACTCAATATGTGCAATATTAACAAATAATCATAATTAATTCAAGCATAAATATGAAACAATAAAGCATTAATCCAATGACATTTAAATGACCAAATTAACATAATCAAATGTAAATAATTCAAGTCATTTAAATTGATTGAAATGCTAAACATATACCACATGTATATGAATGAAATTAGCACAGAGCACAAAAATTTGAAATCAATGTGAGCTCTCATATGGCGAGTTGCACAAGAAACAAACTTGGCCATCTCAGCACTAAGGTCTATTATGTTCATAAATTGGATAAGAACACTAAAATTTAGATTTTGAGCTCTATGCAAAGCTTAACTAGACCGACATAACAATCACATGTATAAGAAGTTCAAAATGATACTATCTCATCAACCATAGATCATCAAGAACCATCAATATCCACTACTGAAGTCCACAGAAGACTGGCCTTTAAAGAAGACATAGAAACAAAACAGAATCAAGTAAAACTTTCTTATGGTGATTACTATGATAGCGGCAAGCAATCTTGTAGAGCTCAAAATTGAACTAGTAATTCTACCAATTTCAAAATTAGACCATTCCAATCACAAAGCAATATTAAGCCCACAAAATTCACTTTGATATATCCAGGGACCAAACATTCACAGTCGAGGACATAACAGTAAAAGATCACTCTCTAATACAACTAATCAAAATACACAAGATGATAATCAATTTCAGTATATGACTAACTTCATCACAGAACAAAATTGTCAATACGAGTTCTTTGGACAACAATATAACGAGAATGAAATAACTAGTAGTTATAACAAAACAACAGAATGACGAGATGATCGAAAGACGGTAGCAACTAACACAATAGTGCTCAAGTATGGCGTAAATCATCAAGCTAATTTCGATATTAGCTAGCTATCATCCTGAGCATAAACAGGACCACTCATAACTTTGCAATATCTTCGAGCTAGTCTCGAGAGATCAATCCCAATCACAGATCACACACACACACACAACACACACACACACACACACACACACACACACACCACACAAGACGCATGCACGCACACACACACACACACACACACACACATATATATATATATATACATATATACATATATATATATATATATATATATGTATACATACATATACGTACATATGTACATATATATACGTATATATACATATATGTATGTACATATGTACATGTGTGTGTGTGTATATATATATGTATGTATGTATGTATATATGCAAAGAGATAGTGCACGATATGTTGCAATACTCTGTGGCGATGGTACTCAAAACCACAGAGAAGATCAACAGACAAGGCACAAGGGAGGACCACTCATCGGGAGGGAGGAGAAGAGGAGGTGCTAGGCCGGCAGGCGAGGTGGGGTGGAGGCGCTAGAGCCGCGACGCAGGACCGAGGAAGGCTGGAGCCGCGACGCAAGGAAGGACCGAGGAGGCGCTAGAGCCGGCGACACGAGGACCCGAGGAGGCGTTGCGACTGCGGGCGTGAGGAGGACGGAGGAGGTCGCTCAAGTGCGACGCGAGGACCGGAGGAGACGCCTGAGTCGGCCAGCGAGAGGACCGGAGGAGGCGTACCAGCAAGGCGGCGGTGTTGGGAGCTTCTTGGGAGGTGAATGGGCGAGCCCTAGAGGAGGCGAAGGGCGAGGCTGAGTGGGCTAACGAGTAGTGGAAGTGATGAGTAAGAGCAAAAACCCTAGCGGCTCCTCGTTATAGTGGGAGGATATCACGAGGCGGTTCTTATTACTAGCAGCTGCATGATATCTAATTATCCTGAGCGGTTTTTAATACAACCGTGCGTGATAGTTCCTAAATGGTCTTTGTTGACGGCAATGCAGCGATCGGAGATTATCACAGATAATTCTTTAATAGAACCGTCATAAATTATCACGAGCAGTGGTTATTAAGAACCATCGTGATCAATAGAGATTATCACGAGGCGGTTCTTTAATAGAACTGTCGTGATAATCAGAGCGGTTCTATTAAAGAACCGTCTGTGATAAGTGCTATCACGACGGTTAGTAACAAGAACAAATGCATGATAGGCTAGTACTGTCTGACGGACCCAACACAGATGGTTCCTTTTGAACCCTTCGCGATAATTTCATCATGACTTAATCTCACGGGAGTTCAACCGGATGTTGTGAGGCAAGGGATAATACACAATCAGGTCATACGGCTGATTTCTGTTCTCCACATATGGAAGACCTCCCAGATAGTCCTAGAGGACCTCCTAGAAGACCTCCCGGGTGGTCGTGGAAGACCTCCCGGGTGGTCCTAGAGGACCTCCTAGAAGACCTCCCGGGTGGTCGTGGAAGACCTCCTGGGTGGTCATGGAGAGAACATAATCACCAATTGGGCGTAAGGAGTTACGAGATGACCTGGTCATAGATCATATTGCATTAAGCTTAAATGCGATATATTCTATGTATATTAGGGAATCGTTATGTCTTGCTAGGTGCCGCTAACGACTCATGGTCGGAAGGGTTTTCAAATCACAACCGATCACACATGAACCTATAGGGTCACACACTTAAAGAAATTTGGATTTGATTTAGATGGTGATCCAGATTCAGTAGGCTACGAGTTGGATGCCTATATATTGAGGGGCGGTGGCATGGGGTGCGAAGATCGAAGCTTTTGAAGATCATCCTGAAACCCTAATAGCCACGCCTTCCTCAACCACGCTGTCGGCGCTAGCACTCCAGCGCGTGGTGTACCTGCCCCGTACATGTGGATACCTTGAAGGTGTTGTTGCGAAGCATCAGCACTAGGACGATCCGCAACTCGTGACAACCTCTTGGAGGAGAAGACGCGCGGCAAGAACAACCACGACTGCATCAAATCGCTACATCGACTCTACTTCTGCTACGAGTCGACACGTCTAGTGGTAATCTTGTGATCTATTACTAACAAAGGTTCCTTGGTAACGCAGTAATTTTTGTTTTGTATTGTCATAGCCTTCCCGCGATCCCTTCAGTGCCTGGGCCGGCCCAGCATGGCACGAATAGTAGCCGGGCCGAAACGGACTATACCTAAATGGGTTGTGCCTAACCAGGTCCGTGCCATACCGGGCCGGGCGCCGTTTGGCCAGCTGTGGCTTTCCGTGAGGGCATGAAGTGACCAAAAAGGACAGGTTATGTTTCTACGTCCAAGTATGGACATACGAGAATACTGTCAAAATGTCTATAGGGACAAATGGGTTGTCGATAGGGCACCATTTTATCCAGCCCCAGTAGGCACTGGATTCCTTTTTAGTTTGGGTAAGAACAATGATCCAGCAGAGATTGGTTGGCAATAGGACGGCGTGCAGATGAATGACTGAATGATTTGTAAGGTGGTGCATGCATCATTGTTGTGCCCACCTATTATGCACACTATGACCTATCTGAATCTAGACATGGGGTTGCTTTAGAAAGCAATGCTATTGCCGGATGTGTCCAGAGTTGAGCTGATTACATAAGCGACGCAACCTTTTCAAGTCCGTCATTTGTTTTTCGAATTTATATAATATATTCTTAACATTACATGCGATGGCGGAACGAGAAATTTTAAAGGCAGGCGAGGTGCGAGTCTCGCCCTCTGCCAGCTCATGCCAGCCTCCGTTAGCAGTGCCTTAGCGCTCTCCCACGCCTTGACCCCTACGCCTTGAGTCTCATTGGTTGACTAGTCGGCGCCTCACCATAATCCCCACATAGCCCTACTGCTGCTTGCTGCTGACTGACTGATTCACTTGACTGCCAGTGCCGCATCACTGCGTCGAGCATTGGCGATCAACTAGCCGGCGCCTCACGCCCCTCATGCATGACCCCTGGCTTGGCGCCTCGGTGCTGCGCCCGCGTCCGCATATCAACATGATTAAAGAATCACATTGCATATACATTGCATCCAAGCAAACATACAACACTTTGACACCATCCATCCATAAGCATGTAGACAAGACCTTTATTTACAAAATTTGTCTGGGCGTCCTACTCTCGACAACTAAATGGATCACAACGTTTAATCTTGATTTACTTACTTTATTATCTTGGTCTTTTGTTTGTTGTTTTGCCTAGATAAAGGCCATTCATCATGAGAGATGGATATATTTAGCAAGTGAATTTGCGAGAGAGGGGGTGTTCCACCGGCTCAGAGACTGCAGGCGGCCGCCCCTTCGCCTCTGATGTAGGTCCGCCATTTGAGTTCGCCTCAATAATGGGTCGCCCGGTGATTACATGGGGAACTCATAGGAGTATATAATT
Organism: Phyllostachys edulis; assembly: GCA_036346405.1. Lineage (NCBI taxonomy): Eukaryota > Viridiplantae > Streptophyta > Magnoliopsida > Poales > Poaceae > Phyllostachys > Phyllostachys edulis. Next base: position 45,348,282 of record CM070556.1, read on the forward strand.
ATGTCTAAGCTGAACATATGCATGGGTTCTTTAGCAAGCAAATGCTATTGCCGGCTGTGCCCACAATTGAGCTGGTTACATAAGCAATGAGCTCTTCCTCTTGGTCACATATTTCCCATTGTGAAATGCAACCCATTTATAAACAAACTTTGGTTTTTAAAAATTTGCAGAATATCTTTCAAAGAGATAAGTTACATCTCGCAAAAGAGAGATATAAGTTACGTGGTTCGACACTAGTAGTCCAACATTTCGTGACTTTCTAAGCTCAGAAGCTTTAACGCAGTCCGCGCAGAGAAGGTCAAGCCGTCAACGGAGGAACTGGAAAGCTCCCAAATGCCAAGGAACAGCCCAGACAAAAGGAGCTGGAAAAGAGCACTGCACCGGAGGCTCACGTGGTGGTAGACGTGCCTGCGTAACTGTGTTTTCTGCCGTTTCCACTGGCTGCATGAAGAAAAGTACGTGCATTAGGATCTGCTACAGGTACACCATCTAAATGGAGTGCTGTGCTGTGCGACTACTCCCACCGTACCGTCCCACGGTTACAAACTTACAGAGCAAGGAGTATCAAGTAGTGCATGTTTTAGCAGAAGTTCGGTGTTACAGATATTGAAAACTTTACGGTCAAGCATGGGCTATACCAGGGAAGAACTAGTCTTTAACATAGGAGAACATGAACCTGTGATATAGATCATCTGATCAATGTGATAATGAATTGTATGTATTCCTAGGATTAATCGTCACATATGTATCCTCTCATAAGAATTGACAATGTTAGCTTCCTGCGATCACGTGGATATGGTTGGACAATCTTTAGGCCTTGTTTCACTACTACAAAAAGATTAATACTAGACGTCTCATCATAGACGGTTAATTAAAACCGTCAATATTAAATACAATCATAGACGGTTTTGGTTTGGAGGCAAATGCGTATTCTTGCTATGCTAAAAACCGTTTGTGAAGAGGTAATATCACAAATGGCTCATGTTTTAAACAATCTGTGAAGTATCACAGATGGTGCTGAACAAGAACCATCTGTGATATTACTAAATATCACAAAGTTCTTGTTAAGAACAGTCTGTGATAATTCACACCGTCTGTGGTAATTTTGTATCACAGACGGTTTGTGACAAATGTCGTGATATGTTCAATGCCTTTGGCTCCCGCGATCGTCTCTTCCACTATTACAAAAAGGTCTTCATAGGCGGTTGAAGCGTCATTACGAGGCGATTTCGAGCCGTCTCGAGTTTATGGGTCGATGATGACATGAGGTCATCCGCAGCGGTTTTGGAACCAAATGCATGATGCATGCCATCACGAGCGGTTCATGTCTAGAACCGTATGTGATAACTGTCTATCACAGACGGTTCTAAACAACGAACCGTCTGTGATATATAAATAAACTTCAAGCAATAGGCGCTTGTGCCTTTAAAACCGACTTCATATACATATATATATGTATATGTATATATATATATATAATATATATATATATATATATATATATAGATTGTAGTCCCTAGCCACTTTCAAGGGGTCGTGAGGGAGGATGACACAACTGCCATAGACAACCTCTCATCGAGCCCCTGTAAATTCAAGAAGTGAGGTTGCAAGAGAAAGCGTGTGGACATACAATTACCTGGATGTATGTCGTCAATAGGTAATTGGACTTGACATCAAGAAATGGTTGGTTGCTGATACATGAAGCCAATCTAGGTAATTATATGTCCATGCACTTTCTCTTGTAGCCCACTTCTTGAACTTGCAGGCTTGATGAGAGGTTGCCCGTGGCAGCTGTCTCATCCTCCTCCTAAAAGGGCTAGGGACTACAAGACTACATATATATATATATATATATATATATATATATATATATATATATATATATATATATATATATATATAAGAGTTTTAAAGGCACAGCAAATCCTTCTGGAGGTTTTATAGAGAAGAGATCAGAATAGAATGGTAGGGCGATATCATTACTAGGACGTAAAGAGAGAGAACTTGACACAGGACACAAATTTGAAAAGTTAATTGCGCCAAGCCCCATCCAAACCACATCGATCCCATGTAAGCTAACCAAGCACAAAGAATGGTATCAATAACCCTCGTACCCATCGAGAGTATTAACCAAACCTACCATTTTGCCCGTTCATTTTTGTCAATCAATCCACAACATGAACTAAGCAAGATGCATGAAATTCACATACACCAATAGCCCTCGGTTTATATCACGAGGCGGGGACTATTAATATGAACTAATTACCAATTCAATTTGACATAAGACTATTAACATCATTACATCACGAGCGAGGGACTATTAATATGAACTAATTATTAATTCAATTTCAAACATAAGACTATTAACATCATTACATCACGAGCAAGGGACTATTAATATAAACTAATTATCAATTCAATTTGACATAAGACTATTAACATCATTAAGCAGTTCAACAGTAAGACAACAAGACCAAGGGTGTCCAAACTCACCACACCAATAGTAGCCCTCGGCATCCATCGCAGAGCACTAGTCATTTTCATCACAGAGCAAGAAGGGTAGAGACATAGAGGGAGTAAGGTAGGGCGATACCTTAGTACAGCGCAACCACAGCGGTGACCCCACCACCAGCACAACCCTCATCCATCTCCTTCATCTTGTATAAATCACACAAACATCAGGACACAACTTAAGACTCAAGCATAAAAATCAAACTCAACAAAAAAGACATTAAGCTAACAAATCTAGAGGAGAATAGAGGGAGGATGGGGAAAGCAAAGCCAGGGGGGCTAGGGCCCGAGCGCAAGAGGCCGAGCAGGAGAACCAAGCCATGACGGCGCAGGCGACACGCGAAATGCGCTGTCTCAAAAAACTAATCGCCCCGCTATGCCGCGAATACCAGACGAGAAAACATGTTTACTGAACATTTTTTAGATATAGATGGAACTATCACAGGTGGTTTAGTGGAACAAACCGTCTGTGATAATTCACATACTATTCTAGAATATACCCTTTTGTGATTATCTGAGAATCAGAGACCGTTTGTGTTTAAAAATATCTGTGATAATGACATATCAAAACGCTTCTTGTTTATAACCGTCTGTGATACGTATCACAGACGTTTATTAACAAGAACCATCTGTGATATGGTACACCGAAGAAGACGGCGAGTACACCTAAGAAAGCAAACAAGCCCACCACGAAGCAGGAATTTTTTGGGGGGGTCATCCACGCAGCATGAGGAGAATGAGACAGCAGTCACGGCCTACTTCATTGAACCTGACACACTGGAGTGTATGATTACCTGGCGCTCTCCTGGCAGCCATGCTTCTTGAACTTGCAGGGGCTGATCATGCTAGCCATGCTTCTTGAACTTGTAGGGTGACCATGCTAGCCATGCTTCTTAAACTTGTAGTGAACTTGCAGTAGTTCACGCAGGCAGGATGCTAGTTCTTGCACTTATCATTGAAACAAGAGAGAATGATAATGAAGCAAATCATACACTCCAGTATGTTAGGTTCAATGAAGTTGGCCGTGGCTGCTACCTTATCCTCCTTATGTTGTGTGGACGACCCTCGAAAAAAAATCATACTTCATGGTGGGCTTGATTGCTTTCTTAGGCGTACTCACCGTCTTCTTCGAAGCAGCAGCATATCAGAGATAGATCTGAGCTATAGACAGATCCGTCGGGACGATCGATTAGATATTTAATGGCACATATTATAGACAGTTCTTGTTAAGAACAGTCTGTGATTAGTATCACAAATGGTTTTAAATACAAACCGTCTGTGATATGTTCTAAAAATAGACGTTTGTATTTAAAACCATCTGTGATACTAATCACAGACGGGTTTTTTAGAACCATTTGTGGTATGCGCCATTAAATATTTGGTCATCCTGACATATCTATTTGTAGTGAGATCTGTCTCTGATATGCCGCTGCTTTGAAGGAGGCGGCCAGCTCCGGTGGGGCATTTGGTGAAGGAAATACCGTAGATCTATTTGTTTTTGGTGATCTAAGATAGTATTCCTTTTTATTTCTTATCAAGCGAATGTCATATTGTTCTGGAAATCCTAGCTATTCTTAGCATGATATTGGGGAATCTCCTTGCTATTACTCAAACAAGCATGAAACGTATGCTTGCATATTCGTCCATAGGACAACACGGATATGTAATTATTGAATAACTATTGGAGACTCAAATGATGGATATGCAAGCAGCATGATATATATATTGCTTCATGAATATTTATTAGCTAGCTATTTTAGGAGCACTAATCTAATTTAACACTAATTTATTACGTGCGTAGCATAGATGGACCGAAGTTGGATGTACGTTGAGAACCGTGTGAGTGAAGAGTACATTGATGACATGTCTGCTTTTAGAAGAGCTGCCGAGTAGCATATGATGAAGAAAGGGATAACATTTATGTACTATCCATGCATCGACTGCGATAATCTGAAGTTGTTTACCAACCCAGCGCAGATTGAAGCAAACTTGATTCGAAGGGGTTTCAAAGAGGATTATACATGTTGGACCAGCCACGGTGAAGAGCAGATTATACCAAAAGGTAGGAACATTGCCGAGGGAGACAATGATATGTCGAATGTTGACTGTGCTTTCGATGAGGGTAGGTTGGACGATGATAATCCGAATAAGATGCTACACAATGCTTAATGGAGGAGTTGGAAAACCTTTGTTCCCGGGCTGCAAGTTGGAATACATGAGATTGTTATCCGTGCTTGAACTGCTGAAATTGAAGGGAAGCAATGGTTGGTCCGACAAGAGTTTCACGGCGTTGTTAGGTCTCCTAGTAGACATCCATCCGGAGAGAAATGTGTTGCCCAGAACCACCTACCAAGCTAAGAAGATTCTTTGTCCATTGGAAATGAAAGTAGAAAAAATACATGCATATCCGAACGATTGTATCTTCTATTGTAAAGAGTATGCATACATGCATGTATGTCAGGTATGCAAAGCATCCCGATACAAGCGTAAGAATCACTCCGATGATGGTGAGGGCATCGAGGTGAAGCAAGGACCTCCTGCTAAGGTGTTGTGGTATCTGCCTGTAACTCCCTGTTTGAAGTGTTTATTTCTGAACCGAAAGGATGTAAGATTGCTGCGTTGGCACTCGGAGGAGCGTAAGAAAGATGGAGAGCTAAGACACCCTGCTACCTTATGGAGAAAATTCAATAGGATCTTCAAAGACTTCGGTGTGGAACCGAGGAATATAAAGATTGGGTTGAGTACAGATGGAATGAATCCTTTGATAACATGAGCCAGACATAGCACTTTGGCTCATGAATCTATGTATGTACAACCTTCCTCCTTATGTGTATGAAGCGGAAGTACATTTTGATGTCACTACTTATCCAAGGGCGAAACAACTTTGAGAATGATATTGATGTGTACCTAGCCCTATTCTTTGGAAGGTCTTGTGACCTTTGTGGAGCGAAGGGAATGCAGTATGGGATGCGTACAAACGAGAGAACTTCACTTTACACACCATGTTATTGTACACCATTAATGATTTTTCTGCCTTTGGTAACCTATCGGGGTTTAGTTCAAAAGGAGCCAAAGCACGTCCACACTGCTTACAAGATAACGAGAGTGTGTGGCTGAATATATAACTCGCGCAAAACTGTGTACATGCGTCACCTAGGTTCCTTCCCAAGTATCACCCATATCACAAGATGAAGACACAATTCGACAGAAATAAGGAGGACGATTCAGCTCTAAGGGCTTTTAGAGGGAAAGAGGCCTATGATATGGTTAAGGACATCGATGTTGTGCTTGGAAAGGGATGTAAATTGAGGACCTGTCAGAAGAACATCTGGAAGAAGTGATCAATTTTTTGGGACTTACCTTATTAGGAGCACTTAGAAGTTTGCCACTACATTGACGTCATGCACGTGGAGAAGAATGTATGTGATAGCTTGATTGGTCTCTTGCTGAACATTCATGACAAAACTAAGGGTGGTGTCAACACACGGCATGACTTGGTTGATATGAACATAAGGACCAAATTAGCACCGAAAGATACCTATAAAGGATGAATGTACCTTCTCTCAGCTTGCTGCACTCTGTCCAAGGCCGAGAGAAAGGAACTGTGCCAGAGCTTGCATGGTGTGAAAGTTACGTCCGGTTACTCCGCCAGTATGAAGAAACTTGTTTCTATGGAAGATTTAAAATCAATTGGTATAAAATCTCATGATTGTCATGTGCTGATGACACAAATGCTTCCTGTTGCAATTAGAAGTATTTTGCCGAACAAGGTCCGAGTGGTAATCATGAAGCTGTGTTATTTCCTTAACTCAATTGCTCAGAAGGTTATCGATCTCGAAGGACTAGTTACTCTATAGGCCGAGGTGGTGACGACTCTATGTCATCTTGAGATGTATTTCCCTCCTTTATTTTTCGATATCATGGTCCATCTTATTGTTCACCTTTTTAAAGAGATAAAGATATACGGCCTTGTGTTCCTACATCATATATACCCGTTCGGGAGATATATGGGAATTCTTAAGTCGTATGTACGGAATCGATCTCGGCCGGTGGGCAGTATCATCGAAGGTTATGCAAACTGAAGAGGTCATTGAGCTCTATGTCGACTACATGGCTCAGGTGGAACCGATAGATGTGCCTCTATCATGTCAAGAGGTGAGGCTGGAGGGTATTGGAACCATCAGAAGAAAAGCAATCATTCCCGATCTGGATACGTACGCTCAAACCTATTTCACGGTCTTACAACACATGATCAAAGTGTCCAAGTACATCGACGAGCACAAAGACATGGTATGCCAACATAATCCAAGTCGGTCGGAGGTTTGGATCATGAGAGAGCACAACCGTCGATTCAACGAATGGTTAAAGGTGCGATTCACTGGGAGGTCATCAAGTGATGATATGCTACGATGATTGGCATAAGGGCCAAAATTTATAATTGTGACATGGTAAGGATACGACATAAATGGGTACACATTTTATACGACAACTCAGGATAGGAAGTGCATAGTCCAAAACAACGGTGTTTACATAGATGCGTTTCACAAGCAATTCAATACCGCTGGGCCAAACAAAATGAAATGTGGGTACTATGGCTTTGTAGAGGAGATTTGGGAGCTCGACTACGTACTTTTCAAGATCCACTGTTTCAGTGCTATTGGGTCAAACTTCCACAAGGTGTGAACGTCGACAAGTACGACATCACTACTATGGACCTCGAACGTGTCGGGTATAAGGATGAACCATTCGTATTCGCTAAGCAAGTTGTTCAAGTTTTTTATGTAATGGACCCGACAAATAAGAACTGCCACGTAGTTCTTCACGAGAAAAAGAAGGATTGTCGGAGCTGAGAATGTCCTGGATGAGGAAGAGTACAATAAATTTAGCGAGTTGTCTCCTTTCGGAGATGGCATCAAGCTCGAGGAAGAACCCCGTGAGGAAGCTAACTATATGTGTGTTGATCATCGTGAAGGGCTATTTTTTGAAAGAAAATAGCCAAGTGGATTGATCCCACACGGTGAAGACCTATTTGGAAATTATTCCATTGTAATTAAGAAAGTTGGCATGTAATTAAGAAATTATTCCATTGTAATTGATTCAGTAATTAAGAAATTATTCCATCTGTGATTGTATCTGCTTTCTTCTTTTCAGAGGGCATGGCTAGCATTTCGTGAGGCTAGCTGGAAAACAAAATATTTTTTAGTTATAGAAGGAAGTATCACACGGTTTAGTGGAACAAACCGTCTATGATATATATCACAGATGGTTTTAAAGTACAACTGTCTGTGATATGGTCGTATATCACAGACTATTCTATTATGGAACCGTTTGTACTACTTATCATAGACTGTTTTTAAAATTGAACCGTCTTTCCTATGAGACCATATGACAGACGGTTCTATTATGGAGCCGTCTGTGATATCCCGCTAGGGTTTTGGCCATTACTGAAGCAGAGATCAAGGAAATAACACATGATTTAAAGATTAATACAGAGAGAATTGGCAAGCAAACAGATCATTCAGATTGCATAATCAAATTACTGAGATTGCTCAATATCTTGCATTGAAAAATAATAATAAAATTGGTATAGAAATAAAATATTACTAAAAATCTAAATAAAAATGCAGCAAACATTCTAGTTGCACACTATTTGTACTAAAGTTACATGATAAGAATATTTGCAAATTTAATGACAATAGTGTGAAAGTTCAAACTAAAATGCTTAATCAATTAACAAAAGAAGGTAAGATATTAACCTAACCTACATTCATTAAGCAAATGCATACAGAGAGCAAAAGATAAGGGCTAAAACAACAATGGTGAAGCAAAAACAATGCAAATCAAACTTGCAGCGAGAAAAATATGCAACCTCCAAGCGTCCTCGATGCTTGAGAAGTATTCCTCTTCTCCTTCTTATATTTCTTCGCATATAACATCAGCCATTCATACACGAATTTAGACCAATCTCATTCATTCACTTTGTCAACATCTTGCAAAGGACTTAGGTATTCTAGACTGGGATATGTGCTTGAATTCGGACAGAGAAAAGTGGACAAAGTAACTACCATAAAACAAATGAAAACATCCTGTTTGCTAAGGTCATATTTCATCAACTTATTCCCAAATTTTTTTATTGGAGCTAGGTTTGACTGAAAAACTTTTTCAGCAAATAATTCTTTCCTGAATCATTGTCCGACTTAATTTCTTGACCACCAATAGGAATACCTAAGACGCAATGGATAGACATAGGAGAGATTGGGATAACTTTCTCTTTAACAATGATATTAGAGGTCCTAGTATCTATGTGATCAACAATCCATTGTACAAAACTCCTAGGAACAACGCACTTTTCAAAATCTAGAAAGCACCCAAAGCTATACTCCTTGATAACATCTTTCTTAGGTTGACTAAGACCAGCAATTATGTAAGCAAAATAGCTCAAATTGCATTTGCTAGAAGCCTTTGTAGCTACATGATCAATCCTACCCTTCTTACATTTCCCATCAGTCCTAGTCCTCTACATAAAAAGGAAACAATTACAAGTGGAATATCAAAAGGAAGAATAAAAATTTATCAAAATGGGGGGAAAGAACAAGAAATTTAACAAGTTCAAACCTTTCTCTTGTCTTTCGTACCTTTTTGAGCTAACTTCCTTTTCAGGGACTCTGCAACCTACACAAACACATAGGGGAAGAAGTCAAGGAACAATTAAAAGTTAAAAAAATTAAAAACAAAATAAACTTCCTAACATATAAAATAAAACAAAATGAATAGACTCAAAATACCATCTTCAACAAATTCTTGACAATGATAGCATCATCAATAGAATCCTCAGAAGAAGAGCCCGACTGCCATCAAGGATAAAACAAAATTTTAAATAAAACAACAGCAATGGAAGTAAGACAATAAACCAAAAGAAACAATAGCTTGCTTACATATTCATCTTCACCAGATTCCATAGACATGAAGTCTGCTATATCAAAGTCTTCTTTGGGCTCCAAATTGTTATTCATTCCATTAAATTTGGATGCATCTTCATCTGACTTGTTAATATCCCTAGCCATATTCTCTATTGAACCAACATAAATCAATTCTCTAAACTACCCCAATATTCACAAAAAAAATATGCCTACATAATTAACTTCTTACATAAGATCAGGTGAAAAAAATGAAGGGAAGAAGTTGCTAACTACATATCACTAAAATATATATATATATATATATATATATATATATATATATATATATATATATATATATATATATATATATATATATATATATATATATATATATATATATATACACACACACACACAACTCTTGAGGAAGCATGCACAGTTCAAACTTGGCTGAAGTTAGAGGTGTTTTAAAATATAGTAGAGGTGTTTTAAAATACATTAGAGGGCCTTTAATCAAATGCATGCACCTCACTACAATTTAGAGGTGTTTTAAAATACGAGACCACCGCACCAAACCTCGAGGAATACCTAGGTGGCAATTTGGCTGAAGTTTTTGCTGCTAAGTATAACAAATCTGTTGTGAACAAAATGGCAATTCCGTAAGAAATTTCGTTCCCAATAACATAGAACACATTAGAAAAATATTTTAAAAAGATAATGAAACGCCTGATAAAAGGAAAATTTTACACCCATTGCTTTCTTAAGAAACAAACAGGAAAAAATAATTTTCTGTTCTGCCTTGCTTTTCCCCAAACTGAGGGATAAACCCAGTGTGGCAGTGTGGGCCCCACACCACCCCGCATGCCCAAACAGGTTCCGCCCAAACAGCGACCCATGCAGCCAGCACCTCCACTCCCCTCTCCACAGTCACGCTCCTCACACGGTCACACCTCATCACCTCACCACAGCACCACCAGCAAACCCTAATTTATTCCCTCCCCCTCCATCGCATCAGCCTGCAGCATCCCCTCCTCACCTCACTCCTCATAAATACACACAAAAAAAGGTCACACGGCTCACACCTCTACCCCCTCATGCGCCGCAAGAAGCACTTGGACCGGCGCGGCGGCGGCGGCGGCGGCGGGACGGAGCTCTTCATCTGCTTCACCTCCCGCCCCTCCGCCTCCTCTGCTTCCGCCGCCGCCGGCGCGCCCGCGTCTCTCCGCCCGTCCAACTCTTCGAAGCTTCTCAGCCCCGGCCGCGGCGGCGGCGGAGGCAGTGCCGGTGCCGGCGGTGACCCGCCAGCCCCGCCGCTCCACCCCTCCCTCAGCCGCCGCCTCCGCAACAGCGGGAGTCTTAAGGGAGGGCAGTCCCCCATGTTCCCGGCGGGGTCTTCCGGCGGACGCCGCAGCCGGGGCGGGTTCGAGCCGGCCGAGCCCTCGTCGCCGAAGGTGACCTGCATCGGCCAGGTCCGCGTCAAGGGCGGCAGGCGCAAGCCCAAGCACGCCTCCGCCGCCGAGCTGCGCTCGCGGTCCAGGCGCAGTGGTGTCGGCGGCAGCGCTGAAACCAGCTTCCGCCGCGCCGGGGACGACCGGGACGGCCCCCCGGGGAAGAACCAGGGATGGGTTTACCAGATCCCGGTGAACATCTGCGAGGCACTGAAGACCTTCGGCTCCTGCGGCGGCCGCTCACTCTGCTCGCCGTCTCGCGGCGGCGGCGAGCAGGGCGGTCTCTCCGCCGGGGCCACTGGCGACAAGAAACGGAGACGCGCTCCGGCTGGCGGGAGCTGGCTGTGCGGCGCCGCCGTGGCCAGGTGCCTTTTGGCGATCCAGGAGGAGGACGACGACGAAGTTGGCAAGGGAGCCGCCGTTGTGCCGGCGGAGGAGGTCAAGGAGTCGGAGGTGGGGCTCGTGATGGAGGGGTGGGACGTGGAAGAGGAGGAGAGGGGCGTGATAGTGGGTGAGGTGGAGGTGGAGAAGAAGGACGAGATCTTGGTGGTGGGGAAGGAGGAGGGGAGGGTCAGCGTCTGCATCCCGCCGAGGAACGCGCTGCTGCTGATGCGCTGCAGGTCAGACCCGGTCCGCATGGCGGCGCTCGCCACGCGCTTCTGGGGCTCCCCGGCTGCGGCGACCGTCGGTCAGGTTGACAATGAGGAGGATGAAGAAGACGAAGAAGAAGAGGAAGAGGAGGGTGAGGCCGAAGTAGAGAAGGAATGGGAAGAGGAAGCTCGCGATTCAGCAGTTTCCGCCAAGGAATGCCAGGAGTGTGGTCGTGTTGAAGATGGTGGTGGTGAGGCAGGAGAGAAAGATCAAGTGGAGATGGAAGCAGAAGAGAGCTCTAAATGTGGAGATCACGGGGGCGAAATGAAGGATGGTTGCTGCAGAGGGGAGGGAGAGGAGAAGGATGAACTTGAGGTGCAAATTATTCGGAAAGACGCTGCTTTGGAGGTTGCTTTGGCAGGAGAAGCTGCAGAGAGGGAAAACCAAGTGCCAGAGATGGTGGAGGTTGTGGCAGACGCTAAGGAGGAAGATGCTGTTCCAAGACCGGAGAAAGAAGAGGAAGAGGTGAAGGGGAGGCGGTCAAGCAGCAGCTGCTCCCCGTCAACAGCATTGAAGGAGGACCACAGGTTGCGGCGGTTGAGTTGTAGGAGACGTGTTAGTAGCAGCAGCAGGGCCTCATTGGGCAGTGATAGGGTAGGCAGGCGGCACAGCTTCTCAGCTGAGACAGATGCACGGCGGTCGAGCTTCCCGAGCTTAAAGGATTTGAGGAGGGCTAGTTTCTCCATTGATAGAGATGGCCGGAGGTGGAGCTTCTCGATTGAGCAGGAGCATCTTGTTGCGGAGCCTAAGGTGCTGATGGGATCCAGGAAGGGGAAATTTTTTTCATCTGAACCGGAGTCAGAAAAAGATTGCCCTGTTCTTGCTGCTGCACCAAACAGTGCAGAGGAAGCCCAAGAATCCCAAGACGACGGAAAGGAAGAAATAACGAAGGATGGGGAGGAAGAAGGAACAACACAAGACGTGGAAACTAACGAGAAAGCTGAGAAAATAGAAACGAGAGGTGATAACGAGGAAGATGTGGAAGAAGAACAGGAACAGAGGAAGAAGAGCGCCGAACTGCCAGATTGCCTCCGCATGATGATGTATGAGCCCAAGCTCTCCATGGAGGTCTCCAAGGAGACATGGGTCTGTAGCACTGACTTCGTCCATTGGAAGTCTTACCAGGGTCAGAACCGCCGCAACAGTCGCCAACAAAAGGCTGCAATTGGTAGGAATGCTGCTGCGTCGGAGGAGCTCAAGGATACGGACAACGCTGAAGGCACCAGCATTGCAAAGCACACCGAAGAGAGCGAAGCGCCCACATCGGTGAACTCCGCACCTATGCCACCTCCAGTTCCCCAGAAACCACCAAAACCAGCCACGGAGCAGAAGGTGAAGCTAGAGCTGCCACTGGTTGCTGGTGCGGCAGCGTATGCACCATTCGTTCTGAAGCGATGCAAATCAGAGCCGATGCGGTCATCGGCTCGACTGGCACCTGACGCCTGTTTCTGGAAGGACCGGCATCGGCCCCTCAACGCCACCGGGATCGGCTTTTGATTCCGGCCGAGCCGAACTGCTGGTATGCTAGTTAGCTAGTGAGTGGCATAAGTTTGCGAGCTTTGTTGTGCAATAGTAGTGAGCTTCTTTCATGCTTTGGTGCTGTTATGTGATGTGGACAACAAAAAATAGCATGTTAAATTACATCAGATAGATTAGGATGGAGTATATGTAAATCTGTTGGGTTTGCTTCATTTGGTGTGCTAATTCCTTTTCCCTTGATGATGTTGTGCAGTGCTGCTATAGTTTTTCCCCAACACATCTGCAGTTTGTTTTATGAATATTTTCCTTGAACATGGGAAGCCTAATCTTTTCTTCATCTCTTTGCAAACAAATTCTAGTTCCAAACTTCCAAGTTGGTAGTAGTAGTAGCCTCACATGGCTTGATTTGCTGAAGAGTACTCAAAGTAAATGCTATACAAGCCAAACTACTTACTCAATAGACTTGTTAATCCAAGATATTGCAAAAGATAAAAAGTTTTAACCGAGTCTTCACTTCATTTTAAGGTACAATGATCAGTAACTTGTCACAACTGTTATGCCTGAGCAAAATGTGACTTATGGGCTGTGACGGAGGCTTGTTAAAGGTTACTTTTTCCTTTCTGCCATGCCACATTGTCTTGCCGATGCCTTCTAGGTTTTCATTTTACCTTCAGCTGGAGAACTTTTTTTATTAATTAATCCTTTTTAAATTTTATTTTAAAGTTAACCCCGCGAACTTTATTTCCAATTCTGACCTCTTTGGTCACGCCACCATCCGTGACGTGACAAAACAACATTGTTACGCTATAAGATAAGTCCGCTAAAATAGCATTTTTTGTCACACCACGATTAAACAATACTGTCACGCCACGGGTGGTGGCGTGACAAGAATTTACCTAGATACGGGCTGGCGTAACAGTATTATTTTGTCACGCCACGAATGGTGGTGTGATAAAAGAGATCAATTAAAAATAAAGTTCACGTGAGGTTAACTTTACAATAAAATTTAAAAAGGTTAATTAATAAAAAAAATTCTCAGCCGGAGGATAGGTAGATGATGCGTTATTTCTCAACCATTGAAGTGTGCACTGTAGTACAGATTTCGGTGTTTGTCGTGTCAGGCCCATACTGCCATGTTCCGCGGCCGTACAAGACTGTTGGTATTGTTAATTGCACGACGGCGAATAATTCCTTTTTGACAATGTGCTGCGGCACTCAAAAACAACAGGTTAGAGGTGGAACTGGATAGGCAGTTGGGATACAAAGGGCCCATCTGTCAGCAGGTGCTACGCTATTTCCAAGAGAGAATTTAACTTGTACATTTGCCGCTCCTTCGAAATGTAACAAGTGGAACACATCTGAACGATCAAGCAATTCGCGGACGGGATTCCTTTGGGGACTTCGTCGACGTCCGGAGATCACGTCGTGATCTCTAGACCATGATTGGACGACTGTGGAGGGCGTCCTCACCTCAGGTGTACCATGACAAATCACTCAGTGTGTTTCCCCCCGTATTTGTGTCTTCTTTGAGCCTACCCTACATACCGGAAGCTTAGTGCCACTGGTAGAGCGTTAGTCGTTGCTCTAAAAGGCTCCCTGCAAGGTCACATAAGCACCTGCTTAAGCGACAAGCGCTTCGCACAGTACCATCTTATAATTAGATATGTACAATGAATTTATATCAGTTGTCACTCTCTGTCACGTAGCATTTAAGCTGATGTGAATAAAAGAGAATAAAAAGAGAAATGTGTTGTCTATGATTTCACAATCGATCAGAATATCGTAACCAAAGAGCAAATATCTTAGGTCTATGAAAACATTAAAAGATTGTGTCATCTATAAAGACAAGTGAAAAGACAACCTATTATATGAGCTATAGTGCTGTCTACGGTGACGTAGAAATTCTTATAGAAACAGCGGTTTATCTCATCTTATTATTATCAGCTCAAAATAAATAAAAAAATTCGGCTCCACTCCATGGGGGACAAGGCACATCAATTAACCAAGCATCTACTAGATACCCACCCTACTCCCCTAAATGCATCTGGTGCTATGCTTCCCCCTCCAAATCTGACAACTTATGGCTCCAGCCAGCCCAGCGAGGTAGAGCTGCTGCCATTATTATTGTGCAAATCCGCTTTTCCGCAGTCGCCATTGACTGCATAGCCCCTGTCTGCCACTTGCTTTGCACCACGCCAACAGGCAGAGCCATCTTTGGCCATTGCCTGCTCAGCATCGCACATGTGCTGCGAGGGCTTAAAGCCTAAGCTAGCTGCTGGCCTGGCTGGTCCATCATCTCTGAACGGGAGAAAGCTAGGGCCCTGCAGCCCTTTCGAGTGCACGGCAGTGGTTGTTGGCGCCTCGCATTGTCGTTGGCACTGGCAACCGCAATGTGGCAGGTGCATGATTGGGTTTGGATTTTGGAGTTTTGGACGCCAGTCGATGTGGCAATGCTTTGTGCTTTGTTCACGTTCATCAATTACCGGTGGTGCATTATCACAGTGGAGGCCCGCTAAAGTCTGGAGTGTGTGCGGGCTGTTGGATTGACAATCGACGGTCTAGATTAAGCGCTGTCGTAGTAAGAGGGCGGTTCAGTTCTCAATTGAAAAGATTATGAATTGATGTTTCTTTCGCGATTTAATGTTCCACATATTATGCAGCTGATTCGTTCTAATCCGAGCAAATGATTGCGGTTGATCCCTAATCCCGTAAAGTTATGGTTGTGGTTTGTAAAGTTCTTTTCAACAATTCGGTCCTAGATTTCTTTGCCTTCATGCATTGAAGAGAACTTCGGTGTTGACTGCAACTCTGATGACTTGTTTATGGTTCAACTCTCGAGATCAAACTTTTTTTTCCGATGGAGACAGTTTCTTCACCTTTTGATGAAATGTTACACCTTGTGTTCGATCTGAATCGGACAGCCGGGTCGGTTGGTCCGGTCGTGGTCAAGATTTTGCCTAAATTGCGACTCTTTCCGGACTTGACCACGGAAAGAAAGGGGGAGAGAGACGTTGGGAGGGTGATATCACGTCGTCGTGGCTTTGTCGCCACCAGCGGAAAGACGCCACCTTAACCTTTCGTCGGTGCAATGCAACTTTGTGTTAGCTTGCACGCCTGGCAAGGTGCAAGCAACCTTTCTTTCTGTACGCTGCTGCTGCCTATATGCAAGCTTTTCCTTCCGCTTGACACAGACCATGATGTTGATGCCGTAGGCCGCCGTAGCAGCATCGAATTTTTTTAAATAATCTATTCCTTTTCAGAAATACAGAAATAATACCGCTTAATTTTTTTTTATAGAAATAATCTCGTGTCGCTGTACGGTTGGACGACTCGTGCAAGTCGCCCAACCGCCGTGCGACAAATCTTCAACTCGCTCAATGGAACGGCGACTAGAGCGTGACTGGACCTAGTCGCCAAACGGATGTGCGACATATGTTGGAATCGTCCATTTGTAGAGCGAGTTTAGTAAGTCGCGTAGTGGTTGGGCGAATTAGTTCAAGTTGCCCAACCACTGGGTGATTTTAGCTAATAAACCTGGAATTATGCAAATCCAATTGGAACAATTGTGTTAAAATAGATATTACATTTTTTAGGTATTATATTTAGCAAATCGTATTGTATGATGTTATTTTTTTAAAAGATAAAAGTGTGGTGACAACGTTGGTTGGTATGTTTGTTATTTTCGTAGAATATGAAGGGTACGAAATTTGTCAAACTCGCAATAACATTTTGTGATCGTCGTATATTGTTGTAGTGCGCTAAATTTCTGCAGAATTTTGTGAGGACGATTGAGATAGTAATGAGTGATAAGTAGAAAGGTAAGTAATATTACGATGCGTCAGGGAGTCTCTCCTCGATGAAGTCGTCTGAACGTATGCGCGTATATAGGCAGGTAGTCGATGAAGTACTTTATGAAGCTTATACAGAATATGATTGAAGAGGCTGAGAACGCTCATTGTGGTTATGAAGATGCCATAAAATAGGGAGGATTCGATGGCAATGCGAATAGTTCTTTCTGGGATTCCACTAGAAGAGGCATACTTGCAATATAGGCTTGCTTTGATGGCTTAGCGGAGACACGGAACGAGAAGTACATTAAAGTCCACGGACAGAAGCACGTTACACGTAGTCACATGGCATAATGGTTCGGCTAATTGCTTTAGTCATCCTCGCTACTACTATGGTACACTGCGACACAAGCATCCAGACCATATAAGTATACATGCCTTTAGGGGATGGTAAAAAATATGGGAGGTAGGACGGGGGACTACTACGTAATGACCTGACCTATTGCGTGGACCGGGGCTATTTTCCCTTCCTTGCTAGCTCGGCGTTGAACTCATCGCCGGCCTTCCCCTTCCCTTTGTCGCGGGACTGTCCACGTCGGGCTGGTATGTCGAAATCGTCCATGTCCTGCGATTCTATAATGTAAGTGCACCGTATAGTGAAAATCATAAGAAGGATGTAAATTCTTCATCACTCACGTCGTCGATACGGATTACGCCCGGGCGACCGGATACGCTGTGGCGGCCAAGCTCAGCCGCATGAGCCTTTCCCTTCCCCTTGTCGCGGAATTTGTCACGTCGGTGGTATGTCGAAGTCGTCCATGTCCTACGATTCCATGATGTAAGTGCACCGTATAGTGAAAATCGTAGAAGGATGTAAATTCTTCATAACTCACATCGTGGATACGGATTATGCCCGACGGCCGGATCTGTTTGTGGCGGGCGTGCTCGACCATATGAACCTTTCCCTTGCCTTTGTCGCGGATCGCCCACGTCGTCGGTGGTATGTCGAAGTCGTCCATGTCCTGCGATTCTATGATGTAAGTACATCGTGCTGAAAACGTAATAAGGATGTACATTCTTCTTAACTCACATCGTCGATATGGATTACATGCGAAATCTCGGGCTTTTTCGATGCCTCCTCAATAGGTGCTGTGCGTAAGGTTTCCACCATACGAAGTTCTCGCCCACACCGAGTAGTTCAAACATGTACTACTCTTGGATGAATACTGTCGTACATCTTGGGCCATCAATCCTTTGGAAGAAGTGGCGGCATCTCTCGGCCGCCATTACATAGGGATGAAGTTAAAAATTTAAGGAATTCAACGTTGGGAGAGGAAAATTGATCTTGTGAAAAAAAAGCTTACGAGGTAGTGCCGCGTGTAATGCGCTGAGGCTGCGGTGTCTGGGTGTGTGGACTGAATGATCTCTGCCGGTTCACCACACACACACTGCGGGATCGGAAAACGTGGTGGTACTAGAACATCTTTCATTGAAAAATCTGGGTATTGTAGCTGTTTCCTCTTACGCTAAGCCACTTTTATACGCAACATCCTCGCGTAGAAGTTCTTTGAAGAGTCCATAGCTGGGTATCTATTGTGTAGTGTTGGGTTTGGTTCAACCCCCTTTTATAAGCCCCATGGTTGGCATGGTGTGGTTAATTTCATGTAGAGTCATGTCTTTTAGTTCTGAAAAGATGAGGAGGTAGAATGTTGTCATGACCATCTGAAAAGCTAGCGAGGTAGAGTGTTGTCACGTCTTTCTTTGCAGAGTCTTGTCTTTTCGGTCTGAAAAGCTAGCGGCGGTCAGGGTTGGCAAGTCGATCCGAAAAGCGTAACCCTGAACCTAAACCCTAAACTGCGCAAAGTTATCTCCTTTGGTCTTATCACTGCGCAAAGCTGGCCCATGTGGTCTTGTCACTGCTCAAAGCTGCCTCGTCTAGTCTTGTCACTGTACAAAGTCAGTCTCCTTTGGCCTTATCAACTGCGCATAAAGCCGGGCCGTGTGGTCTTGTCCTTTCGCGCAAAAGCCGCTCTGGTCTTCTCACCGCACAAGGCTGTCTCTTTTGGTCTTATCACTGCGCAAAACTACCCCGTGTGGTCTTGTCCTCGCATAAAGCGCCTCGTCTGGTCTTGTCCTTGTGCAAAATGCTTGACCGCCTAGTCTTGACATCTACAAGCTAACACATTACCGCTTTGTTAGCCTCCCCTACAAAGCTATAAAATGCACACCCACGCTCAAAGAAAGTAGGACCACTCGACCCTTGAAACCGTAGGAAGAAGAACCTTCTCCGTCATACAAGAATATACGATGGTAGGCGCTTAGGACCCGATCCAACCGGTCGCCAAAGCGGACCTTCTCCTGGAAAGGAGGGAGGACTTCGGCCCTAACTACCAGTTGATGCCGAACAAACGTGCTTAACCGGTATGGCCAAAATGCAGACACAAGGAGGACGCTATCGTGCAGGTCATAGACTGCCTTTTCGATGGCGGACGGCGTTTCTTCCGATGCCCAAACTCTGGGGTAATTAGTTTTGTTCATGTTACTACTAATACATCCTCCATACTAACCGCCCCTTGCAGCAGATGGCGAAATGTAACTTTACCCGCTGGATCGATCCTCCCCATGAACGACATGTTTCGATGCACGTGGATACATTGTGAAACGGAATCTTTGATTTGGAGGCGCAAATTGACGATCTCAAGAAGCAAAATGATGACCTCCGCCAATAGATGTAGCACAAGAGGGGCAACGAGGAGGTCGTGAACATAGAAAGTTCCTATGATCCCACATGCTGTTGTGCCAACCCTAGCTGCATATGTGCGTGCCACTACAATGACGGTCAGCCACGTCCGAGGCGCCCAACTAGAGAACACTCTATGTGGGTAGCGAGAGGCACCTTCTACCATTAGGCACGGGCGAACCTCGGTAGTCTCCCCTTCTGTATGCACTTATGTTCAATCTCCTAGAGCATGTAACTAAATGGTGGACACGTTATTGTAGTTGCCTTTTATCAAGTTGACATGTTGCATCGATATGTCGCGTGCTTTAAGTTATATGCATTAAACAAACATGCATTGTATGAACGCGTACTGAAAACCGAGCTATTCCATACTAGACATTATCCGCTAGAATTAAGACGAGATATTGACACTTCAAATAAAGTTGAAATTTGCAATTACGATACAATTAGTTGCATAATTGCTTACAAGAACCAAAGTACTGACTAAAGTACAAGTTACAACATACTAGCAGTTCTAATACAAGTTCCTACGTGTCGGCAAGCGCCTTGCAAGTTCTCACAGTGTGGCCTTCTTGGCGGCAGCGGTTGTAACATCTACCCGCCGTTGCAGCTTCCCCTTCGTCCATATCGTTCCGAATGCGACGACTCTGCCGACGGCCCTTCCCCCCTTTCAACAAGTCTAGATCCGAAATCCAAGTCCTATTTGCAGTATCCAACGTGGCGAAGTTACTCACAACCCTGAAACCTCTTAGCTCGCCGCACCACACCCTTGCACCCTTTCCTTCATGAAGTACTCGTCTGAGTTCGATGGGTCCATGTGGATGGTCCCCTTGGCGAGGACATGAGAGCATGGCTTGTGAAGGAGCTTTAGCTTGTTGCATGTGCAGCTAGGTTCATTCATATGGTTTCCAAGGCATACCTCATGGGTAACAAGAGACCGAGCCGTCCCGAATCCGGCTCTGTCTTGGAGGATCACGTTGAATCGATGCTCCATATTGCCCATTACAAAGACCGTGTGCGACTGAGCCTTCTCGGTCTTGGCTCATATGTATCTTTGTAATCTTGAACAATAGGGTGTCGTGGGTTGTCGCATGAAGTGCGCATTTGCATGCCTTTCCCTGAAATATCCGATTGTACCATGCAGAACGCCTTCGACGATGGCAACAAGAGGCTGAGAATGGAGGCCATTAATAACCCAGTTATACACCTCTGCAAGGTTAGTGGTCATTATGCCATACCTTGCATCGCCCGTGTCGTGCAGTAAAGACCACTTCTCCAATGGCTCGGTCTCAATCCAATGAAAGAAACACCCGATGTCCCTTAAGGTCCTCCGCATCAAATGGGGAGGGTCGAGCTCCCTCAGTGGTGTGAGGCAGTCGGGCTGTGCCGCCCCAGGAATGAGGGGACGCTTGTTCCTCTCGACGACATGCTTCCTGGTGTGCTCGTCCAACATCTGCACCGTGGTCCCGGGGGGTTGACTCCACCTATTGCTGCGTGATCACTGGGGGCCCGCTAAGCTGCTCACCGGAAATAACCTCCACAGGTGCAGGCTCAGCTACCCCCTGGACCTCCTCGGGTGCTTCCGCGAAGTACTGATCCACGTCCTCGTGCAAGGAGAACTCAGGCGCTGGCTGGAAAACAATACCTGCACGGCAAATAATGTTAATCTCTACAATATATCAACGATCATATACCTAAGGAGAGGAAACGTACCTGAGTCGAAGGCGATGCGTGAGATGTCAAACCAACCATACTGTCCGGACGGGTCGGGGATGAAAACATACCGCCTCGACGCTCTCGGTAGGTGTCTCGCAATGACGTGGCGGTGGCGGCGGTGGCGTGGCACTCCACGCGTGCCGCGTGCTCCACCCTCGGCAGCCCAAGCGCAGCCTTGCAGCGAAGCGAAGCGGCAGCGCGGGCACGCGTGGGCGTGCCCTCTTGGGCTCTTGACCGGGTTGTAGGACGTGGCGTCCTCGACTTATGCACCGACGAGGCCACCTCCCGGACCGCTAGCGAGGCCACCCTCTGCACCCAACCCGCTGAGAGGTCCTACAGGCGTCGAGGTCCCGCGATCGCCTCGCACCCTCATCCGCGGGGAAGGTGTGGAGTGGTCATCCCAAGACCACCCACGACCCACCAGAGGAGGACAAACAAAGGGTGGTCGCACTAGCTCATCGCAACGTGACCTCGCGCAATCCTAGTAATGCCGATCCTATCCAGTGAGATCGAGTTCGTCATGCGCCGCAGCAACCCCGCATCACGTTGATGTCATCACAAATGGTGAAGGATACCCTCTGTCACAAGGCGCAACCCATGGGATAGCAATCCCAAAAGTATGTCAAAGCGCCAAACCTATAATTCGTTGTAATAGTAATCGACATTTTCAAACACGATTTTACGTCTGCGAGATCACGCCACGCTAAGTGTAGAGGGTATTTTGGCCATAGAAGACCTCCCACTCCTCCAATTGGATCAAGCTATGGTGGAAGTTCTGCAAATTACTTAGCTAGGTGGAGACATGTGGTTGCACGGTTTGGCATAGCCCATCATAGGCCTAGCATTGGCGGCTCAAAGCAGGTCCTCAAGCCCGACTTGGCGACAACCACAAACCCTCGACCTCCACCTTTTCCAGGATAGAGTCCGTGCACAAACATTGCATCAGCCAAGCAAACCAAATCGTCCAAGTCCAAATCAATTTTCATTTTCTTTTCTTTGCTTCCCCAGCAATATTTCCATATGTCCATGACACCCCAATGTCATGGCCAAAACATTCAATCGATAGTTGGTCATGATGGTAAAGATTTTCCCAAATCAAATACTTTTGGTCTAAGCAAGTCTAAGCATTTGGTTTTACAATTGTTCCTGGTTCACACTATTGTATCAACCAGATTTTGTCTAAGGTGACAACAAATTTGGTTCAATGTCAAAGTTGGCCATATGAAGGAAATAGGCATAACTATGTGTTTAAAGACAGGTATTGAAATAACTTGGTAGAAATAAGCATGCATTATACTTTGAAATTGAACATAAATAATTTGAGATACTAGGTGCAATATGATCAAAGGGCTCGGGCTCAGGAGGTCCGAACGAGAGGGCTTGGAGAGCTCCTCAAAAGCAGTGAGGCGAGTCGAAATGAAGAAACGAAGGGAGGCGGTGGGTGTTCTGGTGCTCTATTTAAAGGAGAGAGAATAGAAGCACCATAAGCGAGAGGATGTCCAAATTGAGTATTGGTACAAAGGCACCTGTGTACCCTAGGTGCGAAGATAATAAAAGAAAGCAAGGGATGTGACAAAAGTAGAAAAGAGGACAAGGGTAGATGGCGGCATTTAATGTGACTCATCCCACATCAAATGCACTTAAGAGCCAAGGGAAACCAGTCAAAAGGGTGAACAGCTTGGTCAAAGGGGACGGTCAAAAGAAGAGGTTATAAAGACAAACAGAGAGGTCTTTGAGGACAAAAAAAGTCCTAAAGGCCACAAGGAATCTAAGGACAAGTGGTCTAAAAAGATTTCAAGGAGGTCTGGACATGGGGTCGAAGACATACAATGGGGAGGTCTTATGGACAGGAGGTGCAAAAGATAGTAGAGGTCTAAACCACAAAGGTCTAAACACAAAAGGGAGGTCCAGACCATAAGGGTCAGAACACTATAGGGAAGTTGGAACCTAAGGAGGTCCAAAACTCAGGAGGTGGGACATGGGAGGTCGATTGTTGAGATCTCTCAAGGGAGGTGCAGGACGGTTGGGATCCAGGACAAAGGGAGGTCCTAGAGAACACGAAGAGGTCTGAAGGATATGGAAAGATCCAACTAAACAAGGAGGAGGTCCCAAAGGACTCAAGGAGGTCTGAAGGACAAAAAGAGGTTCAAAGGATTGAAATGAAATTGCGATCAAGATTTGGTCTAGGAGGTCCTTAGCGAGTGAGATCAACTCAGGGAGGTCTCAGCGGTAGGATGAAATCAAGAGAGCTTTAACGATTAAGATCAAGGCAAGGGAGGTCCAAAGGACACACAGGGAGGTCTCATGGACGGAGGTCGAAGACACCACGAGATGGTCTGAGGACAGGACCCACAAAGGTTGGTTCTGACGGTCAGATCTCATAAGGAGGAGGTCTGACGGTCAAGATCAAAAGCCAGGAGAGGTCCTGACGATCAAGAAAATAAGCAGAGGAGATCTGAGCGGCTCGGAGATGATCAAAGGAGGTCGGAGCGGTTTAGATCATCTCAAAAAGAGGCTGGATGGCTCGAGATCACGATCAAAGAACATCTTAACGGTCTAGACACGCTGGGAGGAGTGCAGGCGATTAGGATGTGGTCAAGAGACAGGGAGGTCCAACAGACACAACCGGGAGGAGGTCCTCCGGGCGGAAGTCCAATGACCTACTCACGGGAGGTCCGAATGTCAAGCTCAAATCGAAGGTGGAGATCGATGGCTAGGACCTCACGGGGAGATCCTACTTGATCACGATCGGCAAGAGAGGAGGTCCGCGTAAGCAAGGATGCAGCAGGGAGGAGCCGGTGCCATCCGATCTTGATCGAGCGGAGGAGGCCCGGGACGTCTGGACCATCCGAATGCACCCTCAAGATCGGACCATTCCACACGAATCGAGCGATCCTAAGCTAGGAAAGTCAAACCCGGCGGCACTGACCACAGGGGAACAGCGATGGGTCCAAATGCTAGGGAGGTCTAGACCCTTAGATCTAACGAGGATGAGGTCGAGCCAGTTAGATCTAACAAAGATGGGGTCCGAGCGAGCGGAAGGCTTGGATAGACACGAGGAGGTCCAAATGGACAAGAAGGAGGTCTTGTTAGGCTAGGGTCTCCAAAGGACTAAGAGGTCTATGAGAGGAAGGTCTAAAGGATAAGAAAGGTCTGATAAATGAGAAGGAGGTCCTAGAAAGCGGTAATATCGAGAGTTGGGCGGTAATGCGGATTGCACTAGGAGGACTTTTCAAGAGAATTTACAAGGATCGAGGGTGAAAGGAGTCAAGTGATCACCGAGAGGTTCACAAGAGCATAGAAGGAACTCAAATGAACATGAGGCTTAGATGCGGAAAGAACGAGGGAAGGAGGTCTGGACACTAGGTGAGACCAAAGGGATCCGATTGAACACTAGGAGTTTCATTTAAGCACGGGGGTGGTTCAATCGAATGCAAAGAAGATCTAATTGGACACAAGTAGGTTCAAGCGAATTCTTGGGCGTTCAGTGAGCAAGAGGAGACTCGAGCAAAAGACTTGAGGGAGGTCTAGCATAAGAGTATACCCAAACAAAGAATGAGGTCTATGATCAAAAAGAATCTGAGACATCAAATAGACCACAAAGAGGTAGACTAGACAAAAGGTCTCAATAGAGAGAGATTTCCAAAGGAGAGGAAAGACCCAAAAGACAAGGAGGAGATAACATCAACAGAGGTCAAACAAGAGGGGACGATGCGGACATATAAGAATGTCCAAAGGTAGGATAGAGGAAAGGAAACCCCTATCAAGGAAAGGAGAGATAGCTCCAGAGAGCTAGAGCAACACCAAAAGAGCTAAGTTTTGGATTAGTTGAAGTTTAGTTAAGTCATTTTAAACTCTTCAAATTCTGAAATTCTCAAGTTAAGCTTTGAATTATCATAAAAACCAAATGGTTCCTTTTATTTTGAAAATTTTCAAAAAGGCTCTAAAAATCAGGGTGTTACACCGATCCTGTCCAGGATCGATTGTCCGTCGCAGGCAACCCCGACGTTGATGTCTGTCTGCGAGGAGTATGTCAAAGCGTCAAACCTATAATTCGTAATAGTACTCGACATTTTCAAACACGATTTTACGTGACATGAGATGCACGCTCCGCTAAGTGTAGAGGGTAGTCGGTCTTGGCCGCACGTGAGCGGGAGGTCGACGACATGCACCACTGGTGCATGTCTGCGGGCGCATCTGTGAAGGTACTCATCATCAGACGACCGGGTCGACGCAGGCCGCCCTCCGCACGTAGTCCTCGTGGGCGTTCGCCCACTATGCCACCCACTGCTCCATCTTGCCCGGCCACTACGTCCTAGTGCCACCCCTCCTACTATGCCTGCGAAACGTACCACTGCAATTAGAAGCCACCGTAACAGAAATATCAAAAACATATGTGAACATGTGTTGTATGTAACTCACGCGTGGGTCGAGTCAGGCACCCTCGTCCCGACGGGAATTGGAACAACCTAGCGGAGGCCGAACTGGCGCATCACTCTGTGCACCGCGTAGTCCTAGACGAACAAGTCAATGACGAGCTTCTTAGGTCCGCTTAGTATGCGGTCGCGCCAAAGATAGTGAAGACAGACCCATGAGCACGGGCCTCCATCTCCTGATCGAGTACAGCTCCCAACGCACGTCGTCAGCGGTGAGACGGTCCAACTGCTCCACAAAGTGCTCAGACGCGATGTGTGACTGCGACGATGTGCATCAGGCTCGCGAGCGAGTAAGTGGTTACAAAGGATTACCGTAATATGGTCAAGAAAAGATATAGGGAAGTATGTACCGTCTCTGGCACCAAAGGGACCCTATGGTCACCGGTCCACCGTGTCCCCATGGTACATGTCCGCGCCAGACGGATGAGTGTACCAAAGATGGGCCGTCCGAGAGAAGCGCTCGAGCGACCACAGCCTACACGACAAAGAGGGGGGCAGCCTGTGAGGATAGATGCGGGCTTCGTCCTACAGCACGCATCGCACATGCCACGGTACGTCGCGGCAAGTACGGCTGATCCCCAACTGATCTCTAGCTCCTCGCCGTCGGCGATGGCCCTCGCGTACCCCACGAGGCAGGCGTCGACGGAGTCACCGTGGTCAGCCTGTAAACAAGACCAGTAGAAGAGCCACAACAGGTACGCCTTGAGGTGCCGCGACACCTGGTCGACGGTGGGCTGTGGGACCATCCGCTCGACCTACGCAAAAACGAATAATTAGTAAGCCCGTCATATGGCTAGGCCTCAATGCATCGCTAAACATGGAAAATAGGTAGTATACGTACCCGGAACTACAAAAGCCACCGCAGGGGCGGGCCATGCCGCTGTCGCTCTGAGAAGTCGAAGTACGGAGGCGCGGCCTCGCCAGAAGAACCCCTCAAACCCGCCTAATAGGGCGTCATGCCCGATCGACAAAGCGTCCGTGAATGCAGGGGCTCCCGCGATAGGCAAGCCGAGTAGCATCGCGACATCCTGCAGAGTAGGGGCCATCTCCCCAAAAGGGAGGTGGAAGGTGTGCGTCTCGGGCCACCAACGGTCCACCAGGGCAGTCATGAGCAACCAATCGAATGGGAATCGTTGTGACCGCTCCGGACCGGCCTGGACCTCCCCATCGTCGTCAACCAGACCGCCGTCCTCTTCGGTGGCCTCTACCATCCACGCGAGAGGTAGAAGGCCGGAATGGCTCAGCCTAAAAAGCACGAAGAAGTAAGTACATAGTGCACATACGATACAAAAAAGTGGCACAGCTTGCGAACAAACCTCTCTACCCAGCGTGGGTCCAGTTTCCAAGCCCGTCGGGGTGTCCGCGTACGAACCACCCCCAAGTCAGCCGTGTCGTCCCTGCCAACCGGATGCGGGACACGACGGCTCATGTGATCAAGACGTCGACCAACCGGTCCAGCAGACCGAAATGCCAATCCGAACCACCAGGGTCTTGAGCCATACCTGCAAATTAAGAAATTAAAAGCATTCATATTACTTAAGCATTTAAATTATATTCCAATGACAAATAAATCATATTTGATATGTTCTTAGTGGCACCTAAACACTTTGCTCCAACACAATGGTAATACATATACAATTTCATGAAACCCACGTGGTAAAGACATGATTTTTCCTACGAAAGGCTATATTACGTTAACGCCTGTACCGGCTGCTATGGATTGCGAAATATTTAATACATCATCATTACTATGCATATTTATAATGGGTGAAGCTTTCAGGAAAAAAACAAAATTTCACATGTTTGACAATCCTACATGTTTGGAACCATGTATCTGTGATTCCTTAATCCAACCAAAACTATGAAGTAAATGTTTTCAATTCTTTATTGTACAAAAAAATACATGTATTTAACATTCTATAAACTAGCATTTGCGAATGCACGAGTTATCGATATGTTTATATAATAGAAAAGTAACATGTTATCATTCATCTAGCCCGTAAGCAATTAGCGCAGTACGCGAAATAGTACAACTAAATTTATTTTCACCAACTAAATTTTCCTTCATACGAACTTCTAAACTAATTGTATTAATCATGCTATCTCTAAACATTTGCTAACAATATGTCACTACACACGATGTTGCTCGCTAACGTACCATGGTTACTAATTAATCATGCCATCTCTAAATATTTGCTAACAATATGTCACTACACATGAAGTTGCTTGCTAACCTACCATGGTTTCAAAAATAAACTTGTACAAAATAATACTACAAACTCACCATCCTAGTCGTCGATGCGGTTTAAGAACCTCTTTTTCCTCCTCCTCTTCTTCTTCCCCTCCTCTTTTTTCCCTCTCCTCCTCCTCTTTTCTTTCCCCGCTCGATTTGCTCGGTGGAATGGCGATCGCTCGCCACCCTTGCTGGTTTTATAACACCCCAAGTCGCCATACGGTTGGGCGACTTAGGTTGAGCTGCGACCTATTCGCTCGACCGTATGGCGACTCTCTCCAAATCGCTATGCCATAAAGTGACGATACCTCGAACCATTAAATCGCCGTTCCATTGAGCGACTTGAAGATTTGTCGCACGGCGATTGGGTGACTTGCACGAGTCGCCCAACCGTATGGCAACACGAGATTATTTCTGTAAAAAAAATTAAGCGGTATTATTTCTATAATTCTAAATAAAAATAGATTATTAAAAAAAATTCAGCAGCATCACGGCATAAAGTTTTTTTCATGGGCCAGGAAGAATACTTTTTTCTTCCTTTTTTTTCCCCATTTTCAAAGGAAAGGCCTAGAATGAGAAGTGAGGGTTAAATACCAATTCATACAGTGAGCAGCTGCTTGTGAAATCCCTAGGCTTTCTTTCCTTGTTATGCTCTTAGGCACAGCTATACATGTTTATCTTTACTATTATAAAAGAGGCATTTGGTGGTGATAGTGAGTCTGACATCTATTTTCTCACCTTATGAGTTGGTGTAATCTTTTATTGATAGATATGTGCATACATGTATATGTTACTATAAGGATCTTCTGTGGATAGTTATATCATATGCACATTTGGGTTATGATAAGACTCTTTGTGGTTTGTTGATCGGATGTGAATTTTGTATATAACTTTTAGATGAAAGAATAATTACCTTATGGATATTGGTATTTCAAATTTAGAAAATATATATGTTTATTTGAGATTCGTTGCAATGCACGGTCACTCAACTAGTAACATAAAAATCACACATAGAAGGGGTGGACAATTAGCTAGAGTAGCAGGTGCTGTAGAGAAATTGATTGCAAAAGAGGGTAAATTGGCCACTTTAAGATTACCATTTGGGAAGGTCCGTTTGGTATCCCAAAATTGCTTAGTGTCAGTTGGACAAGTGAACCAAAAAAAGTTTGGGTAGAGCTGGATCTAAGTGTTAGCTAGGTAAATACCTTGTAGAAAGAGGGGTAGTTATGAAGGTAAAGCCCATGGTGGCGGTAAAGGTAAAGTCCCTATTGGTAGAAAAAAACTCATAACTCATTGAGGTTATCCTGCGCTTGGAAGAAGAACTATGAATATTGGTTTATAATTTATGAAATCCATAGGTTTTCTTATTCAACAATAGATAAATTTCTCTCTAAAAAACAACAAGAACAACTAAAACAACAACAACCGAGCAATTAAGTTTTTTTTTTATTATGACGCATTTCTACAAGGAATTAGCCAAAGGTTTTCAAAACATTACGACTTCAGGAGAAACCATTGTTTTTTTAGTGAACTTGGAAAATAGGATAGATTGCGACAACGGAATTTGGCAATACTGTGTCGAAATAATCCTTTACTATCTCGCAAAAAAAAAATCCTTAACAATCGGACGTGTAAGAAGATGAATGGGGACGGGTTGCTAGGTCTGGCCGTCGGGACCACCCAAGATGTAACCTGAGATCAGCAATCTGCCTATATTGATCTTTTAAAGCCTTTCACTCTTCACTCGTGCCACAAAGCCTGAAGCTGCACAGAGGTCATGAATCATGATCACTGAGTGAGGTAGGTTAATCATGCAGCTTTCAAATGTCTCATGCGGTGTATGATGTTGATTCCAATATGGATCATCTACACCACTGATCGATCGATCCAACTCGATAAAAGCAGCTTGCCGTGCCATTCATAATGTTGATCTGATTGCTGGAGCTTCTTTCCTCCGGTTTTCATTCCTTGAAACCATAGGAGAGTTCAGTTCGTCCGAGATGTGTTCAAAGATGCTGACAGAGAGGTACTTTACATTCTTACACGTAACGTGTTTAAGCTTCCGCCTTCTGTTGCACTCCATTTAGGAGGGATTGGCATCCTCATAGCTTTAAGCATAGCCCCAGTCCTCCTAAACATATATAGCCTGCCTAAATAAGCCTATCTTAGACAAATAAATGCTAATTTAAAGTCAATTTTCCATTGTCGTCCAGCAGGTAAAGCATCATTGATAAGGGGATCGTAGTCTTAAGGGCATCTCCAATAGTTAGAGATAACCTTATTTCTAACACATGCTACATTATCTTTAGAGACAACATCTCTAATAGATAGTCTCTAGCACATTCTCCAACATTTATATTTTATAATTTTCATTTGAAACGGATCTATATGTCAATTATAGTAGATTAATGTATCATGTCTTGTTTCGCGTGCACGACAGTCTCTTTAGGAAGAGACGATGTGTACTCTCTCTCTCCTCTATGTAGAATTTTATTGACGTGACATAGCTCAAAGACGACAATAAATACATTATTGAAGATATCCTAAGACAAACAAGTACCACCAACACTATCATAATCAGTTAAGCATCGTTTTACTCCCATGTTCCGACAGGATGTAGCTTTACAGCCATCATCGGGGCGCCCATGTGCTATTTAATTGACTAGAGATTAGCTCAATGGGAGCCTGGGTCCTGATGATTGCCCAAAATTAGACAGGGAGAAACAATGATTCCTACAACGATTTTTAAGGGCATCTTTCTTTTCTTTCACCAATTTCAGGGCACATGCATCGCATTGGCAGCACAATACGTACAGCTGGTTCGCACCGTATCAGAGAGCCCCAGTCCCCCCAGAAGAGGCTGGCCATTTCCTGCATGCGCAGCCAGGAACCAGGGCTATACAAGTACAGTACATATATCGTGATGGTTCTGTAGATCAGGATCCAAAAATCGGCTAAATTGGATTGATCGGTAGGAATACAAACTGATCTCAAAAAAAATCGGTTTCAATAAATTTTGTCTAAAAAAATTGAATTTTGTTTGAATTTGAATTTTTTTAAATGTAAAATCCGAATTTTTTTAAAAAAATGGAAAATTTCAGCCATTTTTTTACAATTTTCGGCCTTACCAGCCACCCCATAAAAAAAAAACCGGCTAAAAAATCCATGCTGAAGATTACCACTGCGATGATGAAAGGGAGCCGGAGTAGTAGTACTGTAGTAAGCAGGAGCGGGTCCATCTCCATCCTCAGATAAAACAGGAAGGATGTGGGCCCCAGTCACAGCCTAATGGAGCGATGAGAGATGAGCTGTTTGTCAGGAGGGTTCAATACTTGATTTCAACGTCAACCCTGGTCCATTTGAATTTTGGCTCGGGTAAACAAGCTAGGCTCATTTGCAACGCGGGAGTTTCGTAGAAACAGTTCAATTCTCGCAGGAAACACGAAAATTCGAGTGCAATGCTTGAATCAAATCCTGTTTCTTATCGGCTCCCTGTTGGTACAAGTCGCTTGCTATTATTTTCAAAGTTTTAACATATAAATTCAAACGGCAGTTTTAGAAGAAAAAATATAGTTGATTTCAGTCTCCTTGTCATGACCGTCTCCTGGCCATGGCCAATCTAATACTACGTACTATTCCTGACTGGTCCGTCTTCGCCTGTAAGCTGTACCCTAGTTACTACTTACTAGTCGCACGATCCGGTGGCAGGCTTCACTAGGTGCAAAGAGGGCCATGTCCATTTATTTGCCTAAAAATCTCTTAAGAAAATATTGCTTTTCATTATTTCGTTTCTGACTAAACGCTAAATTGTTCATCTCTTAGGTCGCTTCTAATAAAAGCAAATATCTTAGTCATAGCTTCTTAGTGCATGAGAAGTGTTAAGATACTGTCTTCCCAATGCATGATTTTTTATGGTGTAGTATCTTATGATGTTTCATTTAATTACATGCATGATCTTTACTAGTATTTGAGCGTTAGATGTTGAGCCCAAACTTATATCTAAATTAGATACTAGAGTACTATCTCTCCTCATTAACTATAGTGTCATATCATCAATTTGCCTACATGGTATACTTAAGATACTAGCTAAGGTAGAACATTAGGAGCAGCCTTACGAAGATCCTGGGTATGTCGTATTAGATTGGCCATCGCTTTATTTTGGTTTGACCTCTATCGCTGCACACATCCTGCGTTAATGACGGTCCCTACAATTCGTGTGTGCGTGTGTAAAGATGGTGTACTAATAATTCTTTAACTTAATCCTCATGCGATTCTTATCCCATGAACAAACAAAAGGCACATTAACTAATCTCATGAGCATGCATGTGTGTTCCTGCACCCATGATTGCAACAATTCAACAAAACCCAGACAAAACACATTCATTAACTGGGTCCATGCTAACTAGTGTGGTCAGCAATGATGAACCCCAGATAATACAATTAAACGCCAATATATACGCAAAACGAAATGCTTTACTAGCTAGTCCCACCCTATATATATATGCGCATACAAATAAACCCAAACTAAGGGAGCTATATTGCCTTGCTGCTGGAAGGATGTGACTCTGGGGAGGCCATCGAGCGCTCCATCATCTCGTGCGCTGCCGGCCGGTCACTTCGGCCCGGATGGCAACCATGCTGTTCTCAGTGACAGAGCC
Organism: Phyllostachys edulis; assembly: GCA_036346405.1. Classification (NCBI taxonomy): domain Eukaryota; kingdom Viridiplantae; phylum Streptophyta; class Magnoliopsida; order Poales; family Poaceae; genus Phyllostachys; species Phyllostachys edulis. The sequence continues at coordinate 45,380,844 of CM070556.1, forward strand.
AGGAATTTGATGTTAGAAATGTATACATAAAACAACGTCGGGTATAATTAGTTTCAACTATGGAAAAAGCTACCGGTTGGAGAAAAAAAATTCGGAGCTTAGCGACAAACCCGGTTACCGGAATTTTTAGATTTATTTCGGCCGAAATTTTCGAATCGAAATTTGAATTTTTTGTGAAGTTAAAATGAAAAAAAAATGCATAGCCAAGGTTCGAACCTAGAACCAACCTCTTTATCACGATCGCGACCACTGTAACACCCCGACCTGGAAGGTCTCTAGGCCTCTAGTCGCAACAGACCTGTGGAGGTCCTATCGCACAAAACCAAAGAGGTCTCCAAGTCTGGGCAACGACCTGACCAGAGGCTCACCCGAGAGGTCCTCCAAGTCCTCCCGGAAAGTCCAACAGGACCTCTCGGAAGTCCTCCAAGACCACCCAGGCGGTCCGGTAGGACCGCCTAGAGATCCTGGGAGAGTCCCTGAGGAGGTCGTGGAGTCAAGGGGCGCCCCAAAGACCTCCTGCGACCAACCCAGGGGAGGTCATGGGAACTGAGGTCTCCTCAAGACCTCCCATGACACACCAGAGGAGGTCGTGGAGGGCTGAGACTACCCCAGTACCACTCACGACCAGATCTAAGGGTGGTCGTGGAGGACAGCGGGCACCCCAAGGTCCCCTGTGCAACTGAGCTAGTCCTAAGGATCAAAAGCTAGCTCATCACAGCATACAAGAGTGGTAGCATACACTTCAACGAGATCTTTATTAATATCAGCAAAGTTGTTTACAAAGGGGAGGCATACAAGCCAACAAACCAGAACACAACGGAAGATAAACTTAAAGGCCATCCGATACACCACAAGCAATCGGCTAGAGGGCGCATCCTAATCGTCCAGGACCACTTGGTCCACTGCACAGCTCATCATAAGGCTTCCTTCCTACTCAAAAGATTATTTCAAGTAAGAGTGAGCACAACAACCGTGCTCGCAAGTTACACCCGTCAAATAACAAAATGACATGCATAAATGGATATCTCAAGGAAGGCTTAATATGATTGATTTGCATAAAGCCAAGTTTATTTCAAATACAAGTACTAAGTTTCAAGGCAATTATACAATATCTAAAATTCATTTTGTAAATTTCATTTTTCAGTTGGATAACATTCATCATCAAGATGGTGAAGGATACCCTCCTGTCACAAGGCTCCCTACCCAAACCATGGAATAGAAATCCCAAAAGAACAGTTTATCCAAAACCTTTTGAAAATAAAACCAACATCTAACTTTGAGTGGTCTTTGCCAGCACGTCCATGACCGTAGGCACGCTATTCGAATAGTTTTCGCTCTGCAGAGGTTGTACACTTTACCCACACGACATGATTCCTCTAGTTTGTTTGGCATTCGTCAATGCCACCTCGCACTGCCGAAGGTAAGAGGTCTAGAGCTCATGACAAGGCCTTTACAATGCATCCTTCCACTACAGCCCCTCCTCACTAAGGTTTCGCTTCTATTGGATAGAAACCCGCCGAAAAGCCCCCTCTTGCGCTAGTGGGAAACATATGTTATAAAAGACCATAGGCCATGAAAGACCTCCCACACATCAAAGTGGAACAACCACGGTGGAACTTTGCAAATTAATTGGCCAGGTCCCACACCCCATTCTGGAGACATGTGGTTGTACGGGGGTGGCATAGCCCATTATAGGCTTAGCAAAGGGACGCTCAAAGGCCGGTCCTCAAACGACTAGGACAACAACCATATAACCCCTGAGCCTCAACTCTACCCAAGTTGAGCTCGTGCATAGACCTATACCCACCAAGCAACCAATTCGCCCTAGTCCAAAACCATTTTCCTTTCATTCGTTTTTCAAAGACATTTAGAAGCTTCCATGACAACCCAATGCCATGGCTTAAAACCTTTAAACAGCAGTTAGTCATGTTGGTAAAATTCTCCAAATTAAATACTTTTGGTCTAAGCGAGACTAAGCATACGTGTTTTAAATGATCCCGGTTCATACTAATGTACCAACCAGTTTTTCCTATGGTGACAAGATGTTCGGCTTAAGGTCAATAGTGGCCATACAAAGAATTTAGGTATAGCTATGGATTTAAAGACAGGTATTGAAATAACTTAGTAAAGTAAGCATGCATAAACCTTTAAGACAGAACATAGTAATTTGAAATAATGAGTACAATATGGTCAAGAGTGTAACTTGCCTCCTGCTCGAAAGCTTTACAGATCCATTACTTCACAAAGCTCGGGCTCACCAGAGACGTCGAGGTCTACACGTTTAAAACAACTCAAGATCAAATAAGGACCAGAAAGGGATTCAAATAAACTCCAAATAGACATCAAACGAAAACCACAGAAGAGCTTGGCAATTTGAAAGAGGTCCAACGGCTTGGAGGAGGTCCAGAGAGGTGGTCGAGGGAGATCTGGAGGTTTGAGGGAGGTCTAGAGAACAAGCTGTGGGAGCTAGAGAGCTAAAATGAGGAAAAGGCAAAGGAAGAGAGCTTGCCCAAGCGTATAAAGCTAGAGTTGCTGAGAGGTCCAAGGCACACGGGGTCAAGAGCAGGTGAGGAAAATATGGGAGCTAGTACAAGAAGTGACACAAAGATAGCACGGGTGCTGCAAAAAGGATGGTAGCATTTAATGCGACACAACAAGTATTAAATACGGGGAGACTCCCATGAGTAAAGGACATGGTCAAAGGATAAAGAAAAATGAGTGTGATCGCTAAATGGGGCCACCAAAGCTCGAGGGAGGTTCTCATGGAGACCTAGAGGAGGTCCCGCAGAGGTCAAGGAGGCCCTCACCCACGGGGGAGGTCCAAGCACAGGACCGGAGGTCCAAAAGACACAACAATGAGGAGGTACTATGGACAGGAGGTCCAAAAGATACAATAATGAGGAGGTCCTATAGACAGGAGGTTCAAAAGATACAATAATGAGGAGGTCCTACGGACAGGAGGTCTAAAGGACCTGCTCACGGGAGGTCCGAAGGTCAAGATCAAAAGCAACGGGGAGGTCTGGACGGTTAAGATCTCCAAAGGGGAGGTCTTAACGGCCAGATCTAACAAAGGGGAGGTCTGGACGGTTAAGATCTCCAAAGGGGAGGTCTTAACGGCCAGATCTAACAAGGGGAGGTCTGGACGGTTAAGATCTCCAAAGGGGAGGTCTTAACGGCCAGATCTAACAGGGGGAGGTCTGGACGGTTAAGATCTCCAAAGGGAGGTCTTAACGCCAGATCTAACAGGGGAGAATGCGGACGGTTAAGATCTCCAAAGGGGAGGTCTTAACGGCCAGATCTAACAAGAGGGGAGGTCTGGACAGTTAAGATCTCCAAAGGGGAGGTCTTAATGGCCAGATCTAACAAAGAGGAGGTCTGGACAGTTAAGATATCCAAAAGGGGAGGTCTTAACGGCCAGATCTAACAAGGGAGGTGGGCTATAGCGAGATAAGAAGCGAGAGCCATTGGATTTCCATCGAACGGTCAAGGAAATTGGGCCGTTTTGACCGAGCTTAACGCCTAACGGATCGGGCCGCCCAATACGGACGGACGGTTCTAAAGGAGGACGTTCGACCATCCAAACGCCTCACTGAAGATCAAACCGCCCAACGAAATCGAATCTAAGATACAAGCGATAGAGGTCCTGGATCAAGGTAAGGCTCGAACGGGCACGAGGGAGGTCCAAATGAACACAGAGGAGGTCCCAGAGACATGTGGAGGTCCCAAGGACACGGGATGTCTAAATAGACAAGAAGGAGGTCCTAAAGGACACAGGGAGGTCCTGAAGGACACGGAGAGGTTCAAATAGACAAGGAGGAGGTCCTAAATAAGTGAGGAGGAGACTTAGGCCTAGGGAGGTCTAAGCCAGAGGAGCATCAAAGAGGTAAGGTCTGGTCCAGGGGAGGTCCAAGCACCTGGAAGACCTAGACCCAAGGAGGTCTGGACCAGAGAAGGACAAAACAAAGGAGGTCTGGACCCTTGGATCCAAACGAAGGAGAGGTCTGGGCCATCAGATCCAAACGAAGGGTGGCCTGGACGGAGGGGTTTTAAGGGGAGAGGAATCCAACAAGGAGATCTACAGAAAGTGGTCCAGAGGAGATCTTGACGGTCAAGATAACTCAAAGGTAATCCCGATGGTCAAGAGGAGATCAAGGAGATCTCAATGGTCAAGACCAGCACAGGGGAGGTCTCAATGGTCAAGAGGAAGACAAAGGAGGTCTTGGCGGTCAGGATGAACCCAAGGAGGTCCTGACGGCCAAGATGAAGGGCCAAGGAGGTCCTTACGGACCCGGGGAGGTCCAAAAGAACACAGGAAGGGGCAAAGGGATACAGGGAGATTCAAATGAACACAAGGGAGGTTCTCATGAATATAGAAAGGATTCCGATGAACACAGGGAGGTCCAAACGAAGGGGAAATTCAATCCTAAAATTAGAATTTCGAAATCAAGGTCATTTGAAACACACACCCAAGCTAAAACGCCACGGGTGGACGTGTCCCAGGAGGAGGTCAATCCAAAGGGGTGGTCCGAACAAGGAGGGATGTCCGAACCACAGGGGAGGTCTGAATCATAAAGAGATTCAAACCAACAAAAAGGTGATCTAGGCTAAAGGAGTCCAAACAAAAGATGTGAGGGGAGGTCTGGAACGAAAGAGCTGGGCCCAGGGAAGGGAAGAACAAACAGAGGTAAGGGAGGTCGACACAAGAGCTCAAACAGCTCTAAAGAACCAAACTTTAGAATTAGTCGAAGTTTGGTTTAGTCATTTTAAACGCTTCAAATTCTGAAAACCTCAGGTTAAGCTTTGGAACTTCAACGAAACCAAGTGGTTCTTTTTATTTTGAAAATTTCCAAAAAGGCTCTGAAAATCGGGATGTTACAACCACCTTCGACGCGGTCGGACCAAGGATCACCTTGTCATGACCACCTCCGACGCGGTTGGACCTGGAATCACCCTGAACCTCTGTGCAAACCGAGCTAGTCCCAGGACTAATGGCAAGCTCACACAGTAAACAAAGGTGGTAACATCCATCAACGCAAACTTTATTAATAACAATAGAGTTGATTACAAGAATGGCTCATGGGTCGACAAAACTAAACACGGCGGAAGACAAAAGCGGTAGACCACATGATTTGCCACAGGCAATCGTTTGGAGGGCGTAGCCGAGACATCCTGGTCTTCATGCTCCTCATAGACCTCCTCTCCTTCTCAATTATTAGATTAAGGAGAGTAAGCACAACAACCGTGCTCGCCAGTCACACCCATCAAGTAACAGATTGAATGCATGCAAGGATATCTCAAAGGAAGGCTTATGGAGTTGATTTGCGTAAAGCCATGTTTCTTTCTAAATACTTGTACTAAGTTCCAAAGCAGTTATACAATAACTAAAATTTATTTTTCCAAAACTCAGTTTTATAGTTGGATAACATTCATCCACAAGTGGTGAAAGATACCCTATCACAAGGCTCCCTACCCAAGTTCCCATTTGGATAGCCATCCAAAACCATTTCATAAAGCCTTTTGAAAACCAAACCAAAATCTAACTTAGAGCAGCTTTGCCAGCACGTCCATGACCGTGGACACGCCTATTCGAATAGTTTTACACTCTACAGAGGTGTACAACTTTATCCACACGACACGACCTCTCTAGTTTGTTTGGCATCCGTCGATACCACTACTCACTACCGTAGGTAAGCGGTCTAGAGCACATGATAAGGTCTTTACAATGTGCCATTTCACCGCAGTCCCCCCTCGCTAAGGTTTCGCCCATTTGGACTAACCATCCGCCGGGCTCATGCCCCCTCTTGCGCCAGGTGGGAATAGATAAAAGTAGGTCGTCAAGACACCCACACAACCGGATGGAATGACCACGGTGGAATGTTTCAAATTAGTTAGCTAGGTCCCGCCCATTCGAGACATGTGGTAGTACGGTATGGCATAGCAAAATACACTCGAAGATCGGTCCTTAACTGACTTGGACAACTGTCTACAAAACCCTGGGCCTCAACCCTACCCGAGTTGATCCCGTGCATAAACCTGCACCCTTCCAAACAACCAATTCGCCCAAGTCCAAACCAATTTTCATTTTTTGCTTTGCTTAAAAAAACATTTGTAAACTTCCACGACAACCCAATGTCATGGTTAAAATATTTTGACAACATTGGTCTTTGGCAGTAAAATCCCAAATCAAGATCTTTGGGTCTAAGCTTGACTAAGCACAGAGTTTTGAAGCACGCTAGTTCATACTAATGTACCAACTAGCTCTTACTATGGTAACAAGGGGTGGTTGAATCAATAATCAAGTTTGGGTGTACAAAGGAATTAGGAATAACTACAAAGTTAAAATAGTGATTAAATTACTTAAATTTAAGTAAGCATGCAATAATAATTTGAAACAGAACTTAAATAATTTGAGATAATGGGATTCAATATGATCAAGGGTGTAACTTGCCTTGCTCGAAAGATTAAGGGTCTACTTCTTCGAAATACTTGGGCTCTCCGGAATCGTCGAAATCTACATGTGGGACAAAGCAAATTCAAATAAAGACTAAATAAAATCCAAATGAACTCCAAAACAAAACGAATTAGAACCAACAACAAGGGAGGTCATGAGTAGATCCTGAGGAGGAGGTCCTGAGGAAGAGGTCCTAAGGAGGAGGTCCTGAGGAGATCTAGAGGAGGAGGTCCTAAGGAGATCCTGAGGAAGATACGACTACCCAACGTAGACGTACAAGGAATACAAAAGGTTACGATTAGGCAGCGTAGTCGTAAGAAGGATATAGGAAGTATATGGTCGTAGGAACAAGGGAGGAGAACAGGGCATGGAGAAACTCACCAAGGCCGAGAAAGAGACTAAAGGAGGAGGGAGAGGACGGCGGGCGGCGGTCGAAGATGGCACAGGTGCTCCGATGAACTCCTTCGGCAGCGAGGTGGTGACGGCGCAGGCTCCAGTAGACTCCTGGCGACGGCGCTGGCTAAACTCGAAGCACGAAGGAACTGGGCGAGAGCAAGAGAGTTGGGTGCGGAAAAAAGTGACAAGAGGGCTGCTCAGGCTTTTATAGCCAGGGGGAGACGGGGAGAGTCACTGAAAGATTCAGAGGCTCACACGATCAAGGGTAGGTGAAGGAGAAGATGGGGGTAGGTAGGGGAGGAGACAAGAGGAGGAACGGGTACTGCAGAAGTGACAGCATTTAATGCGACACAACAACATTTAATGCGCGAAGACTTTTGCGATAGCAGTGACGCAGTGGGAGAAAGAAGAAGGTGAGCAGAGCTGACAGGTGGGGCTAGTAAAAATTTAGAAGGGTGGCCCAACCAAAGGGGAGGTCGTGACTAAATAGAAGGTCGTGACCAAAGAGGAGGTCGTGACCAAACTCCAGGATCACCCGGAGGTCTCTCAGGACCACCCGGGAGGTCTCTCAGGATCACCCGGGAGGTCTGGACAGAGGGGGAGGTCCAAACGAGAGGGAGGTCTGGACAGAAGGAGAGATCCAAACGAGAGGGAGGTCTGGATAGAAGGGGATGTCCAAATGAGAGGGAGGTCTGGATAGAAGGGGAGGTCCAAATGAGAGGGAGGTCTGGACAGAAGGAGCTGGGCCGAGGGGAAGACAGAACGAGCAGAGAAAGGGGAATCAACACCAGAGAACTCCAACAAACTCAAAATAAACCAAACTTTTGGATTAGTTGAAGTTTTATTTAGTCATTTTAAACACTTTTAATTCCAAAATCTTAAGTTAAGCTTTAGAACTTCAATAAAACCAAATGGTTCTTTTTATTTTGAAAATTTTCAAAAAGACCTGAAAATCGAGATGTTACAAACCTACCCCCCTTAAAGGAATCTCGACCCCGAGATTCAGACTGGGCTAGAAAAAGGTGGGGATATTCGGCCTTTAGATCTTCTTCTCGCTGCCAGGTGGCTTCTTCCTCTGAGTGGTTACTCTACTGAACTTTGTATGAACAGATGATCCTGCTTCTGGTAACGCGCTCCGCGACATCAAGAATCTTGATTGGCTGCTCCATATAGGTGAGGTATTCTTAAAAGGTCGATGCACTCAAGCGGTGTTTGCGCTGTTGGAACTCGAAGACACTTGTTCAGCTGTGATACGTGGAAGACGTTATGAACTGCAGATAAAGACGGCGGTAGCTCTACCTGATAGGCAACTTCGCCTTTTCTTTCTACAATCTTGTATGGTCCAATAAATCTTGGTGTGAACTTTCCTTTGGTCTGAAATCTTCTTACTTCTCTGAGTGGAGTTACTCGGAGATAGACAAAATCTCCTATCTCAAAAGTCAAGTCTCTGCGACAATTGTCAGCATAACTCTTCTGTCGAGATTGAGCCGCTCTCAACCGTTCTCTTATCAGCCTCACTTTACTTTCAGCCTCCTTAATTAATTCGGATCCAAAGAACTGATGTTTTCCAACTTGATCCCAAGGAGAGGGGTTCTACACGGTTTGCCGTACAAAGCTTCAAAGGGAGACATTTGCAAGCTGGCTTGAAAGCTGTTGTTGTAGGAGAATTCTGCATAAGGAAGGTTCTGATCCTAACTCTTCCCAAAGTCTATAGCACAAGCTCGAAACATGTCTTCAAGAATCTGGTTCACACGCTCTGTCTGTCCATCTGTCTGGGGATGATATGTTGTACTGAAATTGAGTCTGGTCCCCAAGGCTTCATGTAAGCTCTTCCAAAATCTAGATGTGAACTATGATCTTCTATCAGACACTATCCTTTTGGGCACTCCATGCAAGCATACGATCCTGTCTATGTACAACTATGCCAACTTACTACTTTGATAGGTGGTCTTGACTGGTATGAAGTGTGCTACTTTCATTAAACGGTCAATCACAACCTAGATAGAATCATATCCCGATTGGGTCCTAGGCAATCCAGTGATAAAGTCCATGCCCACTTGTTCCCACTTCCACTCAGGAATTGGTATAGGATGCAACAATCCAGCTAGTCTTTGGTGTTCTACCTTGACTCTTTAGCATACATCACAGTGTGTGACGTCAGCAATCTCTCGCTTCATACTGACCCACCAATACTTTTCCTTTAGATCCTAGTACATCTTGGTACTGCTTGGATGAATGGAGTAAGGCGATTCATGAGCTTCTTTCAGAATCAACTGCTTTATCTCCTGTTGATCCGGCACACAGATGCGGCTACCAAACCAAATTGTACCTTGGTCATCTTTGAAAAATCCTAGTGCTTTGCCTCTTCTTATGTTCTTCTTGATTTCTTTGATGTCTTCATCTTCTTTCTGCTTCTCTCTGATTTGATTCTGAACAGTTGGTTGCACTTCTAAGGTGTTTACACAACCTTGGTTAACAATCTCCAAGTTCAGATGTCTCAACTCATCATACAACCTTGGCTGACTCTTCTGAACCAACGTAGTGTTGCAATACCCTTTTCGACTCAGGGCGTCTGCCACTACGTTTGCCTTGTCTGGATGGTAATGGATTCCAAGGTCATAATCCTTTATCAGTTCTAGCCATCTTCTCTGCCTGAGGTTGAGTTCTAACTGGGTGAAGATGTACTTCAAACTTTTGTGATCTGTGAAAATCTCACAGCGATTACCAATGAGGTAATGCCGCCAAATTTTCAAGGCATGCACAATTATGGCTAGTTCCAAGTCATGCGTCAGGTAATTTCCTTCATGAGGCTTCAACTGGCGAGCTGCATAAGCCAAGACTCTTCCTTCTTGCATCAGCACACATCTAAGGCCCTGACGAGAGGCGTCACAGAAGACTTCAAAGTCCTTGCGGATGTCTGGCAAGACTAGCATAGGAGCAAAAACTAGTCTCTTCTTCAACTCTTAGAAACTTTGCTCATAGGCTTCAGTCCATTCAAACTTCCTTTCTTTTTTCAAAAGCTGAGTCAGGGGTCTAGCGGTACTGGAGAAACCTTCGATGAACCTTTGGTAGTAACCAGCTAGACCAAGGAAACTCCTTACTTCGGCGACGGACATGAGTTGCCTCCAATCCAACACGGTTTCAACCTTTGCGGGATCCACTACAACTCCTTCTGCTGACATGATATGCCCAAGAAAAGCTACTTGGCTTAGCCAAAATTCACTTTTACTGAATTTGGCATAGAGCTGTTACTCTCCGAGTCTTTCCAAAACTGCCCTGAGATGCTTCTCATGCTCTTCTTCATCCTTCGAGTAGATAAGAATATCATCAATGAATACGACTACAAACTTGTCCAAGAACTCCATGAATACTTTATTCATCATGTTCATAAAATAAGCTGGTGCATTCGTCAAACCGAATGACATCACTGTAAACTCGTACAGTCCATATCTTGTGGTAAAAGCAGTCTTAGGGATGTCTTCTGGTCTGATCTTCAACTGATGGTAACTAGATCTCAGATCAATCTTGGAGAAAACACTTGCTCCTTTCAACTAGGCAAAGGATACTTGTTCTTGATTATGACTTCACTGAGTGATCTGTAATCCACACACATCCTCATACTGTTATCTTTCTTCTTGACAAACAGTACTGGAGCTCCCCAAGGTGATGAGCTTGGTTGAATAAAACCCTTGTCTTGCAATTCTTTGATTTGTTTCTTCAATTCCACTAACTCATTTGCTGGCATTCTGTAGGGTCCCTTTGAAATTGGGGCTGTCCCTGGGACTAGGTCAATTAGGAACATGATGTCCCTATCTGGTGGCATACCAGGTAATTCCTCGAGAAATACATCCAGGTATTCTTTGACCACTGGGAGGTCTTCTAGCTTTACTTCCTTTAGACTGGTCAGGATAGGACTTGATCTAACAAAGGTCTCGGGTCTGAACTCTACTTGGATTCCTTGTCCATTGGTGAGGGTGATAGACCTACTGGCACAGTCTATCTGGCCCTAATTCTTGGCTAACCAATCCATTCCGAGAATCACATCTAATCCTTGGGAGTGCAAGATGATTAGGTCTGCCAAGAAGGGTACTCCCGATATTTCTAAGGTAAGGTTTGGGCATAGGGAACTAGTCCTCATCTCCGAGCCAAGAGAATGGATTAACATAGGGTTAATTAGGGGAGAGATAGATAACCCATATTTTTCCACAAACTTACTTGAAACAAAAGAATGAGAAGATCTAGAATAAAATAAAACTGATGCTGGTACTGAATTGACAATGAACATACCAAGGACCACATCTGGTGTAGTCTGAGCTTCTTCCGCTGTGACGTGATTCACACGTCCTCTCGTGTATTGCACTGATGGCTTCACATTTGAGGTGCTACCAGGCGCTAGAGCTCCCTGAGGTGGTCGGGTTGGGGTTGCTAATGGCTGCTTCTTTGGGCACTTATTGGCATAGTGACCCACTTCATTACAATAAAAGCAAGTGACTCCTGTAGTAGAGGTCGTAGGGGTCTTCTTTGGAAACTGGCCTCCAAGAGAGGTACTGCGAAAACTTGAGTTGACTGGGCGTTGAGCTGGCGTCGGTGCCTTGGACGGGGAGGTTTGGGACGTCCTGCGCTAAGACGTCTGCAGCTAAGGTTGGGCGGTGCGGGGCTTTGGAAAACCTCCGAGGTTGAACTTCTGGGCTGTCTTCTTTCTCTTGCGATTTTCTATTTCCAAGTGCTTGCCCTCCTGGCGAATAGCCTTGCTTACCAGCTGTTGGAAATCCGAGTAGTCTTGGGCAATGAGGAGGACTGCGAGGTCATCATTGAGTCCTTCCAAGAAATGCTCTTGCTTGGCTTCATCAGTTGCTACATCTTCTGGTGCATAGGAGGCCAACTAGTTGAACTTATGCAAGTACTCATTGACTGAGCGGCTGTCTTGGCGCAAGGTGCGGAATTCTTTCTTCTTCAGGGCCATCATGCCCGGTGGAATGTGTGCACGGTGAAAACCCTGCACGAATTCGTCCCAAGTGATGGTCTGAGCATCAGCATGGGACTGAGTGAAGTTATCCCACCACTCTGACGCTGGTCCGTTCAACTGGTGAGAGGCAAATAAAACCCTCTCACGATCAGTGCACTAGATCATGTCCAGTTTCCTACTAACTGCCCTAAGCCAATCATCAACCTCCATTGGCTCAGAGCTACTGGAGAAAGTCGGTGGACGCAACCTCATGAATTCTGATATGTTGGTCCTTGGGGGAGGTGGAGCAAGGGCTTGAGGTTGGGGTGCTGCTACTACTTACAAGCTCTAGGCGTTGTTGACTGATTGAGCGAGTAGGTTGATCAACTAAGCTTGGTTGGCCATCATCTGGTTCCAGTCAGGTCCTTCAGCTGGAGGGGGTGGTGGCAGTGGAATTGGGTTCTCTTGCACATTCTCTCTGTGTTGATTGCTGTTGCTGCCACTTCCGTTGCGAGTAGTCACCATCTGCTGGATCTTCACAGATTTAGGAAAGAAGAGGAGAAAGTAAGGGGGACAGGGCGAAACAACCCCCCAAGCAAAACAACCAACACCAAAAAGCTTTACTAAAAACTATAATAGCTATACAACGTTCTACTCGACGCTGGCGGTCCTTGGAGGTTCTTGCGCGACTACACTCCTTACAGCTTCAAGCCTTGAGGTCTTGAACACCAGATTAGCTAATCGTGAGACCACCTATAGATATTTCAAGGGAAAGAGGATCCATTTGATATTGTAAAATGGTGAGGAAAGAATAAGGTAAGGATGAAAACCAAGAAGGAGGTAAGGATAGAAAGATGACCAAGATGAGGAGAGAACAATTTATTTTTCTTGTTGTATAAAGTAAGTTTTGAAATTTCCACTAACGGCCATTCTACTAGGCTATGACCTACAATCGAGATGGCTCTGGTACCACTTCTTTGTCACGATCGCGACCACCTCCGGCGTGGTCGAACCAGGGATCACCTTGTCACGACCACCTCTGACGCGGTCAGACCTGGCATCACCCTGAACCTCTGTGCAAACTGAGCTAGTCCCAGGACTAACGGCAAGCTCACACAGTAAACAAGGGTGGTAACATCCATCAACGCAAACTTTATTAATAACAACAGAGTTGATTACAAGAATGGCTCATGGGCCGACAAAACCAAACACAGCGGAAGACAAAAGCGGTAGACCACATGATTCCATAGGCAATCGTTTGGAGGGCGTAGCCTAGACGTCCTGGTCTTCAAGATCCTCATAGACCTCCTCTCCTGCTTAATTATTAGATTAAGCAGAGTGAGCATAACAACCGTGCTCGTAAGTCACACCCGTCAAGTAACAGATTGAATCCATGTAAGGATATCTCAAAGGAAGGCTTATAGAGTTGATTTGCGTAACGCCATGTTTCTTTCCAAATACTTGTACTAAGTACCAAAGCAGTTATACAATAACTAAAATTCAATTTTCCAAATGTTAGTTTTATAGTTGGATAACATTCATCAACAAGTGGTGAAGGATACCCTCCTATCACAAGGCTCTCTGCCCAAGTTCCTATTTGGATAGACATCCAAAACCATTTCATAAAGCCTTTTGAAAACTAAACCAAAATCTAACTTGGAGCAGCTTTGCCATCATGTCCATGACCGTGGACACGGCTATTCGAATAGTTTTACACTCTACAGAGGTGTACAGCTTTAACCACATGACACGACCTCTCTAGTTTGTTTGGCATCGGTCGATACAACCGCTCACTACCGTAGGTAAGCGGTCTAGAGCACATGACAAAGCCTTTACAATGCGTCATTCCACCACAGTCCCCCTCGCTAAGGTTTCGCCCCCTTTGGACTAACCATCCGCCGGATTCAGGCCCCCTCTTGCGCTAGGTGGGAATAGATAAAAGTAGGTCGTCAAGACACCCACATAACCGGATGGAACGACCACGGTCGAACGTTGCAAATTAGTTAGCCAGGTTCCGCCCATTCGAGACATGTGGTAGTACGGTATGGCATAGCAAAATACACTCGAAGACCGGTCCTTAGCTGACTTGGGCAACTGTCCACAAAACCCTGGGCCTCAACCCTACCCGAGTTGATCCCATGCATAAACCTGCACCCTTCCAAATAGCCAATTCGCCCAAGTCCAAACCAATTTTTATTTTTTGCTTTGCTTTTCAAAAAAAAAATATTTGCAAACTTCCACGACAACCCAATGTCAAGGTTAAAACATTTTGACAACATTAGTCTTTGGTAGTAAAATCCCAAATCAAAATCTTTGGGTCTAAGCTTGAATAAGCAAAGAGTTTTGAAGCATGCTAGTTCATACTAATGTACTAACTAGCTCTTACTCTGGTAACAAGGGGTGGTCGAATCAATAATGAAGTTTGGGCGTACAAAGGAATTAGGAATAACTACAAAGTTAAAACAGGGATTAAATTACTTAAATTTAAATAAGTATGCGATAATAATTTGAAACAGAACTTAAATAATTTGAGATACTGGGATTCAATATGATCAATGGTGTAACTTGCCTTACTCGAAAGCTTGAGGGTCTACTTCTTCGAAGTACTCGGGCTCTCCGGAGTCGTCGAAATCTACACGTGAGGACAAAGCAAATTCAAATAAAGACCAAATAAAATCCAAATGAACTCCAAAACAAAATGAACTAGAACCAACAACAAGGAAGGTCCTGAGGAGGTCCTGAGGAGGAGGTCCTAAGGAGATCTTGAGGAAGATACGACTACCCAACGTGGTCGTACGAGGAATACAAAAGGTTACGACTAGGCAGTGTAATCGTAAAAAGGATACAAGAAGGATACGACTACGCAACGTGGTCGTAGGAATAAGGGAGGAGAACAGGGCACGGAGAAACTAACCAAGGCCGAGAAAGAGACTAAAGGAGGAGGGAGAGGACGGCAGGCGGCGGTCGAAGACGGCGCAGGCGCTCCGGTGAACTCCTTCGGCAGCGAGGTGGTGACGGCGCAAGCTCCAGCAGACTCCTGGCGACGAGGGGGCGACGACGCTGACTAAACTTGAAGCATGGAGGAACTGTGCGAGAGCAAGAGAGTTGGGTGCGGAAAAAGGTGATGAGAGATGGCTGCTCAGGCTTTTATAGCCAGGGGGTGACGGGGAGAGTCACTGAAAGATTCAGAGGCTCACACGATCAAGAGTAGGTGAAGGAGAAGATAGGGGTAGGTAGGGGAGGAGACAAGAGGAGGAACGGGTACTGCAAAAGTGACAACATTTAATACGACATAATAACATTTAATGCACGAAGACTTTTGCGTCAGCAGTGACGCAGCGGGAGGAAGAAGAAGGTGAGCAGGGCTGACAGGTGGGGCTAGTCAAAATTCGGGAGGGTGGTCCAACCGAAGTGGAGGTCGTGACCAAAGTGAAGGTCGTGACCAAAGAGGATGTCGTGACCAAACTCTAGGATCACCCGGAGGTCTCTAAGGACCACCCGGGAGGTTTGGACAGAGGGGGAGGTTTAAACGAGAGGGAGGTCTGGACAGAAGGGGAGGTCCAAACGAGAGAGAGGTCTAGACAGAAGGGGAGGTCCAAACGAGAGGGATGTCTTGACAGAAGGGGAGGTCCAAACGAGAGGGAGGTCTGGACAGAAGGAGCTGGGCCAAGGGGAAGACGGAACGAACAGAGAAAGGGGAATCAACACCAAAGAACTCCAACAAACTTAAAATAAACCAAACTTTTGGATTAGTTGAAGTTTGATTTAGTCATTTTAAACACTTTTAATTCCAAAATCTTAAGTTAAGCTTTAGAACTTCAACAAAACCAAATGGTTCTTTTTATTTTGAAAATTTTCAAAAAGACCTGAAAATTGGGATGTTACACTCTTCAAGACTAAATGTGTTTCCACCACGGCACATGAACTCTTGTGTTTGCATATGGTTACAAACTTTCTTTACATTTGTCAAAAAACTAGCAAATCTGAATATTTTTGGCCGGTTGGAAATTTTACCCGAGGGGTCCGGTAGATCCGATTTTCACCGGTAACCACCAAAATTTCACCGAAAAGGTTTTCACTGGTTCAAACTATGCATCACCCAAGGAAGTGAGGAATTTGCCCGTTAGAAGTAAAAAAAATGTCAAGAAAAAAGAACGGAGGAAATTGTCTACTAGTATCTTTTCGCATGTCATTACTATAGTAATCAATTTGGAAAATTACTTGCATAATAATATGAACGTGAGAAAAATGGAAGTTGCTCCATGCGCACCTACAAAACCATTGGTCTTGTTGAGTGGTGCGTCTCCTACTATTGCTTGCTGCTCCTAAACTGGCACCACACCGCCCACCGCTCCTCTCCGCGCCACACCAGCTGCCGAGCCGCAGGAACCAAATTGTGGAGGAGTTGGAGTATTTGAGATAGAGATGGATGTAGGCTGGTGAGTGATGAGATGGCTATGGGCTGGTGGAGGCACGAGCGGGCCGTGGGTTGTAAGCTGAGCTTCTAAGAGAGTGCACACCAAGGAGTACTATGAATATGGTCCAAATGTAGAACTGATCTCTGGAAATGTTTCGATTTTTTGATGTGTCCGGACACCCCTACTGGCTCTGCCCATGATTGTACTCAGAGATAAATTACTGGTACTCTGCAGGTGTGCATCAGGAAGTGATTGTTTTAGTTGGCGATTGTAGCTAGCCGAGATGACACCATGACAGGAACAAAAGGCTGCGCCAAGAATTGAAACGTTTCGTCAGAACAGATGCCAAAAGCCTTCGCTAGCTTGTAAAACTAGTCTTTTGTGATAGTACTTTCTGCGATCGATTGTACAATGACTTAGGAAGGTGCGGGTGTGGGTGCCTCATTGCCTCAGTGCCTGGCGACTTGCTCTAGTTAGTGGCCTAGTGAGTTGAATTGTTGAAATGGCCAGCCCAAGTTCCCAATTGCTAAGTGCTTACACCTAGTTTAAAAAAAATTCATTTATTTTTGGGGGTGCCCGCGCACCAGGGGCACCCCCCTGCCGCCGCCATGGCTGCTCTTGATGAGGAGTCCCAGCCCCCATGGAATCAACGATGCACTTGATGGGGATTTAGGTGCAGTGCAGCGTAGCGCAGCTTTCTTTTTTTGAAACGAGTTGTCCCATTTTCCATTCATCACACTGGAGACATGGAGTTTCTTACATCCAGATTCCAGAGTGGGTTGAGAAGGGATATAGGGAATGGGCGAGAAGCGGCAGCATACAAGAAACGACGTCCGGGTATAACATCCCGTTTTTGAAAGTGGGAATAGTAATTACTTTTGGTTTTTGGTTATCATCTGTATGTCAAATTATCAAATATTTTCAAATTCTCTAGCTTCTAGCTAAGCTCGAGTTTGTGTTTCAAACCTCTCTACAAATCCTAAAAAATTTAGCCTTCTCAAATTTTGCTCCCCCTTTTCTTTGGGCTCAGCCCATTTCCTTCCTCTAGACCCCTGGCCCATGTCCTCTCCCTTGGCCGGCCCACCTCCCTCTCCTTTCCGCCAAACTCCTCCCTGGCCCAGCTCCATTCCCCTGCCATCTTCTTCCTTGCCTAAGGCACCAAAGTCGTCGCTGCCGTTAGCCCCTCCTCACCGAGCTTCATCGCGTTCGGTCCGGCCCATGCCCTGCGCACCCACCTGCTCCTTCACCTGCCCCTGGCCGCACAAGTCGCCGCCACGCCAGAGTGCCCCATCCTACCCCCATCTTCTCTGCCACCGCTCTCGGGACCAAGCGCCGCCCGGCCATCAAGCCCAATGGCCCCTCCTCCCGGCTCCCATTCCTCCTTCTCGACTTTAAGTAGAGCCTGAGCCCCCATTCCCCCCCCTCCCACCTTGCCACCTCCTTCCACTTTGGCCGAGAAGAATCAGAGAAAGCGGAGCTCTCGCTCACCGCCAGATTGCCTCGCTGCCAAGACGCTGCCCTAGTGATCTCCCCGCCCAACCCACCGCATCACAACGCACCTCCGGTGGCCCTCGAGCAATCCCCCACCTCCCTTTATCCTCTCCACCGCTGGGGACCTCCACCACCGGCGCCCCTTCTTCCACCGCCGCCATCGACCGACTTGTCGCCTAAGCCGCCCGACCACCCCACCGACTTCCCACGCCTCAAGACCACCCATGCGCCTACCACCACTCCGAAGTCACCCCAATCACGGATCATGGGATACGGGTAGGTTACGATAGCAACAATTCAAAAACCATGTAAACCAGGAAGCCAAGTAAGAAGATGATCACAGGTCATTACCACCAGATGCGCAGAGCAGCGGAAGAAGATTTGGAGCAGCTTGGTCCAACGTAGAGCACGTCGATGTAGTGGTTGTAGTCAATCGTCCAACGTCGAGCACGTCGATTCAGCGGTCGTAGTCGACCTTTTGTATCCTCGCGAGTCGATCGTCTCCTCCAGCAATCTCTACAGTTCCTTACAAAGATCACGGATCGTCCTCAAGCGCAACAAAGAATCGCAGAGCACTTCTACCAGATCCACACGCATGGAAGAAACAATCAGACGCCAAGGTGCCAAGACCAAGTTGCACAGCAGAGCTCTCAGGATGATGACGGCTAGGGTTTCGGTAGAGCAACTCACATCAACTCCTCTCTCTCCCAATAGCCTCAAGCATCTCCTTATATAGTGCCCATGACGGATCCTATCTGAACACGTTTTATGAATCGTATCCGTATTGGTTTGTTCCAACCCGTTAAGTGTGTGACCCATTAGGTTTATGCGTATTCGTTTGAGACTCGGAAACCCTTTCCGACCACGAGTCGTTAGCGGTTCCTAGCAAAACATAGCGATTCTCGAATACACACAAATTATATCGGACAAATCTTAATGTAATATAATCTACGACTAGGTCCTCATCACTTATGACCAGGTCCTATCTCTATACGACCAGTTCGTATTTGATCACGACCAGTTTATAACTCCTTACGACCAGGTTATGACCATTCTGTGATGACGTTCGACTAGTCTACGATCAGCTCGTATCTCCATATGACCAGTCCATAATAGATCGAACTAAGCAACCTACTCGTGTATTCCCCCTTGGCTCACGATATCTGGTTGAACTCTAGGTGAGATGTTGTGTTATCCATAGACTGTTCAATACTTTCTCGATCGAGTGTCGGATAACTTTACGTGGTTGAATACTTCGACCAGTAGTGGCATGGCCATGCACTTACTTTATCCACCTTTTATCTCTCCTGTTATGTTAGGAGGGGAATATCCCATATCCGACCAGTCACATTCCTCTGCATGTTTCATGGCATACCCCGAAAGCTACCTTTATAACTATCCAGTTACGAGTAGCGTTTGCAACCCCTAAGAATGCTACTACACATGTAGAAAACCATACTAATCTCAGGTCTAAGGATAATACATCATCATTGCTTGAAACCAACTAACGACACATAGAATCATAACAATCTCAATAGTGTCTTACGGTGGGTCTTATGCAACACTATGTTCTCTAACATGTGTCCATATTATTGGTTTGATATCTCCATATCCATGACCTATGAAACATAGTTATCAACCAATACATATGCTAGTCTATTCATATGTGTTCTCATATGTTTCCGACTATGGAACGTTTAAGAATAATCATCGTAGAAATATAGAGTTTCACAATCAAGTCACATACTTATATGAACGATATTATTCTAGGAACAAGATAACATATTATCCAATATTATGAATATAATGAAATATAATCATCTCTATGATTGCCTCTAGGGCATATTTCCAACGGGGACCACCGCGCGCCTCCACACCTGTGCCTGCTGCCGCTTTTTGTTTTGCCACATGGGCTGCCTTCTCCAAAGGCCGCTGGCCAAGAGGGTCGCCACCCTCGTGGGGAACCATTTTGCCCCCTTGCCGGCCTCCCCACACCGCCGCTCGCCGGTGCTGCCACCGCCGTCCCTGCCGCCTGAGCCTCCCTCTGTTCCCAATCACTATGACCGAATGAATCAATTAGGGAATGGCTTGAGTATTTCTCTAGGTCTATGACACATGGGGCCCACCATGGCATGCCCTTAATGTCAATTTGGTGAATTACGTGAACAATGTTTCCAGAATAGTGCATTTTCTGAATTTCCATCATTTTCTTGTAAAAGTCAAACCTCAGAAATCCCGTTTTCCCTCGTCGTAACTCTAAAAATTATGAAATTTATTTCTAAAATTTTATAAATTCAAGATATTGCTAATGACATATGTCTTGTTTAATTTGGAGTTCATTTGTTAATTATTTAGTATTTATTTGCTCTCTTTGTTTGTTTGTGCCTTTTTCCGGTACGTTCATCCGAATAGGATTTGAAGACACGGGAGACCTCCAACTTGATAAAGCACAAGAATATCAAGTCTCTCTTACCTTTACTCCAGGCGAGTCGATATTTGATCATTTTGAGCATACATTTTTATGTAAATTATATTCGTTTAAATTACCAAAATTGCATGCTTTAATTTGTTAACCAAATGTATATTAAATCTTAAGGTAATTAAACACCCATTTGATGATTAATTAATTATTATGTCATCCTTTGACAATTAAATCCATTATTCCATGTCACCCTAGTAACTATATGGCGATACTAGTTATAGGTTGTACTTAAGTGACATACTAGTCTTGCTTAAGTACCCGGACATTAAATGTCCTAATCATCATCTTTTCAAACATGAAGTGATTTTGGGCAATCATTATGGGGAAATGACTGGATGGTTGAGTTGATGTATTTTACTCCTCAAAACCCTAATAACTTGCTGTTACTATCTGTACGGATGGTATGATGGTGGATGCTAATGTAGCTCTAAGGACTTAATCTTGTCATGACCTCCCGTGTAAAACAAGTACAACCACAAGTCTGCAAACTGCAACTTGGCTTAGTAAATTTATTGGACCTTGGAAATCATCTCATCGGTGGCCGAAAAGATGGTGCAAGTAGTGGATACGATCCAGCTTGAATGGGACACCAAGGAAGGGTGAAGTTGCCAGCTACGCCCATCATAGTGGTAAACATCTCGCACAACTTATGGGACCCACCACAAATGAGGGTAGCCCATATGGGTGAGATGACGAAATGGGCGAGATACTTTGAAAGGTTACTGTGACGATCACTCAACCACATGACTACGGAATCATGTAGGGTAATGAGTATGATTATCTCTTGTGGGTACAGTGTACAACCTCTGCAGAGTCTAAACTATTTAAACAGCTGCGCCTACGGTCAAAGGCGAACATGGGAACTTAACTAGAGTTAGTTCTATTTCAAAAACCTTTGTGGGTGGTGTGAAAAATGTGGTGGGCTCTCCTAGCCCTGAGATTGGATATTTCCCGAGTTTCGAACTCAGTTGTGTTAATGAGTGGAGGTAGCTCCAATCAAAAGAAGCATACGGTATAGGTTCCGATGGAGGGGACCTCTACTAAAATAATTATTGCACAATTACTCTCATTAATAAAATGTAATTTGGTTAAAATGCTAAGTAATATGAATTTGTAATTATGATAATTGAAAATGTTGCTTTAGCAAATAAAAGAACCCAAGCCATCCTTGTTCAGCCTTGCATGTATATTACTGCATCTTGTGTGTTGGCTCACGAGCACAGAAGTTGTGCTCATTCTCGCTCTTTCCCCCAAACCCACAGAAGTAGGAAATCCTGAAGATTATGACTACTATGAGGATCCAGAAGCTAGAGGCCCAGGAGATGATGAATCATAGTTTAGTATTTAGTTGTTCTAGTCTCGCCCTAATCTAGTTGACTCCGTCGGTGCTTGCGTTCATCCTATATAATCTGAGTTTTTGGGTAATATCGGACGCAAACAGGTTTCCCTAGTCGCTTGCCTGTGGAGAGATGTGCTCTCACCCTTTTGCTTCCGTTGTCGCTTCCGCCACTTTTATAATGTAATCAGTTTGGCCTGTTCGGCCCTTATTGTAAAAATTGACTTGATGCGGTCTATGTAAACTTTGATGTGTTAAATTAATGAATGGTATGATTTTACGCCATGTATGAAATGATTCAGCAATATGTCTGTAGGTGCTATCTATTGATCCAGGGAATAGCATAGTATCTTGCATAGAGGATTCGGGATTAGAAAATCCGGATCCGACACTGGGCCGAACTGCCTACTAAACCGACGCATACCAAACAAAACACAAGGCATCTCTACTTGTTACAGAGTTTAGGAGGGTTCCACATTATCCAACAAAATCTTCTCTTGATGTTTCTCCTTTTTTTTACACACCCTTCCATGGCTTCTAACCTCCCCAGGCTTCTTTTCAATTCGCATTCTGTTGGCTTGGAGGGGCCATCAGCGTCAGTCTTGGCGGTGCCGCCGTCGCCTTTGCTGCTTCTAGAGCTACTTGCATCAGCTGATCTACTCCACTCGTCAACACCTCCTTCACCGCGTCCTTTTGAAGCCCTGCCCAATAACGTAAAAAGGAACAACCCAACAAAACCACTTCCTTAGGGACTGAATAATCTTCTTCTCAAAATAGGAACTTCGGGTTTTCCAAATAGCCCAGCAAACAGCAATCGATCCTATTGTATGCAACTCCCCCATTGAGGCAAGAACTTTTTGATCCATACAAACTATTGGACTACATTGTGAGGGATGCAACATGTCCCTAGACACTTGCCAACCATCCCCCAGACCACTTTTGCCACTTTACATTCAACTAACGAATGCCATCATGATTCGTGCTGTTCACAGAAATAACAGATTGGATTGCTAGGCCATTTCCTCTTCCTCATATTATCTTTAGTTAAAATAGCTTTTAAAGAAACCAGTCACAAAAAAAATCTTAATTTTCGTTGGGATCCTGGTCCTCCAAATCTGCTTAGGAGCATCACCAACCCAATGCCATGTCAAATGCCTATACGCATGGTCTATTTGGTATGGCTGCCACTTTTTTTTGAAAAGCAGCTTTCGGCTGGGTAGAAAGGATGAACGACTAACCTGGAGACGTTTGTTATTTGACAGTCTAGCATTTATGTTGGCTGGCTAGAACTTCTAAATTGGGAAATATCTCAAATGCCCCCGAGGCAAATGACGATAATTAACAACAACTAAGGATAATTAACAATAATTAACAACAATTAATGATAATTAACTGCAATTAACGATAATTAACCGTAATTAATAGTGACGCCCGACGAGGAGAGAAGCCAGGGCGGCGGTGCAGGAGGAGGGGAGCCGGGGCGGCGACGGCGGAGGCGCGGGAGGACGAAGTTGGGACCGCACGAAGATGGTGGCGACGGAGCGAGGCAAGGTCAGCAGCATCGGATCCGGCCATGGGGAGGTCATAGGCGTCTAATCCAAGTGAGACGAGCTCCTGTGACTCGGGCCAGCGGTGACGCGGTGGGATTTGGGGGTGGCATCGAGTGGATTTTGGATGGGGGAGAGAGGACGAGTGAGGGAAGCCGAGACGGCCACGACACAGGAGCAGGAGGGAAGCTGGGGACTAGCAGTGGCACAGGAGGAGGGACCATGCAAAGACAACGATGATGGGGTGAGGCAAGGTTAGCGACATCGGATCCAATCGAGGGGAGGTCGTAGGCACCGGATCAAGGTAAGATGATCTCCTGTGACGCAGGCCAGCAGCGGCGCGATGGGATTTGGGGGCGGCGTCGAGTGGATTTTGGATGGGGAGAGAGGGGGAGGACGAGTGAAGCCAGTGCGGCAGCAGCACAGGAGGAGGTGGTCGGGGCGGCGTCGAGGTAGGAGGAGTTGGTTCGGCCCAGAGAGGAGAAATCAGGAGTGGTTTGGGGGTTTTGTAGTTTATATACAATGACATTGGTGGTTAATTTCATCCCAACTTTAGTGGCACAGCCCCAAAACCAACTGACTGAAGCCGTGGGAAGCTACCCCAGGCTGACTTCTCGTTTTCGGCTTCCCCATGTTGAAGGCGGCTTCTTGCTTTTCCAAAAGCGGCTGGAGAAAGCCGTCAATTTGGATCAGTTTTTGGTCTTTCCTAGCGAAAAACCAAAGCTGAAGCCGTCCCAAATAGACCATAGATTTCACTGAGAAGCTTCCATTGGCTTCCAAGCCCATTTAAACACAGCTGTCTCATTTTCCATCTGGACTGACCTCAGTTCCAGAAGGATTTTGTCCCAAATTACTTGAGACTCAGGAGATAGCCATCTCATAAACGACAAGGGGCCATTCTTTTTAATACATTCGCAGTGACCTGTTTATCATTACATATGCTATAAAGCTCAGGACATTGACTGCATAAGGGTTTCTCTCCCCTCCACCGATCCTCCCAAAATCTGGTTTGTCTCCCATTCACATCACAGTCTTCTACCTATGCGAGAACTGTTTAACTTTCAAAAGATCACTCCAGCAAGGGGAGTCACTTTCTTTGTGTTTCGCAAGAGCTACATAGTTATCCTTCAAGTACTTCTTTTTTACGATATCCTGCCACAACAACCCCTGTTTATTCTCAAGTTTCCACCACCATTTGCAGAGGAGGCTAATGTTCATTTTCCTTTTGATCCCCAAACCCCCTTTCTTCTTGGGTCTACAAACTACAGATAATCTCCTACTCTACATGTAACCTACTGCACCCCACAGGCACACCCAAGTATTGAATTGGCAGCGTACCAACTTGGCAATTAAACAGTTCAGAATAGGTAAACGCCACATCATTATCCCCATTGATTATCACCACCTCGCTGTTAAGGAAATTGATTTTTAGACCGGACATCATCTCATAGAGGTAAAGGAGCAATTTTAGGTTTCTTGCCCCATCCACATCATGTTGTGTACATAGAATCGTGCCATCAGCATACTGGAGTATAGCCACTCCATTTTCCACAATATCAGGAATCAACACCCTTATCATACCTTTCCTCTGTGCATTATTGATCATCTTAGGCTGTGTGAGCATCTCATTATCATCCATTGTTACCTTTTCGTGACTCTCCCACAACTCAGGATCCAAAGGAAATCTATTTCCTACCGCAGTCCAAAAAGATGATTTTTTAAAAATAACCTAGTTTTTATTCCGAAATACAGTAATAATACTACTTTTTTTTATTTTACATGAATAATTATCTGTCGTTCAACCGTTGAACGACTTGACACTTGTAGCTCAACTATTGAGCGACTTGTACACTTGTTGCTCAACGGTTGATCCATGTGTACAAGCCGCTCAGCTAGCAGGGCATGCAACACATTGTTAGGCGACAAGTGTCCAAGTCGCTCAACGGTTGAGCGACTTGGGCTAGTCACTCAACGGTTAAGCGACAGATCATTATTCCTGCAAAAAAAAGTATTATTACTGTATTTTGGAATAAAAACTAGGTTATTTAAGAAAAAAAAATTCCCAAAAAGGTCCTTGTAACATTCAGTTGCATGCTACAGCAGCTGAGGTTCATGTTGGATGGTGTCCTCACTATCTACAAGGAAAAAAAATGGTGTTTTTCCTTTTCCTCCCGTTAGCAATCCTGTGGTGATACTCTGTATTATTATCACCTTGTAAAAACCACTTTTCATGAGACCTCTTAAACCAATACATTTCTTCTTCAGCATAGATTGACTGCAATTCAACTAGACCAGCCACTTTTTGCTGAGCTTGATGAACAAGCAGCAGGTTACCCTCCAATTCTTCCAACACACACAATTCCTCCTGGAGTTCTCTCTCTTTTTTCCCTTGAATGGCCATAAAGACTTGCACCCCATCCTTTTACATATTTCTTAAATTTCTTCAGTTTACACTGCATGACATCAAAAGCCCCTTTTTATTTCACCGGCTCTTTCCAGATTTTCACCACTATACCATAAAAATCTGGATGTTGCAACCATTGTAGCTCAAATATGAAATCATGAGCATGCTTGTCAATCGTATTATCAGTACAGAGAAGCAGGGGATTATGGTCAGAGAGTTCTCTAGGAAGTTTTCTCAGTGTCAGCAGGGTAAGATTATCCTGGGTATTAGGCCAAGTGTATTTACCTCCAGAAATTGAAATTTCTCTCAACCCATGAGTGTGTATTATAGAGTTAAACACCTCTCATTTATGATTCCCAATAGAGTTGGTGTTTCTCTCCGCACTGTATCTCAGGAAGTTAGAGTCCCCCCCAATTAACAAGGGAACCTTATCATAAGCACAAAATTGTGCCATCTCAGCTAAAAACTCCATCCTATTTTCATCATGAGCTGCACCATAAACTACAATAAGGGACCATTGCAAATGCACCCTCAACTATTATCCCATAGGTTAATTTGTAGCATATAGTTACCACACTTAAAACACCCCCAGCTCCAGGGTCCCCCCGCCCTGACTTTCCCCAAGAAGGAATCCGTTTCCACAAATACTTGTTACCAGGGTTATCTTTCTGAAAAAAGTGTAACCTCAAATAAGAAGTCACAAATTTAGTCAGGATGTAACCCGAGCAAAGTGTACATGCTTTTATGAAATATTTTCGTTCATTTTGATCGTGTGTGCGGATGTTTAACCCTTATCACAACTAATCTTAGCTGACGCACAACTGATCTTTAGAAAAACGTTTGGTTCATTGCCATAATTACAGCATGCCTGATACACAGCATAGTAAAGATTCTTTCCAAGCTGCTTTCCCTGAGGCTATCAACTTACATGGATGACTTGATTTCTGCAAGTCAGAGCGTGTTTGTCAAGCAATGTCCATTCAGACAACTTCCTTTTTGTGCAAAGTATCGCCAGGAACCTCCACCGGTCGAAGATACCAATGCTTTTACTTAAGCTCGATATTGCCAAAGCTTTTGACTCGGTTTCTTGGCCTTTTTTGCTTGACATGTTGCAATACAGGATTCGGGAACCGTGGAGGTCATGGATTGCAATGATGCTTCGACATCTTCGCCGAGAGTTATGTCAATGGTGTGTCGACCATGCATAAAGCACCAATGTGGTGTGCGGCAAGGAGATTGTCTCTCCCCTATCTGCTTATTCTGCAATTGATGCACTTCACCAGATTCTCCGTGATAGCGCATCAAATAGCCTTGGCTCGCCGCTTCATGTGATAGGAATGAACAAAGCGGTTGTCGATGTATGCCGATGATGCAATGATATTCCCGCTACCAATTAAGGAGGATGTTGATAATATTAAAGAGATCCTCGCGGGTATTTGGAGAGGTCACGGGCTTAGCATAAATATTGCCAAAAGTGCGGTTATACCAATCCAATGCCACTCGCTAGATCTTGATGATATTCTCGCAAAATTTCCCTACCAACCGAATGCACCCGCCAATCAAATATCTGGGATTACGCCTCGCAAGAATAGGCTCGGGAAGGCGTTGTTCCAACCCATTCGAAAAGGTGGATGCTAGTTTGTGTGGTTACAAAGAAACTTGTTTTCACGAAAGGGAGACTCGTGATGCTCAATGCAATATTTCAAATTTTACCTACCTATCATCTATCACCACAAGAGCTACCTACTGGTATTGAAACAAATTGATAAACGGCGGAGAGCGTGGTTTTGGGCGGGAATGATGTCTGCACGGAGGTAAATGTTGGGTCAATTGAGCCTAGTATGTCGCCCAAAGAAGTTTGGCGGACTTGGGTGTTGAGCCTAGCACCTTTCAACAAGGCTTCACGCCTTCGGTGGCTCGTATCAATGGAAATCACCGAAAAGCAATGGAATGGAATGCCGCTACTAATCTCAGATACGGATCAAGCACTTTTTCGAGCTTCCACGTTGATTTCCATTGGGAATGGGGACAAAACGAAGTTTCGAAAGACAAGTGGTCGAAAACTACTTTGAAACAGCTTGTTTTCGTGGTCGCTCAAAGATTGCAAAGAAGGAAAAATCGAACGGTGGGGGAGACGATGCATGCTGGCAAATGGATAGCGGACTTGAGAAGGAAAATTACATTACCTTTATTGCCCGATTTTGTCAACATTTATGGCATGCTTTCTCAAGTCAATCTAGCTCAAAATGTGCCAGATGATATAACCTCGAAATGGACTACCTCAGGCAACTACTCAGCCAAGATTGCTTATGAGATTCAGTTTCTCGGAGCAATGGAAGCCCCTTTTCAAAAACTGCTTTTGAAGATCGGCACCACAAAATGCAAAATTTTTATGTGGATGCTAGCTCAAAGACAGGTACCAACAGCAGATATCCTTGCCCGTCAAGATATTTAAAATGATTCTTGGTGCCCTCTATGTACAAATACTCGTAAACCGCCTTACATCTTTTTGTGGAATGCTCTTATCTTTGCATAAATTTGGTCCTTGGTTGCGCCATGGACTCAAAGAGACAACCTAAATCCAATGCATTGGCTTACTCGGATAAAGATGGTCGATCGGTGGCTTGACATCTTCCACTCAGGGGAAGAAAGTGACAAAAAAAGGCCAAGCATCACTTATTGTTCCGGTCTTATGGAACATCCGGAAAGAGAGAAATAGAAGAATTTTTCAAAGACCTCCGCGTGTCCCTGCTGTGGCTAATGGGCATGATCAAAGACGGCCATGGCTTGATGCTAAGTGGGCCACAAGCTACGATCTTCATCCAGGGAGGAGGCATCACGGTCCTGGGTAGTCAGTCCTAGTTTTTTTTTTCTGGGTCGGTCCTCTCCTTCTCTTTCTGGAAGAGGGAGAGGTCCTTCTTGTTTTTGCTCTTGTTTTTGGCTGTGTCGTTTTCCTCCTTCTCTTTGTTCGTTTTTCCAGTTTGTTTAAACCCTGTGTTGCTGTCTTGTTTTCCGCTTGTCTTCTATCTTTAATGCAATAGCGGCATTCCGCCGTTTTTCCTCAAAAAAAAAAAATTACAGCATGTTTATCCTATGCTTAAATAGGCAATGGAAGGCACAAAGCTCACCATGTATCGAACAAGTTAACCGACGCGCATGGAGGTATATATCATGAATTCTAACTTGGCTGGCGTGTTGTCAGCGTGCTTGCTAATGGCCATGCGAATAGACCGTGATCTCGATTCGATCACCTCAAAACTCAGTCAAGCTATCACATTAGAAAAAGGGAAAACACAGCACATCCAACTACAGCCCAAGAAAATTAACGACGGGAGTGTTCATGAAAACTTCTCTACATGCTGCTCCAATTCGTCGGTTGTGGAGCACCGGCTTTGGTCAAAGAGGAGTTGCATCACAGAGGAACACATTGCATTAATTTAGAGCACCAAAAAGGACCACCTTACCAATAAACATTCGATTTAAAATAGCTGCGGTAACAAATCTTGTGAATCTATTTTTTTCTCTATAATACGTCTATCTTGTGAATCGTAAGCATACACATGCTTTGATGCTACCTAAGCAAACGGGGTTACCATCTTCTCTATTGGGGAACTTAGCTAAGGCGGATACCACATTTTCTATTGGGCAACTTGGCTTAATAACAGAGAGGGAGCCTATCTACTGAAACCACCTGTGGGGTAAATTTCGCTAAAGTATTTATGAATTTTTCGACTTCTATGTAAATTAATGAAGGTTTTGGGCTTGAATGCAAAAATATATGAGGTCAATTGCTTGCACATAGATCCGCCCCTGACTGGAGCCACCGGTTGCCCATGTCTCTAGAAGTTGAAGGGTGTAGCTACAAATTAAAGTGATTCAGGGGTCTTTTGGAAAGTGTCCATGATCATAGCCAATTATATTCACATCCGATAACAAAGATTAGTAATTCTTATTATCATATTTTATGACTAATTATTTGATCTGTTTCTCCGCGATGACATTTCAAATAAGTGAAATCATCACAAATTAGGGAGCTCCACTACTACATAACACGACATTTATTATTTATTATAGAAAATAGCAATGTCACCGGGAAAATGATGTTTTTTTTTCCTCCCCTAGTGTACTTCCATATATGGCCAGAAAAGTGTGTCTAAGGAGATAAAGAAGAGGATGTTGTCGGCGATTAGACAAAGGGACAACAAGAGCGACTAGATGCACGGTAGCTGTTGCTGCAGGCAACGGCCAAAGTTGAGGAGGAAAACAAGGAACTAGATGCACGGTAGCTGTTGCTGCAGGCAACGGCCAAAGTTGAGGAGGAAAACAAGGAAATTTTTTTAATTAATTAATCTTTTTTTAATTTTTATTTTAAAGTTAATCTCTGGCGCACTTTATTTCCAATTCTGACCTATTGGTCACGCCACCACTCGTGGCGTAACAAAACAACGCTGTCACGCTGGAGCAAGCTCTTGTCACGCCATGAGTGATAGCGTGACAGTGTTGTTTGGTCACGCCACTACCAGTGACGTGACCAAAAGTGTTATTTAGCGGACTTATCCTATAGCGTGACAGCGTTGTTTTATCACGCCACGGATGGTGGCGTGACCAAAATGGTCAGAATTGGAAATAAAATGCGTCGGGAGTTAACTTTAAAATAACAATAAAAAAGGGTTAGTTAATAAAAAAAGTTCGAAAACAAGGGGGTGATATTTGCGTCATTCTCACATATTTGAAATCATTTTTTTTTGCCTATGTGATTTTCCATAATAGACGGCGATTTAGTCAAAGTTTTTTTTAAGTGTTACTCACCATGTATAAATATATGCTAATTTGGAAAATTAATTTACAGTCAAACTTTGTAAAATTGACTACTATCACGAGTAAAAATGTCTAAATTAGTTAAATAAATTTCATTAGTAGATTCATCATAAAAAATAATTTCATTGATCTCTTTCTGTAATGCCTATTAGCTTTTCAATCTTGTTCCAAATTAAGGTGAGTACGTAGATAAAATGCTTTTTCCTCTTTTAACCCTATTTATTTCGTTCTCTCTTAAGCGTATGCATGAACACCCATACAAATCATCCTTCATCCTTTTTAAGCAATTATTGGAGGGGTTCTCAAATCACTTTTATCTTGCATATTTCACAAAATTAGGATTTTCTTATACTCTTTGCCCAGTCAAAATACACCTTGTAATATAGTACTAAACGAAGTACTATGTTTTCGTACGTATTTTGCCAACGTATTGTATTGGTTTATGTCCAAAAATGACATGAAACTGCAATGAATATTTCCCTAACTTACCTTCTTTGTGATGTTAATGAGCTAGCTTCTCCATCTCTATTCACATGCTCGGGAAAGTGGTTAAGCATTTCTGGTCGAGTAAATTGCACATTACACCACCTAAGTTGAGTGAGTTGCACAAAATACCTGACTGAATGTACAGCCACACGCGTGACCAAACTCTAACCTGCTATTGAGTACAGGAGCCTGAGAAACTTCATGAAGTAAACAAGGATTTTAGATTGGTAGTTCAAATTAAGCAAACTTTATAGATTAAAAATAATGATCTCAAATCGATAATCTAGTGCAAAGTGCAACACCATGTTATTTTTTCGCGGATTAAAAACGCGGTAGAGGACAGTTTTAAAAAAAGGCTATGAATACAAATGATTTGCTGAGTTGTTCCTCGTGGTGGGAGGCTAGTGGGAGCACGGGAGTGCGTAGCTCTGACCGGCTCGAGATCTCTGGTACAGGCTCGGGTTAAAAAAAAGGTTAAACAATGATCTGTGACTTGTTGGTGGTAGTAAGTTTTGTAGCAACACATACATCTCAAATTTACTACAAGACTAGAAATTACAAACTCCTTAACGAGTTGGGTTTTTCATCAACAACACGCCAGAGTTAGCCCCGCGTCGACAAAACTTTTGAACTAACCTTGTTTAGTTTGGTCCATTTAGTACTCATCCTTTTTGTCGGGACCAGATTTCTGCATCCGAACTCTTTGTGTATTTCTGCATTAGTCTCATGATCAGTAGCTAGAGCACATAGTGAAAACATCGTTGATAACAAGTTCGAATCACGAAATAACATTAATAAACAACTGAGTACCGACCTTATGACCACTTATTACAAAAATAGGTCAAAAGACATTCAGTCTTACAGCAGCGGAAATAGCAAAAGAATAAACTCTGAGTGGTGGCCCATCAAATTTCCCACCGGCATTTGACTGGGGAGCACGACCTAGTACTCCGGATGTCCTTCGTCAAACCAGCAGACGAAGTAGTCGTAGTCGTCCACAGCATCATTGAAGGCTTCTGAGATTTATTTGAGTATAGCATGTGAGTACATAAAGTACTCCGCGAGTCATGGGAAAAATGTATATGCATAGTTTTAACAAATGAGGCTTATATGGTTTTTTTTGCACAAAACAATATTTTAGGTTTAAACCATTTTTACAAAGCACACTTGACCAAAAAATAGTTTCAATAAATAAATTAATTGTATCACTAGTGAAGGTTCTAGCTACCAACCACTTGCATCAAGGCTCTAGCCGCCAAGGTTCAAAGGATAGGGCTCTAGCTTCTCAACTGGCTCTACCTGCTAGTAAACTACCCGAGAGTCCCAACTGCTTCTGGTTCCCAAAATTCACTCTTTTGAAATCAAAACCAAAATCTACCATGTGAAAACGCGCCTTGCACGTCCTTGACCGCGGGCACGGCCATTCGAACACACTACTACAGAAAAGGTCATCACAAACGGTTTTTCTGAACCGTCTGACTTTATGGGTCAGTGATGACATGAGTCATTACAGACGGTTTTTGAACTGTCTGTGAAAAAAGCTATCACAGACGGTTCTAAATAATAATCGTCTATCATAATCAACTATCATAGACGGTTCTTGTTCAGAACCATCTGTGTAATAGACTATCACAGACGGTTTTTGTTCAGAACCGTTTGTGATAGTTTTTTCTATTGCAAAAAAAAATCGAATTCTAAGCCAAACCAATCAATTGCTGGACAGTTGGATCTGAGTATCTGCATATGGTTGATTACATAATTTGAAATGAAAGAAAACTCAAACTAGACGGCGCACGAATGACGAAAACGGATGCTGAAACTTTGGAGGCTGTTTTGAGGCCCTAAACGACCTTTTTTTGGATTTTTTTTTCACTTTTTTAGAGCCTTGCGAGTGAATCTAACTTGAGCTTTCAGATTGAACTTTTCGTTAGCTTTCCAACGAGCCAAAGAACGTCACAATCCGACTTCGTATGCAAATGTTATAGCTGTTTTATCGGACAGTGCGGGAAACCAAAATATGTTCGGGTTCAGATTTGTGGCCGGGGAGGAAAACAAGTCCGAGACAAAGAGGTGGATGATGGCCTGGTACTCGGAGTCAGGGATGCTAAGGTGCTCGCTATCAATGTCCATGAGCTTCATTTCAAAATTCGCAATCTTATCTTGATCTATTCATTCACAAGAGAACCACGGTCACCACTAAGAGCCACCGAAAGCAACAAGGCAGGGGGAGGCGACAAGCGATTGATCACTTACTGGCATGGGTCCTACGCGTCCCTCCCCCTCCTCATGGTCGTCGGCTGCGTCTCCTCGCCGAACCGCGCCGGGGAATCGAGGGCGGTCGCCGGAGCTCACCATGTGGGAGAGGGGAGAGGGAGAGACTAATAGAAGACAAGGCGGGAGGTGGCTATAATATATAAGGACAGTGCCAAAATATTTCGCCTCCCGCGCACGCGTCCAAAATTTTTTGCCATCCCGCGCTGTGAATCACAGACGGTTTCAAACAAAAACCGTTTGTGATATTATGGTAATATCACAGACGGTTCTTATTAAGAATCGTTTGTGATATTATGGTCATCACAAAACGGTTTTTAGAGCAACTAGTAACACAGACGATCGCAAAATCAAAACCGTCTGTGATTGTATTTAATACAGATGGTTTTGGTCAACCATCTGTGATGAGGCGTCTAGTATTAGCCTTTTGTAGTAGTGATAGTTTTATACTCTGCAGATATTATACAGCTTGATCCACACGAGATAATCGACTTATAATGTCGGCCATGATACGCTTCCTTAGACGTGCGACTAAGCAATTATCACAAAGCTTTTACAATACTTTATCCTAACATTTGCCCGCCCGATGAGCTTAACCCCAAGTCTGGACATCATTTACCAGTGACCCAGAGCTCATCGTTGTGGGGGATAACCTACCCACACATGGACGTCTATTACCATCACCCGGCGTAAGCCCTGACAGACATGGACGTCAATTACCATCGTTTGCACTACCCAGGTAACTCCTACCATCTACAGCCTGTGGGCGTAATGCTAGGACATAGTAAATTATTTAGCTAGGTCCTTCCTATTTAGGACATGTAGTTGCACGGTGTTGCTCAGTTTGGATAATCACAAGTGTCGGTCCTTAATATGACTTGGACGGAACTTAACACAATACAAGATCTCGTGCTCTAGCTGCACCCACCTGATCTTACCATCCACCCAAGTCTAAAACATATTTTCATTATTTTATTTTATTTTCCAAATACTAACATTACCTAATGTCATACATTTTCCAAACGAAGCATAAAGGGTAATAATGGTTTTTCTCCCCCAAAGGTTAAATAAAGCCGTAAAGCATATCTAAGCAATTCTACCGTACAAAACTATTCCGCAAAGTTGTAATCGATATTACGGAATTTGTTCGCTAGGGTTACAAATGTATAGGATAACTAATATCAAAGAAGACATTAACAATCTTTAGGTTTTAACTAACAACCTATAATTTAAACTCATCATTTAAATAAAATAGCAATGCATAATAATTTAAAACTGAAAACATAATTTACAAATCATAGGTTCAAAAATGGTCAAAGGAAACTCGCCTTTAGTGATGTTGGAGGTTAGTGCTTCCTATTGATCCAAATTTTGTGTCGACAATGTCAGACTCTACACGTGCGAATCGGACCAAATAAATAACAGAAAGCAAATAAAGACTAAAAATTATAAAATAAATACTGGAAGGTAGAGAATGAATTTAGATGAATTTATGATCAAGAATCGATGAATTTGGAGTTCGTATGAAGGATAACGAACATCTGAAAGTTTGATCTCACAAGAAATGATAGAAAATCAATGGAGTTACTGTTTTGGACTGCATGTTTCGGATTTTTTTAACAGAG
The DNA here is from genome assembly GCA_036346405.1 of Phyllostachys edulis. Lineage (NCBI taxonomy): Eukaryota > Viridiplantae > Streptophyta > Magnoliopsida > Poales > Poaceae > Phyllostachys > Phyllostachys edulis. The sequence goes on from CM070556.1 coordinate 45,415,514, forward strand.
CAAAGCAATTGCATTTAGAGTCTAACTTCAAAGGCCCACATGCTAGACACATAAATTGATTGGTAGACACAAGACATGTGGGATCACAAGCTAACAACAGAGAAAGAAATTGATAGGAAATCAGAAAATGCACTGTTCTGAAAAACCTGATTTGATTTGTTTGATTTCAGAATAGAAATAGAAATACTTATGTGTAAGAAATGGAGGGTTCACTTGATAGAGAAATAACAGAAAGAAATGGAGGATTGAAAGAGGTCAAAGATGGGTTGGACCTCATGGTCATGGACTCAAAGGAAAGCTCAACACATAAACATGCTAAGCACAAACGCAACAGAGCAGCACAACTAATAGAGCTCTGGAGCTCATGGCCATGGTGTCGACGCTGGAGAGGAAAGGGATGGCGGTGGCTGGGAACCACCAAAATGGAACCCCATGGAGTTCCTCTACCCGTAGGTGGTGGCAGCTCGGTTGGCGAGGCAACACAGCGGCGACGGCAGCGCGCGTGGACGAACGGTAGCGCTGTTGTTCCAGAGGCACAGGAAGGGAGCTAGTGTGAGCACGAGCACGACTTTAGCACATAGAACGTGTAGGTGAAGATGGTTTGGCCGGAGAGTGGCCAGAACGGCGGGGCAACGGTGAACGTCCATGGAAACGGAGGCGTCATTGGTGGCGGAACTCTACGGTGAATCATTGGATAAAATGAGACTTGGAACAGCTAGAGAGAGAGAGGTGGTGATGGTGTGGATGCGAGGAATCAAGAATGGCTCACTAGAGACGACGAATCGACGGCGGAAGTTGAAAACAGCTGTTTTTTTTTGGAAAAACTTGATTCTCGTCAATTGACTGCACGAAATTCAAAGTGGATGATTTGCTTAGAGGCTGGAACATGAAATGACGCAAACAAAAATCGAAAAAACTCACTAGAGCAAAAGATGGTGAGGTTGGAATTCTGACCAGTTTTCGGAGACGATGGCTCGCGTTGACAACGGTGTTTGTAAACTTTGAAAAGTTTGAAAAAGTGAGGAAGGGATGCAACGCAGTCACGGGAACCAATTTGAAGGTTTGACTGAGTAGGAAACTGACACAGAGTTTACAACCGATGTCGAGAACGGATTTCCTAATCCGGAACCCTCTGTATTATCTGCACTAGTCTTTGGATCAGTAGCTAGTGCATATAGTTACATCACTGATAATAAGTTCGAATCACGAAATAACATTAATAAATAACTGAGTACCGGCTTTATGGCCATTTATTACAAAAGGGGTAAAAAGACCTTAAGTCTTATAGTAGCAAAAACAGCAAAAGAGTAAATTCCGAGTGGTGACCCATCAAATTGCCCAGTGGCATTCGAGTGGTGACTGAGGACAATTGTTGGCATAATGCCCCATCTCATGGCAGTGAAAATACTGAATTCCTACTGCTGACGTTATGTTCTATTGCGGTTGAACACTAGTATTATTGCCAAATCCCTGCATGACTGAACGAAGTCCCAACATTGGAGTCCTGTGTTCGTTGTTTGCTGGTGGCAGGTTGTAGTATGGCTGGCTCATTCCAGGCCTAGAACTGCTGGATCTATGCTGCGCTTGAAAATCCATTTTTCTCTTTCGGGACTCAAAACAGTTGACGCTGAGCATCCTCTTGCACAAGGGTCTTTTTGACCATCTACTGGAAATTGGGATAGTCATTTGCGACCAGTTGCACTTTGAGGTTGGGGTCTAGTCCTTCCAAGAAGCGCCAAATCTTAGCTCCTTCAGTTGCAACATCTTATGGTGCATACCTTGATAGTTGTATGAATTGGTTGAGATACTCTGACACGCTGAGGTTGCCTTGCTGTAGCTTGTGGAACTCTCGCTTTTTGATCTCCATCATTCCCATAGGAATGTGTGCCGTGCAAAAAGCATCAGAAAACTCATGCCAAGAAATGGCCTGGACATTCTAGTGAGTCACAAGAAGAATTTTCCCACCAAGTTCTTCGAAGGTTTTCGGATGGTGAGCAAAGATAGAGAACCTTTTCTTGATCATTGCACTGAGCCAAGATCAGGTTCTTCTCGATATCCCTAAGCCAATCATCAGCTTCTAGTGGATCAACTGAACCAGTCTAGTTCTCATGAACTCTCCAAGTCTAGACGGAGGTGGTAAGACTGGAGCAGGAGCTGGTGCATGCTGATTGATTTGGTTCTGAGCAAGCGCCTGAAGAAACTGCAGTTGCATGGCCATCATCTACTCCATGTTCATTTGGGGCTGACAAGGGATGGTGGCAGTAAGGGCTCGTCTTTGAATAGTTGCTTCGGTTGAACGTGAGGTTCTTGCAGTACTTGAGGTGGTTGTGGTGCTTGAGAAAAACTGGCTCCTTAGGAAGTGGTTGACCATAACCACGGCCTTAGCCGGCTGCACGACCTCCTCCATGGGCCGCTCTGCGACCTCTTCTAGGGTTTTTCATCTGAGCGGACCAAGGTTAGCAAGGGAAGGGAGGGAAAAGCAAAGATGAGAAAAACAAGAGAGCTTGTAACAACCCACAAGATCTAAATACTTTACAGAAAAGCAAATTACCTTTTGCAATTGAAAACTCAAAGAAAATCATCTACTCAATTGATACTCTTAAGCTAGCGAAACGACTTAATACACAGAATGAGCCTTGGCAACTTAGACTATATGGCTTGTCTAACATTGCATCTTCTGCTCACGATCTTCGATTAATCTTGCCTATCGTTCTTGGAGGGTAGAGATGACTGACGACTTTACGTTGCTCTCTTCATGACTCCATTTTTTGTGGTCTTGAACGTAATGGTGAAAATTGTGTTGACCAACTATAGAAATTACAAGGGAGAGATGACCCATTTAACATTGTAAAACGGTGAAAGAAGAACTAGGTAAGAAAGAATTCAGCGAAGAAGGTACGGATAGAAATATGAGACAAGATGAGGATAGCACAATTTTAATTTCCTTTTTATAAAGTAAATTTCGAAGTTTTCCTACTAGTGACCATTCTAACTAGGTCACATCCTACAATGACTTCATTTGTGATACCAACTCACAAGACCGGATTTTCAATTGAACCTCTATATTCTCTGCACTAGTCCTTGGATTAGTAGCTAGTGCATATAGTTACATCATTGATAACAAGTTCGAATCACGAAATAACATTAATAAATATCTAAGTACCGGCCTTATGACCACTTATTACAAAAAAGGTCAAAAGACCTTAAGTCTTACAGAAGCGAAAATAGCAAAAGAGTAAACTCCGAGTGGTGACCCATCAAATTGCCCACCGGCATTCGACTGGGGGAACACAACTTAGTACTCCGGGAAGCCTTTGTGGAAGCCACATGCGAAGTAGTCGTAGTCGTTCTCGGCATCATCGTAGACTTTTGAGATTTGTTTTGAGTGTAGCATGTGAGTACATAAAGTACTCCGTGAGTCTTGGGAAATTATGCATATGCATAGCTTTAACAATTCAGGAAAAATCAAATGGTGTTTTTTATTTTAAAATTTTCAAAAGGGCTCCAAAAATTGGGATCGGAATTTGGATTGATTTAGCAGGAACTCCAACTTAAAATCCAAAATTTTGAATTAATTATTTCGAAATAAATTTTTGAAAAGGCCAAAATTTGGGATGTTATTGTCGACGTGGTGATGGTTTCTAGCTTTGAAGGTTTGAAACTAAAAAACTGATAAATTAATGGCTAAGAAACAGAATTGAGTTGATTATGGGCAGTGATTGTAGACATTTTTCACTGCCTTTAATTTCTTTAGTGGGAGGGAATTGATGTGAGCTTGCATGGCTTTGCCTCTGGTGGTGCTTGGTTGAAGGAGAAGCAACAAAGGAGAGAGACAAGCAGCAACTCGGCTGAAAAAAAGAAAAAAAGAGAATGAACAGGGGAAGATAGAATAGCAAGCAAAAAGAGAAGGGTGCAACAAATGAACGAAAAAGGAACTCTGGTATCAGACCTGAAGAGATTTTTGGAGTTAAGTGTGCTGGAATGGGAGTAGAGTTAGGATGGGTGACCTTGCGGAAACTTGGATTCTTTTTTTAGAAAAAGAGAGAAGATCCAAGAAAAAAAAGATTGGACCTAGAAAATAGAACGAATATTTTTCTGGAGATTTGAATTTGAATTTTTGAAATTGGAATTTGAATTTGGGATTTTGGGTTGGAATTGGAGTTTTGGAATTTGAGGAAATTGGAATTTTGGGATTTCCTTCCGAATTACACATAAAATACAGATAAGATCCAAATAAAATCCAAATATTTTTAATTAACCAATTTGAAATTAAATTTTAGAGAAAGCAAATTTTTAGAATGTTACACTTTTCCATAGCAACATGTGACTTGATTTAGAGACCGCCAACAATGATTCAATCAGAGATGGACTAAAAAAACAATGATTCAAGCAGAGAGGAATCCTGTGCTCGAGTTACCAACAGTAGTTTATTGTCAAGAAAAGCTGTGCAGACCTGTCGCGTGGCAGCCTAGTTTACCCCATACACACATACATACATCATACATGCATATCTCTCTTTCTAAAATCATTTCAGTCTATGCTAGCTAGCAACATGCCAGACTGGATTCCTTGGGTTTACATGCACGGCTGGTTTTGGGGCAGGCAATGCAGAACCGTGACCTACCAGAAAAAAAAAATTCTATTGGCCTCATCCGCTGCTGCAACACTATAGCTATGCTATGGATTTGTATATGTACATCGCGATTCGCGACGAGACGGACAAGAATGCATGAATTCCGGCACATCCGTGGCCTTTCTCGTTGGACCACTTTGACCGGCCAGCAACAAAAGGCCGAAACTACCGAGAGGACGATAAGAATGCATGAATTCCGGCCCATCCGTGGCCTTTCTCGTTGGACCACTTTGACCGGCCAGTACCAAAAGGCCGAAACTACCGAGAGGACGATGGCCTTCGGCTGCCCTGATTCTGGGGTTTATTGTTGTTTATTAGAGATTGGATCATCAAACGAGTCACAGGCAAGTGCCATTTTTTTTTACATTGATAGTCTCTAACCGTCTAACGTATAGCTATGACCACCGATTTCTAATGTTATATAGTTATAAAATCAAATAAAATCATAGTATCACGAAAACATTTTCGAGAGAAATCTACTCCTACCATTTTCCGTATAGGCGATCTAAATATTCATGAAAATATTGTTGGTCAAAGTTCAAATAGTTTGATCAGCACTTAGTTTTTTACCACTGGTGGGAGTTTATAAACGGAAGTATATGTGGTAGAAGTATTGGATCAATATGTGACAACGTTAGTGGATTAGACAAAAGTATTGCTCAGCTGCAATGAGATCTGAAAGAAAGCTTGCATCAATTTAGTAACGGAATTGGAGGACTCCGAAGGCTGCGGCGGTATAACGGAGGGAATAAGATTATGACAACTATTGCATACCTCAAACATTTTGGTGTCTCCTTTTTTGGCTAACGACTGGATTATTTGTCCAATCAACCACGTGTTACATGGGTGATTTGTGTGGATTTTCTGCCACAATTTTCCGAGATTTGATCTCCTGGCACGTAGTTTTTAAGGCTTAAGTTGACTACTTAGCATATTGTTCTCACACTATTAAAAGGGGATATTGTTATAGGTGTGACAATTTACTCGACTTGCAAAGGTACCTATAGGTAGTTAAGGGAGCAACTAGCGCTCGAACGTACGATGGAAACCTCGCTCGAACGTACGATGGAAAGATTTCCATTGTACGTTCCCAACTCTTCTCACGCAACATATCTGATACAAATATACAACAAAAGTACATGGATCTCGAAAAATGGAGATGGAGATGCATATTATTGACAAATTCACTTAAAAGAATTAAAGATCTTGTTAGCATACATAAAAAACTCATTTCAATAATTTGTTACTGCATCACTAAAAATACAGTCCTAACATCTCAAAGCACCTTTTGCAACGAGCAACATCCGAAATAACAGGCGCAACAACGTCGGCTCGTGAGGATGCAACATATCAAAGAAGAGGATGCAACATCTCAAAATTCCAGATGCAACATTCCAAAGAAGAGGATAGAACATCTTAAAAATCTCAGATGCAGTATTTAAAAAAATTATTGCAATAATCAAAACAAATAGAGGAAACATATGGAAACACCTATCGCAACATCTCACGTTTATGATGGCGCGCTGGTGGGGCGCAGGTTTTGGTGGTGGCGACGGGGTCGGCGCTGGTGCCTCCCGATGAGCGGGCGACGTTGGATGGAACAGACCTGCCGCTGTGCTCGGAGGAGTCAACGATGGAGTTGGACTAGCTGGGGGATGCGAGGAAAAACCAGTGGGACACAATGGCGGTGGACAGGTTGTTGGGCTCTGTCTCTGAGTCATCGGGGTAGAACGGCGTGAGCTCGTCAAGGAACACCAGGGACGAGGTGGGCTACTGTCGCCACACCACAACCCTCGGGAGGCCACATCACCACCGTCGTTGCCACATAGGGTGGATAGCGAGTGTGAACCATGGTGGCATAGCAAGAGAATCACAAGTTGGAGTTGTATGTAGCGACCAAAGCGGACGAGAAAAATTCAAAGCAGAAAAGAGTATGCGTCGTGGACATAGCTAAAAAACGAGTGGTAGAGAATGAACATGGTGATAAAGTGTTGGCTGCTGATGTAGACATTCGATCTCCCCTCAAATCGGACGCACAGGGCATAGCCTTATCCCGTAGTTAATCTTTGCTCAGTGCTGGGCTCTCCCCCATCAAATCGGACGCACATGGCATAGCCTTATCCGGTAGTTAATCTTTGCTTAGTGCTGGGCTCGTTGAGTGACATGGGACTAGGCTTGGGCCTGGGCCGTTTGGTGTGGCACCTGCTCATGTTTTTCGTCTAGCTATTGCTGGACTGGGTTGATTAAACAAGGTAAGAGAAAAGAAAAGGGTGAAAAAATTGGGCAGGGGTTTACCGTTGCCAGCTCATTTATCTTGTTTTCCCTCCTTTTGATTGTCGCTTGTTGATCCATTTAACACGATTGCATTTGGCCTATCACATTATAGCTATCACTGCCGCTACTAAGTACTAATACTAGCCACAGGCCGCAATTTCGTCTGTTTGTCGCCGATCCCACTCTTTTTCTGTGTGCGTTGAGTGGGTGGCATACTCGTTGATTTCCACAAATAATTGTAGTTTTCTTTAGTTTCTTCTGTTTTTCATTACTAGATGAAATTTCTAGGTTTGTTCTTCTCTGGTGAGTTCTCAACTGCATTTTCAATACCCTTCAGGTGTTTTATTGTACCGACTCACGTGGCGACGCCTACGCCGAAGATTGACTCTAGGCCGAGTTGGGTGCAAATATGTTGGTGGTACGGGTAGGCTACGATAGCAACAAATCAAAAATTCTAACATGTAAACTAGGAAGCCAAGTAAGTAGATGATCACATATTTTTACCACTATACGCGCAGAGTAGCGGAAGAAGAGTTGGAGCAACTGGTCCAACGTAGAGCACGTCAAGGTAGTGGTCATAGTCGATCATCCAGCGTCGAGCACGTCGATGCAGTGGTCGTAGTTGATCGGCCAACGTCCTCGCTGATCGATCGTCTCCTCCAGCAACCTCTGCAGTTCCTTATGAAGATCACAGATCGTCCTCAAACGCAACAGCAACCGCAATAGCGCCTCTACGATATCCACACATCCGGGGAAGGAACAACCGTACGCCGGTATGCTAGCACCAAGTCACATGGTAGAGCTCACAGGAAGATGGCGGATAGGGTTTCGGTAGAGCAACTCACATCAACTCGTCCCCCTCCCAATAACCTCAAGCATCTACTTATATAGTGCCCATGACAGATTCTATCCGAACACGTTTTCGAATCGTATCCATACTGGTTTGTTCCAACCCGTTAAGTGTGTGACCCGTTAGGTTTATGCGTAATCGGTTGTGACTCGAAAACCCTTTCCGATCACGAGTCGTTAGCAGCTTCTAGCAGAACATAGCGATTATCGAATACACATAAATTATATCGGACGAACCTTAATGCAATATGATCTACTACCAGGTCCTCATCACTTACAACCAGGTCCTATCTCTATAGGACCAGTTCATATTTGGTCACGACCAGTTCGTAACTCCTTACAACTAGGTTACGACCACTTTGTGATTACGTTCGACCAGTATATGACCAGCTCGTATCTCCATACGACCAGTCTATAACTAATCAAACTAAGAGACCTACTCGTGTATTCTCCCTTTGCCTCACGATATCTGGTTGAACTCTAGGTGAGATGTTGTGTCATCCATAGACTGTTTAATACTTTCTCGATCGAGTGTTGGATAACTTCATGTGGTCGAAGTGGACTGTTTAATACTTTCTCGATCGAGTGTCGGATAACTTCACGTGGTCGAACACTTCGACCACTAGTGGCATGGCCTTGCACTTACTTTATCCGACCACAACGAGGGGCCCAAAGACATCTCTCCTGTTATATTAGGAGGGACAAATCCTATATCCGACCAGTCACATTCCTCCGCATGTTTCATAGTATACCCAAAAGCTACCTTTATAACTACCTAGTTACGAAGTAGCGTTTGGCAACCCCTAAGAGTACTATTACACATGTAGAAAAACATGCTGATCTCAGGTCTAAGGATTATACACCATCATTGCTTAAGACCAACTAACGACACATATAATCATAACAATCTCAATAGTGTCTCAAGGTGGGTCTTATCCAACACCATGTTCTCTAACATGTCTCCATATTATTGGTTTGATATCTCCATATCCATGACCTATGAAACATAGTCATCAACCAATACATATGCTAGTATATTCATATGTGTTCTCATATGTTTCCAACTAGGGAACATTTAATAATAATCATCGCAGAAATATAGAGTTTCACAATCAAGTCACATACTTGATAATAAATATTAACGATATTGTTCTAGAAACAAGATAACATATTATCCGATGTTATGAATATAATGAAATATAATCATCTTTATGATTGCCTCTAGGGCATATTTGCAATGAGCTCCCACTTACACTAGAGTCAATCATCTAGGTATCTAATACCTAGTAGCTCTTGTGTCGCCTCATGCTTTGGTCAGTGAGAGGTTTTATCAATGGATCAAGAACATTTAAATCAGATGAACTTTGCATATCTTAACATCTCCTCTATCGACCAATTCGCGAATAAGATAATAACGCCGAGTATATGCTTGGACTTCAAATGGGATCTAGGCTCCTTAGCCCGCGCAATAGCTCTATTATTGTCACAATAGAGATCCATTGGGCTCAAGGCACTTTGAACCATACCCAACTCAGCAATAAAGTTCCTTATCCAAACACCTTCTTTCGCAGCTTCAGAAGCCGCAATGTACTCGACCTCTGTCTTAGAATGAACAACCATTTCTTGCTTGGAATTTTTTAGCTCACTGCTCCTCCATTCAAAATGAATACAAAATCAGATTATGAACGATAATCATCTTTGTCGGTTTGGAAGCTTGCATCGGTGTAACCATTTACAACGAGCTCTTCATCGTCGCCATAAACTAGGAACACATTCTTAGTCCTTCTCAAGTACTTATGAACGTTTTTCATAGCTGTCCAGTGACCTTCACCGGGATCAGCTTGGTATCTACTCGTAACACTTAGAGCATATGATACATCTGGTCGAGTACATATCATGGCGTACATGATAGATCCAATAGCTGAAGCATATGGAATACCATTCATACGGTCTCGCTCATCAGTTGTCGAAGGACACTGACTATTGCTAAGACTTATGCCATATGACATAGGCAAGAACCCTTTCTTGGCATCCTTCATGTTGAACCGAATCAACATCTTGTCAATATAAGTACTTCGGCTTAATCTAATTAGTCTTCTTGATCTATCTCTATAGATCTTTATCCCTAAGATATATGTTGCCTCTCCTAGATCCTTCATAGGAAAACTATTTTTCAATGATGCCTTAATGGATTCTAGCATAGGAATGTCATTACCAATCAATAATATTTCATCCACATATAAGATTAGAATAACAATCGCGCTCCCACTAACCTTCATGTAAACACAAGGTTCTTCTTTATTCTTAATGAAACCAAACCTTTTGATCTCCTCATCAAAACATATATTCCAACTCCGAGATGCTTGCTTTAACCCATAAATGGACTTTTGAAGTTTATATACTTTATTAGCATTCTTTGGATCGACAAAACCTTCAGGTTGTGTCATGTACACATCCTCATCTAGGTTTCCATTAAGGAAAGCCGTTTTGACATACATTTGCCATATCTCATAGTCCAAATATGCAGCAATAGCTAGAATGATCTGTATTGATTTAAGCATCACTACCTGTGAGAAAGTCTTATCGTAGTCAACCCTTTGAACTTGTCGAAACCATTTTGCGACTACTTGAGCTTTATGAATGTGAACATTTCCATCCATGTCATTCTTTTTCTTATAGATCCATTTGCACTCAATGGTTTTAACACCATCAAGTGGATCGACCAGGTTCTAAACCTGATTGTCACTCATGGAGTTTATCTCGGATTTCATGGCGCCAAGCCATTTCTCAGAGTCTGGGTCCATCATTGCTTCCTCAAAAGTCTTAGACTCATCATTATTCAACAATAATACGTCATGCCCATACCTTACAGGCAATTGATGTGCCCTTTTAGATCTACGTGGGGCTGATGCCTCATCTACAGGTTCAACAATATTTTGTTCACCCTGTAGAGGTTCAGTAGGAGTTGAAACACTTTCAGATGTTTCTCGAATTTCTTCGAGCTGCACCTTACTCCCACTGACTCCTTTTGAAAGAATCTCTTTCTCCAAAAGACACCATTTCGGGCAACAAAAATTTTGCCCTCTTCTTGGTTGTAGAAATAATATCCTTTGGTTTCCCTAGGATATCCTGTAAAGAAGTATTTATTTGATTTGGGTGTGAGTTTATTAGACGTCAAACGTTTAACATAGACATCACATCCCCAAATCTTTAGAAAAGACAAACTAGAACTCTTTCCAGTCCATATCTCATATGGTGTCTTATCTACTGATTTAGATGGTACCCTATTTAAAGTGAAAGCGGCAGTTTCTAGAACGTAACCCCAAAAGGCAATGGTAGATCTGATTAGCTGATGAGGGCATCCCTAGCTCTTTACAATCTTCCGTTACTACAGATCAAGCTACAAGTGTTGAAGCTCCAAATCTGCCATCTGGACCTGTTACAAGAGCACGGGCCAAATTATTAAAAGAACAGGTGAATTTGTTTCTCGCTGAATCACATAATGTTATCGATGAGAATTTCATACTACCTAAAAATAGTATTTTACTTGTGCTCAGATTTGAAGATTCAATAATGAATGGAGATGAAGGATATGAGGATGATGCGGGCATTCCTACGACTAGTTCTGCTCGAGTACATGGGGACAAACTGATCAAGCCAGGAGCAAGACGACCACTTCTAGGACCACCCCGGAGGTCTTCAGGACAACCTCGGAGGTCTTCCAGGACCACCCCGAAGGTCTTCCAGGACCTCCCTCCAGGATCTCCTCGAGACCTCCCTAGGACCTCCCTCTAGAACCTCCCCAGGACCTCCTCAAGACCTCCCTCCAAGACCTCCCGAGGACCAGTCCTACGACACTCGATACTCAACATTTATAGTATTGGTCGTAGATAAGTTATAGTATATATCTTTTAGATGGGGTCGGTCGTAATCTTTCTATAACTGTATTAGGAAAGAATCTTTATACGATACGTGAGTTAGAAATAGAATCGGCATTAAGCCGTGTGTGAGTCGGCTGCACCCTTAGGTGCCAATATAAGGCCAGAGTTTTGCCTATTGTAGGACAGACCAATTTATGCATAAAATTGAAACATAGCTATTGCTTGTTCTTTCAAACCAGAGTTCATGCGAGGACTTTGAGAGAGAATTAGGCGATCCATTGGTTCATTCTGCACTTCAAGGTCAAGCTGTCGTTCCATTGGGAATTGGGGGCTTGGCGATCGTCGCTAGTGGTCTCGCGACGATCATCTATCCGGTGTGTTTTGGGCGATATCCAAAGAGTTGAGAGTTCGTGCATTGGCGCGAGGGTTCAGCTAGTGACATCGACCACTACGCATCATCTATCTACGTTTCTCACTGAGAAGATCGGGCAACCCCCATATCACATGGTATCGGATTCTAGGTTGACTCGGTGAGAGCTATTTACCCATAGTTTAGATTTGTTTTCTGTCCTATAGTCCATTAAACCAAAAATTACAACACAAAATTTTCCAAACCTAGATTCAATCTGTTTTTCGTGTGAGTTTAGTTAAGTTTTCATCCATTAGAGATTTGTTTTTCATGCTGATCTTGTGTTTCCTTTGCGTAACTTCATCTTGTGTCCACTTAAATCATCGAAAATTGCTAATTGATTCCCTCAATTAGCACCCAAAAAGAGTTTTTGACCAATACCTCTTGGTTGCTATCCGAGTTGGATCTGCAAGTTGTCCTTTTGATCTCTATTGGGGGACGTAGTGTCTGATTCAAACTCCAAGATTGTTCTTTCCAAAACTGCCTTGTTCCGACTTCCTAATTTGGTTTTCGGTTCGATTAGGGTCTTATCTTTAATCCTAGCCGGTTGAAACCTTTTGGTGATCTTGAGCTCTACTTATATCCTTTCCTCTTTGAGACTAGCTATTGAATAATGCTTTCGGGCTGCTCTTGGAATTAGTCTACACTTCTGACAATTTTGCGACTTGCAAATCAAAGGGTGAATCTACACCTTGTTCGGCCATTGCAAAAGACGAAAGCAAAATGCATCCGTTTTAAAGAAAAATCCACGGCTTGACAAAAGTACAAAAAAAAGAAAGGAAAGCAAAAGAGAGCAAACTGCACATACCAGTACCAAAATTTTCCCTTTTGGTGACCTTACTAACCGAAGGAGGAAGATCTTGTGCATGCGGTTTGAGAAAGAAAAGAGAAAAGAAAAGTGCTGGCCAAATTTTGGGACGAATCAACCCTAGTTCATATTTATCAGATTGTGTATCTAGTTACTTTGAGCAATCTTGTGCCCTTACTTTTATATCTTTGCAATTGGCCAGCGTCTCTCCTCGTACTTGGTGCAACACGAGTTGGTTGTTCTCACTAGCTCAGTCCTTTGGTTGCATTAGGTCCCATTTATCTTTGCGTGTGCGTTCATACACTTTACTTAAACTTGTTGGATCGGCACATAAGCAAAATTTTCTAGCTTGGATCATTACTTAGCTTTACAACATCTTGAATATCAGTTTGCATAGGTTATACACATACCTTTCCAAGCTCCACCTACCACGTTGGTGTACTCTCTTGCTCTTGGTTGCGCTCATACATTACCAGGTTGAGATCGTTCGCTGTCACAAGTGTCGTTTTTGCCATCCTTAATCCACTTTGGAACGGTAAGCTTGTCTTGTTGTTAGGACAGTGAGTTGTGAGTGTAGCGAGAGATTTTTGTTTTACTAACCGGATATAATCTTGCTTGTTCTTTGTGAGTTGTTACCATGTCAGGTCATGAGGAGATTCCACCTAATCCGGAGGCGCCGGTTACATGGATTGAATACACTCGATTGCGCGAGATGCTACTAAAACAACTTCATGATGGTGATAATGGTGTGCGTGATGAGCTCGGGGAAGTTCAAACGAGACTAACCACCCTGGGGGAGGAGGTCACACAATTGCGTACGACCATCAACTCTAACTTCCTAGAGCTGCGTAACATGTTCACCCACCATAATCTCCGTGGAGGTGCGCAAGCTGACAATGCGATTGTGCATGATCCTCTGGCCGTTCAACACAACGAGACCGCAGAGGAGCGTGCTATTCGTGGGGATGAGGAGCGCTGATAGCGTCAAGCACGTCATTTGGCACTACTGCCACACGCAGGTGTCGCAGCCGCAGCACGCGCACTGGCATAGGGCCGTGGGCGTGGTCGAGGCATCGGTGGCCACCACGGTGGCAATGGTTAGGTTGCACCCCTGGATTCCCCACAAAGAGGTGACCCATTTATCACCGATCCTGCGGTACGACCACACGACGCACCTGGTCGATGGGCTGCTGAAGCCGAACTCTCGGGCAACAACGATTACGACTACGACAATGATTATCGACAGCCCCACCACAACCACAACGAGCATCGTCATCGACATGATGATGCTAAGGATTTTGTTGCTAAGCCCAAATTCAATCTTCCTATATTTTCAGGTGGTATAAATGTGGAAGAATATCTTACTTGGGAGCTAAAAGTTGATAAGTTGTTTCGGATGAACAACTATCCCAATGAAAAGAAGCTTTTACTTGCGTAGAATGGTTTGGATGATTACGCTACCCATTGGTGGGAGCAGTTTGTTCGCAAGCGTATGGAGCGCCATGAGTTGCCGAATATCACTTGGGATCAGATGAAGCAACATTTGCGTGCATGTTTTGTGCCTCGCCACTACAAGCGCTCCTTGTTTGAAAAGTTGATAGGGCTGCGAGAAGGGTTGAAATCAATTGATGAATATCATAAGGAGATGGAGACTATCGTGATACATGCGGATGTCCGTGAGAATGAAGAACAGACAATGGCAAGATTTCTAGCTAGTATGAATTATGCGGTCAAGCGCATTGTCAATCACCATCCTTACAATGATATGATCGAGTTGCTGTACCAAGCACGCGAAGCTGAGCGCCAGGTGATTGAAGATGCATGCTTTGCTGCCCGTTCACGTTTTTCAGCCAGTCCAAGCCAGGCATATAACAAAAGCCAACCGACCAAGAGTACCCCGGTTGGGAGTAATTCCGCGATTCACAGTTCTGCAACTCGGAAGCTGGAGAGTACACCGCCACTAGTGCGCCGACCAGCGACACCTGCAGCTAGTGCGGCCTCTTCACACTACAACAGGACTGATTTTATACAACACATTGTCTACAACACATGGGCTATGTGTTGTAGCTGCCATGTTTTTGCATCACATACTATATGTTGTTGAGGCTCTTTGCAACATATAGTTCACTCATTACGGAAAAGTGTGTTGAAGAGTCTCATGGCATCATATAATATATGTTGCTCACATAAATATTGAAAATGCAATGTGTACAATATTAAAGAAAATATTAGATGGCTAGCTCGTGGTCTAGTTTCAGTAGCAAAAAGATATCAAACTTTGAATATCCGAGGCTTTCGGTTCAGGCCTAAACGTTTGGATGGAGTTACACAAAACAGTTGAGTGGTAGTAACTGCTAAAACATCAAGTTATGCCACAGCAGGTGATCCAAATCCGTTTTAGGTGATGTTAGTAGGGGTGCAAACGGAGCGGATAATTCCCGACCGACCGAATAAATATGGGCAAAATTTGGAATCTTTTTTTGGATATCCATTTTTTCGGATTCAGATCCGGATTCGGATATTTTTTTCCCAGATTCGGATTCAGTAAGAATATATCCGGGTTATTCGGAGCTATCCGGCGATTATCCGACTACTATCGACCGAGCGTCGAGCGAGGGTGAGCGACCATCCATCCATTTCATCCTCCCGCCCGCGCCCAGCCGCCCACCTCCCAAATCACCCTCCCATCTCGTCTGGCCCCCCTAACCCTCACCGCGCCGCGACCGCCGCCTCCGCTCCCCCTCCGCCTCATCTACCTGGGAACCCGGGACTACCCCTCCCCCTCCCTCTTCACCTCCCTCCTCCTGCCGCTGCCGCCGCCTCCCTCCTCCCTTGCCACACTTGCGCCGCCTCTCTCCTCCTCATGTTGCCGCCTCCCCTCCCCTTCGCCTCATCTACCCAGACTACCCCTCGGCCCTGCCCCCCCCCACCCGAGCCCCCCACCGCCTCCCTCCTCCCTCCACAGTGTTGCCGCCTCCCTCCCCCTTCGTCTCCTGCCTCCTCCGCCCGCTCTCCATTGCAGCGAGCCTTCTCCCCGTGGTGGCCTCGCCCCTTCCAGCGGCGGCGGGGCGGCGTGCGTGGCGGTGCGGTGCTTCACGGCACAACAGACGACGTCGTCGGCTGCTGGACTCGTCCCCCAACTAGAGCAATTGCCCTCCTAAGGAGGCGATCCTCCTCGGCGAAAGTGCGACTTGAGCAGACTGGGCGGTAGTCATGGAGCCACCCGGCGACGCCTCCAACCCCGACATCCTCATGAAGAGATCATCGATGACTACATCAAGACCCTCTCCCGGTCGTTGGAAGGTATCATTTGGAGCCATTCTCTGGTCTTCTTCTGTTTATTATTTGGATGATAGGGGTATCATCTTATGGATGGGCGTCAGTGCGCTCTTGTTGGGTAGATTTTGGTGTATTTCGCCGGGTTTGGTCCGATGGTCCATAATAATGTGTAGTTGAGGGAAATTTGGGAGTTCATTTGGTAGGTTATTGTTTGGATCTGAATGAGTTTCTAGGTACATTGTTTGTTGGCTTTTTAAAAATATTCAAATGTATCTATATTGGCATTTATAACCAATTCCATGTTCCAGTGAGGAAGAAGCTAGGCTGAAGATACATTCGGTGTCAACTCGTCATTACTTTGCTTTTGGTGCCCTTGTATCCGAGGAGCTTTCCTACAAACTTAAAGGTATTAGTTATTTTCGTTATAGAATACCTTCAGATGTTCCTTCTTGGATCTTACAAGTGTTAATCATTCGTAGAGTTGCCCAAAGTTCGCTGGGTTCTTCCTGATTCATACTTGGATTGGATGTGAAAAATAAGTACTATGGAGGTAATGATAACATTTTCCCTATCTGAATAAAGATTGTTCACTGTTTTCTTATCGGTCAGGGTCCCACCGAACTCCTGATTACTCATAGTTGGATCCTTTACCATAGTGTTTTTAGATTAGGCATTTTGGATCTCCATGTTCTTTTTGTGGAACACTATGGTAGGCAAGCAGCCTACCTGAACATGTATTGATCAATGGTCCAAGTACAAGAGATTTTACAGGGTGCTGAGGAGAATCATATCTACATGTTGAAAATTGGATGTATCTGACATGTTAATTTATTAGATAGAATCTGAAGTTTAGTGTTCCATAATTGCTGGTTAAGTTAGGGTCATGAACTCCTTGAGCTTTGTCCTATCAGCTCAAATGGTACACACCTTTGAACGTGTGTTTTCTACATGGAGTAAACACATTTACCAAGAAATATGTGGCCTGACTTGATGCCCTTTCTAACCTGGTAGCTTTGACATGGCGGTTGCTTGCATTATTTGTAACATGTCCATTGTGTAGTACGTCTTTAGAAAATTAGAAGCACTAGCCAATGTTAATGTTTTGAGATGAATCTGTGTATTCATTGTATATGTGCTTGTGTCACAACCAAATTTTATTGTGTGAGTTTGGACATATTTAGCATTGCTGAAATCATGTGCATTTATGTGACAGGAATCAACGAGGTTATCTATAAGCACTTGATACTTTTTACCTTCTATTTCAGGGGAACCTTTTATGAGATTAAAAGGTGATCAACCATGTAATGACCCAAAAATTCAAATTTTATTTAAGTTGAAAATTTATTTGAATTTGTGAATTTTACGCAATTTAAAAACTATTCTTTAAATGGTGGAAAGCTAAATAGGAATTCTAATTCAAAATCTATTATCAACTTTAAGTAAGAGTTATTTTATTTAAGTCCGGTAAGAATTCTAGAATCATCCAAATTTTCCTAGAATTTTTAGGATTTATTTGCCATTTTCTAGAGCCTAAATGAATTAAACTAAATATTTAAAATAGAAAAACAAAAGAAAATCGTAAAAGCAGTGTGTGGGCAGAAACCCAAGCCGCCCACCTCCTCTTCTTGGCGCCTCCCTCTCTTCCAGTTGAGCAGCGATCCGCGGCCGCGTCGCGCCACGCCTCGCCTCAATCTAGCCGTGATTCTAATCCTACCACCTTGCTTTCTTCTCCTCACCTTCGTTCTCATGGGGCAAGCGTTTGCCGCCATTGCGCAGCCTCCAAAGCTTCACATTGGCGCCCCCAACCACCCCGATCCTTGCGGCGCGTCTGCCCTGAACCGCCACATACGAACCGCCCCCGAACCGCCCCTCTCGCCCTCTCTCCCCTTTCTTCTCGCGCGTCGCCCTTTCACCGCCCATGATCGCGTCTGATCCCCCGACCCCAGCACGCACCGAGCTCCCGGGTCTATAAAAGGCACCCCGGTGCGCCTCCTCGACAACTCAACCCCACCATCCATTGCTCCTCCTCCTCCGTGGCGCCGAATTTTGAGGTTCCTCAGCGGCGGCGAACTCCGTTCTTCTCCGATTCGGCCGTCGTCACGCCGACCCCGCCGATCGCGTCTTCGGCACCGCCAGCGTCGTTCTAACCGTAGAGCACGTGCCGTCGCCGGGAGACCTCGGGATCAACTTCGCCGGCGACGACCGAAAGCTCGCCGCCCGAACCTCGCTGTCGACGACATTAAGCGCCACGCTTTCGCACCTAAGGTAGCCACTAGGATCGCGAACTCCCCTCTCTGTTGATGCCACCCGCCTCGCCTGCGGCATAGAACGCCGGCGAGGCCGTCCACCGAGCACCCGCCCGGCTTGGCGATGGCCGTGCCTAATGCACGCCACCTCGCCCGCCCGCCATCCGATCCCGCGTGGCCGCCTCACGTGGCGACCACGTCGATCTTGCCGCCACCCCACCCGTGAGCCAAGCCCGTGGACCAAGTCCATATGGATCGTGTCTCGACACGAGGTCCCCCTGTCGAGATTTATTTAATTTCTGATTTAACTCATCGCTGATGTCATCTGGCGCAATAATTAGAATTTCCTTTAGAGAATAATTCGAGAAAATGGTTTAAATAACGATTTAGGTTGAATTTGTAAAATTCATAACTTTTGCATTCTAATTCCAAATTAGGTGATTCCAATTTCTAAAATTTTATAAAATTAACATCTAGCTAAATAAAATATAAAAATTTGAATTGGAGTAGGTTTAAACTGTCTGTTTGAATTTGAAATAATTCAAACCACCAATTTGGGAATTAAACTTGTAAAATTCATACCTTTTGAACCATAACTCCAAATTAGATGATTCAAATTGCTAAAATCTTAGAAAATTATTATCTAACTAAATAAAATATATTTATTCAAATTGGAGCTTAGTTTAGTTCTGTTTTAGAGTTTAGGAATTCATTTAAATTCAAATTTAGATTAAAATGTGTAAAATTCATATCATCTCAATTCCAATTCCAAATTTGGTGAATTGAAATTTCTAAAATTTTATAAAAAGATTATTTGGCTTAATAAATTAGAATTGATCTATTTGGAATTTGCTTAAAGCTGTCATTTTAAATTAAACTATTTAATTTGCCAATTTAGGATTTAAACTTGTAAGGTTATATCTTTCATTTCCTATTTTAAATTGAATGTTTCAAACTTATAAGGTCTTATAAGACTATTATCTAGCTAAATAAAATATAATTATTTTATTTGGAGTTAGTTTGAACTAGTGTCTTGTCCTTATTTGAATTGCAATTGATTGTCGTATTTTCACGTTTAGATTACGACGATTCCGGGGAATTTGATTCTTCCGAAGAATTAGAATTTCAAGACTTCAGCGAAGGCAAGTTACACTTTGACCATGTTGCACCTACTATGTTAAAGTTATTTAATTCAGTTTTTAAAATTATTATTGCATGCATATTTTTAGTCAATTATTTTAATACCTTGTTTAAATGCTTAGTTATTCCATTTGTTGTTGTATGGCCAACTTTGAATATTGAAATGTCATCCCTTGTCACCATAGATAAATTGTTTGGAAATGCTTAGCAAATGCTCAAACCATGATTTTGATTTTTGGGAGGATTTAGCCAAGCCAAATCATTACAAATTTGTTTAAACTTGAACCTATGGTATTGTTTTACCATAGTGTTATTGTAAAGGTGGTTTTACTAAATAAAATAAAGATGGTTTGGACTTGGGCGTAACGGATGAAAGGTGGGTGCAGGTTTATGCACGGGTTTAATCTGGTTAGGATTAAAGCCTAGGGTTTAATTGGAAAGACGCCCAAGTCAATTAAGGACCGGCCTTTGAGCGTTCCTTTGCTATGCCAAAAGCGTGATACCACCACATGTCCCGTATGGGAAGGACACGGCTTAATAATTTGGGATACCTCATAGATATTAGTGCCATGTTGTATGAGTGGGTGTTGGTTAGACAGTAGTCCCACATGGCGCAAGAGGGGGCTCCTGAGGATGGTTAGTCCAATGGGCGAAACCTTAGCGGGCATGAGTATTGTGAGGTAGATCATTATAACTGACCTTGTGATATTTGCTCTGTCTGCGCCTTAGGAAGCGTGGATTGGCGACACAAAGGGTATAATATCTCGTGTGGGTAAAAATTTGTACAAACTCTGCGAGTAGAAAACTATTGAATACACGCGTCATGGTCATGGACATGCTAGCAAAAGCCACTTTGAGTTAGACTTGTTTTGGTTTTAAAATGGTTTCATGAGATGTTTTCGGGATGGTTAGTCCTGTGGGAAAATTAGGCGGTTAGCCATTGTGATTGGAGGATATCCATCACCTTTCTTGGAGGTTATCCATATTATTCAATTGTCATTTAAATTTTGATTTTAAATACTGTATGAAAATGGCCTTGCAATCTATTATGATTATTTAAATTGAAGCTGCCTTTCGCTACGCATAAAATAACCACTTGCCAATGTCCTTTGTCTACTTTATGCATGCATTACAAATTCCATATTGGGTGTAACTTGCGAGCACAGTAGTTGTGCTCATGCTTGCTTTATGCAACAAAATTTGAGAAGACTACTATCGGGGCGGTGAGGACACGATGCCTAAACTCGCCCAGCACGATTACTGTGGCGGATCGTTACGGCTTACTACTATCTTTCCATTTCATTTGTGTTATTTACTTATTTATTTGGCTTCATGCCCCATTTGTATCGAACTCGATTTACTATTAATGAAATCACGAGATTTGGTTATGTTATCATTTTATGTAATGTACACGGAAATCTGGGCTAGGTGTATGAACCACAGAGGATTCGGGATCTTTCGGTCCGGTCAGAGCAAAAGTAATGTCGAGGCAGGTTTAAATCTGGACCCCTGGCCCAAAATCCGCTCAATGCCCAAATTGCAGGTAGGCGGACCAGCACATAGCACCCATACACTTTCGTCCTCGCAGCCGTGTAAAAGGTTAACCGGAGGTGCTATGTTTGGACCCAACAGGCATTATATATTAGTACAACTCACTTTAGACAAGCAATGTGGGACTAACCCCACCACACAACTCCTCATGGGCCACATGGGCCGTGACTTGAGTAGGTAGGGTATTACATTCACCCCCTTAAGGGAGTGGCCGCCCTCGGACAACACACACTGCATATCTTGCCAGTAAATGCCAAAGAACCACCTCGTCATACTGCGTCCATGAGTCCCAAGGTTTCAAGACTTTGTCGGACCGGGAGCGAAAGATCCCGAATCCTCGTGTTCATACACGATCCGGGATTTCCGGTGTACCGATTACAAAATGATAACATAACCAAATCTAGCATTTCATTAATAGTAAATCGAGTTCGATACAAATGGGGCATGAAGCCAAATAAATAAGTAAATAACGGCGGAAATGGAAAGATAGTAGTAAGCGAGCGATCCATACGAGGCAATAAATGCGGGGCGTAACCCTAGGCATCGGTGTCCTCACCGTCGATAATAGTCTTCTCACGAAATTTTGTTGCATAAAGCAAGCATGAGCACAACTACCGTGCTCTTAAGTTACACCAATATGGAATTTGTAATGCATGCATAAAGTAGACAAAGGACATTGGCGGGGTTATTTTGCGTAAGCGGCGATTTCAATTTAAATAATCATAATAGATTGCAAGGCCATTTTCATACAGTATTTAAAATCAAAATTTAAATGACAATTGAATAATATGGATAACCTCCAAGAAAGGTGATGGATATCCTCCAATCACAATAGCTAACCGCCCAATTTTCCCCAGGACTAACCATCACGAAAACATCTGTTGAAACCATTTTAAAACCAAAAACAAGTCTAACTCAAAGTGGCTTTGCTAGCATGTCCATGACATGAGGCCTTATATTGAATAGTTTTCTACTCTGCGAGTTTATGCAGCTTACCCACGAGATATTATACCCTTTGTGTCGGCCAATCCACGCTTCTAAGGCGTGTGCCGAACAAATATCACAAAGCCGTTACAATGATCTACCTCACAATACTCATGCCGCTAAGGTTTAGCTTCCATTGGACTAACCATCCTCAGGAGCCCCTCTTGCGCCATGTGGGACTCTTGTCTAACCAACACCCACTCATACAACATAGCACGAATATCTATGAGGTATCCCAAATTATTAAGCGAGGTCCTTCCCATACAGGACATGTGGTGATGCGTTTTGGCATAGCAAAGGCAGCTCAAAGGCGGTCCTTAATTGACTTAGGCGTCTTTCAAATTAAACCCTAGGCTTTAATCCTAACAGATTAAACCGTGCATAAACACTGCACCCACCTTTCATCCGTTACACCCAAGTCCAAACCATCTTTATTTTATTTAGTAAAACCACCTTTACAACAAATCTATGGTAAAACAATACCATAGGTTCAAGTTAAAACAAGTTTGTAATGATTTGGCTAAATCCTCCCAAAATCAAATCATGGTTTGAGTATTTGCTAAGCATTTCCAAACAATTTATCTATGGTGACAAGGGATGACATTTCAATATTCAATATTGGCCATACAACAACAAATGGAATATCTAATCATTTAAACAAGGTATTAAAATACTTGAATAAAAATATGCATGCAATAATAATTTTGAAAACTGAATTAAATAACTTTAAAATAGTAGGTGCAACATGATCAAAGTATAACTTGCCTTCGCTGAAGTCTTGAAATTCTAATTCTTGGAAGAATCAAATTCCCGGAATAAATAAGTAATCTAAGCGTGAAAATCGACAATCAATTGCAATTCAAATAAGGACAAGACACTAGTTCAAACTAACTCCAAATAAAATAATTATATTTTATTTAGCTAGATAATAATCTTATAAGACCTTATAAGTTTGAAACATTCAATTTAAAAATAGGAAATGAAAGATATAACCTTTACAAGTTTAAATCCTAAATTGGCAAATTAAATAGTTTAATTTAAAATGACAGTTTAAACAAATTCCAAATAGATCAATTCTAATTTATTAAGCCAAATAATCTTTTATAAAATTTTAGAAATTTCAATTCACCAAATTTGGAATTGGAATTGAGATGATATGAATTTTACACATTTTAATCTAAATTTGGAATTTAAATGAATTCCTAAACTCTAAAACAGAACTAAACTAAGCTCCAATTTGAATAAATATATTTTATTTAGTTAGATAATAATTTTCTAAGATTTTAGCAATTTGAATCATCTAATTTGGAGTTATGGTTCAAAAGGTATGAATTTTACAAGTTTAATTCCCAAATTGGTGGTTTGAATTATTTCAAATTCAAACAGACAGTTTAAACCTACTCCAATTCAAATTTTTATATTTTATTTAGCTAGATGTTAATTTTATAAAATTTTAGAAATTGGAATCACCTAATTTGGAATTAGAATGCAAAAGTTATGAATTTTACAAATTGAACCTAAATCTGTTATTTAAACCATTTTCTCGAATTATTCTCCTAAAGGAAATTCTAATTATTGCGTCGAGATGACATCAGCGATGAGTTAAATCAGAAATTAAATAAATCTTGCAGGTGGGACCCTCGTGTCGGAGACACGATCCATATGGACTTGGTCACAGGCTTGGCTCACGGGTGGGGTGGCGTCTTGGCCTTGGCGTGGGCGCCACGTGGCGGCCTGCTGGGGCTGATCTTGGCGTGGCGCCGGGTGGCGTGCGTGGCACGGCCACGTCGGCCTGCTGGCGGTGGTGCTCGTGGCAACCTGCATGGCGTTCTATGCAGCTTGGCGCGCGGGTGGCATCAACAGAGAGAGGGAGTTCGCGATCCTAGTGGCTACCTTAGGTGCGGCGGCGTGGCGGAATGTCGTCGGCGGCGAGGTTGGCGAGAGCTTCGATGCGTCGTCGAAGTAGTTGATCGAGGTCCTCGGCGGCGTGGGCCGGGTGCTACCATAGCAGCGGCGGTGCGAAGCCTTGATCGGCGAGGTCGGCGTGGGCAGCGGCGCGGAATCGGAGAAAACGGAGTTGACGCCGTTGAGAACCTCAAAATTCGGCGCTCGGAGGAGGAGGAGGAGCAATGGATGGTGGGGTTGAGTTGCGCGGAGGCGCGCAGGGGTGCCTTTATAGGGAACTGGGGAGCTCGAGGCGGCGGGGGTCGTGGGGATCGTCTGTGCGACCGTTGCGGCGAGTGGCGCCTGTGAGCGAAAAAGAAAGGAGAGAGAGAGGGTGGGGCGGTTCGTGCGGGCGGTTCGTCTGCGAAGCGTTCGCAGCGCAAGAGATCGAGGTGGTTAGAGGCGCCGAATGTGAAGCTTCGGTAGCTTGTGGCAATGGCGGCAAGCAGCTTGCTTGTGAAACGAAGGTGAGGAGAAAAGCGGCGGTGGTAGGATTAGAATCAAGCGGCTAGGATGGCGAGGCGTGGCGCGATCTGGACGCGGATCTTGCGTTCAACGGTGGAAGAGAGGGAGGCGGGTGAAGAGGAGGAGGTGGGAAGCAGGTTTGACCCACACATGTTGCGATTTTCTTTTGTTTTCTATTTTAAATATTTAGTTTAATTCATTTAGGCTCTAGAAAATGGCAAATAAATCCTAAAAATTCTAGGAAAATTTACGGATGATTCTAGAATTCTTACGGACTTAAATAAAATAACTCTTACTTAAAGTTGATAATAGATTTTGAATTAGAATTCCTATTTAGCTTTCCACCATTTAAAGAATAGTTTTTAAATTGCGAGAAAATTCACAAATTCAAATAAATTTTCAACTTAAATAAAATTTGAAATTTTGAAATTTGTTACAAACCTCCCCCTTAAGGGAATCTCGACCCAGAGATTGAGACATATCGACAAGGAGATGGGGATATCTGTCTTAATATCTTCCTCTCGCTCCCAAGTGGCTTCACTTTCGGGTGGTGACTCCTTGAACTTTGTATGAGCGGATGATCTTGTTAGTGTGACACGCTCTGCGACATCGAGAATCTTGATCGGTTGCTCCACATAAGTGAGGTCCTCTTGAAGATCAATGCTTTCTAGAAGTGCGATCCTCGGGCACTCGAAGGCACTTCTTTAAGCTGTGAAACATGGAAGACATTGTGTCGGTAGCAGAGATCTTTGGTAACTCAAGTTGATATCGACTTCACCTCTTCTTGCTAAAATCTTGTAAGGTCCCACAAATCTGCAGGTGCGAGTTTTCCCTTGGTTGGAACCTTCTTACTCCTCGGAGTGGAGTAACTCGAAGATAGACAAAATCTCATACGCAAGGTCAACTCTCGTGGCGATTATCGGCATAACTCTTACATCGGGTTTGAGCTACTTTTAGATGTTCTCTTATTGTTTTAACCTTGCTTTGACTTCTTTGATCAACTCGGTCCAAAAGCGATGCTCTCCTACTTCATCCCAAAAAGCGGAGTCTGCATTTTACGCCATACAAAGCCTCAAATGGGGACATCGAAGGCGGCTTGGTAGCTATTGTTGTCGAGAAGTGCATAGGGCAAATTCTTGTCCCAACTTTTCCGTAATCAAAGCGCGAGGCTCGAAGCATGTCTTGAGAATCTGGTTGACTCGTTGGTCGGCCATCCGTCTGCGGATGATATGCGATCTTGAAGTTGAGTCTGGTTCCCAAAGCTTCATCACGAGACTCTGCCAAAATCTTGGCGTAAGCTGTGATCCTCTGTCGGACCACGATCTTCTTGGGTACTCCATGCGAGACAGACAATCTTGGCCATATACAATTACGCCAACTTCTTTGCTCGGGTAGGTGGTCTTGGTGGAAGGAAGTGAGCTACTTTAGTTAACCGATCAATTATCACCCAGATGGAATCACATCTGGTGAGTCCTAGGAAGTCGGTGATGAAATCCATACCAACTTCTTCCCACTTCCACTCGGGGATCGTAGCAGTTGTAATAAACCGGCGGGTCTTTGATGTTCTGCCTTGACTTCGTGACAAACATCATAGCAGACTCTGAACTCGGCGATTTCCGCTTCATCTTGACCCACGATATCTTTCCTTAAGATCTGGTACATCTTAATCTTGCCGAAGGTGAATGGAATAAAAGGCGACTCATGGGCTTCCTTGAGAATCGTTGCTTTAGATCCTGGCGATCCGATGCTTGAATCACGGTTCCCGAACCCCTTTGTTCCTTCCTCATCTTGGTGAATCTGAAGCTTTGCCTCTTCTCATATTCTTCTTGATCTCCTTGATGTCTTCATCTACTAATTGCTTTTCTTTGATCGACTCTGAAGTGTTGGTTGAACTTCCAGCGCATTCACACATCCTTGTTCAACAATCTCCAAGTTCGGATGCTTCAATTCTTCATATAACTCTGGTGATTCTCTGAACCAAAATGGTATTACTGTCGCCTTAGGCTCGGGGCATCTGCAACCACATTTGCTTTGCGGGTGATAATGAATTCCAAGGTCGTAATCCTTTATTAATTCCAGCCATCTTCTCGGCGGAGGTTAAGGTCGGCCGGGTAAAGATGTACTTCAAACTCTTATGATCGTGAAAACCTCCACGGTGATTCTGGAGATGAGGTAATGTCGCGAGATCTTCAAGGCATGTATAATCATTTGCTAACTCCGGTCGTGAGTTGGATAATTCCCTTCATGTGGCATAGCGGCGGGATGCATAGCGGCGACTTTGTCCTCTTGCATCGATTACAGTAGGAGTCCTTGGCGAGATCGTCATGAAAATCACAAAATCCTTGTGTATATCGGTAGGACCAACACAGTCTTTGAAACTAATCTCGTCTTGAGTTCTTGGAAACTTTCCTCACAAGCATCTGTCCTCAAATTTCTTTTCCTTCTTGAAGTTGAGTCATTGGTCTTGCTATCTTGGAGAAACCTTCAATGAATCTGCGGTAATACCAGTAATCCAAGGAAACTTCTCACCTCTGTGACAGACTTGGGTTGTTTCCAATCCATTACCGCCGACTTTGGTTGGATCTCGGCAACTCCTCCTGCGGACACAATATGTCCAAGGAATGCCACTTGACTTAGCCAAAATTAGCACTTCTTTGAATTTGGCATAAAAGCTAGTGCTCTCTGAGTTTTCCCAAAATTATCTGAGATGGTCCTCATGATCTTCTTCATTCTTTGAATAGATAAGAATGTCATCGATGAAAACAACCACAAACTTATCCAAGAATTCCATGAACACTTTGTTCATCATATTCATGAAATAAGCGGGGCATTCGTCAAACCGAAAGACATTCTTGTAAACTTCGTACAACCCATATCGGTGGTGAAAATTTGTCTTGGGATATCTTACAGTGCGATCTTGATTGGTGATAGCGGATCTCAAATCAATCTTGAGAATACACTTGCTCCTTTAGGTTGATCGAGCAGGTCATCAATCCTAGGTAGCGGGTACTTGTTTTTGATTGTCACTTCATTGAGTGACCTATAATCCACACATCCTCATACTATTGTCTTTCTTCTTGTGAATAAAGCAGGTGCTCCCCAAGGTGATGGCTGGGTGAATATATCCTTGCTCCTCAATTCTTCAATCTGTTTCTTCATCTCTGCCAATTCATTGGTAGGCATCTGTAGGGTAAGCCGAGATTGGGCGGTCCACAGGACTAAGTCAATTAAGAACCTTATGTCCTGTCCGGTGGCATCTTGGAGTAAATCATCGAGGAAAGACATCAAGAATTCTTGCACCTTGGTATATCTTCAAGCTTTAACTCCTTCAAAATTTGGTCGAATGGAACTTCCTCGTCACGAGTCTTGGGCTTGAATTCAGCTGTGACTCCTTCCTCATTAGTGAGAGTAATAGACCTATTGGCACAATCTATCCGTCCTTGATTCTGGCTAGCGATCCATCCCAAAGTATTACATCGGACCTTGAGAATGCAAGACTATCAAATCGCCATGAAGAAACTCGGATATCTCGAGGGTAAGATTAGGGCATAGAAGCTGGTTCTCATTTACGAGCAGGGAATGGATTATCATAGGATTACTTAATGGAGAAATAGGTAACCCATTTTGCCCACAAACTTATTGGATACAAAAGAATCTGAAGCTCAGGAATCAAGCAGGCGATCACGGTATCATATTAACGAAAGCGTACCAGGGCGACATCTGGTCTTTGCTGAGCTTCCTCTCTTTGTGGCGTGATTCACCGTCCTTCGTGAAGCAGCCCGCCGGCTTTGGGGGTGCCGCCGGTGGCTGGTGCTCGATCTTGCTTTGTTTGGTGTTGTAGGCTTTGCTTCTTGGGCACTTGTTGGCATAGTGTCGATCTCGTTACAATGGAAGCATGTCACTCCTGCTGGCTTGATGAAGTTGGGTTCTTCTTTGGCCCATCCTGCTGAGATGCATTGTTGCGAGCCGGAAGAGTTGGGCGTTGTCTGCGTCTTGGAGCTCACGGGTGTAGAGGCTGGAACCTTCCACTCTGAGGTGGTGAGGTGAGCAAGCGAGGCTTGGGTTGCCCTCGAGTTGAACCGGCGGCCATCCTCGCTTGCAGTTCTCCATCTGCGAGATGTTTGGCCTCTGGCGAAAAGCTTTATTCACTAACTTCTTTGGAAGTCGGTGTAGTCATTGGAGACCATTTGGTGAGATCTCATCGTTCAAACCATCCATGAACCTTTCTGCCTTTCTTCATCACTAGCCACATCTGCTTTGGGGCATAGCGAGCAAAATTTGGTTGAACTTGTGCAGTATTCACCTTGTGCGGTTGCCTTGTTTGGTAGCGTGGAACTCTTTCTTCTTTAGGGTCATTATCCTGCGGGGATATGTGCATGGCGGAAAGCCGCACAAACTCCGCCCAAGAGATAGTCGTGCGTCGGCATGGGAGATGTTATAGTTATCCCACCATTCGATGCGGGACCGGTGGTGGTGAGAGGCAAGCAGGACTCTCTCACGATCGATACTACTTGAGTGATATCCGACTTCTTTCCGATATACGAATCCGATCATCGGCATCCATCGGCTCTGTCTTCTTTGGAGAATGTCGGTGGGCGCATGCGCATGAAATCTGCCATGGTCAATCTCTCTGGCGGGTGGAGGTGGTGGTGCGATCCGAGTTGTTGCTTGCACATTACACTTTGTTGTTGAGGGAGCGAGCAGGAGGTTAATCGAGATGGTTTTGGTTTTCCATCATCGGCGTAATCTGGTCCTTCTCTTTGGTGGCGGTGGTGGTTCTTTGCAGGATCCTCGATGTCTGCGCTTTTCGTTGCCCGACCTTGGACCTTTGCCCTTTGCCGATGCGGTGGTCACCATCTGCTAGAACTCCAAGGATTAGGAGAGGTAGCAGATAGGGAAAGGTAAATTCAAGATCATACAAGACAAAAGGCGATTTTTCCAAGAAACTCTTTTATTAATTTATTTTATTCAAGATTATGGCTACCACAAGGTATTAGTAGCTCATAATTAGCAACTAAGGATCGAACTAAAGGAAAGATAACAACTATGGGGTACTAGGGTATAGTCGGCTCACTAGAGCTAGTCTCGCTTGACCTTGTAGCTAGCTAGCTCATGATTACGGTCTTGACTTCTCCTCTGCCTCCTGTAATGCATTACGGCGGTGAGCAAATCATTCAAGGTGTTTAGTAGGCATAATCCAAAGCCTTAGCAGATCCACTGGTGTGTCGGTTCGGGGAATCTTCGTCTCTAGCGGAGTTGAAAATCTTGTCGAGTCGGGTCGGAATGTGCATCGGGTAGTAATGAAACCGGTGCCTGAAAGGCGATGATTGTAGGTGTAGCGAAGGTGGCGGACTGCCTCTCTTGCCGCATCTTGCATGCCATCATCAAAGTTGTCGCGTCGGATCGGGCGTCAAAGGCGTGGAAGGCGGTGTCGGTGCGAGGTTGGAGTAGATGAGCACCTCTACTCTCCACATTGTTGTTCTTCCACAGTACTTGAATCCTTGGAAAGTTGGCCTCTTCGGTAACCAGTCTTGCATCATTTCCCAAAGTATCTCGGCCCGTTTCGATAAAGGCTCAAGTGGGAAGTAGCGTCCGTTATCTCGACCATCTAAAATTTTGAGATAGAGATAAGTTAGTAAACATTTTAAAGAAAGGTTGAGAATGACTCTGGATAGACTCAAAATAGTTTTGCTTTTGAAAATAAGTCCTTAGGACAATTCTAGGGCCACGTCCTCTGAGCGACATCGCTCGATACCACTTTTGTCGGACAGGAGCGAAAGATCCCGAATCCTCGTGTTCATACACGATCCGAGGATTTCCGGTGTACCGATTACAAAAATGATAACATAACCAAATCTCGCATTTCATTAATAGTAAATCAGAGTTCGATACAAATGGGGCATGAAGCCAAATAAATAAGTAAATAACACAGCGGAAATGGAAAGATAGTAGTAAGCGAGCGATCCGCCACGAGCAATAAATGCAGGGGCGTAACCTAGGCATCGGTGTCCTCACCGTCGATAGTAGTCTTCTCACGAAATTTTGTTGCATAAAGCAAGCATGAGCACAACTACCGTGCTATAAGTTACACCAATATGGAATTTGTAATGCATGCATAAAGTAGACAAAGGACATTGGCAGGGTTATTTTGCGTAAAGCAGCAGTTTCAATTTAAATAATCATAATAGATTGCAAGGCCATTTTCATACAGTATTTAAAATCAAAATTTAAATGACAATTGAATAATATGGATAACCTCCAAGAAAGGTGATGGATATCCTCCAATCACAATAGCTAACGCCTAATTTTCCCACAGGACTAACCATCACGAAAACATCTGTTGAAACCATTTTAAAACCAAAAACAAGTCTAACTCAAAGTGGCTTTGCTAGCATGTCCATGACATGACGCGCTATTGAATAGTTTTCTACTCTGCGAGTTTATGCAGCTTACCCACACGAGATATTATACCCTTTGTGTCGGCCAATCCACGCTTCCTAAGGCGTGTGTGAACAAATATCACAAAGGCCGTTACAATGATCTACCTCACAATACTCATGCCGCTAAGGTTTAGCTTCCATTGGACTAACCATCCTCAGGAGCCCCTCTTGCGCCATGTGGGACTCTTGTCTAACCAACACCCACTCATACAACATGGCACGAATATCTATGAGGTATCCCAAATTATTAAGCGAGTCCTTCCCATACAGGACATGTGGTGATGCGTTTTGGCATAGCAAAGGCAGCTCAAAGGCGGTCCTTAATTGACTTAGGCGTCTTTCAATTAAACCCTAGGCTTTAATCCTAACAGATTAAACCGTGCATAAACTGCACCCACCTTTCATCCGTTACACCCAAGTCCAAACCATCTTTATTTTATTTAGTAAAACCACCTTTACAATAACACTATGGTAAAACAATACCATAGGTTCAAGTTTAAACAATTTGTAATGATTTGGCTAAATCCTCCCAAAAATCAAATCATGGTTTGAGCATTTGCTAAGCATTTCCAAACAATTTATCTATGGTGACAAGGGATGACATTTCAATATTCAAAGTTGGCCATACAACAACAAATGGAATAACTAAGCATTTAAACAAGGTATTAAAATAATTGACTAAAAATATGCATGCAATAATAATTTTAAAAACTGAATTAAATAACTTTAACATAGTAGGTGCAACATGGTCAAAGTGTAACTTGCCTTCGCTGAAGTCTTGAAATTCTAATTCTTGGAAGAATCAAATTCCCGGAATAAATAAGTAATCTAAGCGTGAAAATCGACAATCAATTGCAATTCAAATAAGGACAAGACACTAGTTCAAACTAACTCCAAATAAAATAATTATATTTTATTTAGCTAGATAATAATCTTATAAGACCTTATAAGTTTGAAACATTCAATTTAAAAATAGGAAATGAAAGATATAACCTTTACAAGTTTAAATCCTAAATTGGCAAATTAAATAGTTTAATTTAAAATGACAGTTTAAGCAAATTCCAAATAGATCAATTCTAATTTATTAAGCCAAATAATCTTTTTATAAAATTTTAGAAATTTCAATTCACCAAATTTGGAATTGGAATTAGATGATATGAATTTTACACATTTTAATCTAAATTTGGAATTTAAATGAATTCCTAAACTCTAAAACAGAACTAAACTAAGCTCCAATTTGAATAAATATATTTTATTTAGTTAGATAATAATTTTCTAAGATTTTAGCAATTTGAATCATCTAATTTGGAGTTATGGTTCAAAAGGTATGAATTTTACAAGTTTAATTCCCAAATTGGTGGTTTGAATTATTTCAAATTCAAACAGACAGTTTAAACCTACTCCAATTCAAATTTTTATATTTTATTTAGCTAGATGTTAATTTTATAAAATTTTAGAAATTGGAATCACCTAATTTGGAATTAGAATGCAAAAGTTATGAATTTTACAAATTGAACCTAAATCATTATTTAAACCATTTTCTCGAATTATTCTCCTAAAGGAAATTCTAATTATTGCGCGAGATGACATCAGCGATGAGTTAAATCAGAAATTAAATAAATCTTGACAGGTGGGACCCTCGTGTCAGAGACACGGTCCATATGGACTTGGTCCACGGGCTTGGCTCACGGGTGGGGTGGCGTCGCGGCGCTGTGGCGTGGGCGCCACGTGGCGGCCCTGGGGCCGATCTTGGCGTGGCGCCGAGGTGGCGTGCGTGGCACGGCCACGTCGGCCTGCGGCGGTGGTGCTCGTGGCGGCCTCGCCGGCGTTCTATCTTGTGGCGCGCAGCGGGTGGCATCAGCGAGAGAGGGGAGTTCGCGATCCTAGTGGCTACCTTAGGTGCGGCGGCGTGGCGGAATGTCGTCGGCGGCGAGTTGGCGGCGAGGAGCTTCGATGCGTCGTCAAGTAGTTGATCCGAGGTCCTCGGCGGCGTGGGCGGGTGCTACGGCCAGAGCGAGCGGCGGTGCGAAAACGCGATCGGCGAGGGTCAAGCGTGGGCAGCGGCGCGGAATCGGAGAAGAACGGAGTTGACGCCGTTGAGAACCTCAAAATTCGGCGCTCCACGGAGGAGGAGGAGCAATGGATGGTGGGGTTGAGTTGCAGCGGAGGCGCACCGGGTGCCTTTTATAGGGCTGGGGAGCTCGAGGTGGCGTGGGGTCGTGGGGATCGTCTGCGACCGTTCTGGCGAGTGGCGCCTGTGAGAAGAAAAAAGGAGAGAGGCGAGAGGGTGGGGCGGTTCGTGCGGGCGGTTCGTGCAGGCGGTTCGTGCGCTTGCAGCAAGAGATCGAGGTGGTTAGGCGCCGAATGTGAAGCTTCGGTATGTGGCAATGGCGGCAAGCAGCTTGCTTGTGAAACGAAGGTGAGGAGAAAAAGGCGGTGGTAGGATTAGAATCAAGCGGCTAGGATGAGGCGGGCGTGGCGCGATCTGAACGCGGATCTTGCGTTCAACGGTGGAAGAGAGGGAGGCGGGTGAGAGGAGGTGGGCGGCTTGGGTTTGACCCACACCTGCTTCTTGATTTTCTTTTGTTTTCTATTTTAAATATTTAGTTTAATTCATTTAGGCTCTAGAAAATGGCAAATAAATCCTAAAAATTCTAGGAAAATTTACGGATGATTCTAGAATTCTTACGGACTTAAATAAAATAACTCTTACTTAAAGTTGATAATAGATTTTGAATTAGAATTCCTATTTAGCTTTCCACCATTTAAAGAATAGTTTTTAAATTGCAGAAAATTCACAAATTCAAATAAATTTTCAACTTAAATAAAATTTGAAATTTTGAGGTGTTACAAACCTCCCCCTTAAGGGAATCTCGACCCGAGATTGAGACATATCAACAAGGAGATGGGGATATCTGTCTTAATATCTTCCTCTCGCTCCCAAGTGGCTTCACTTTCGGGTGGTGACTCCTTGAACTTTGTATGAGCGGATGATCTTGTTAGTGTGACACGCTCTGCGACATCCGAATCTTGATCGGTTGCTCCACATAAGTGAGGTCCTCTTGAAGATCAATGCTTTCTAGAGGGTCGATCCTCGGGCACTCGAAGGCACTTCTTTAAGCTGTGAAACATGGAAGACATTGTGTCTGGTGGCAGAGATCTTTGGTAACTCAAGTTGATATCGACTTCACCTCTTCTTGCTAAAATCTTGTAAGGTCCCACAAATCTGGGTGCGAGTTTTCCCTTGGTTGGAACCTTCTTACTCCTCGGAGTGGAGTAACTCGAAGATAGACAAAATCTCATACGCAAGGTCAACTCTCGCGAGCGATTATCGGCATAACTCTTACATCGGGTTTGAGCTACTTTTAGATGTTCTCTTATTGTTTTAACCTTGCTTTGACTTCTTTGATCAACTCGGTCCAAAGAAGCGATGCTCTCCTACTTCATCCCAAAGAAGCGAGTCTGCATTTTACGCCATACAAAGCCTCAAATGGGGACATCGAAGGCGGCTTGGTAGCTATTGTTGTCGAGAAGTGCATAGGGCAAATTCTTGTCCCAACTTTTCCGTAATCAAAGCGCGGGCTCGAAGCATGTCTTGAGAATCTGGTTGACTTCGTTCGTCGGCCATCCGTCTGCGGATGATATGCGATCTTGAAGTTGAGTCTGGTTCCCAAAGCTTCATGCGAGACTCTGCCAAAATCTTGGCGTAAAGCTGTGATCCTCTGTCGGACCACGATCTTCTTGGGTACTCCATGCGATGCAGACAATCTTGGCCATATACAATTACGCCAACTTCTTTGCTCGGGTAGGTGGTCTTGGTGGAAGGAAGTGAGCTACTTTAGTTAACCGATCAATTATCACCCGGATGGAATCACATCTGGTGAGTCCTAGGAAGTCGGTGATGAAATCCATACCAACTTCTTCCCACTTCCACTCGGGGATCGTAGCAGTTGTAATAAACCGGCGGGTCTTTGATGTTACGCCTTGACTCGTGACAAACATCATAGCAGACTCTGAACTCGGCGATTTCCGCTTCATCTTGACCCACCGATATCTTTCCTTAAGATCTGGTACATCTTAATCTTGCCAGGTGAATGGAATAAAAGGCGACTCATGGGCTTCCTTGAGAATCGATTGCTTTAGATCCTGCCGATCCGATGACGCAGATCACGGTTCCCGAACCACTGCTTGTTCCTTCCTCATCTTGGTGAATCTGAAGCTTTGCCTCTTCTCATATTCTTCTTGATCTCCTTGATGTCTTCATCTACTAATTGCTTTTCTTTGATCGACTCTGAAGTGTTGGTTGAACTTCCAGCGCATTCACACATCCTTGTTCAACAATCTCCAAGTTCGGATGCTTCAATTCTTCATATAACTCTGGTGATTCTCTGAACCAAAATGGTATTGCTGTCGCCTTAGGCTCGGGGCATCTGCAACCACATTTGCTTTGCGGGTGATAATGAATTCCAAGGTCGTAATCCTTTATTAATTCCAGCCATCTTCTCGGCGGAGGTTAAGGTCGACCGGGTAAAGATGTACTTCAAACTCTTATGATCCGTGAAAACCTCACGGTGATTCTGGATGAGGTAATGTCGCCAGATCTTCAAGGCATGTATAATCATTTGCTAACTCCTGTGTCGTGAGTTGGATAATTCCCTTCATGTGGCATAGCGGCGGGATGCATAGCGGCGACTTTGTCCTCTTGCATCGATTACAGTAGAGTCCTTGGCGAGATCGTCATGAAAATCACAAAATCCTTGTGTATATCCGGTAGGACCAACACAGTCTTGAAACTAATCTCGTCTTGAGTTCTTGGAAACTTTCCTCACAAGCATCTCATCCACTCAAATTTCTTTTCCTTCTTGAAGTTGAGTCATTGGTCTTGCTATCTTGGAGAAACCTTCAATGAATCTGCGGTAATACCCACCAATCCAAGGAAACTTCTCACCTCTGTGATGACTTGGGTTGTTTCCAATCCATTACCGCTTCGACTTTGGTTGGATCTCGGCAACTCCTCCTGCGGACACAATATGTCCAAGGAATGCCACTTGACTTAGCCAAAATTCGCACTTCTTGAATTTGGCATAAAGTCGGTGCTCTCTGAGTTTTCCCAAAATTATCTGAGATGGTCCTCATGATCTTCTTCATTCTTTGAATAGATAAGAATGTCATCGATGAAAACAACCACAAACTTATCCAAGAATTCCATGAACACTTTGTTCATCATATTCATGAAATAAGCGGGGCATTCGTCAAACCGAAAGACATTATAGAACTTCGTACAACCCATATCCGGTGGTGAAAAGCTGTCTTGGGATATCTTAAGTGCGATCTTGATTGGTGATAGCGGATCTCAAATCAATCTTCGAGAATACACTTGCTCCTTTCAGTTGATCGAACAGGTCATCAATCCTAGGTAGCGGGTACTTGTTTTTGATTGTCACTTCATTGAGTGACCTATAATCCACACACATCCTCATACTATTGTCTTTCTTCTTGTGAATAAAGCAGGTGCTCCCCAAGGTGATGAACTGGGTGAATATATCCCTTGCTCCTCAATTCTTCAATCTGTTTCTTCATCTCTGCCAATTCATTGGTAGGCATCTGTAGGGTCGCCGAGATTGGGCGGTCCACAGGACTAAGTCAATTAAGAACCTTATGTCCTGTCCGGTGGCATCTTAGGAGTAAATCATCGGGAAAGACATCAGGAATTCTTGCACTTGGTATATCTTCAAGCTTTAACTCCTTCAAAATTGGTGAGAATGGAACTTCCTCCGATCTGGTCTTGGGCTTGAATTCAACTGTGACTCCTTCCTCATTAGTGAGAGTAATAGACCTATTGGCACAATCTATCCGTCCTTGATTCTGGCTAGCAGATCCATCCCAAGTATTACATCCGGACCTTGAGAATGCAAGACTATCAAATGCGCCATGAAGAAACTCCGGATATCTCGAGGTAAGATTAGGGCATAGAGAAGCGGTTCTCATTTACGAGCAGGGAATGGATTATCATAGGATTACTTAATGGAGAAATAGGTAACCCATTTTGCCCACAAACTTATTGGATACAAAAGAATCGAAGCTCAGGAATCAAAAGTAAGCGTCATGCGGTATCATATTAACGAAAGCGTACCAGGGCGACATCTGGTCTTTGCTGAGCTTCCTCTCGCTGTGGCGTGATTCACACGCCCTTCGGAAGCGCCCGCCGCTTTGGGGTGCCGCGGTGGCTGGTGCTCCCCGATCTTGGCTTTGTTTGGTGTTGTAGATCGCTTCTTCGGGCACTTGTTGGCATAGTGTCGATCTCGTTGCAATGGAAGCATGTCACTCCTGCTGCCGATGAAGTTGGGTTCTTCTGCTTGAAACCATCTGCAGATGCATTGTTGCGAAGCCGGAAGAGTTGGGCGTTGTGCGTCTTGGAGCTCGGGTGTAGAGGATGGAACCTTCCACTCTGAGGTGGCCGAGGCCGAGCAAAGCGAGGCTTGGGTTGCCCTCGAGTTGAACTTGGCGGCCATCCTCGCTTGCAGTTCTCCATCTGCAGATGTTTGGCCTCTGGCAGCTTTATTCACTAAGCTGCTGGAAGTCGGTGTAGTCATTGGAGACCATTTGGTGAGATCTCATCGTTCAAACCATCCATGAACCTTTCTGCCTTTCTTCATCACTAGCCACATCTGCTTTGGGGCATAGCGAGCAAATTTGGTTGAACTTGTGCAGTATTCACCCACCCGGCGGTTGCCTTGTTTGAGCGCGTGGAACTCTTTCTTCTTTAGGGTCATTATCCTGCGGGATATGTGCATGGCGGAAAGCCGCACAAACTCCGCCCAAGAGATAGTCGTGCGTCGGCATGGGAGATGTTATAGTTATCCCACCATTCGATCTGCGGGACCGGTGGTGGTGAGAGGCAAGCAGGACTCTCTCACGATCGATACTGCGAGTGATATCGGCTTCTTTCCGATATACGAATCCGATCATCGGCATCCATCGGCTCTGTCTTTCTTTGGAGAATGTCGGTGGGCGCATGCGCATGAAATCTGCCATGGTCAGTCTCTGCGTAGGTGGAGGTGGTGGTGCAGTCCGAGTTGTTGCCTGCACATTCTGCACGCTGTTGAGGGACTGAGCCAGGAGGTTAATCAGATGGTTTTGGTTTTCCATCATCGGCGTAATCTGGTCCTTCTGCTTTGGTGGCGGTGGTGGTTCTTTGCAGGATCCTCGATAATCTGCGCTTCGTTGCCCGACCTTGGACTTTGCCCTTTGCAGATGCGGTGGTCACCATCTGCTAGAACTCCAAGGATTAGGAGAGGTAGCAGAGATAGGGAAAGGTAAATTCAAGATCATACAAGACAAAAAGGCGATTTTTCCAAGAAACTCTTTTATTAATTTATTTTATTCAAGATTATGGCTACCACAAGGTATTAGTAGCTCATAATTAGCAACTAAGGATCGAACTAAAGGAAAGATAACAACTATGGGGTACTAGGAGTATAGTCCGGCTCACTAGAGCTAGTCTCGCTTGACCTTGTAGCTAGCTAGCTCATGATTACGGTCTTGACTTCTCCTCTGCCTCCTGTAATGCATTACGGCGGTGAGCAAATCATTCAAGGTGTTTAGTAGGCATAATCCAAAGCCTTAGCAGATCCACGGTGTGTCGATTCGGGGAATCTTCGTCTCTAGCGGAGTTGAAAATCTTGTCGAGTCGGGTCGGAATGTGCATCGGGTAGTAATGAAACCGGTGCCTCAAGGCGATGATTGTAGGTGTAGCGAAGGTGGCGGACTGCCTCTCTTGCCGCATCTTGCATGCCATCATCAAAGTTGTCGCGTCGGATCGGGCGTCAAAGGCGTGGAAGGCGGTGTCGGTGCGAGGTTGGAGTAGATGAGCACCTCTACTCTCCACGTTGTTGTTCTTCCACAGTACTTGAATCCTTGGAAAGTTGGCCTCTTTCGGTAACCAGTCTTTGCATCATTTCCCAAAGTATCTCGCCCGGTTTCGATAAAGGCTCAAGTGGGAAG
Source organism: Phyllostachys edulis (assembly GCA_036346405.1). Taxonomy (NCBI): domain Eukaryota; kingdom Viridiplantae; phylum Streptophyta; class Magnoliopsida; order Poales; family Poaceae; genus Phyllostachys; species Phyllostachys edulis. The sequence goes on from CM070556.1 coordinate 45,454,421, forward strand.
TAGCGTCCGTATCTCGACCATCTAAAATTTTGAGATAGAGATAAGTTAGTAAACATTTTAAAAGAAAGGTTGAGAATGACTCTGGATAGACTCAAAATAGTTTTTGCTTTTGAAAATAAGTCCTTAGGACAATTCTAGGGCCACGTCCTCTGAGCGACATCGCTCGATACCACTTTTGTCGGACCGGGAGCGAAAGATCCCGAATCCTCGTGTTCATACACCATCCAGATTTCCGTGTACGATTACAAAAATGATAACATAACCAAATCTCGCATTTCATTAATAGTAAATCAGAGTTCGATACAAATGGGGCATGAAGCCAAATAAATAAGTAAATAACACAGCGGAAATGGAAAGATAGTAGTAAGCCAGAACGATCCGCCACAGGCAATCGTCTGGGGGCGTAGCCTAGGCATCGGTGTCCTCACCGTCCTGATAGTAGTCTTCTCCTGAAATTTTGTTGCATAAAGCAAGCATGAGCACAACTACCGTGCTCGCAAGTTACACCCAATATGGAATTTGTAATGCATGCATAAAGTAGACAAAGGACATTGGCAGGGTTATTTTGCGTAAAGCAGCAGTTTCAATTTAAATAATCATAATAGATTGCAAGGCCATTTTCATACAGTATTTAAAATCAAAATTTAAATGACAATTGAATAATATGGATAACCTCCAAGAAAGGTGATGGATATCCTCCAATCACAATGGCTAACCGCCCAATTTTCCCACAGGACTAACCATCCTGAAAACATCTGTTGAAACCATTTTAAAACCAAAAACAAGTCTAACTCAAAGTGGCTTTGCTAGCATGTCCATGATCATGACGCGCTATTGAATAGTTTTCTACTCTGCGAGTTTGTGCAATTTTACCCACACGAGATATTATACCCTTTGTGTCGGCCAATCCACGCTTCCTAAGGCGTGTGTGAACAAATATCACAAGGTCGTTACAATGATCTACCTCACAATACTCATGCCCGCTAAGGTTTCGCTTCCATTGGACTAACCATCCTCAGGAGCCCCTCTTGCGCCATGTGGGACTCTTGTCTAACCAACACCCACTCATACAACATGGCACGAATATCTATGAGGTATCCCAAATTATTAAGCCAGTCCTTCCCATACAGGACATGTGGTGGTGCGTTTTGGCATAGCAAAGGCAGCTCAAAGGCGGTCCTTAATTGACTTGGGCGTCTTTCCAATTAAACCCTAGGCTTTAATCCTAACAGATTAAACCCGTGCATAAACTCGCACCCACCTTTCATCCGTTACACCCAAGTCCAAACCATCTTTATTTTATTTAGTAAAACCACCTTTACAATAACACTATGGTAAAACAATACCATAGGTTCAAGTTTAAACAATTTGTAATGATTTTTGGCTAAATCCTCCCAAAAATCAAAATCATGGTTTGAGCATTTGCTAAGCATTTCCAAACAATTTATCTATGGTGACAAGGGATGACATTTCAATATTCAAATTGGCCATACAACAACAAATGGAATAACTAATCATTTAAACAAGGTATTAAAATAATTGAATAAAAATATGCATGCAATAATAATTTTAAAACTGAATTAAATAACTTTAACATAGTAGGTGCAACATGGTCAAAGTATAACTTGCCTTCGCTGAAGTCTTGAAATTCTAATTCTTGGAAGAATCAAATTCCGGAATAAATAAGTAATCTAAGCGTGAAAATCGACAATCAATTGCAATTCAAATAAGGACAAGACACTAGTTCAAACTAACTCCAAATAAAATAATTATATTTTATTTAGCTAGATAATAATCTTATAAGACCTTATAAGTTTGAAACATTCAATTTAAAAATAGGAAATGAAAGATATAACCTTTACAAGTTTAAATCCTAAATTGGCAAATTAAATAGTTTAATTTAAAATGACAGTTTAAACAAATTCCAAATAGATCAATTCTAATTTATTAAGCCAAATAATCTTTTTATAAAATTTTAGAAATTTCAATTCACCAAATTTGGAATTGGAATTCAGATGATATGAATTTTACACATTTTAATCTAAATTTGGAATTTAAATGAATTCCTAAACTCTAAAACAGAACTAAACTAAGCTCCAATTTGAATAAATATATTTTATTTAGTTAGATAATAATTTTCTAAGATTTTAGCAATTTGAATCATCTAATTTGGAGTTATGGTTCAAAAGGTATGAATTTTACAAGTTTAATTCCCAAATTGGTGGTTTGAATTATTTCAAATTCAAACAGACAGTTTAAACCTACTCCAATTCAAATTTTTATATTTTATTTAGCTAGATGTTAATTTTATAAAATTTTAGAAATTGGAATCACCTAATTTGGAATTAGAATGCAAAAGTTATGAATTTTACAAATTGAACCTAAATCATTATTTAAACCATTTTCTCGAATTATTCTCCTAAAGGAAATTCTAATTATTGCGCCGAGATGACATCAGCGATGAGTTAAATCAGAAATTAAATAAATCTTGACAGGTGGGACCCTCGTGTCGAGACACGGTCCATATGGACTTGGTCCACGGGCTTGGCTCACGGGTGGGGTGGCGTCGCAAGCCTTGGCGTGGCGCCACGGGCGCCACGCGGGGGATGATCTTTGGCGTGGCGCCGAGGTGGCGTGCGTGCGTGGCACGCCCGCGTCGGCCAAGAACGGCGGTGGTGCTCCGGTGACGGCCTCGCCGGCGTTCTATGCCGCGGCGAGGCGCGCGGGTGGCATCAACAGAGAGAGGGGGAGTTCGCGATCCTAGTGGCTACCTTAGTGTGCGGCGGGCGTGGCGGAATGTCGTCGACGGCGAGGTTCGGCGGCGAGGAGCTTCGATCGTCGTCGAAGTAGTTGATCCGAGGTCCTCGGCGGCGTGGGCGGGTGCTACGGCCAGAACGACGCGGCGGTGCCGAAGACGCGATCGGCGGGTCGAAGCGTGGGCGACGGCGCGGAATCGGAGAAGAACGGAGTTCGCCGCCGTTGAGAACCTCAAAATTCGGCGCACGGAGGAGGAGGAGCAATGGATGGTGGGGTTGAGTTGCGCGAGGAGGCGCACTGGGGTGTTTTTATAGGGAACGGGAGCTCGAGGTGGCGTGGGGTCGTGGGGATCGTCTGCGATCGTTGCGGCGAGTGGCGCCTGTGGCGAGAAGAAAAGGGAGAGAGGCGAGAGGGTGGGGCGGTTCGTGCGGGCGGTTCGTGCGTTCGCGCACGCACGCACGCAAGGATCGGGGTGGTTAGGCGCCGAATGTGAAGCTTCGGTATGCAAGGCAATGGCGGCAAACGGCTTGCCCATGAAACGAAGGTGAGGAGAGAAAGCGGTGGTAGGATTAGAATCAAGACGGCTAGGATGAGGCGGGCGTGGCGCGATGCGGACACGGATCTTGCGTTCAACGGTGGAAGAGAGGGAGGTGGTGAAGAGGAGGTGGGCGGCTTGGGTTTGACCACACACTGCTTATGATTTTCTTTTGTTTTTCTATTTTAAATATTTAGTTTAATTCATTTAGGCTCTAGAAAATGGCAAATAAATCCTAAAAATTCTAGGAAAATTTACGGATGATTCTAGAATTCTTACGGACTTAAATAAAATAACTCTTACTTAAAGTTGATAATAGATTTTGAATTAGAATTCCTATTTAGCTTTCCACCATTTAAAGAATAGTTTTTAAATTGCAGAAAATTCACAAATTCAAATAAATTTTCAACTTAAATAAAATTTGAAATTTTGGGTGTTACAAACCTCCCCCTTAAGGGAATCTCGACCCCGAGATTGAGACATATCAAACAAGGAGATGGGGATATCTGTCTTAATATCTTCCTCTCGCTCCCAAGTGGCTTCACTTTCGGGTGGTGACTCCAATTGAACTTTGTATGAGCGGATGATCTTGTTAGTGTGACACGCTCTGCGACATCCGAGAATCTTGATCGGTTGCTCCACATAAGTGAGGTCCTCTTGAAGATCAATGCTTTCTAGAGGGTGCGATCCTCGGGCACTCGAAGGCACTTCTTTAAGCGTGAAACATGGAAGACATTGTGTACAAATGACAGAGATCTTTGGTAACTCAAGTTGATATCGACTTCACCTCTTCTTGCTAAAATCTTGTAAGGTCCCACAAATCAGGTGCGAGTTTTCCTTGGTTGGAACCTTCTTACTCCTCGGAGTGGAGTAACTCAAGATAGACAAAATCTCCTACGCAAGGTCAACTCTCGCCGACGATTATCGGCATAACTCTTACATCGGGTTTGAGCTACTTTTAGATGTTCTCTTATTGTTTTAACCTTGCTTTCACTTCTTTGATCAACTCCGGTCCAAAGAAGCGATGCTCTCCTACTTCATCCCAAAGAAGCGAGTCCTGCATTTTCGCCATACAAAGCCTCAAATGGGGACATCTCAAGGCGGCTTGGTAGCTATTGTTGTACGAGAATTCGCATAGGGCAAATTCTTGTCCCAACTTTTTCCGTAATCCAAAGCGCAGCTCGAAGCATGTCTTCGAGAATCTGTTGACTCGTTCGTCCGCCATCCGTCTGCGGATGATATGCGATCTTGAAGTTGAGTCTGGTTCCCAAAGCTTCATGCGAGACTCGCCAAAATCTTGGCGTAAACCGTGATCCTCTGTCGGACACGATCTTCTTGGGTACTCCATGCGATGCACAATCTTGGCCATATACAATTCGCCAACTTCTTCGCTCGGGTAGGTGGTCTTGATGGAAGGAAGTGAGCTACTTTAGTAACCGATCAATTATCACCCGGATGGAATCACATCTGACCGAGTCCTAGGAAGTCCGGTGATGAAATCCATACCAACTTCTTCCCACTTCCACTCGGGGATCGGTAGCGGTTGTAATAAACCGGCGGGTCTTTGATGTTCTGCCTTGACTCGTGACAAACATCGCAGACTCTGAACTCGGCGATTTCCGCTTCATCTTGACCCACCAAGATCTTTCCTTAAGATCTGGTACATCTTAATCTTGCCAGGTGAATGGAATAAAAGGCGACTCATGGGCTTCCTTCAGAATCGATCGCTTTAGATCCTGCCGATCCGACGCAGATGCGGTTCCCGAACCACACTGTTCCTTCCTCATCTTGGTGAATCTCAAGCTTTGCCTCTTCTCATATTCTTCTTGATCTCCTTGATGTCTTCATCTACTAATTGCTTTTCTTTGATCGACTCTGAAGTGTTGGTTGAACTTCCAGCGATTCACACATCCTTGTTCAACAATCTCCAAGTTCGGATGCTTCAATTCTTCATATAACTCTGGTGATTCTCTGAACCAAAATGGTATTGCTGTACGCCTTCTGCTCGGGGCATCTGCAACCACATTTGCTTTGCGGGTGATAATGAATTCCAAGGTCGTAATCCTTTATTAATTCCAGCCATCTTCTCGACGGAGGTTAAGGTCGACCGGGTAAAGATGTACTTCAAACTCTTATGATCCGTGAAAACCTCACGGTTATTCGATGAGGTAATGTCGCCAGATCTTCAAGGCATGTATAATCGCCGCTAACTCTGTGTCGTGAGTTGGATAATTCCCTTCATGTGGCGCAAGAAGCGGCGGGATGCATAGCGGCGACTTTGTCCTCTTGCATCGATTACACGTACCGAGTCCTTGGCGAGATCGTCATGAAAATCACAAAATCCTTGTGTATATCCGGTAGGACCAACACAGTCTTTGAAACTAATCTCGTCTTGAGTTCTTGGAAACTTTCCTCACAAGCATCTCATCCACTCAAATTTCTTTTCCTTCTTGAAGTTGAGTCATTGGTCTTGCTATCTTGGAGAAACCTTCAATGAATCTGCGGTAATACCACCAATCCAAGGAAACTTCTCACCTCTGTGATGACTTGGGTTGTTTCCAATCCATTACCGCTCGACTTTGGTTGGATCTCGGCAACTCCTCCTGCGGACACAATATGTCCAAGGAATGCCACTTGACTTAGCCAAAATTCGCACTTGCTGAATTTGGCATAAAGCTGGTGCTCTCTGAGTTTTCCCAAAATTATCCTGAGATGGTCCTCATGATCTTCTTCATTCTTTGAATAGATAAGAATGTCATCGATGAAAACAACCACAAACTTATCCAAGAATTCCATGAACACTTTGTTCATCATATTCATGAAATAAGCAGGGGCATTCGTCAAACCGAAAGACATTACTGTAAACTCGTACAACCCATATCTGGTGGTGAAAGCTGTCTTCGGGATATCTTCTGGTCTGATCTTCAGTTGGTGATAGCCAGATCTCAAATCAATCTTCGAGAATACACTTGCTCCTTTCAGTTGATCGAACAGGTCATCAATCCTAGGTAGCGGGTACTTGTTTTTGATTGTCACTTCATTGAGTGACCTATAATCCACACACATCCTCATACTATTGTCTTTCTTCTTGTGAATAAAGCAGGTGCTCCCCAAGGTGATGAACTGGGTGAATATATCCCTTGCTCCTCAATTCTTCAATCTGTTTCTTCATCTCTGCCAATTCATTGGCCGGCATCCTGTAGGGTCGCTTCGAGATTGGAGCGGTCCCTGGGACTAAGTCAATTAAGAACCTTATGTCCCTGTCCGGTGGCATGCCGGGTAAATCATCAGGAAAGACATCCGGAATTCTTGCACCTTGGTATATCTTCAAGCTTTAACTCCTTCAAGCCGGGTCGAATGGAACTTCCTCCGATGCAGGTCTTGGGCTTGAATTCAACTGTGACTCCTTCCTCATTAGTGAGAGTAATAGACCTATTGGCACAATCTATCCGTCCTTGATTCCTGGCTAGCCAGTCCATCCCAAGTATTACATCCAGACCTTGAGAATGCAAGACTATCAAGTCGCCATGAAGGAAACTCAGGATATCTCGAGGTAAGATTAGGGCATAGAGAAGCGGTTCTCATTTACGAGCCGGGAATGGATTATCATAGGATTACTTAATGGAGAAATAGGTAACCCATTTTTGCCCACAAACTTATTGGATACAAAAGAATCGAAGCTCGGAATCAAGCAGGCGATGCAGTATCATATTAACGAAAGCGTACCAAGGGCGACATCCGTGCCGCTGAGCTTCTCTTTGTGACGTGATTCACACGTCCCTTCGTGAACTGGCCCGCCGGCTTTGGGGTGCCGCCGGTGGCTGGTGCTCCTGATGCTGGCCTGTTTGGTGTTGTAGACTGCTGCTTCTTCGGGCACTTGTTGGCATAGTGTCCAGTCTCGTTGCAATGGAAGCATGTCACTCCTGCTGCTGATGAAGTTGGGTTCTTCTGCTGAAACTGTCCTGCAGATGCATTGTTGCGGAAGCCGGAAGAGTTGGAGCGTTGTGCCGGTACTGGAGCTCTGGGTGTAGAGGACTGGAACCTTCCACTCTGAGGTGGCTGAGGCTGAGCAAAGCGAGGCTTGGGTTGCCCTCCAGAGTTGAACTTCGAGCGCCATCCTCCGCTATGTTCTCCATCTGCAGATGTTTGGCCTCCTGGCGAAAAGCTTTATTCACTAACTGCTGGAAGTCAGTGTAGTCATTGGAGACCAGCTGGACTGAGATCTCATCGTTCAAACCATCCATGAACCTTTCCTGCCTTTCTTCATCACTAGCCACATCTCTTTGGGGCATAGCGAGCAAGCTGGTTGAACTTGTGCAGGTATTCACCCACTGTGCGGTTGCCTTGTTTGAGCGCGTGGAACTCTTTCTTCTTTAGGGTCATTATCCCTGCGGGGATATGTGCATGGCGGAAAGCCCGCACAAACTCCGCCCAAGAGATAGTCTGTGCGTCAGCATGGGAGATGTTATAGTTATCCCACCATTCCGATGCGGGACCGGTGAGCTGGTGAGAGGCAAACAGGACTCTCTCACGATCAGTACACTGAGTGATATCCAGCTTCTTTCCGATAGCACGAATCCAGTCATCGGCATCCATCGGCTCTGTGCTGCTGGAGAATGTCGGTGGGCGCATGCGCATGAAATCTGCCATGGTCAATCTCTGCGCGGGTGGAGGTGGTGGTGCAGTCCGAGTTGTTGCTTGCACATTCTGCACGCTGTTGAGGGACTGAGCCAGGAGGTTAATCAGATGGTTTTGGTTTTCCATCATCCGACGTAATCTGGTCCTTCTGGCTGGTGGCGGTGGTGGTTCTTTGCACGGATCCTCGATAATCTGCGCTTTCGTTGCCCGACCTTGACACCGCCCCGCTGCAGATGCGGTGGTCACCATCTGCTAGAACTCCAAGGATTAGGAGAGGTAGACAGATAGGGAAAGGTAAATTCAAGATCATACAAGACAAAAAGGCGATTTTTCCAAGAAACTCTTTTATTAATTTATTTTATTCAAGATTATGGCTACCACAAGGTATTAGTAGCTCATAATTAGCAACTAAGGATCGAACTAAAGGAAAGATAACAACTATGGGGTACTAGGAGTATAGTCCGGCTCACTAGAGCTAGTCTCGCTTGACCTTGTAGCTAGCTAGCTCATGATTACGGTCTTGACTTCTCCTCTGCCTCCTGTAGTCATTACGGCGGTGAGCAAATCATTCAAGGTGTTTAGTAGGCATAATCCAAAGCCTTAGCCAGATCCACGGTGTGTCGGTTCGGGGAATCTTCGTCTCTAGCGGAGTTGAAAATCTTGTCGAGTCGGGTCGGAATGTGCATCGGGTAGTAATGAAACCGGTGCCTCAAGGCGATGATTGTAGGTGTAGCGAAGGTGGCGGATGCCTCTCTTGCCGCATCTTGCATGCCATCATCAAAGTTGTCGCGTCGGATCGGGCGTCAAAGGCGTGGAAGACGGTGTCGGTGCGAGGTTGGAGTAGATGAGCACCTCTACTCTCCACGGTTTGTTGTTCTTCCACGGTACTTGAATCCTTGGAAAGTTGGCCTCTTCGGTAACCAGTCTTGCATCATTTCCCAAAGTATCTCGGCCCGCTTTCGATAAAGGCTCCGTGGGAAGTAGCGTCCCAGATCTCGACCATCTAAAATTTTGAGATAGAGATAAGTTAGTAAACATTTTAAAGAGAAAGGTTGAGAATGACTCTGGATAGACTCAAAATAGTTTTTGCTTTTGAAAATAAGTCCTTAGGACAATTCTAGGGCCACGTCCTCTGATGCGACATCGCTCGATACCACTTTTGTCGGACCGGGAACGAAAGATCCCGAATCCTCTCGTGTTCATACACCGATCCAGATTTCCGGTGTACGATTACAAAAATGATAACATAACCAAATCTCGCATTTCATTAATAGTAAATCAGAGTTCGATACAAATGGGGCATGAAGCCAAATAAATAAGTAAATAACACAGCGGAAATGGAAAGATAGTAGTAAGCCAGAACGATCCGCCACAGTAATAAATGCTGGGCGTAACCTAGGCATCGGTGTCCTCACCGTCCCGATAGTAGTCTTCTCTCGAAATTTTGTTGCATAAAGCAAGCATGAGCACAACTACCGTGCTCGCAAGTTACACCAATATGGAATTTGTAATGCATGCATAAAGTAGACAAAGGACATTGGCGGGGTTATTTTAAAAAGCGGCGATTTCAATTTAAATAATCATAATAGATTGCAAGGCCATTTTCATACAAGATTTAAAATCAAAATTTAAATGACAATTGAATAATATGGATAACCTCCAAGAAAGGTGATGGATATCCTCCAATCACAATGGCTAACCGCCTAATTTTCCCACAGGACTAACCATCCCGAAAACATCTGTTGAAACCATTTTAAAACCAAAACAAGTCTAACTCAAAGTGGCTTTGCTAGCATGTCCATGATCATGACGCGCTATTCAATAGTTTTCTACTCTGCAGAGTTTGTGCAGCTTTACCCACACGAGATATTATACCCTTTGTGTCGGCCAATCCACGCTTCCTAAGGCGTGTGACAGAGCAAATATCACAAGGTCGTTATAATGATCTACCTCACAATACTCATGCCCGCTAAGGTTTCGCTTCCATTGACTAACCATCCTCAGGAGCCCCTCTTGCGCCATGTGGGACTCTTGTCTAACCAACACCCACTCATACAACATGGCACGAATATCTATGAGGTATCCCAAATTATTAAGCCAGTCCTTCCCATACAGGACATGTGGTGGTACGTTTTGGCATAGCAAAGGAACGCCAAAGGCCGGTCCTTAATTGACTTGGGCGTCTTTCAATTAAACCCTAGGCTTTAATCCTAACCAGATTAAACCCGTGCATAAACTCGCACCCACCTTTCATCCGTTACACCCAAGTCCAAACCATCTTTATTTTATTTAGTAAAACCACCTTTACAATAACACTATGGTAAAACAATACCATAGGTTCAAGTTTAAACAAATTTGTAATGATTTTTGGCTAAATCCTCCCAAAATCAAAATCATGGTTTGAGCATTTGCTAAGCATTTCCAAACAATTTATCTATGGTGACAAGGGATGACATTTCAATATTCAAAGTTGGCCATACAACAACAAATGGAATAACTAATCATTTAAACAAGGTATTAAAATAATTGACTAAAAATATGCATGCAATAATAATTTTAAAACTGAATTAAATAACTTTAACATAGTAGGTGCAACATGGTCAAAGTGTAACTTGCCTTCGCTGAAGTCTTGAAATTCTAATTCTTGGAAGAATCAAATTCCCTAATCGTCAGTAATCTAAACGTGAAAAATCGACAATCAATTGCAATTCAAATAAGGACAAGACACTAGTTCAAACTAACTCCAAATAAAATAATTATATTTTATTTAGCTAGATAATAATCTTATAAGACCTTATAAGTTTGAAACATTCAATTTAAAAATAGGAAATGAAAGATATAACCTTTACAAGTTTAAATCCTAAATTGGCAAATTAAATAGTTTAATTTAAAATGACAGTTTAAACAAATTCCAAATAGATCAATTCTAATTTATTAAGCCAAATAATCTTTTTATAAAATTTTAGAAATTTCAATTCACCAAATTTGGAATTGGAATTCAGATGATATGAATTTTACACATTTTAATCTAAATTTGGAATTTAAATGAATTCCTAAACTCTAAAACAGAACTAAACTAAGCTCCAATTTGAATAAATATATTTTATTTAGTTAGATAATAATTTTCTAAGATTTTAGCAATTTGAATCATCTAATTTGGAGTTATGGTTCAAAAGGTATGAATTTTACAAGTTTAATTCCCAAATTGGTGGTTTGAATTATTTCAAATTCAAACAGACAGTTTAAACCTACTCCAATTCAAATTTTTATATTTTATTTAGCTAGATGTTAATTTTATAAAATTTTAGAAATTGGAATCACCTAATTTGGAATTAGAATGCAAAAGTTATGAATTTTACAAATTGAACCTAAATCTGTTATTTAAACCATTTTCTCGAATTATTCTCCTAAAGGAAATTCTAATTATTGCGCCAGATGACATCAGCGATGAGTTAAATCAGAAATTAAATAAATCGACAGTGGGACCTCGTGTCGAGACACGGTCCATATGGACTTGGTCCACGGGCTTGGCTCACGGGTGGGGTGGCGTCAAGATCGACGCGTGGTCGCCACGAGGCGCCACGCGGATCGATGTTGGCGTGGCGCCGAGGTGGCGTGCGTGCGTGGCACGCCACGCCGGCCTGAACGGCGGTGGTGCTCGTGGCGGCCTCGCCGGCGTTCTATCATGCGAGGCGCGCGGTGGCATCAACAGAGAGAGGGAGTTCGCGATCCTAGTGGCTACCTTAGGTGCGGCGGGCGTGGCGGAATGTCGCCGACGGCGAGGTTCGGCGGCGAGGAGCTTCGGTCGTCGTCAAGTAGTTGATCCCGAGGTCCTCGGCGGCGTGGGCGGGTGCTACGGCCAGAACGAGCGGGCGGTGCCGAAGACGCGATCGGCGGGTCGGCGTGGGACGACGGCGCCGAATCGGAGAAGAACGGAGTTCGCCGCCGCTGAGGAACCTCAAAATTCGGCGCCACGGAGGAGGAGGGAGCAATGGATGGTGGGGTTGAGTTGCATGAGGAGGCGCACCGGGGTGTTTTTATAGGGCCCGGGAGCTCGAGGCGTGGGGGTCGTGGGGATCAGACGCGATCGTTGCGGGCGAGGTGGCGACGTGGCGAGAAGAAAGGGGAGAGAGGCGAGAGGGTGGGGCGGTTCGTGCGGGCGGTTCGTGCGGGCGACGCGTGCGCGCACGCAAGGATCGGGTGGTTGGGGCGCCGAATGTGAAGCTTCGGCGCACAAGGGCAATGGGTTAAACGGCTTGCCCATGAGAACGAAGGTGAGGAGAAGAAAGCAGGCGGTGGTAGGATTAGAATCGACGGCTAGGATGAGGCGGGGCGTGGCGCGATCGCGTGGCCGCCGGATGCTGCTCAACGGTGGAAGAGAGGGAGGCGCGGTGAAGAGGAGGTGGGCGGCTTGGGTTTGACCACACACTGCTTATGCGATTTTCTTTTGTTTTTCTATTTTAAATATTTAGTTTAATTCATTTAGGCTCTAGAAAATGGCAAATAAATCCTAAAAATTCTAGGAAAATTTCTCGGATGATTCTAGAATTCTTCCGACTTAAATAAAATAACTCTTACTTAAAGTTGATAATAGATTTTGAATTAGAATTCTATTTAGCTTTCCACCATTTAAAGAATAGTTTTTAAATTGCGAGAAAATTCACAAATTCAAATAAATTTTCAACTTAAATAAAATTTGAAATTTTGGGTGTTACAAACCTCCCCCTTAAGGGAATCTCGACCAGAGATTGAGACATGTCCAAAGAAGGAGATGGGGATATCCTGCCTTAATATCTTCCTCTCGCTCCCAAGTGGCTTCACTTTAGGGTGGTGACTCCAATCGAACTTTGTATGAACGGATGATCTTGTTCAGTGTGACACGCTCTGCGACATCCGTAATCTTGATCGGTTGCTCCACATAAGTGAGGTCCTCTTGAAGATCAATGCTTTCTAGAGGGTCTCGATCCTCGTGCACTCAAGGCACTTCTTTAACTGTGAAACATGGAAGACATTGTGTACAGCTGACAGAGATGCTGGTAACTCAAGTTGATATGCGACTTCACCTCTTCTTGCTAAAATCTTGTAAGGTCCCACAAATCAGGTGCGAAGTTTTCCTTGGTTCGAACCTTCTTACTCCTCGGAGTGGAGTAACTCAAGATAGACAAAATCTCCTTCGCAAGGTCAACTCTCGCCGACGATTATCAAGATAACTCTTACATCGGGTTTGAGCTACTTTTAGATGTTCTCTTATTGTTTTAACCTTGCTTTCACTTCTTTGATCAACTCCGTCCAAAGAACCGATGCTCTCCTACTTCATCCCAAAGAAGCGGAGTCTGTGATTTTCGCCATACAAAGCCTCAAATGGGGACATCTCAAGGCGGCTTGGTAGCTATTGTTGTACGAGAATTCGTGATAGGGCAAATTCTTGTCCCAACTTTTTCCGTAATCCAAGGCGCAGCTCAAGCATGTCTTCGAGAATCTGCTGACTCGTTCGTCCGCCATCCGTCTGCGGATGATATGCGATCTTCAAGTTGAGTCTGGTTCCCAAAGCTTCATGCGCATCGCCAAAATCTTGACGTAAACCGTGATCCTCTGTCGGACACGATCTTCTTGGGTACTCCATGCGCATGCATAATCTTGGCCATATACAATTTCGCCAACTTATCGCTCGGGTAGGTGGTCTTGACTGGAAGGAAGTGAGCTACTTTCGTTAACCGATCAATTATCACCCAGATGGAATCACATCCTGACTGAGTCCTAGGAAGTCCGGTGATGAAATCCATACCAACTTCTTCCCACTTCCACTCGGGGATCGGTAACGGTTGTAATAAACCAGCGGGTCTTTGATGTTCTGCCTTGACTCGCTGACAAACATCGCAACGGGCTACGAACTCAGCGATTTCCCGCTTCATGCTGACCCACCAGTATCTTTCCTTAAGATCCCGTACATCTTGGTACCGCCAGGTGAATGGAATAAGGCGACTCATGGGCTTCCTTCAGAATCGATCGCTTTAGATCCTGCCGATCCCAGACGCAGATGCGTTCCCGAACCACATCTGTTCCTTCCTCATCTTCGTGAATCTCAAGCTTTGCCTCTTCTCATATTCTTCTTGATCTCCTTGATGTCTTCATCTACTAATTGCTTTTCTTTGATCCGACTCAAGTGTTGGTTGAACTTCCAACGCATTCACACATCCTTGTTCAACAATCTCCAAGTTCAGATGCTTCAATTCTTCATATAACTCTGGCTGATTCTCCTGAACCAAAATGGTATTGCAATACGCCTTCCGGCTCAGGGCATCTGCAACCACATTTGCTTTGCCCGGGTGATAATGAATTCCAAGGTCGTAATCCTTTATTAATTCCAGCCATCTTCTCTGACGGAGGTTAAGGTCAGACTGGGTAAAGATGTACTTCAAACTCTTATGATCCGTGAAAACCTCACAATGTTACCGATGAGGTAATGTCGCCAGATCTTCAAGGCATGTATAATCGCCGCTAACCTGTGTCGTGAGTTGATAATTCCTTCATGTGGCAAGAATCGACGGATGCATAAGCGACGACTTTGTCCTCTTGCATCAATTACACACCGAGTCCTTGACGAGATGCGTCGCAGAAAATCACAAAATCCTTGTGTATATCCGGTAGGACCAACACAGGTGCTGAAACTAATCTCGTCTTCAGTTCTTGGAAACTTTCCTCACAAGCATCCGTCCACTCAAATTTCTTTTCCTTCTTCGGTTGAGTCATTGGTCTTGCTATCTTGGAGAAACCTTCAATGAATCTGCGGTAATACCCACCAATCCAAGGAAACTTCTCACCTCTGTGGATGACTTGGGTTGTTTCCAATCCATTACCGCTCGACTTTGGTTGATCTACGGCAACTCCTCCTGCGGACACAATATGTCCAAGGAATGCCACTTGACTTAGCCAAAATTCGTGACTTGTGAATTTGGCATAAAGTCGGTGCTCTCGAAGTTTTCCCAAAATTATCCCGAGATGGTCCTCATGATCTTCTTCATTCTTTGAATAGATAAGAATGTCATCGATGAAAACAACCACAAACTTATCCAAGAATTCCATGAACACTTTGTTCATCATATTCATGAAATAAGCGGGGCATTCGTCAAACCGAAAGACATTATCAGAACTCGCATAACCCATATCCGTGGTGAAAGCCGTCTTCGGATATCTTCCGTCCGATCTTGATTGGTGATAGCCGATCTCAAATCAATCTTCGAGAATACACTTGCTCCTTTCAGCTTGATCGAACAGTCATCAATCCTAGGTAGCGGTACTTGTTTTTGATTGTCACTTCATTGAGTGACCTATAATCCACACACATCCTCATACTATTGTCTTTCTTCTTGACGAATAAAACAGTGCTCCCCAAGGTGATGAACTGGGTCGAATATATCCCTTGCTCCTCAATTCTTCAACTGCTTTCTTCATCTCGCCAATTCATTGGTAGGCATCCTGTAGGGTCGCCGAGATTGGAGCGGTCCTCGACTAAGTCAATTAAGAACCTTATGTCCTCGTCCGTGGCATGCCGTAAATCATCGTGAAAGACATCCGGAATTCTTGCACCATTGGTATATCTTCAAGCTTTAACTCCTTCAAGCCGGGTCGAATGGAACTTCCTCCGATGCGTGTCTTGGGCTTGAATTCAACTGTGACTCCTTCCTCATTAGTGAGAGTAATAGACCTATTGGCACAATCTATCCGTCCCTGATTCTCGCTAGCTACCCATCCCAAGTATTACATCCGGACCTTGAGAATGCAAGACTATCAAGTCTCGCCATGAAGGAAACTCCTGATATCTCCAGGTAAGATTCGCATAGAGAATCGGTTCTCATTTCGAGCCCGGGAATGGATTATCATAGGATTACTTAATGGAGAAATAGGTAACCCATTTTTGCCCACAAACTTATTGGATACAAAAGAATGCGAAGCTCCTAATCAAACAGTAATCGATGCAGTATCATATTAACGAGAAACGCACCAAGGACGACATCCGTGCCGCCGAAGCTTCCTCGTTGTGACGTGATTCACACGCCCTTCGTGAATCGCCCGCCGCTTTGGGGTGCCGCCGTGGTCGGTGCTCCCGATGCCGGGCCTTGTTTGGTGTTGTAGATCGCCGCTTCTTCGCACTTGTTGGCATAGTGTCGATCTCGTTGTAATGGAAGCATGTCACTCCTGCCGCCGATGAAGTTGGGTTCTTCGCTTAAACCGCCCCGCAGATGCATTGTTGCGAAGCCGGAAGAGTTGGAGCGCAGTGCGATCGAGCTCGGGTGTAGAGGATCGAACCTTCCACTCGAGGTGGCCGAGGCCGAGCAAAGCGAGGCTTGGGTTGCCCTCCGAGTTGAACTTCGAGCGCCATCCTCCGCTATGTTCTCCATCTGCAGATGTTTGGCCTCTGGCGAAAAGCTTTATTCACTAACCGCTGGAAGTCAGTAGTCATTGGAGACCACCGATCGAGATCTCATCGTTCAAACCATCCATGAACCTTTCCTGCCTTTCTTCATCACTAGCCACATCTGGCTGGGGCATAGCGAGCAAGTGGTTGAACTTGTGCAGTATTCACCCACCGTGCGGTTGCCTTGTTTGAGCGCCGTGGAACTCTTTCTTCTTTAGGGTCATTATCCCCGCGGGGATATGTGCATGGCGGAAAGCCCCGCACAAACTCCGCCCAAGAGATAGTCTGTAAGGCCAAGATGGGAGATGTTATAGTTATCCCACCATTCCGATGCGGGACCGGTGAGCTGGTGAGAGGCAAACAGGACTCTCTCACGATCAGTACACTGAGTGATATCCAGCTTCTTTCCGATAGCACGAATCCAGTCATCGGCATCCATCGGCTCTGTGCTGCTGGAGAATGTCGGTGGGCGCATGCGCATGAAATCTGCCATGGTCAATCTCTGCGCGGGTGGAGGTGGTGGTGCAGTCCGAGTTGTTGCTTGCACATTCTGCACGCTGTTGAGGGACTGAGCCAGGAGGTTAATCAGATGGTTTTGGTTTTCCATCATCTGACGCCAATCTGGTCCTTCGCCGGTGGCGGTGGTGGTTCTTTGCACGGATCCTCCCGATAATCAAGGCTTTGTTCTCGACCTTTGACACCGCCATCGCTGCAGACGGTGGTCACCATCTGCTAGAACTCCAAGGATTAGGAGAGGTAGACAGATAGGGAAAGGTAAATTCAAGATCATACAAGACAAAAAGGCAGATTTTTCCAAGAAACTCTTTTATTAATTTATTTTATTCAAGATTATGGCTACCACAAGGTATTAGTAGCTCATAATTCGCAACTAAGGATCGAACTAAAGGAAAGATAACAACTATGGGGTACTAGGAGTATAGTCCGCTCACTAGAGCTAGTCTCGCCAAACTTTGTAGCTAGCTAGCTCAGCAGATTACGGTCTTGACTTCTCTCTGCCTCCGTAGTCTGCATTCGAAGCGGTGAGCAAATCATTCAAGGTGTTTCAGAGGCATAATCCAAAGCCTTAGCCAGATCCACCGGTGTGTCGGCCGGGGAATCTTCGCTCTAGCGGAGTTGAAAGTACTTGTCGAAGTCGGGTCGGAATGTGCATCGGGTAGTAATGAAACCCGTGCCTCAAGGCGATGATTGTAGGTGTAGCGAAGGTGGCGGATCGCTCTCTTGCCGCATCTTGCATGCCATCATCAAAGTTGTCGCGTCGGATCGGAGCGCCAAAGACGTGGAAGACGGTGTCGGTGCGAGGTTGAGTAGATGAGCACCTCTACTCTCCACAATGTTGTTCTTCCACTGTACTTGAATCCTTGGAAAGTTGGCCTCTTTCGGTAACCTGTGCTGATCATTTCCCAAAGTATCTCGCCCGCTTCAAAGAAGGCTCCGTGGGAAGTAGCGTCCCAGATCTCACCATCTAAAATTTTGAGATAGAGATAAGTTAGTAAACATTTTAAAGAGAAAGGTTGAGAATGACTCGATAGACTCAAAATAGTTTTTGCTTTTGAAAATAAGTCCTTAGGACAATTCTAGGCCACGCCCCATGCAGACGACATCGCTCGATACCACTTTTGTCTGACCCGGAACGAAAGATCCCGAATCCTCTCGTGTTCATACACCACCAGATTTTTGTGTACAGATTACAAAAATGATAACATAACCAAATCTCAGATTTCATTAATAGTAAATCGAGTTCGATACAAATGGGGCATGAAGCCAAATAAATAAGTAAATAACACAAATGAAATGGAAAGATAGTAGTAAGCGAACGATCCGCCACAGTAATCGTCTGGGGCGAGTTTAGGCATCGTGTCCTCACCGCCCCGATAGTAGTCTTCTCCTCAAATTTTGTTGCATAAAGCAAGCATGAGCACAACTACCGTGCTCGCAAGTTACACCCAATATGGAATTTGTAATGCATGCATAAAGTAGACAAAGGACATTGGCGGGGTTATTTTATGAAAGCGTTAGCTTCAATTTAAATAATCATAATAGATTGCAAGGCCATTTTCATACAAGATTTAAAATCAAAATTTAAATGACAATTGAATAATATGGATAACCTCCAAGAAAGGTGATGGATATCCTCCAATCACAATGGCTAACCGCCTAATTTTCCCACAGACTAACCATCCCGAAAACATCTGTTGAAACCATTTTAAAACCAAAACAAGTCTAACTCAAAGTGGCTTTGCTAGCATGTCCATGATCATGACGCGCTATTCAATAGTTTTCTACTCGCAGAGTTTGTACAGCTTACCCACACGAGATATTATACCCTTTGTGTCGGCCAATCCACGCTTCCTAAGGCGTGTGACAGAGCAAATATCACAAGGCCGTTATAATGATCTACCTCACAATACTCATGCCCGCTAAGGTTTCGCTTCCATTGACTAACCATCCTCCGGAGCCCCTCTTGCGCCATGTGGGACTACTGTCTAACCAACACCCACTCATACAACATGGCACTAATATCTATGAGGTATCCCAAATTATTAAGCCAGTCCTTCCCATACAGACATGTGGTGGTACGTTTTGGCATAGCAAAGGAACGCCAAAGGCCGGTCCTTAATTGACTTGGGCGTCTTTCAATTAAACCCTAGGCTTTAATCCTAACCAGATTAAACCGTGCATAAACTCGCACCCACCTTTCATCCGTTACACCCAAGTCCAAACCATCTTTATTTTATTTAGTAAAACCACCTTTACAATAACACTATGGTAAAACAATACCATAGGTTCAAGTTTAAACAAATTTGTAATGATTTTTGGCTAAATCCTCCCAAAATCAAAATCATGGTTTGAGCATTTGCTAAGCATTTCCAAACAATTTATCTATGGTGACAAGGGATGACATTTCAATATTCAAAGTTGGCCATACAACAACAAATGGAATAACTAATCATTTAAACAAGGTATTAAAATAATTGACTAAAAATATGCATGCAATAATAATTTTAAAAACTGAATTAAATAACTTTAACATAGTAGGTGCAACATGGTCAAAGTGTAACTTGCCTTCGCTGAAGTCTTGAAATTCTAATTCTTCGGAAGAATCAAATTCCCCGTAATCGTCGTAATCTAAACGTGAAAATACGACAATCAATTGCAATTCAAATAAGGACAAGACACTAGTTCAACTAACTCCAAATAAAATAATTATATTTTATTTAGCTAGATAATAGTCTTATAAGACCTTATAAGTTTGAAACATTCAATTTAAAAATAGGAAATGAAAGATATAACCTTTACAAGTTTAAATCCTAAATTGGCAAATTAAATAGTTTAATTTAAAATGACAGTTTAAACAAATTCCAAATAGATCAATTCTAATTTATTAAGCCAAATAATCTTTTTATAAAATTTTAGAAATTTCAATTCACCAAATTTGGAATTGGAATTCAGATGATATGAATTTTACACATTTTAATCTAAATTTGGAATTTAAATGAATTCCTAAACTCTAAAACAGAACTAAACTAAGCTCCAATTTGAATAAATATATTTTATTTAGTTAGATAATAATTTTCTAAGATTTTAGCAATTTGAATCATCTAATTTGGAGTTATGGTTCAAAAGGTATGAATTTTACAAGTTTAATTCTAAATTGGTGGTTTGAATTATTTCAAATTCAAACAGACAGTTTAAACCTACTCCAATTCAAATTTTTATATTTTATTTAGCTAGATGTTAATTTTATAAAATTTTAGAAATTGGAATCACCTAATTTGGAATTAGAATGCAAAAGTTATGAATTTTACAAATTCAACCTAAATCGTTATTTAAACCATTTTCTCGAATTATTCTCCTAAAGGAAATTCTAATTATTGCGCCAGATGACATCAGCGATGAGTTAAATCAGAAATTAAATAAACATCGACAGTGGGACCTCGTGTCGAGACACGGTCCATATGGACTTGGTCCACGGGCTTGGCTCACGGGTGGGGTGGCGGCGCAAGATCGACGTGGTCGCCACGAGGCGCCACGCGGATCGATCTTGGCGTGGCGCCGAGGTGGCGGTGCGTGGCACGCCACGCGGCAAGAACGGCGGTGGTGCTCGTGACGGCCTCGCCGGCGTTCTATCTTGCGCGAGGCGCGCGGTGGCATCAACAGAGAGAGGGAGTTCGCGATCCTAGTGGCTACCTTAGGTGCGAGCGGCGTGGCTTTAATGTCGCCGACGGCGAGGTTCGGCGGCGAGGAGCTTCGGTCGTCGTCAAGTAGTTGATCCCGAGGTCCTCCGCGCGACGGACGGGTGCTACGGCCAGAACGACGCGGCGGTGCCGAAGACGCTGTCGGCGGGTCAAGCGTGGACGACGGCGCGAATCGGAGAAGAACGGAGTTCGCCGCCGCTGAGGAACCTCAAAATTCGGCGCCACGGAGGAGGAGGGAGCAATGGATGGTGGGGTTGAGTTGTCATGAGGAGGCGCACCGGGTGTTTTTATAGGGCCCGGGAGCTCTGTAGGCGCGTGGGGTCGTGGGGATCAGACGCGATCAAGGCGGGCGAGGTGGCGACGCGGCGAGAAGAAAAGGGAGAGAGGGCGAGAGGTGGGGCGGTTCGGCGGGCGGTTCGTGCGGGCGGTTCGTCGCAAGACGCACGCCGCAAGGATCGGGTGGTTGGGGCGCCAATGTGAAGTTTGGCAAGGCAATGGCGGTTTAAACGGCTTGCCCCATGAGAACGAAGGTGAGGAGAAGAAAGCGGCGGTGGTAGGATTAGAATCCACGGCTAGGATGAGGCGGGGCGTGGCGCGATGCGGGTCGCCGGATGCTGCTCAACGGTGGAAGAGAGGGAGGCGCGGTGAAGAGGAGGTGGGCGGCTTGGGTTTGACCCACACACTGCTTATGATTTTCTTTTGTTTTTCTATTTTAAATATTTAGTTTAATTCATTTAGGCTCTAGAAAATGGCAAATAAATCCTAAAAATTCTAGGAAAATTTCGGATGATTCTAGAATTCTTCCGACTTAAATAAAATAACTCTTACTTAAAGTTGATAATAGATTTTGAATTAGAATTCTATTTAGCTTTCCACCATTTAAAGAATAGTTTTTAAATTGCGTAAAATTCACAAATTCAAATAAATTTTCAACTTAAATAAAATTTGAAATTTTGGGCTGTTACAAACCTCCCCTTAAGGGAATCTCAACCGAGATTGAGACATGTCCAAAGAAGGAGATGGGGATATCCTGCCTTAATATCTTCCTCTCGCTCCCAAGTGGCTTCACTTTCAGGGTGGTGACTCCATCGAACTTTGTATGAACGGATGATCTTGTTCCGTGTGACACGCTCATGACATCCGTAATCTTGATCGGTTGCTCCACATAAGTGAGGTCCTCTTGAAGATCAATGCTTTCTAGAGGGTCTCGATCCTCAGCACTCAAGGCACTTCTTTAATCGTGAAACATGGAAGACATTGTGTACAAATGACAGAGATGCCGGTAACTCAAGTTGATATGCGACTTCACCTCTTCTTGCTAAAATCTTGTAAGGTCCCACAAATGGGTGCGAAGTTTTCCCTTGGTTCGAACCTTCTTACTCCTGAGTGGAGTAACTCAAGATAGACAAAATCTCCTTCGCAAGGTCAACTCTCGCCGACGATTATCAAGATAACTCTTACGCGTCGGGTTTGAGCTACTTTTAGATGTTCTCTTATTGTTTTAACCTTGCTTTCAAATTTCTTTGATCAACTCCGTCCAAAGAACCGATGCTCTCCTACTTCATCCCAAAGAAGCGAGTCCTGCATTTTCGCCATACAAAGCCTCAAATGGGGACATCTCAAGATCGGCTTGGTAGCTATTGTTGTACGAGAATTCTCGTGATAGGGCAAATTCTTGTCCCAACTTTTTCCGTAATCCAAAGCGCAGCTCAAGCATGTCTTCGAGAACTGCTGACTCGTTCGTCCGCCATCCGTCTGCGGATGATATGCAAGGTGAAGTTGAGTCTGGTTCCCAAAGCTTCATGCGATCGCCAAAATCTTGACGTAAATCGTGATCCTCTCGTCGGACACGATCTTCTTGGGTACTCCATGCGCATGCATAATCTTGGCCATATACAATTTCGCCAACTTATCGCCGGGTAGGTGGTCTTGATCGAAGGAAGTGAGCTACTTTGCTAACCGATCAATTATCACCCAGATGGAATCACATCCCGATCGAGTCCTAGGAAGTCCGTGATGAAATCCATACCAACTTCTTCCCACTTCCACTCGGGATCGGTAACGGTTGTAATAAACCCGGGTCTTTGATGTTCGCCTTGACTCACGACAAACATCGCGAACGGCCACTCTGAACTCGGCGATTTCGCTTCATGTTGACCCACCAAGATCTTTCCTTAAGATCTGGTACATCTTGGTACTGCCAGGGTGAATGGAATAAGGCGACTCATGGGCTTCCTTCAGAATCGACTGCTTTAGATCCTGCTGATCCGGTACGCAGATGCGGTTCCCGAACCACACTGTTCCTTCCTCATCTTCGGTGAATCCTGAAGCTTTGCCTCTTCTCATATTCTTCTTGATCTCCTTGATGTCTTCATCTACTAATTGCTTTTCTTTGATCTGACTCTGAAGTGTTGGTTGAACTTCCAACGCATTCACACATCCTTGTTCAACAATCTCCAAGTTCAGATGCTTCAATTCTTCATATAACTCTGGCTGATTCTCCTGAACCAAAATGGTATTGCAATACGCCTTCCTGCTCAGGGCATCTGCAACCACATTTGCTTTGCCCGGGTGATAATGAATTCCAAGGTCGTAATCCTTTATTAATTCCAGCCATCTTCTCGACGGAGGTTAAGGTCGACGGGTAAAGATGTACTTCAAACTCTTATGATCCGTGAAAACCTCACAATGTTACCGATGAGGTAATGTCGCCAGATCTTCAAGGCATGTATAATCGCCGCTAACCTGTGTCGTGAGTTGATAATTCCTTCATGTGGCAAGAATCGACGGATGCATAAGTTTATTTACTTTGTCCTCTTGCATCAAGACACGTACCGAGTCCTTGACGAGATGCGCCGCAGAAAATCACAAAATCCTTGTGTATATCCCAGAGGACCAACACAGTCTTTGAAACTAATCTCGCCTTCGTTCTTGGAAACTTTCCTCACAAGCATCTGTCCACTCAAATTTCTTTTCCTTCTTCAGAAGTTGAGTCATTGGTCTTGCTATCTTGGAGAAACCTTCAATGAATCTGCGGTAATACCCACCAATCCAAGGAAACTTCTCACCTCTGTGATGACTTGGGTTGTTTCCAATCCATTACCGCTCGACTTTGGTTGATCTACGGCAACTCCTCCTGCGGACACAATATGTCCAAGGAATGCCACTTGACTTAGCCAAAATTCGTGACTTGCTGAATTTGGCATAAAGTCGGTGCTCTCGAAGTTTTCCCAAAATTATCCCGAGATGGTCCTCATGATCTTCTTCATTCTTTGAATAGATAAGAATGTCATCGATGAAAACAACCACAAACTTATCCAAGAATTCCATGAACACTTTGTTCATCATATTCATGAAATAAGCGGGGCATTCGTCAAACCGAAAGACATTATCAGAACTCGCATAACCCATATCCGTGGTGAAAGTCGTCTTCGGATATCTTCCGTCTCGATCTTGATTGGTGATAGCCGATCTCAAATCAATCTTCGAGAATACACTTGTTCCTTTCAGTTGATCGAACAGTCATCAATCCTAGGTAGCGGTACTTGTTTTTGATTGTCACTTCATTGAGTGACCTATAATCCACACACATCCTCATACTATTGTCTTTCTTCTTGACGAATAAAACAGTGCTCCCCAAGGTGATGAATCGGGTCGAATATATCCCTTGCTCCTCAATTCTTCAACTGCTTTCTTCATCTCTCGCCAATTCATTGGCCGCATCCCGTAGGGTCGCCGAGATTGGAGCGGTCCCTCGACTAAGTCAATTAAGAACCTTATGTCCCCGTCCGTGGCATGCCGTAAATCATCGTGAAAGACATCCGGAATTCTTGCACCACCGGTATATCTTCAAGCTTTAACTCCTTCAAGCCGGGTCGAATGGAACTTCCTCCGATGCGTGTCTTGGGCTTGAATTCAACTGTGACTCCTTCCTCATTAGTGAGAGTAATAGACCTATTGGCACAATCTATCCGTCCCTGATTCTCGCTAGCCACCCATCCCAAGTATTACATCCGGACCTTGAGAATGCAAGACTATCAAGTCGCCATGAAGGAAACTCCTGATATCTCCAGGTAAGATTCGCATAGAGAATCGGTTCTCATTTCGAGCCCGGGAATGGATTATCATAGGATTACTTAATGGAGAAATAGGTAACCCATTTTTGCCCACAAACTTATTGGATACAAAAGAATGCGAAGCTCGGAATCAAAGTAATCGATGCAGTATCATATTAACGAGAAACGCACCAAGCGACGACATCCGTGCCGCCGAAGCTTCTCGCTGCGGACGTGATTCACACGCCCTTCGTGAATCGCCCGCCGCTTTGGGGTGCCGCCGGTGGCCGGTGCTCGATCTTTGCCTGTTTGGTGTTGTAGATCGCCGCTTTTTGGGCACTTGTTGGCATAGTGTCCGCCTCGTTGTAATGGAAGCATGTCACCCCGCCGCCGATGAAGTTGGGTTCTTCATTAAACCGCCCCGCAGATGCATTGTTGCGGAAGCCGGAAGAGTTGGAGCGCAGCCAGATCGAGCTCGGGTGTAGAGGATCGAACCTTCCACTCGAGGTGGCCGAGGCCGAGCAAAGCGAGGCTTGGGTTGCCCTCGAGTTGAACTTCGAGCGCCATCCTCCGCTATGTTCTCCATCCGCAGATGTTTGGCCTCTGGGGAAAAGCTTTATTCACTAACCGCTGGAAGTCAGCAGTAGTCATTGAGACCACCGATCGAGATCTCATCGCTCAAACCATCCATGAACCTTTTCTCGCCTTTCTTCATCACTAGCCACATCTGTTTGGGGCATAGCGAGCAAGTTGGTTGAACTTGTGCAGTATTCACCCACCGTCGGTTGCCTTGTTTGAGCGCGTGGAACTCTTTCTTCTTTAGGGTCATTATCCTCGGGGATATGTGCATGGCGGAAAGCTCGCACAAACTCCGCCAAGAGATAGTCTGTAAGGCCAAGATGGGAGATGTTATAGTTATCCCACCATTCCGATGCGGGACCGGTGAGTCGGTGAGAGGCAACAGACTCTCTCACGATCAAGACATCGAGTGATATCCGGCTTCTTCCGATAGCACGAATCCGGCCATCGGCATCCATCGGCTCAGGTCAGCCGGAGAATGTCGGTGGGCGATGCGCATGAAATCGCCATGGTCAATCTCTCGCGGTGGAGGTGGTGGTGCAGTCCGAGTTGTTGCTTGCACATTCTGCACGCTGTTGAGGGACTGAGCCAGGAGGTTAATCAGATGGTTTTGGTTTTCCATCATCTGACGCCAATCTGGTCCTTCGCTGGTGGCGGTGGTGGTTCTTTGCACGGATCCTCCCGATAATCTGCTGCTGTTCTCGACCTTGGACACCGCCATCGCAGAAGACGGTGGTCACCATCTGCTAGAACTCCAAGGATTAGGAGAGGTAGACAGATAGGGAAAGGTAAATTCAAGATCATACAAGACAAAAAGGCAGATTTTTCCAAGAAACTCTTTTATTAATTTATTTTATTCAAGATTATGGCTACCACAAGGTATTAGTAGCTCATAATTCGCAACTAAGGATCGAACTAAAGGAAAGACAACAACTATGGGGTACTAGGAGTATAGTCCGGCTCACTAGAGCTAGTCTCGCCAGCCTTGTAGCTAGCTAGCTCCGCAGCTACGGTCTTGACTTCTCCTCTCGCCTCCAGTCCTCCTGCTCGAGCGGTGAGCAAATCATTCAAGGTGTTTCAGAGGCATAATCCAAAGCCTTAGCCAGATCCACCGGTGTGTCGGGCCGGGGAATCTTCGTCTCTAGCGGAGTTGAAAGTCTTGTCGAAGTCGGGTCGGAATGTGCATCGGGTAGTAATGAAACCCGGTGCCCTGAAGGCGATGATTGTAGGTGTAGCGAAGGTGGCGGACTGCCTCTCTTGCCGCATCTTGCATGCCATCATCAAAGTTGTCGCGTCGGATCGGAGCGTCAAAGACGTGGAAGACGGTGTCCGGTGCGAGGTTGGAGTAGATGAGCACCTCTACTCTCCACAGCTGTTGTTCTTCCACCTGGTACTTGAATCCTTGGAAAGTTGGCCTCTTTCGTAACCTGTGTGTGATCATTTCCCAAAGTATCTCGCCGATTTCCAAAGAAAGGCTCCGTGGGAAGTAGCGTCCGGTATCTCAGCCATCTAAAATTTTGAGATAGAGATAAGTTAGTAAACATTTTAAAGAGAAAGGTTGAGAATGACTCTGGATAGACTCAAAATAGTTTTTGCTTTTGAAAATAAGTCCTTAGGACAATTCTAGGCCACGCCCCACAGAGAATGTAATACCTCGGCCTACTCAGATGCGCCCATGTGGCCCATGAGGAGTTGTGTGGTGGGATTAGTCCCACATTGCTTGTCTAAAGTGAGTTGTACTAGTATATAATGCTGTTGGGTCCAAACATAGCACCTCCGGTTAACCCTTTTACACGAAGCGAGGACGAAAGTGTAAGTGGGGTGCTATGTGGCGCTGGTCCGCCCATGGTGGGTCGGACATTGAGCGGATTTTGGGCTGTGGTGTTACAGATGGTATCGAGCATCAACCTTCTTTGCAGACGGGCGCTGCGAGGGGCAAGGCGCGGGCATATGGCGATGGCGCTGTGGTCCCGGAGTGGACACACGGCATGGCATATGTGAAGCAGAGCGACGCACGGACGGTACCGAGGGGTGGTTCTGGGCATTTGTCACAGATGATGTGGTCGCCGAGGGCGCCACTTAGGGGGTGAATGTAATACCTCGGCCTACTCAAGTATGCGCCCATGTGGCCCATGAGGAGTTGTGTGGTGGGATTAGTCCCACATTGCTTGTCTAAAGTGAGTTGTACTAGTATATAATGCTGTTAGTCCAAACATAGCACCTCCGGGTTAACCCTTTTACACGAAGCGAGGACGAAAGTGTAAGTGGGTGCTATGTGTGCTTGTGGGTCCGCCCATGGTGAAATTTGGACATTGAGCGGATTTTGGGCCCAAAATTTCAAATTTTATTTAAGTTGAAAATTTATTTGAATTTGTGAATTTTCTGCAATTTAAAAACTATTCTTTAAATGGTGGAAAGCTAAATAGGAATTCTAATTCAAAATCTATTATCAACTTTAAGTAAGAGTTATTTTATTTAAGTCCAGAAGAATTCTAGAATCATCCAGAAATTTTCCTAGAATTTTTAGGATTTATTTGCCATTTTCTAGAGCCTAAATGAATTAAACTAAATATTTAAAATAGAAAAACAAAAGAAAATCGCAAACAGTGTGTGGGCCGAAACCCAAGCCGGCCCACCTCCTCTTCACCCGCGCCTCCCTCTCTTCCACCGTTGAACGCGCATCCGGCGGCCCGCATCGCGCCACGCCCCCGCCTCATCCTAGCCGTCGGATTCTAATCCTACCACCGCCCGCTTTCTTCTCCCTCACTTCGTTCTCATGGGGCAAGCCGTTTGCCGCCATTGCCTTGCTACCGAGGCTTCACATTGGCGCCCTAACCACCTCGATCCTTGCGCGTGCGCAAGCACGAACCGCCCGCGACGAACCGCCCGCACGAACCGCCCCACCCTCTCGCCCTCTCTCCCTTTTCTTCTCACAGGCGCCACTCGCCGCGCAATCGCAGACGATCCCCACGACCCCACGCCGCCTCGAGCTCCCCAGCCCTATAAAAGGCACCCCCGGGTGCGCCTCCTCCGCGGCAACTCAACCCCACCATCCATTGCTCCCCTCCTCCGAGCGCCGAATTTTGAGGTTCCTCAACGGCGTCAACTCCGTTCTTCTCCGATTCCGGCGCCGCGTCGCCCACGCCGACCCCGCCGATCCGCGTCTTCGCACCGCCGCTGTCGTTCTGGCCGTAGCACCCGCCCACGTCGCCGAGGACCTCGGGATCAACTACTTCGACGACGCATCAAGCTCCTCGCCGCCGAACCTCGCCGCCGACGACATTCCGCCACGCCCGCCGCACCTAAGGTAGCCACTAGGATCGCGAACTCCCTCTCTATTGATGCCACCCGCCGCCGCGCAAGATAGAACGCCGGGCATGAGGCCACACGAGCACCACCGCCGTTCAGGCCGACGTGGCGTGCCACGTGCACGCCACCTCGGCGCCACGCCAAAGATCGATCCGCGTGGCCGCCACGTGGCGACCCACGTCGCAAGGCGCCGCGACGCCACCCCACCCGTGAGCCAAGCCCGTGGACCAAGTCCATATGGACCGTGTCTCGACACGAGGTCCCACCTGTCAAGATTTATTTAATTTCTGATTTAACTCATCGCTGATGTCATCTGGCGCAATAATTAGAATTTCCTTTAGGAGAATAATTCGAGAAAATGGTTTAAATAACAGATTTAGGTTCAATTTGTAAAATTCATAACTTTTGCATTCTAATTCCAAATTAGGTGATTCCAATTTCTAAAATTTTATAAAATTAACATCTAGCTAAATAAAATATAAAATTTTGAATTGGAGTAGGTTTAAACTGTCTGTTTGAATTTGAAATAATTCAAACCACCAATTTGGGAATTAAACTTGTAAAATTCATACCTTTTGAACCATAACTCCAAATTAGATGATTCAAATTGCTAAAATCTTAGAAAATTATTATCTAACTAAATAAAATATATTTATTCAAATTGGAGCTTAGTTTAGTTCTGTTTTAGAGTTTAGGAATTCATTTAAATTCCAAATTTAGATTAAAATGTGTAAAATTCATATCATCTGAATTCCAATTCCAAATTTGGTGAATTGAAATTTCTAAAATTTTATAAAAAGATTATTTGGCTTAATAAATTAGAATTGATCTATTTGGAATTTGCTTAAACTGTCATTTTAAATTAAACTATTTAATTTGCCAATTTAGGATTTAAACTTGTAAAGGTTATATCTTTCATTTCCTATTTTTAAATTGAATGTTTCAAACTTATAAGGTCTTATAAGACTATTATCTAGCTAAATAAAATATAATTATTTTATTTGGAGTTAGTTTGAACTAGTGTCTTGTCCTTATTTGAATTGCAATTGATTGTCGTATTTTCACGCTTAGATTACGCATTTATTCCGGGGAATTTGATTCTTCCAAGAATTAGAATTTCAAGACTTCAGCGAAGGCAAGTTACACTTTGACCATGTTGCACCTACTATGTTAAAGTTATTTAATTCAGCTTTTTAAAATTATTATTGCATGCATATTTTTAGTCAATTATTTTAATACCTTGTTTAAATGCTTAGTTATTCCATTTGTTGTTGTATGGCCAACTTTGAATATTGAAATGTCATCCTTGTCACCATAGATAAATTGTTTGGAAATGCTTAGCAAATGCTCAAACCATGATTTTGATTTTTGGGAGGATTTAGCCAAGCCAAATCATTACAAATTTGTTTAAACTTGAACCTATGGTATTGTTTTACCATAGTGTTATTGTAAAGGTGGTTTTACTAAATAAAATAAAGATGGTTTGGACTTGGGCGTAACGGATGAAAGGTGGGTGCTTGAGTTTATGCGGGTTTAATCTGGTTAGGATTAAAGCCTAGGGTTTAATTGGAAAGACGCCCAAGTCAATTAAGGACCGGCCTTTGAGCGTTCCTTTGCTATGCCAAAACGTACCACCACATGTCCTGTATGGGAAGGACTGGCTTAATAATTTGGGATACCTCATAGATATTCGTGCCATGTTGTATGAGTGGGTGTTGGTTAGACAAGAGTCCCACATGGCGCAAGAGGGGCTCCGGAGGATGGTTAGTCCAATGGAAGCGAAACCTTAGCGGGCATGAGTATTGTGAGGTAGATCATTGTAACGGCCTTGTGATATTTGTTCACACGCCTTAGGAAGCGTGGATTGGCCGACACAAAGGGTATAATATCTCGTGTGGGTAAGCTGCACAAACTCGCAGAGTAGAAAACTATTGAATAAAGGCGTCATGATCATGGACATGCTAGCAAAGCCACTTTGAGTTAGACTTGTTTTTGGTTTTAAAATGGTTTCAACAGATGTTTTCGGGATGGTTAGTCTGTGGGAAAATTAGGCGGTTAGCCATTGTGATTGGAGGATATCCATCACCTTTCTTGGAGGTTATCCATATTATTCAATTGTCATTTAAATTTTGATTTTAAATCTTGTATGAAAATGGCCTTGCAATCTATTATGATTATTTAAATTGAAATCGCCGCTTTCATAAAATAACCCCGCCAATGTCCTTTGTCTACTTTATGCATGCATTACAAATTCCATATTGGTGTAACTTGCGAGCACGGTAGTTGTGCTCATGCTTGCTTTATGCAACAAAATTTCGAGAGAAGACTACTATCGGGACGGTGAGGACACCGATGCAAAGTTACGCCCCGCATTTATTGCTCGTGGCGGATCGTTTCGCTTACTACTATCTTTCCATTTCATTTGTGTTATTTACTTATTTATTTGGCTTCATGCCCCATTTGTATCGAACTCGATTTACTATTAATGAAATGCTAGATTTGGTTATGTTATCATTTTTGTAATCGTGGTACACCGAAATCCTGGATCGTGTATGAACACAGAGGATTCGGATCTTTCGTTCCGGTCCGACAAACCATCCTTTCTCTTATTTATGAGATTAATGCAATTTGTGCTTATGTAAGTGGTCACATATTTGATAGCAAATTTAACAGAAGATAGAAAATTGAAGCGTTAATAGCTTCACAAGAAGACAAGTCCATCGGCGGCTCATTACAAGATACAAGTGAAACCGAAAAGCCCTAACCGCCGCTTTGAGTCACATCGTCACTTTTCCGCTTTTCCGATGTAAATGCAGATGATAGAGTTGCAGATGAAGGTACACTTTGTGGGAACCTTCTATCATCACTACTATTTTTAAATAAAGTTCTGATAAGTAGATTCATAGTACTGGATGCATTGGTGACTCTTTCAATATCTAGCTCTTTGAGTATCTAATGTCATTTAGGTATATTCAATATTTTTAGAATATGATTATTGGTATTATAACCATAGATAGTTAGAACTGACTTAATGTGCCCTGGCACGTGTCATGTGAGATGACTTTTGATAACTTGAGCATCTAGTATAGTGGCTATTGAACACTGAACCATGAGGTTACCAACAAAGAGGTTGAACCATTAATATTTTTTTGTTCTTTTGGCTTGTTAGGAAATAATTAAATATTAACATATTTGATGTGTTGAGTTTCTTTCCACCATTGATTTAATGATCGTTGTTCCATGCATCTTTTGAAACTAGTTACTCTATTTTGGATTTAGATACATTATGCTCAGCCTATTTATGTGCATGTAACACTTTGTGATCGTGATGGCAAAGTTTGTACTTATTGCAAAATAGCTTAATTAATGTGTCTTCCTCTAACACTATAGTTCACAAAGAACAAGGCGCAAGAACAGGTTACTCAAAACAAGATCCCACGTTGTGCGAGTTCAAAAAGGCACGTCCTGCTGCAATGACGATATGAAAGCATAATAGAAGTGTTCTGATTAAGCTGTTATAACTATTTCCTTTTCTTATCTTAATTGCACTTGCATATTAATATAGGTTGGTACAATAGTAGTACTGAAGTCTGCCAAATATCCAAACAAAGAGCCTGTGGCATATGCAACTTTGTTAAGCTGTGATCCAGATGCAGAAGTTGATGGTGTTAAGCTTGGTAATCAATTTTGGAAACTGCGTATTACTTTTCCAATTGAAGAAAATGAGGTGCTGGTAAGGCCATGGCACCACTACAAGACAATCGGTGATGCAAAAGGAAAAACAGTAGCTTGGCCTTCAACTTTTGTATGTTTGTCTTAGCTTGCTTTACTTTCAATGAGTTATCTCTATATCATACATACTTATACCCCTACAATTTATTGTTGTTCATGCAGGTTGAAAAGATTAATGGTTGAATTTTCTATTTGGATCTATTCCTCACCAACTCATCAAAACGAAGAAGAGACTTCACAAAGATTAGCTAGCGATACTTATGTTTGGCTTTTTAGGAATCAATTTAGACTTGTTATCATGTTTAGCATTTTCAATAGACTCCAGTTAATGTATGGAATGATGTGAATGACAATATATACCTTTATTTATTTCCATGTGCAATGTAATCTATCTTTTGGTGTTCTTATATTGAGTTGTATAATTTTTATATTCTCAAACATTGAATGAAAAGTATTGAGATAATAGTTTGTGTACTTTCATAAATTGCAAAAATAATAATTATTTCATTATGTTGTTGAATTTGCTACAAATATGCAATCGCCATAAAATGTGTTGTCGATAACAAACTTGTGTTGTCGACAAGTGTTTGCGATCTTTGTTGAAATATGTGCCACATGTGTTGTTATAAATAGAGAAATGCGTTGTGCCCCATATGTCAAGAACACCTATTCTTATGTATAACAACATTTAATTTGTGTTGCATAGGATCATCCTAGCAACGCCACCTATAACAACACTTAACATTTGTGTTGCTAAAATCAACAGCAACACTTTTTCGTACATACAACAACACATACCTATGTTGCTATATGTTAGTCCTGTAGCAGTGTCAATGGGGTCGATAGGTCATTCATGAGACATCATTTGCCACAAGTGCTAGGGCATTGGCCATGTTCGACCATGTTCAGAGAGACTGCTGAATGTCAAAACTATGCTCATCTCAGAGGAGGGCGGTTATGTTTCAACAAGTGACGACGAGTCACTTGATACACAGCTAGTCTTGCCTCCTGATGATGTAGAACAATGTGAGTGAGATCCAAAGTTCCCTAACACTGAGCAGTATTCCATTGTTTGTACGCCCAAGGTGCTTAGTGTGATGCCATCACCGTATCTTGAACAGCGGTGCAATTTGTTTTAGACTTGGGCAAAGCTTGATAAGGGCAAGGTGTGCAAAGTAATTATTGATGGCGGGAGTTGTCACAATTTGGCTAGCAAGGAGATGTGTCAGAAGTTGGATTTGAAGTATTTACTGCATCCACGTTCTTATCATGTGCAATAGTTGAGCGACAAAGAGGAAGTCAAGGTGACCTATATGGTACGTGTAACGTTTTCTATCGGGAAATACACTGATACTGTGGATTGTGATGTTGTACCTATGATGGTGTGTCACTTGCTCTTGGGACGACCATGGCAATATGACCGTTCTGCTGTTCATGATGGGCGTACATATCGCTACACATTTCGATGGAACAACATGGATGTTACCTTGAAGCCACTTACACCACAATAGATTGTGAATTCTTCAATGCAGAAAGTTGAGATGCACGTTGAGAGTGCCAAGGAGCATGCGAACTATTTGAGTGGTCACAAGACATGTGCAGGAGTGAAGAAATTAGTGATGCTAGCCACCAAATCGAGATGAAAGAATTCAGTGAGGACCCCAATCTAGTGCACTTTGTACTGCTAGAAAAAGATGCATTGCTTTCGCCTAACGACTTGACTTTTCTTCCTAGCTGCATTGCTTGTGTTTTGTAGGATTTCAGTGACATCTTTCCGGAGGAGGTACCAGCTGGACTACCACCAATTCGCGGAATCGAACACAAGATCGACTTGATTCCACGAGCATCCCTGCCGAACCGACCACCATACCGCACCAACCCTGAGGAAACGAAAGAAATTCAGAAACAAGTACAAGAGCTTCTCTCCAAAGAATACGTACGTGAAAATTTAAGCCCTTGTGCTATCCCTGTTATTTTAGTCCCTAAGAAAGATGGTTCATGGCGATGCGTAGATTGTCGAGCGATTAATAATATCACTATTCGATATCGCTATCCTATACCTTGCTTAGATGATATGCTTGACTTAATTGAGTGGTCTTTGTTATTTTCTCTAAGATAGATTTGCATAGTGGTTACCATCAAATCCGGATGCATGAAGGGGATGAGTGGAAGACAGCTTTTAAAACAAAATTTGGTTTGTATGAGTGGTTAGTCATGCCTTTTGGGTTAACTAATGCACCTAGTACTTTCATGCGCTTAGTGAATCATGTTTTAAGGCATTTGATTAGTAAATTTGTGGTTGTGTACTTTGATGATATTATCGATTTACTATCGTGACCGAATCAACACATTGACCATATTAGACAAGTTCTACAAATTTTATGCGATGCTAAACTGTTTGGTAACTTAGAGAAGTGCACATTCTGCAAAGATCATGTAATCTTTTTGGGATATGTTGTTTCTACGTAAGGAGTTGGAGTAGATGAATCTAAAATTGAAGCAATTACAAATTGGCCAACTCCTGTGAACGTAAGTCAGATTAGAAGCTTTCATGGTCTCACTGGTTTTTATCGGTGCTTTGCTAAGGATTTTAGCACCGTCGCTGCCCCATTGAATGAACTTACTAAAAAGGATGTTGAATTTGTGTGGGGGGTAGCACAAGAAAATGTTTTTGCTGAACTTAAGAAACGCTTGACTGAAGCACCGTTGCTTGTTTTACCTAATTTCACTAAAAATTTTGAAATTGAGTGTGATGCTAGTGGACTGGGTATTGGCGGTGTTTTAATGCAAGAGGGTAGACCGATAGCTTATTTTAGTAAGAAACTGAATGGTGCTCAATTAAATTATCCGGTCTATGACAAAGAACTTTATGCGTTAGTGCATGCGTTAGAAACTTGGCAACACTATTTATGGCCTAAAGAGTTTATTATTCATTCCGATCATGAGGCATTGAAGTATTTGAAGGGCCAAGCAAACCTAAACCGTAGACATGCCAAATGGGTAGAATTCATCGAATCTAAGAAAGGGAAGGACAACGTGGTTGCTGATGCTTTATCTAGAAAAAGCGTGCTATTGACTCAAGTAGGCATCCAAGTTCCTAGATTAGAAAGTTTGCGTGATTTGTATGCTACTAATCATGATTTTTCGATTCCTTACTCCAAGTGCACAGATGGAAAATGTTGGGATAAGTTTCACATACATGATGGATTCCTTTTTCGTGCTAATAAGTTGTGTGTTCCAGAATCGTCCAGTCGATTGTTTTTGTAGCAAGAAGCACATGCAGGTGGTTTGATGGGTCATTTTGGACGCGAGAAGACTCTGTTGATGTTGAGCGATCACTTTTATTGGCCTAAGATGAGGCGAGATGTTGACAGGTTTGTCCAACGCTGTATTACTTGTCA
The DNA here is from genome assembly GCA_036346405.1 of Phyllostachys edulis. Lineage (NCBI taxonomy): Eukaryota > Viridiplantae > Streptophyta > Magnoliopsida > Poales > Poaceae > Phyllostachys > Phyllostachys edulis. Next base: position 45,490,060 of record CM070556.1, read on the forward strand.
TAAGGCTAAATCCAAGTTGAATCCATACGGTTTGTACACTCCTTTACCCATCCCTAATGTTCCTTGGGAGGATATTAGCATGGATTTTGTTTTGGGGCTACCAAGAACTAAGAGGGGCAGGGATTCTATCTTTGTGGTTGTGGATCGTTTTTCTAAGATGGCACATTTCATTCCGTGCCACAAAAGCGACGATGCGTCGCATATTGCTAACTTGTTTTTTAGGGAGATCGTGCGACTTCATGGTGTTCCAAGGACCATTGTCTCAAATCGTGATGCGAAGTTCATGAGCTACTTCTGGAAGACATTATGGGGGCAAATTGGGGACAAAGTTGTTATTCTAGCACAACTTGTCATCCCCAAACTGATGGTCAAACGTAGGTGGTCAACCGAACACTCTCCATGCTACTACGGGCCATGATAAAGAAGAACCTGCGTGAGTGGGAGGATGGTTTGTCTTGATGTGGAATTCGCCATAACCGGTTGTGCACTCCACTACGCAGCTGTGTCCGTTTGAGGTGGTATATGGCTTTAAGCCCATTACGCCACTGGATTTGTTGCCGCTGCCACTTTCAGATCGCGCTAACATGGAGGCTTCCAAACGAGTTGATTTTGTGAAGCAATTGCATTTGAAAACAAAGGCTGAAATTGAGAAGAAGAAGGAGTATTATGTTGAGAAGGCGAACAAGAAAAGAAAGAAGGTGCTATTTCAACCTGGCGATTTAGTATGGGTACACTATCGCAAGGATCGTTTTCCAGAACGCCGAAAGTCAAAGTTGCTGCCAAGAGGAGATGGACCTTTCAAGGTGCTTGCGAGATTAACGACAATGCATACAAGATCGAGCTACCTGGTGATGACTATGGTGTGAGCTCTACATTTAATGTCGCTGATTTATCACCTTTCCTTGGTGGTGACGATCCAGCGTCGAGGACAACGCATTTTCAAGAGGGGGAGGATGATGAGAGCATCCCTAACTCTTTACCATCTTCTGCTACTACAGATCAAGCTACAAGTGCTGAAGCTCCAAATCTGTCATATGGACCGGTTACAAGAGCACGAGCCAAATTATTAAAAGAACAGGTGAATTTATTTCTCGCTGAATCACTTAATGTTATCTATGAGAATTTCATACTACCTAAAAATAATGTTTTGCTTGTGCTCAGATTTGAAGATTCAATAATGAACGGAGATGAAGGATATGAGGATGATGCGGGCATTCCTACGACTAGTTCTACTCGAGTACATGGGGACAAACTAATCAAGCCAGAAACAAGACGACCACTTCCAGGACCACCCCAGAGGTCTTCAGGACCTTCCTAGGACCTCCGTCCAGGACCTCCCCAGGACCTCCCTAGGACCAGTCCTATGACCAGGTCTTCGACCAGTCCTACGACACTCGATACTCAACATGAATAGTACTGGTCGTAGATAAGTTATAGTATATATCTTTTAGATGGGGTCGGTTGTGATCTTTCCATAACTGGATTAGGAAAGAATCTTTGTACAATATGTGAGTTAGAGATAGAATCGGCATTAAACCGTGTGTGAGTCGGCCGCACCCTTAGGTGCCAATATAAGGCTAGGGTTTTGCCCATTGTAGGACGAACCAGTTTATGCATAAGATTGAAACATAGCTATTGCTTGTTCTTTCAAACCAGAGTTCATGCGAGGACTTTGAGAGAGAATTGGGCGATCCATTGGTTCGTCCTGCACTTCATGGTCAAGATGTCATTCCATTGGGAATTGGGGGCTTGGCGATTGTCGCTAGTGGTCTCACGACGATCATCTATCCGGTGTGTTTTGGGCGATATCCAAAGAGTTGAGGGTTCGTGCATTGGCGCGAGGGTTCAACTAGTGACATCGACCACTTCGCATATCTATCTACGTTTCTCACTGAGAAGATTGGGCAACCCCCATATCATTGGCTCATCATCGACCGAACGGTGTCCAACAAGGTCCGATTACACCGCTCGGACACCCCATTCCATTGTGAAGTGCCTAGTGGTGTAAGTCAGGAACAATTCCACATTGCTTCAAATGATCACCAAATTCATGGCTCAAAATTCACCTCCACAATCGATCAGAAGATTTGATTGTCTTGCAAAGTCGATTTCAGACCTCACTTTAGAACTCCTTGAACTTTGCAAAGGATTCTGAGTTGTGCCTCATTAAATAGATATATCCATATCTACTATAGTCATCGGTAAAAGTAATGAAGTACTGAAAACCACCTCTAACTGTCGTGCTCATTGGTCCACACACATCATGTATGAGTGCCAACAAGTCGGATGCCCTCTCATTCCGACCAATGAAAGGTATCTTGGTCATCTTTCCGAGTAGGCAAGATTCGCTCGTTTCAAATGATTCCAAATCAAATAAGTTTAGAATTCCATCATCATGGAGCTTCTTCATGTGTTTCTCACTTATGTGACCCAAACGACAATGCCAAATAAAAGTGGAATTCATATCATTAGGCTGAAGCCTCTTTGCATTAATATTATAGACGGGTGCATCATCAAGATTTAAAATAAACAACCCATTCGAAATAGGAGCATAGCCATAAAACATCTCATTCAAAAATATAGAACAACTATTGTTCTCAATAATGAATTTATAACCCTCTGCCATCAAACATGAGGCAGAGATAATGTTTCTACTCATGGTTGGAACGTAATAACAATTATTCAATTCCATAATAAAACCTGAGGGCAAAACTTATGGCAAAGTCCCGACGGCTAATGCAGCAACCCTTGCTTTATTCCTGACGCGAAGATCCATTTCACCCCTTGCAATTTTCCTACTCTTTGTTAGACTCTACATCGAATTGCAAATATGTGCAACCGATATGGTATCAAATACCCAAGAGTTAACAGAAGAGTCAGCAAGAAAAACATCTATAACATTAATACCTGAAGTGGAATGTTTAGTCCCACCATTCTTTTTAGATCAGCTAGGTATTTCTTGCGGTTCCTTTTCCAATGGCCTAGCTCCTTGCAGTAAAAATATTCATTCTCTTGAGTCGGGCTAGACTTAGTCTTGGGCTTAGGCTTGTTAGTTTGGATCTTATCCAAAACTTTAGTCTTGCCCTTACCTTTGACCCAAGTCTTAGCCTTCTTCTTGAAGCTTGTACTCTTTTGCACCATCATCACATGACTGTTGCCTTTTTAATGCTGTCCTCTACAATCTCAAGCATCATATGCAGTTCGGTGAGATTCTTATCTAAGCCATTCATATGGAAGTTCAGAATGAACTGCCCATAGCTTGCAGGTAGTGAAGCAAGAATCAAATCTGTAGCCAACTCTTGGCTAAGTGGAAAACCAAGTTTTTCCAACCTCTATGTGTAACCAACCATCTTGATTACATGTGGGCTCACTAGACTACCCTCAACTAGCTTACTTTCAAACAATTTCTTTGAGATCTCATATCTCTCAGTTCTTGCTTGTGTCTCAAATATGCCTTTGAGCGCCACGATCATATCATAGGCCTTGATGTTCTCAAACTACTTCTGAAGGTCTAAGTTCATCGCAACAAACATGAGACAGCTAACATCAAGGATTCATCACATGCCTTTTATAGGCGGTTTTAAGTGTAGCGCAAAGATTTTCAAAGCAGCACATCGGAATTGGTTCCTCTAGAACATGTTCCTTTTATCTTGCCTAAGAACAATTCTTACACTACTACGTAAAGGCTAATATCGACGCCTCATCACAGACGGTTGACCAAAACCGTCGGTATAGATTCAATCACTGCACGGTTTTGGTTTAGAGACCGCTCAGGCATCGGGTCGCGCTTAAAAACCGCTCGTGAAGAGGCAATATCACGACGGTTCATTTTGAAAACTGTCAGGAAGTATCACAGACGGCTCAACACGAACCGTCGTGATACTGAACCGCTCGTGATATTAATCAAGATCACGCACGGTTTTAAACACAACCGTCGCGGAAGTATCACGCACGGTTCAACAAGAACCGCTTGTGATATTAATTAGTATCACGACGGTTCTTAACAATAACCGCTCGCGATAATATCGCCATACTCCACTTTGTCGCCGCCATCGCTTCGCCTCCCGCGCGCCTCTTCATCGCCGGCGGTGCGCTCATTCGCCGCCAATCCGCTTCGGCTCTCGCGCGCGTCTCTTCGCCTCACGCCCGAATTTATTCCTTGTTTGATATAAAAGGATCATCCGCCATCCAAGATGATCATCCCCACATACTTATAAAATTAAAAACGTAAATGGCTGCCTCTTCCTCGTCAGCGCAGACCGATGGCCTTCCGCCTCACTTGACGAGCACCTCTCGGTGTAGGTTGAATCGGTTGCGGAAGAACACTGCTTTGATCAACAGTGTCTTCACTCCTCCGCCGGGCGGAGAATTTGCCAGAGCGGTGACGCCACCTTCCGCCGCCTTGACATCCTCCTCCGCCGTGTCTTCCGGTGATCTCCCACTTTCGGTAGCATCTGGCGTCATCGACGTAGTCCTCCAAAACGACGCTGCACGCCTCTGTGAGGCTTGCCGTCACTTGGATCAGAAATCGAGGCGGCAGCGCATCGACACGACCGGGCCGATACCCTCAAGCAAGGGAAGAGAGCCTATGGGCTCAATTCTTCTTGGTTCAATACCGAGGGTCTTGGAGACACTTGAACGAAGGGCGTCGTGAAAGTGGACGATTTCGAGCTTCATTCGCCGATGATCGTGAACCGCCCAATGCCGACGCTGCCGCCTATGAAGTATTGAAGACGAGATAGCACCTACCTCCGCCACTAGAAAAACTTTGTTTTATTTATAGGTTTTTACTTTTTAAATCTTTTTGTAGTTTAACGCCATTACTGCTTGGCCATATATATGAAAATTCCAAAATGAAAAAAAAAGTTTGGAGGTGAAGTTACTATATTTAATTATATGTTGAATTATTATGCTCTCTCTATATATATATATATATCGAGACGGTTTTGTGGAAAACAAAATCTAGTTTGGAGGTGAAGTTACAATTAATATTAATTATATCGTAACGAGCGGCGTCAGCGGGTCGGGGTGGACGATTTCGAGCTTCGTCACGATCAGAACCGTCCGATGCCGACACCGCCACCTATGAAGTATTGCGAGATGGAGATAGCACCTACCTTCGCCACTAGAAAAACCTTGTTTAATTATAGGTTTCGCTTTTTAATATAAACATGTAATTTCTTCACATGTCATGTAAGTGTATATACTTGAGAAAAAAATATTTCACCGACGGTTCCATAATGGAACCGCTCGTGATATGGGATATATCACAGACGGCTCCATAATAGAACCGCTCGTGATATGTCCTTATATCACGCACGGTTCCATTATGGAACTGCTCGTGATGATATCACCGACGGTTCCATAATAGAACCGTCTCGATAAGTCTTTATAAGTAGGAGCTAGCATAGCTTGCCGCTAGGGTTTGCGCCTAACTCGCCACTCCCTCAGCCGCCTTACTCGTCCGTTCCTCCTCGCCGCCGCCGACGCCGCCTTATTCTTCCTGTCGCCGACGGTTAGCAGCATCTGGTGACATTGCAAAAGACACTCAGACGATAAGAGTGTCTTTTGCGGCGTCATCACAGCTACAACCACGGTGACGCCCAAACTCGTCACTCCTCGCCTCGGCCGCTAGGGTTTGCGCCGCCCTAACTCCGTTCCTCCCCACCTCGACGCCGCCGCCGACCTGCCGTTGCCGCCGCTCGACCCCTTTGCGCCCGCTAGGCCCTGGCCGGCTTTGCTTTCCCCATCCTCCTCTATTCTCCTCTAGATCTGTTAGCTTAATGTCTTTTGTTGAGTTTGATTTTTATGCATGAGCCTTAAGTTGTGTCCTCGATGTTTGTGTGATTTATGCAAGGTAAAGGAAATGGATGAGGGTTGTCTTTGGTGGTGGGGTCGCCACCGTGGTTCTTGTTGCACTAAGATCCCTCTGTCTCTACCCTCCTTGCTCTGGATGAAAATGGCTAGCTAGTGCTCTGCGATGGATGCCGAGGGCTACTCTTGGTGTGGTGGGTTTGGACACCCTTGGTCTTGTTCTCTTGTCGATGAACCGCTCAATGATGTTAATAGTCTTATGCTGAAATTGAATTGATAATTAGTTCATATTAATAGTCCCTTGCTCGTGATGTAATGATGTAAATAGTCCTATGCTGAAATTGAATTGATAATTAGTTCATATTAATAGTCCCTTGCTCGTGATGTAATGATGTAAATAGTCCTATGCTGAAATTGAATTGATAATTAGTTCATATTAATAGTCCTCTTCTTGTGTGATGTAATGATGTCAATAGTCTTATGCTGAAATTGAATTGATAATTAGTTCATATTAATAGTCCCTTGCTCGTGATGTAATGGTGTCAATAGTCTTATGCTGAAATTGAATTGATAATTAGTTCATATTAATAGTCCCCTTGTTCATGCCGGTCAAGTTCTCCTACCTCTTGCGTGCAGTCGCCCTACCATTCCATTCATAATCTCTTCTCTATAAAGTCTCCAAGCGGTGGTCGCTTGTGCCATTAAAACCGGCATCATATATATATTATATATATATTATTCGTGATCCTCACCACTTTCGGGGTCGTCCACGACATGATGAAGAATGAGGCGGTATCCACGGGCAATCTCATTGAGCCCTTGCAAGTATAAGAAGTATGGATGCAAAGAGCGGTCGGACATCCAATTACGGATTGGGCGTCGCTATGTTCGAAGTGACGTTGATGCTTAACTACTCGACCGAAGTGGCATCATGTATTAGCAACCAACAATTCTTGAGCATGTAATTGTCTTTAAAGCCAACAAGAACACCAAGCAACAAGTTGAGAATTCTTTTGAAATATGAGAATGGTTGCTTGGTGTTCTTGTTGGGTTTAAAGACTATTACATGCTCAAGAATGGTTAGTTGCTAATATATGATGCCACTTCCCACCGGAGTACACAAGATCAACGATATTTCTTCGAACATAGCGACGTCCAATCCTGTAATTGATGTCCGACCGCCTTCTTTGCATCCATATTTTTATATTTGCATGGGCTCAATGAGGTTGCCCGTGGCTACCGCCTCATCCTTCTCATGTCAAGGTGGACGATCCCCCAAAGTGGCCGAGAGACTACGTAACAATATATATGTAATATATATATATGATGCCGATGTAATGGTACAAGCACCACCGCTGGGCCTTTATAGAGAAATATCACAGATGAAGCAGCCACAAACCGCTCAGGATATCATATCACGCACGGTTTTAGCCACAAACCGCTCTGTGATATGTGATTATCCTGCACGGTTTGTGGCTAAAACCGCTCGGTGATAGTGATTATCACGCACGGTTTGTGGCTGAAACCGCTCTGTGATAGTGATTATCACGCATTTGCGGTTTGTGGCTAAAACCGTCGTGATATGTGATTATCACGCACGGCAGGTCAAACCGCTCGCGGATATGATATCACGCAGCGGTTTGTGGATGAAACCGCTCGTGATATATGTTATCGCAGACGGTTTGAACTATTAAACCGCCTGCGTGATGACCTCATGTCATCATCGACCTGATAAACTCGCACGGCTCACGAAACCGCTCGTGATGACGCTGAACCGCTCGTGAAAGCCTTTTCTGTAGTAGTGTTATGTTGTGGGACCAATCCGTAAAATTTGTTCCATTCAGTTTTTTCTTATCAAGTGTCGAACGTAATGCAAAACTGGATGTAGGTACAATAGTTGGTGCCATGTTCTACAACATAAAATATGCAAAGCTAAGACATATGTTCAAGAAAAGTAACTTCTATTAAACAATTTAATAAAGATACTCCCACTAAATACCATATCCCTCTTATGACAATTAGTGATTCAAGACCCATAATCAGTTAACCTACTAGTGAGCTTTGACATCACTGCTAGAAGATTAGTGAAATTGGTAAGCAACCCTTTACTAATCATATCTCTATATGACTCTTGTTGTTGGGAAGCATCTCTATGCTCTGGCACCCAACCCTTATGCCCTAAGGTCCATAACCGTTATGACGACCTTATCAAGTTAAACTAATGCTATGCGTGTAAGTGTTCGACACAAACCCATCTAGTCAAGGAATATTAATGGCACTCTGCTTTAGCAAGACCTACCATTAAAATATATGACTTTGGATGGTGCAGCTAATTGGGAGGGCATCAATTTAACTTAATATTATGTGAGAGAATTTTACTTCTACCATGTTAAAAGCATTCAAAGCAATGAAATAACATGCATAGAAATAAATGAACAGAAATTTGAAGACATTCACAGACAATCAAATTGCACTGTGATATAGTATGACCCTTCCACGTGGTGATCTCCATCACCGTGCTTCCTGTTCGCCATGTCTTCATGTGGCCAATTCCTCCAAGTACTCCCACTAAGCCATTACTCCTAATAGCACTAGTAATAAATTACAAGGAGTGAAAAAGCATTACAAGTCGACACACAGGCCGTTATACAAAAATAGATAACCTTGGGCTGCAATATGCATGACACGCAGGTCATGAACATTACACACATACGTGCATCTCATACATCATGGGTCATACTATTCACATCAATCCCTGCAAAAATAAGTTATGCATAGAATCCAATTCCATCGGGCGACATGAACACATACTACCTATAACACGCAGACGACATTACAAAGACGGCGGTCCCGCTTAGCCTTAGCGAGGCGGGTTCGAAGGCAAGGTTCTCGCTTGTCGAGGGCAGCGCTCTCAGAAATTTTTTTCAGAACATGAATCTTATTCATGTAACCGAGCCTTGGAAATCATCAGACTAATCATATTAACTCTATTCCGAACCAATCCGATCATTGCCTTGATATGACCACACACTACGGCATACTCCGATGATGTAATTCCGACCGGTAGGAGTGTTATGCAAGGTGGTCGTGAACAAGCATAAAAATGATCCGTCCTTTAGTTCATACCTCCTCGAGACCCAACTACTACCACTAAAACCGACGATCTTATCGATCAGGCCTAGATCGCTCCATCTATATGAAACGATCTAGGTTACTGCATCTTCCCACCAAGAATAGATCCAATCTACTACTACCACATAGCAAGTATATGTGACCGATCTAGATCAAAAACTACACAGGATGGCTCTGATACCACTGTTGGGGTACGGGTAGGCTACGATAGCTATAAATCAAAAAATTCTACCATGTAAACTAGGAAGCCAAGCAAGTAGATGATCACAGATCGTTACCACCAGACACGCAGAGCAGCGAAAGAAGAGTTGGAGCAGCCTGATCCAACGTAGAGCCCGTCGATATAGTGGTACCACAACTTCTTAGTTGGCCACGATTCCTAATAAAATCATTTGACCCCTAGTTTTTAACCCAGAAGACAGTTCTGTCATCTTCTAAACAGCAGGCATACTATTTTCATAACTTCTGTTCTATCCAACCAAAATCTGTGTTCTTGGACTCTCTAGAATCCTTAGACAGTTATCTACACTTTCAATGTAGAGCCAAAACCCTAATTAGTCCATTTACTGATTTTAATATACAATTTACCAAGATGCTGCGAAAAGACGACAACTCTCTTGACAGTAGGCTTACAAAATTCGTAACTCAAAATTTAATCATCCGATCGACATGATTAAATACTCTACGAAAAGTTAGAAAAATTCTCTATAATTATCTTGTAGATAACATCTTCAAATTACGCCTATATGGTACCCGAAATTATAGTACAAAAATACAATAGATTAAACCGATCTATTATTCGGTCCCTTGACTAGAAATTGCTAATACCCTCTCTAATCTCGATTTTTAATCTCTAATTAAATTAACAAAACAAAGAAAAAAATAACAGATCGTTACCCATACGACAAAAACCCAGATACCGACTTCTTCCTCCTAATTTTTCCCTTCTATTTTCTTTCCTGGCTTCTTCCTTAATTTTTACCTCCTACTGTGCCTCCTTATTTTCCTTGGCCTTACAGTATTGCATGCAAGTAACTAGCGTAAACAACACAACATGGATGCGGGTGCTAGGCTAGCTAGAAGCGGTACCGGCAGATGGAGTCCACGCGGTGGCCCAACAGCAACTAGCAGATGGCACTAGCACACGGCAATGAAGCGACGTGGGCGGTAAGACTCCGCGCTAAGGTAAGGTATATGATGGCGGAGTAGCAACATGGGCAGACGGGCAGTTGGCGCGCTGGGAATAGGCGACACGTGCCGGATGTGGGCGACGACAGCTGCAGATGGCGATAGCAACGGGGAAGTGCTGCAGACGGTGCACGGGGAAAACGAAAACCAAAGCGGGTAGGGTTTCTACATTTTTGATCATCCTCTTCCCTACGTCCCCCTTTACCACAGTAAGAATCAACTCCTCCCATACAATCCGTTTTAGAAAAACAACCTCTCTCTAAAATTCCAAAGCATTCCGTTTTCATGTATCCTTTTTTGTCTAATTATGCACAGGTCCTCAAGAGGGTTATTTTAGAATATTACATAGACTGACTAGCATTGAAAGAATATCTCGTTTCTGGGTTCTTGGGGTAGGACAAACGTTCGTGTACTGATTATCGATTTTTATCTTGATCAGGTGAATTGGCCATCATCCATGGAGTACACTGTTGAAATTAATCTTGTCATCAAATCTAGTTGTGTCATGCATTAGAGTTTGTCGTGCATTTATTAAGTCTAGTTGTCATGCATTAGAGTTTGACGTGCATTAAGTGGCTATACATGCATGCAAGTAGTACATGTGTTAGGGCATCTCCAATAGTTAGAGATAACCTTGTCTCTAACATATGCTACATCATCTTTAGAGACAACATCTTCAATAGATAGTCTCTAGCACACTCTCCAACATTTGTATTTTATAATTTTTCTTTGAAACGGTCCTACATGTCAACTAGAGCAGATTAATGTATCATATCTTGTTTCGCGTGCACGACCATCTCTTTAGGAAGAGACGGCCTATGCTCTCTCTCCTTCTCCTCTCTCCTCCACATAGGATTTTGCTGATGTGGCATAGCTAAGAGACGACAATAAATATACTATTGGAGATGCCCTTAGTGGGGAGGTTACATGTCATATTGTAGTGGAGTTAGTGGCCTACTTGAATGTGTTAGTGGGGAGGTTACATGTCATATTGTAGCTATAAAAAACATTGGAACCCGTTTGTAAAGTTGATTAGCAATGGAATAACAAAAGAGAGAAAAGACGCAAGTAGTTAGTGTAATGCCAGTAGAATGCAATGTGAGTAAAAGTAAAAATTGAGAATAAATTTTACCAAATTACCTCCCCACAGTAGAAAAGCCATTAGGAGAGGGAGAGGGGGGGGTAAGACCAAGCCCACTAGGCCAACATCTTCTCCCATCCCATTTCTTCCCCAACCAAACGCACCCCAAACCACCACCAGAGAAGCTCCCAACCGAGGGCAAGGTCACGGTCCCCACGAGCATCGTTGTCATCACTTCCCACCTCCTAACCGGCAGACCAGGTAGGCTACCCATTTCCGCCGTTCATTTTTATCCATCACGGTCGAGCAAGCATGACACAAGGCACAAGGGGAGGGGGTTAAGAATAGACTACTTGGGGGTGGAGCTCATAAGAGGCGGCGACGAGCGAGGAGGCGACCTGGGGTGAGGCCGTGCGGGCGAGGTGGTGAGGAGCAAGGCGGAGAGAAGCCATCGAGCGAGGCGGTCTTGGCGGACACCAGGCATGGCAGCAGGCGGCACTGATCCACAGCCGAGGCGGGAGAACCCGAGGGGAGGCACCGGAGGCCGATGGTGAGGCGGCAAGCTCGAGCGGCACGCTGGAGCGGTGCCAACGGGAGCAGGCGCTGGCCACCATGTCGCATGCACGGGGCCGCAGACCAGGCCGGGCCAAAGGGCGTAAGCACGGGCACGGGAGAGGCTAGCGGCGGTGAGTGCGAGAGGCAGCACCGGCGATGGCGCGAGCCACCAGGCTAGGCCGGGAGCAAGAGGAGGCGGCACCATACACCGGCCTTCGGCTGGGAGAATCACCGAGAGAGAGAGAGAGAGAATGAATGGGTGAGGAGGGGGAGATGAAGAGATAAAGGGAGACCGGGGGGATGGGTGCCGGCCGAGGAATGGAAAAGTAAAGAAGAAAAGGGGGAAAGAGAGAAAAGGATGGAGTGGAAAGAATTTAGGAGCGCACACCTAAATTTTTATTCGCAATATTAGACGACTTGATCTCTAATCTGTTATTATTTTGGGCATCGGGTCAGCAGGATAGTGCCCGGTGAGACGGGTTTGTTCGTGTCGGAATTGTGCGTAGGTCAATGACGTCCGTATGTGTACATATATTGCTATCATGTGTTGAGTCTGGTTGAATGCATGTTCAGGTGGAGGTTTTGGAATGGCGTCATCCGCATGTTACTCCGCTTCACTTGGTTAACATGCAAGTGCATGGTAGAGCGATAGCCTGTAAGTACTATGAAATATGTGATGTTTGCGTGATATGATAATGTTTATATGATGATGCTTACATGATAATGTTTATATGTTGATGGCAATAATGATGGGACAAGGTGAGCAATGAGACTACCTTGTTAATGATGAATCATGTTAATGACAATGGACATGTGCATTTACATCATGTAAATAATGCATGAGCTAGGTCGGTGAGAAAGTCATGTAACTATTTCGGTGAGGTCGGTGAGAAAGATACATGACTAATCCAATGTGCTCTAGATGAAGTCTTACATCTGTAGGGACTAGATAAAGTCCTACAATGTAGGGATCCCATCCTAACGAAGATGGAGGAAGAGTGTGTCATCGACAGGTGAACACTCCGCGATACCGGTATCAGCTGATGAGATTCATATCAACATGAGCATGATGGTGCATTCGCATATATGGGCAATGCAATGCGCAAATGAGCATGTAGGAAAATGATGCATTGCACTAGTGGAAAGTGAATGATGGAAATTATGATATGGTTATGTTATGTTTGTGTGGCAATGTTTATCATTTTGTTACGTGCTTGCTGAGTCTTCGGACTCACCCTTGTTTATTTTGGTGTTTAGGTGAACGACGAAGTTGAAAGGCATCGGGAAGGGATAATAGTACATCCACGTCACATGTAATTACTCATGCAAACCATCCTTTCTAGATATTCCACTTTTGTTGTTTTATGTCAAGTTGTTAAATTAGTTATGCAAAATTTGTAATGAATAATGTGTGGTGGTAGCATTTCGGGCCCAGAGGATGGGCCGGGGTGTTACAGTTAGGCATCACAAAACTCATATGTGTTCATCTTCTTGTGTGCGTGCGTTCCAGAGAGGAAACAGTGTGTGAGTTCTCTCTAGGAGCTTAGCCAACAATTGGTATCAAAGCTAGGGTTGAAGTAATACGACAATGGTGTGCCAGCCGATAGTGTGCTGGCGGGTGAGGTGAGCGGGCCGGTGGCAGTGCATGCTAGCACCACAGCATTTTTCCTTGGGCGCAAGCCTGAGCACATGCCCACAAAGGTGCTATGTAGAGCGGCGTTGGCGAGGTGTGACATGTGGAGATGCTTCTCGGTGATGGTTCATCGAGCAGTGGCACGCCAACACGGCTCCATGTGAGGAGTAGCAATGGTTTGGAGCGGTACGGGCGGTGCAGCTCGGAGGCCGGCTGCACTAGGCAGTGGGCTTGGTGGAGAATTGGGCGCTGGTAGGTGCGAGGGCCAGCGACGACCAGACAGCGCAATTTCGTCGGCGAGTGCATATAGTTGAGTCCATGCATGTTGCATGTGTGTGTGAATTCTTGTAAGTGTGTGTCCAAGTTCTCACATGTGTAAGCTCTAATCCGAGTCCTTGTCGCTGTCGAGTTGTGTCACCGGCGAAGGAGCTGAGATTGAGGTTGGGATCGCCAACAAGTTGTATCCCTGGCAGCAAATAGGTAGCGGTGATGTAGTTGAGTCCATCGTTGCAAGAAGAGCCACGTTGTTGAATGCCCAAGTCGTCAAGGTCAGAGTTGCCGGCAAGTCGTGTCATTGGCGGCAAGAGACGGCCGCGAAGGGAGGAAGAGAAGGGAAATATGTCCCTCTAGTACCATTTGTTCATGGGCAGCAACCGTGTTGCATGGTCATCAAGAAAAAGGTAATGCTTCTTTGAGATGCGTCGAAAGATTGGCCTTTCAGATGAGAAGCTTGATATGACAAGATTAAGGGGGGTGATTGTTGAAATTAGCTTTGTCGTCGAGTCTAGTTGGGTCATACATTAGTGTTTGCCATGCATTAAGTAGCTATACATGTATGCAAGTAGTACATGTGTTGGTGGGGAGGTTACATGTCATATTGTAGTGGAGGTAGTGGCATACTTGAATGTGTTAGTGGGGAGATTATATGTCATATTGTAGCTAGAAAAACATTTTAATCAGTTTGTAAAGTTGATTAGTAATGGAATAACAGAAGAAATAAAATACGTCAGTGGTTAGACATTGCAAAACTCATATGTGTTCATCTTCTTGTGTGCGTGTGTTCCAGAGAGGAAACAATGTTCGAGTTCTCTCCAGGGGCTGGGCTGACAAACTCCACATCCATGCTGGGTACATAGTCACGAGATGAACTCCTGAAGGCGGCTGCCACAAACGAAGTTGTTCCTGATATTGTCTATATTAGACACGGGAAGATAAACACTGTCGCCTGCAACATCTGTGAGCCTATCGGGTGCAAGGCCATTCCTGAGGGAGGGACGACCAGGGCGACTGCCCAGGGCCCACCAGAGCCAAGGGCCCCCGATCCTGATAAATCATACTACATATGCGTATACGTATATGTATAATTGTATATCATGTATATGCTCTATTGCTATGACTATATAACTACTAACTAGATTGAGGCATTGAGCTAGCCAGGAGGCAGGAGCCCAGGACATGGGCCTAAATCATTTAATCAGCAACTAAGGCCCACCCAACTAGTCAACTACTAAAGCGCCAACAGGCAACTCCCAGACCCAGTCTCCCATCCTATCGCTGATTGCTCCATGCCTAATGCCTCCATCCTTCTACAATGAAACCAACGCTGCCGCCTCCCTCACACCCTCATGAGTCACGCCTCACGGTCCCCCTTCCCCTCTTCTCCTCTTCCTCCGAAACAAAAGCCTGCCTGCCTCGTGGCCTTCCTAGTCCCCAGATCACCACCATTAATGGACGAGAGCCCAATCTCATGGATTTCCAACAAATTCGCCATCAATCCCTTCAATTTGCAACGGATCTACTCGAAATCAACTCATATAGCTGTTGCATACATGGTGCGTATTCTTGATTTTCTCCTTCCTTGATTCACTATTAAATACCACCACTCCTAGGCCCCTGCCAACATATACATTGTCAAAAACAAAATTCAGAGATTTATTGTAAGTTGTAACCGCAATTTCTTTTGGTTATAAAGATTTCCATTAGGTCTGAGAAAGGGACCAAAGGGTTAAATACAAGAGGATTGGAATTGCAAATTCTTGTTAGTTCGTGTTCGTGGTATGGTTTTATTTAGTTGATTCGACTCTTTAAGTTATGGTTTTGCACTTATTTTCTAAAGATCATGCAATGACGCTCATGCACTTCTCTATTTTTAGGACCTTTTTCACATATAGCATGGTTCAAGTTTTCCCTGGATTATTCTTGGCATTATTTCGGTATCTATCCAATTATCAAAATGCAGGTGCTTTTGTTCCTTATCTAAACCAACTTTTTGAAGGGATACGGGTAGGCTACGCTAGCCGACAATTCAAAAATTCTACCACGTAAATCAGGATGCCAAGCAAGAAAGAGATCATAGATCATTACCACCAGACACGCAGTGCAGTGGAAGAAGAGTTGGAGCAACCTGGTCCAACGAAGAGCGCATCGATGAAGTGGTCGTAGATGATCGGCCAGCATCCTCTCGAGTCAATCATCTCCTCCAGCAACCTCTGCAGTTCCTTTTGAAGATTGCGGATCATCCTCAAGTGCAACAGCAACCGTAGTAGCGCCTCTACAGTATCCACATGTCCAGGGAAGGAACACTGTACACTGGTGTGCTAGCACCAAGTCGCACGGAAAGGCTCTCAAGAAGATGGTGGCTTGGGTTTCAGTGTAACAACTCATGTGTATCTATGTTTCTCCTTTTCCCATAACCTCAAGCATCTTCTTATATAGTGCCCGTGACGGATCTTATCCGAACACATTTGACGAATCATATCCGTACTAGTTTGTTCCAACCCGTTAAGTGTGTGACCCGTTAGGTTCATGCGCAATCAGTTGTAACTTGGAAACTCCTTTCCGATCACGAGTCGCCAGCGGCTCCTAGCAGAACATAACGATTCCCGAATACACATGAATTATATAGGACAAACCTTAATGCAATATGATCTACGACCAAGTCCACATCACTAACGACCAGCTCATATCTCTATATGACCAGTTCACATATGGTCTCGACCAGTTCGTAACTCCTTATGAGTAGGTTTCGACCACTTAGTGATCATGTTCGACCAGCCTATGGCTTGCTCGTATCTCCATATGACTAGTCTATATCTGATCGAACTAAAAGACCTTCTCGTGTATTCTCCCTTTGCCTCATGATATCTGGTTGAACTCTAGGTGTGATATGTCGGATAACATCACGTTGTCGAACACTTCGACCACTAGTGGTATGGCCATGCACTTTCTTTATCCAATCATATCGAGGGGCCCAGAGATATCTCTCCTGTTATATTAGGAGGGGCAAATACCATATCCGACTAGTCACATTCCTCCGCATGTTTCACAGCATACCTGAAAGCTATTTTTATGACTACCCAGTTACGGAGTAGCGTTTGGCAACCCCAAAGTGTACTCTTACACATGTAGGAAACCATGCTAATCTTAGGTCTAAGGATTATACATTATCATTGCTTGAGACCAACTGACGACATATAGAATCATAACAATCTCAATAGTGTCTCAAGGTGGGTCAATCCAACTCCATGTTCTCTAACATGTGTTCACATTATTGATTCGATATCCCTATACCCATGACCGGTGAAACATGGTCATCAATCAATACATGTGCTGGTCGATAGGATCACTGATGTACTGATCAATGACATCCGACTAGGGATACTTTCAGAATAACATCATATATGTTAGAAGAGCGTCACCAATAAGTCACATACTTTTTAATCTTTATAACCAATGATTCATTCAAGGAACATAATAACATTTATTCAATAACTCATAAACATAAATGTGATGCAATTATCTCTATAATTGCCTCTAGGGCATATCACTAACACTTTTATACTATTGTATGGTAAGATGTCGTCTAGAAAGTATTTATCTGTAAGTGAAAAAAAAATAGAAACAAGTAGATGAGTTAATAGAATCGCATAAATGAGCCATTGACAAAAAAATTAGGATTAATACAAACCCTTCTAGGAATTCTAAGGAATTGGCTATAGTTAGTATTGAACAACAACCTAATAATGATTTAGATGAGAATAATGATACCAATAGGATGATAATAATTTGATATAAGAATAATGATAACAAGCATTTATATGTTTATGTTAGAATAAATAGCCTCCTATTTTATCTCGCCCTAGGACCTCCAGAGTGCCAGGAACGTCCCTGGTCGGGTGATCTGTATCGGCATTGTTACCTAGGTGGGGAATCATGACGCTGCTAATTAGGCCGTATGTCTTTCCTAGAACTGTTGTTTTTTTTCGTTTCTTCGGCATGGTGCCTTTTTTTGTGTCGATAGTTAGTTAGCAGTTCTTCCAGTGTCAGCTTTGCCCGAGCTGGCTCGGGAGGTGTATGTCATTCTTGTACCATCTGCCAACCTTGGAATCTCCTTTGGGCTTCACCCTTCTTTGTCTAGAATTTCCAACAGATCTTGATGATGACTCGACGGTAATCTTGAAGCTTTTTCCTTTGTCGGTCTTGGTTTCCTCAGTCACCTCTCGCGTCGTGTTTACCTCTTCTAGTTTCTCAATGATCACTTTTTTCTTGTTGGCCTCGTGATCCTTGTCTCTTTTGTCTTGACCAAGACCTCCTTTCCCTAGAAATCTATCATGTTGACAGGAAAGGCATCACTGTCCACCATCATGTTGTGCTCTTCAGCAAACTTTAATCGGATGTCTACAACAACCGATAGTATCTGCCGCCTGAAGATGTTGCAGTCATTGGTGTTGTGAATTTTACCTCTTCGATCCGATTCTTATTTGGAGATGGCTTTAATAGCGGACAAATAAATGGTTGGACTTGGAAAGTCTTGTGCAGTCAGCAGCAACAATATCCACTTCTCCGAAATCGGATTCCTCCTCTGAATCAGCAGTCAGGAAGTGTAGGACCCGGATTTTCTATTCCAATCCTTCTGCAAAAATACTGTGCTATTCTCTAGATCAGTAGATAGCACTCACAGACATATTATTGAATCATTTCATACATGGCGTAAATGAAATCATACTATTCGCTAATTTAACACATCAGAGTTTACATAGACCACATCGGGCCAATTTTTACAATAAGAACCGAACAAGCCAAGATTATATTACAAAAGTAGCGGAAGCGATGACAAAAGCAAAAGAGTGAGAGCACATCTCTCCACAGGCAAGCGACTGGGGAAACCCGTGTGCGTCCGATATTAACCAATGACTTGGATAATACTGGATGCACACAAGCACCAACGGACTCAACTGGACTGAGGCGAGACCTAGACTAAAAGAACTAAACTACTCCTCATCATCTCCTAAGCCTCCGACTTCTGGGTCCTCATAGTATTCGTTGTCTTCGAGATTTCCTACTTCTGAGGGTTTTGAGGGAAAGAGCGAGAATGAGCACAACGTTTGTACTCGCGAGCCAACACACAAGATGTAATAATATACATGCAAGGCTTAATAAGGATGGCTCGGGTTCTTTTATTTGCTAAATCAATGTTTTCAATTATGATAATTACAAATTCCTATCAATTAGCATTTTAACCAAATTACATTTTATTAAAGAGAGTAATTATGCAATATTTATAACAGTAGAGGCTACCTCCACCTTTATGTTTATTTGATTGGAGTTACCTCCACTTATTAACACCACTGAGTTCGAAAACCCAGGAAAATCCAATCTCAGGGCTAGGTGAGCCCACCATATTTTTCATACCACCCACAAATGTTTTTGAAATAGAACTATCTCTAGTTAAGTTCTCATGTCCGCCTTTGACCGTATGCGCGACTGTTTAAATAGGTTAGACTCTACAGAGGTTGTACACTGTATCCACAAGAGATAATCATACTCGTTACCCCACATAATTCTGTAGTCATTAGTTGAACGATCGTCAATTACCTCGCCCCTGCTGTCATCTCACCCATATGGGGTGTTCCCATTTGCGGTGGGTCCCATACGTTGTGCGGGATGTTTATCACCACGACTACCGTAGCTGGTAACTTCACCATAGGTGTCCCTTCCCAGCTCACACTTGCACTTCTTCACTCCTCCATCAGTGAGATGACTTTCAGGGTCCAATAAATTTACTAAGCTAAGTTACACTTTGCAGACTTGTTGTTGTACTTGTTTTACACGGGAGGTCATGACAAGATTAAGTCCTTAGGGTTATCTAGGCGGTTTATTTCATATACCATTCACAAAAAATATTCTTTGGGCTACATTAGGACCCACCATCATATCATTCATCATATCATCCATATCCAGATAGTAACAACAAGTTATAGGATTTTTAAGGAGTAAAATACATCAACTCAACCATCTCACTCATTTACCCACAATGACTGTCCAAAACCACTTTCATGTTTAAAAGATGATTATTAAGATATTTAATGTCCCCGTACTTAAGCAAGACTAACATGTCGCTTAGGTACAACCTATAATTAGTATTTACCATATAGTTACTAGGGTGACATAGAATAAGGGATTCAATTATCAAGAGATGACATATTAATTAATTAATTAATAATCAAATGGGTATTTAAGTACCTTAAGCTTTAACATACAATTGATTAAAGAATTAAAGCATGCAATTTTGGTAATTTAAATGAATATAATTTACATAAATTGTAGGCTCAATATGATCAAAGCATTGACTCACATGGAGTATAGGTAAGAGAGTCTTGATATTCTAGTGCTTGATCAAGTTGGAGATCTCCCGCGTCTTTGAATCTTAATCGGACGAATGTACCGGAAAAAGGAACAACAAGCAAAAGAAAACAAATAAATACACAATAATAATAAAAAAATAAACTCCAAATTAAAAAAGACCTATGCCATTAGCAAGATCTTGAATTAACAAAATTTTAGAAATAAATTTCATAATTTTTGGAGTTACGACGAGGGAGAATGGGATTTTTTAATTTCGGATTGGAATTAAACCCTAAAAGAAAATACAAGAAAAGGGGGAGGAGAGAGAGTCGATAGTGGGCCCATGGTGCAGCCTCACAAGAGCAAGGGAAACCTAGTAGACCGAGTCCACGCGTGTGGCACGCGCAAGTTCGCGTGAACCCGGCTCCGGCTACGGCCAGGCTCGCTTGGCAGCCTGAAAGGGGAGGGGTTAAGTGCAAATGACGGGTGGGCCCTTTGGCTAAAGACAGGAAGAGGGAGGTGCCTCAGCACGTAGGGGAACCAGGGGAGGCACTCGGGCGGCACTGGGTGCGGTGGCGGCACCCCAGTGAGTGGGCGGCGGGGGGCAATGAAGCAGGGCGACCGTTCCCAAGAGAGTAGTGACCCTATTGGTGGCGGCGCTGGAGAGGGGCAGGAGCGGCGGCGAGGCAAGAAGGTAGCGGTGGGCTGTAGAGCTTGGAAGCGCATGGCATTGCAACGGCGCGGCGACAAGGGTAGCACGCGCACGGGCCCCACGCGAGAAAGCCGGCGGGGTGGTCAGGGAGGCTTGGGGGCGGCCGAGGCGGTCCGGTGGTGGCGGACGGGGCGGAAGAGAGGGGCGCCGGTGGTGGAGGTCCTCGGCGGCGGAGAGGACAAAGGGAGGTAGGGGTGAGCTTCCTCGGCTCCGGTAGCACTTGATGACGGGGTCGGCGCAGCGGGAAGGTCGTCGGAGCGGCGAGGTGATGGTGAGGCGGCGCGGCGGAATAAAATGGGAGCGGTGGCGGGTTCTGTTGGGAGAGCTTACCGGAGACGAGTGGAGACGAGGCGAGGAACGAGAGGGGGCTGCGAGGCTACTTATAGGCGTCGGAGGAGGAAGGGAGCCGTTGGAGGGGCTCAGGCGCACGCACAGTCCCGAGGACGATGAGCATGGGTGGCTCTACACGGATGCGGCGGGGTGGGAGCTGGTGGGAGCAGGTGGGAGATGACGAGGGGGCGGCGGCTTGAAGGGCTAGCTGATGTGGGTGCGTGTGGGGGCATCACTAGGTGCAACAAGGATGACACGCCGACGGGACTTGATGAGGAGGAGGGCGCCAAAGTCGCGGTTGGCAGAGGAACGACGTGGCACTACTATAGAAAAGGTCTTCATAGGCGGTTCAAAAACGTCATCACAGACGGTTTCGTCAGCCGTCTGAGTTTATGGGTCAGCGATGACATGAAGTCATCACTGACGGTTTTCGAACCGTCCGTGAAGCACACTATCACAGACGTTTATTAACTCAGAACCGTCTGTGATTGCTAACTATCATAGACGGTTTGTGGCTGAAATCGTCTGTGATGAATGATATATCAAAGACGGTTTGTGACTGAAACCATCTGTGATGACTAATATATCACAAACGGTTTGTGGTCAAACCGCTCTGTGATGACTTTTTCTATAAAGCCTCCAAGCAAAGGATCGCTTGTACCTTTTAAAATAGGCATATATATATATATATATATATATATATATATATATATATATATATATATATATATATATATATATATATATATATATATTCTTAGTCCTCACCACTTTTGGGGGTCGTCCCACGCAAGATGAGGAGGATGAGACAAGAACTACTACCGTAATCCTCTTATTTCCGAATGTCTATATGTTTCCGAGTGTTTTATAGAACACTGGGACGAGAATTAAACACTCGGTAGAAATAACTTTCCCAAGTGTTTTCAATAACACTCGGGAGATCAAGTGTTTTTTTCTGCACTGCCTTTTGCCGCTAACCCCTCGTAGCGCGCCCATTTTTTCGCACTCTGCAGTGCCTTTTTTTCCCCACTCGATCCCTAATCCTCGTAGCCTCCCCATCCTCCTCTTCCTCCACCTCGCCACCGCCGCCTCCCCGCCCTCCTCCTCCTTCTCCTCACGATCCACCTCCTCTCATTGTCTTCCCTCCTCCTTTCCTCCTGGCCGGCCGCCTCCTCCGCCCATAGCATGACCACTCATTCTTCTTCTTCTCTACACTGCACCGCCTCCCTCCTCCTCCTCCTTTCCTCTCCCCGGTGCTTGCTCGTCAGATGGAGGCTCCATGGCGCCACCTCACTTGTTCCCTCGCCGCTGCAGTGTCATTGGCCGATGCTTGTCTGCCCGACCGCCTGCTCCCAAAGATCTCAAGGCATGCCTGCGTTTCACGATTCTCGCCCAGGTGCTTTGCCAGTGCTGCTTGTGCCCAGCCGGCTCGGCTTACTACTCGCTCACGCCAAAGAAAGACATCATGTGGTGGTGGAACAAAAATCCTTTTTTCCCAAATTGTTTGTGCCATGATGGAGCAAATGTGTTTGTTGCTCGTAAACCCTGAAATCTCTATTGTTTCAAGTGGATTGCTTTCTTTCACATTTGCTATGAAAACAAAAATCCCATAATGCATCGTTTCAAGTGTTTTTTTTTTTATGCGTTACGATCACGGAGGTCAGGAAGACATACACCATGGGGACGGCGTGCAAGGAGGGGTCGATATCGAATTATCCCACGAGCCATGGCGCCACCGTTTCGACAAGATTGAGAAACCGAAAATTCAAGTAGAGTTCCGGCTATGTGTTTCATTCATCGAGGTATATGACACTACTACGAAATGCTAATATCGACGCCTTCGATCACGCAGTTCATCGAAACCGCTCAGATAAAACACAATCTCGAGCGGTTTTGTTACCCACCGCTCGTGCGTGTTATTCTCCGCGCTAAAAACCGCTTAGAAGATGTCATATCACAGACGGTTCATGTTTGGAACCGCTCGCGATACTTCGAGACGGTTCCAAACATGAACCGTCTGTGATATCACCCAATATCACAGACGGTTTTTGGTTAGAACCGTCTGTGATACTTCACAGACGGTTCCAAACATGAACCGTCTGTGATATTGCCCAATATCACGAGCGGTTTTGTTAAAACCGTCCCGTGATAATTAACTCATCACGACGTATATATATAGCTCCGCCTCCCGCCAAAAACAGATATAGTCTTCTTGATCTCCATATCTCTGGCGCCACGATAGGTCCATCGCCGTTCTGCGTCCGGTTTGAGTACATCGCCTCACCTCACCGAGCCGAGGCCTGGTCCATTTCAGCCAGATATTGTCGCCGAGAGCTTGCCGCCGCCTCGTTTCACCGACGACCACCCACCAGCGCCTTGGACCTTCCCGACTTTCATTGACACCTTCCTCGTGATCGAGGTGAGATATTGAAGCATAATAAGCATCCTTTAATTTGAGTAGTTTCAGCGCACGCCAAATCGCTAGTTTCAGCGCTCCATGGGACATCACCGGTTTCGCCTCAGCGAGACCTTAGGGCCGAGAGCCACGACTATATAGCAATGCGATGTCACCCTAAGCCCAGCTTTGAGCTTCAAATTAATCCTCTTTTGTTTTTAATCATTTAGTTAATAAACTAACGAAGTCTATGACATGTGGGATCGCCATAGATTTTATAAATAAAATCATGAAATAAAAAATGAGTCACCGACAAGTAGGGCCCACATGTAAGTTAATAAAATCGAAAAAAATGTAAAATGAAAAAATCGTAATTAAGCCTCGTAAAATACGCTTTGAAAGTCATCACCCTTTTTTTATTTTCGGGGTTTTCAATCTTAACGCGGTGATGGACCGAAGTGGATGTACATCGAGAACCGTGTGAGTGAAGAGTACATTAATGGCGTGTCTGCGCTTACAAGAGTCCGCCGAGGAGGATATGTTGAATAAGGCGTAATATATGTACTTGTCCATGCATTGATCGCGAGAATCAAGATGTTTAACAACCGAAAGCGCAGATCAAGCACACTTGATTCAAGGTGTTTCAAAAGGGTTATACATGTTGGACCACCACGGTGAAGAGCATATTATACAGGAAGTCAACGATATGCATATTATACAGAAGTCAACGATATGTGCCGAATGTCGATTGTGGTTCCGATTCGGAATGATATTGATGTGTACCTAGCACCATTGATGGAAGATCTAAAAATACTGTGAATTGAAGGAATGCATGTATGGGATGCGATAAACGAGAGAACTTCACTTTACGCTCCTTGTTGTTCTCGCACCATAAATGATTATCCCGCCCTTGCTAATCTGTCGTGCCGAGTACAAAGGGGCCAAAGCTCAGACTCACCGCTTAGATGATACCGAGAGTGTGTGGTGAATCACTACAGAAACCGTGTACATGCGCCATCGAGGTTCCTTCGAGGGCTCACCCATACCGCAGATGAAGAAACAATTGACGGAGAGAAGGAGGACAGATTCAGCTCCAAGGCATTTAAGCGTAAAGAGGTCTATGATATGGTTAAGGATTTAGATGTTGTGCTTGGAAAGGGATGTAAATCGAGGACAAGTAAGAAGAACATGTGGAAGAAGAGATCAATATTTTGGGACTTACCTTATTGGGAGCACCTAGAAGTTCGCCCTTGATCGACGTCATGCATGTAGAGAAGAATGTATGTGACAGCTTGATTGGTCTCTTACTGAACATTCGTGACAAAACAAAGGATGGTGTCAACGCACGGCTTGACTTGGTTGATATGGACATCAGACCTGAGTTAGCACCAACAAGGACCGATAAAGGACTTAACGTGCCTTCCCCGCTTGTTACACTCTGTCCAAGGCCGAGAGAACCGAATCTGTGCTTGCTTGCATGGCGTGAAAGTTCCGTCCAAGCATTCGCCAACATGAAGAAACTTGTTTCGATAAAAGATTTGAAGTTAATTGGCATGAAGTCTCATGATTGTCATGTGTTGATGACACAAATGCTCCCTGTTGCAATTAGAAGTATTTTGCCGATCAAGGTCCGAGAGACAATCATGAGGCTGTGTTATTTTTTTAACACAATTGCTCAGAAGGTCATCGATCTCGAAGGACTAGATGCTCTGCAGGACGAGGTGGTGACGACACTATGTGATCTTGAGATGTATTTCCTCCGTGCTTTTTCGATATCATGGTCCATCTCATTGTTCATATTGTGAGGGAGATAAAGATGTGCGGGCCGTGTTCCTACGTAGCATGTACCCGTTCGAGAGGTTCATGGGAATTCTCAAGTCATATGTACGGAATCGATCTCGGCCAGAGGGCAGCATCGTCGAAGGTTATGCAACCAAGAGGTCATTGAGTTCTCGCCGATTATATGGCTCAGTCGAACCGATAGGTGTGCCTCGATCTCGCCATGAGGGGAGGCTCGAGGTATCGACCATCGGAAGGAAAGCAATCACTCCAAATATGGATGCGTATGCTCAAGCCCATTTCACTGTCTTGCAACACATGGTGAAGTGTCCTCAGATATCGACCAAAGACAAGGACGTGCTTGCAATGTAATCCGCCGCGCGGATGTTTGGATCACGAGACAACACAATGACGGTTCAACCAATGGTTGAAGGAGCGACTTGCTAGGAGCTCGTCAAGTGATATGTCGACATGGTTGGCAAAAGGGCCAACATTTACTGCTTGTAACATGGCGAGGATCGACATAAATGGGTACACATTCTATACGCAGCTCGGGATATAAAAAGCACTAACTGTATCAGCGGTGTCCGTGATAGATGCATTCAAGATCGATAATGAGGAGCTCCTACTATGGGCAAATAGAGGAGATATGGGAGCTCGACCACGTGCTTTTCAAGATCCCCTATTTCGTGCCGTTGGGTCCATCTCCCACAGTGAAGGTCGACAGCAAATGCAGCGTCACTACTGTGGACCTCGAACGTGTCGGATACAAAGACGAACCATTTGTCTCAAGCTAACCAAGTTGTTCAAGTCTTCTATGTTACCGAATTCGCAAATAAGAAGCGCCACGTAGTTCTTCATGGAAAAAGGAGGATTGTCGGAGTTGAGAATGTAGTGGACGAGGAAGAATACAATCAATTTGACGAGTTGCCTCCTTTCGAAACGGCATAAGGGTCGAGGAAGAAGAACATGACTAAACTAGCTACATACGCGCCGATCATCATGAAGGGCTAATTTTAAAGATTAATTGAACAATGTGTATATGTATATACATTCCGATGAATGGTTAATTTTAGTTCATTTGAGTTAATTAATTGATTTGTACCGTGAAATGGATGTGATTGTTTCTCAAATGAATGTGAATTGATGTATATACATGTACTTGTTGTCTTTTTCGCTTGTTTCAGAGGGCATGGCTAGCATTCCCCGAGGCTAGCCAATAAACAGATCGATCTAGATATTAACCAATACAAAATAATATCACGCACGGTTTGAACTACGCATCGTCTCACATGTATATCATGCACGGTTGTTTATCAAAACCGCTCGCTATATATATCATGACGGTTGTTTATTAACACCGCTCGTGATACATCATATATCACTGCAGCGGTTCTAAGTTAGAACCGCTCAGGATGATATCACATATCATGACGGTTGTTTATTAAAACCGTTTGTGATACATCACATATCACAGACGGTTCTAAGTTAGAACCGTCTGTGATAGTGTGTATCACAGACGGTTCTAATTTAGAACCGTCTGTGATGTCCATCTTTACATTCGGACTCTAGCTAGGGTTTGCCGCACCCGCCACTCTCAAACGATTAAGTTTCTCAACTCCTCTCGCTCTCCCTCCTCCCCCGAGCCCGCCGCCACCGTCCTCGACGCCTCCTCGAGCCCAGCGCCACTCCTCCCGATCCCGTCGCTGACGCCTCCTCCTCCAGCCAGCGCGCCTCCCCGAGCCCGCTGAGTCTCCTCCTAGCCCAAGCGCCTCCCCGAGCCCATCCTCGCCTCCGCCCGAGCCGCCGCCTCCTCCTCCCGAGCTCCTAAGCCCTCCCCTTCGACAGCCGCCGCCTTTTGCTCAGATCGCCTCCTCGTCCTTCTCCTCGACGCCTAAAGGTAACCAATGCCGAAGTTACCGATCGACCCCGTGCCCCTTTCCTAACTATTTCTATCAATAATCTGTCATGGTCCTTCATGATAATTGTACTTGTTTTAGGAATTTGTATTTGTTCTAGTCGCTTATTCATATGGTATTTGTTTTGATACTACTATCGAATACATTGCAATGTGGTGTGGTGGGCTTGAGATGAATGCTCTGTGATGATAATAGTCTTGTATCTTGAAATTGTTTTGATAATCGGGTTTGTACTTGAGCTCTAATTGGAATGCTTACTCTACATCCGATAGCAATATCAAAATGTTAAATCTTAGCTTTATGTCGATTTCATTTGTTCACATGATGTTCTATTTCTGTGAAGATGTCTTCCGCTCATTCCGAGTCGCGCCGCCTCATGTGTCTCGATGATGCACCATCCTGCGGAACAATATCCAACCGGTAGAAGAAGAAGAATATCGAAAAGGCCCACGGGCCGATTTACCATCACGGAGGTCGATCACCGGGACCCCTATCAATCTCGCCGAAAGCAGCCCGTGATTCGGAGAATGGTCGGAATAGTTGCACGGAACGGGTCAAGATCACCTACGATTCGTGGAAGGTGGTGCCCGACCATTGAAAACTCGGCCGCCGGCGGAAATTTTGCATCGCTCGAGATCCCAGAGAACTCACCGACTCAGGCGACGACACAGCGCTGTTACAGCGGCAAAGCGGAAGAACTTCAAGAGCACGCTTGTCAAGAACTACATGGAGAAGGATCTGCCGCCTTCCACAAGTATCTACTTGGAAGAGTCTGGCCGAAGTTTGTGGCGAAGAAGACGACAGATGAATTTAAGAGTGAAAGTGCGGCGCACACGGCCCTCCAGCAAAAACAAGCACCCCACGCACTCGCACTGGCTGGGTATGCGTAAAGCCCGATATGGAGGATCAGAACAAAGAAAGCGCTTTGAATCTCTCCCCGCTATTTCCCGAGATCACCGATGCGCGCTACCGACAAAGGGTTATTTGCGAGGTTATCTATTCGCCTACGGGAAGTGTACTTTCCAAACTCAAGACCGTGAAGTGTCCCAACGCCTGTAAGATATCGAACTACCTAGTTTGTAATTACTCCATAACTTCATAGGAAGTGAAATGACATGTCGGGCTATATTGCGATAACGCTGAGTGCACAATCTTCCCAAGGCTCATTCCAGCAGATAGGGAGAAAGATATACTCTTCTGGCCCTAGGAAACAAGGAGCATCCGGTCGCACGAGAGGCGCTGGTGTTTTTGTTACATGGGAACAATGGTTCCAAGCGGATCAGGATCGCATCGAGTAGGAGGAGAGCCAAAGCCGAGCACGATGCAAAGCTACGAGAGGATCTTCGCATCCTCGAGATGAGCTCACCAAAAAATCAGAGCGGAGGTCTGAAAAGTCACACAGAGGTCACTCAACTTTGAGGAAAGGATTCGTATGCTCGAGCAAAAGCAGAAAGAGACTTTTGAGGAAAGGATTAGGGATTGCAAATGCCAAGTCATGGAAGCCCCTACCCCTACTATACCGCTAGCCACCCAAACATCCGAGTAGTCATGGCGTCCAACCCTAACCCTACCACAATAGGTGATGACAGATTTTCCGTCGATGACATACGTGTAATAATTATTATCTCCGAATGCTCAATCCATTGATAAGCTCGCTGGAGTAGCTAATTTTGTACCGCTATGTACGAGGTGGCTACGGCGCAAGCTCCAAGTGAGATATGTCTCTGCTGTTCTAGATGTCGCTTGGGGCGGTGTATCCATTCGGCATCGGAGCTTTGGTGCACGGTGCAAATCTAGCGCCGGTTTCGCAAAAGTGAATGTGGGACGGTGTTTGTGCCAATTTCGAGGCCGCCCCAATCGAAAATTCCCCAAACGATGAGGTCATGGTCACGGTAGGCTACGATAGCTACAAACAAAAATTTCTACCACGTAAACCAGAAGCCATGCAAGTAGATGATCATAGATCGTTACCACCAGACGCCGCAGTATCAAAGGCGGAAGAAGGGTTGGAGCAGCCCGTCCAACGAAGAGCGCTGCCGATGTAGTGGTCGAGTCGATCGTCCAACGCCCAAAGAAGTCGATGTAGTGGTCGAGTCGATCGCTCCTCCAAAGAACGCCTCGCAGTTCCTTGTCAAGATCGCGGATCGCCCTCAAGCACAACAATCGTAGTAGCGCCTCTACGGTATCCACACGCCCGTGGAAGGAACAACCAACGCCGGTGTGCAAAGACCAAGTCGCACGGTGGAGCTCTCAGAAGATGGTGGCTAGGGTTTCGTGGTGTTTCACGCATGTCACCCAATGCCTCATGCATCTCCTTATATAGTGCTCGTGGACGGATCCTATCCGACATCGCCATTTAATCGTATTCGCATCGGGTTTGTTCCAACCTCGCTAGTGTGTGACCAGAGGTTCATGTGTAGTTCGGTTGTGACTGAAACCCTTTCCGACCACGAGTCGAAGTGCTCCTAGCAGTAACATATCGATTCCCTAATACACACAAATTATATCGGGACGTAACCTTAATGCAATATGATCTACGACCAGGTCTTCACCACTTACGACTAGGTCCTATCTCATATACGACCACTTCAGATGTGGTCACGCACTCAGTTCAGAACTCCCACTTACTTGTGTTACTGACCACTTCAGGATTACGCTCGACCACTCACGACTAGCTCAGATTTGCATACGACTCACCAGAATCGTCGACCGAGCGACCTACTGCGTGTATACCCCTTTGCCTCACGATGTCCGGGTTGAACTCTGTGAGATGTTGTGTCATCCATGGATCTGTTCAATACTTTCGATCGACGAGTATCGATAACTTTACGTGGTCGAACACTTCGACTACTAGTGGCATGGCCATGCACTTTCTTTATCCGATCACAACGAGGGCCCAGAGACATCTCTCTGTTATGTTAGGAGGGCAATCCATATCCGACCGGTCACATTCCTCTCCATGTTTCAGAAAGCATACCCGAAAGCTACCTTTATAACTACCCATTCATGTGTAGCGCTTTGGCAACCCTAAGAGTGCTCTTACACATGTAGGAAACCATGCCGATCTCGTGTCTAAGGATTATACATCATCATTGCTTGAGACCAACTAACGACACATAGATTCATAACAATCTCAATAGTGTCTCAAGGTGGGTCTTATCCAACATCATGTTCTCTAACATGTGTCCATATTATCGGTTTGATATCTCCATATCTATGACTCGTGAAACATAGTCATCAACCAATACATATGCTAGTCTATTCATATGTGTCCTCATATGTTTACGCATCACTGTGATAGTGTAAGAATAATTATTGCGCAGAAATATAGAGTTTCACAACCAAGTCACATACTTGATAATAAATATTAACAATATTATTCTAGGAACAAGATAACACATTATCCAATGTCATGAACATAATGAAATATAATCATCTCTATGATTGCCTCTAGGCATATTTCCAACAAGGTCATGACTCTAGGGCAAGCCGTTGGAACATTCATCCAAAGGCCCAAGGAGGACATCCGCACGGAGCTACCGCTCCGTTGTCAACTTCACGGAATGTCACCGCAACGCATCAAGTCCACGGACCTGACCGCACCTAAGCTACACCTGACCGACATGGCAAGGGCCCGCCGCATCACATGCATCTACATTCAGGCTTAGTCGACTCTTGTGAAGTCGACCTATACAAAGCCAGCAAGAAGGGCAAGGGCAAATCGAAGACGATCGAGTCCCTCTCGATATCCCCTTCTGCCGCTGGGTCTGAAATATAAGCGAGGCGAGCCGCTGTTTCGAGAAGTTAGACAAATTTTCTACCCTAGGACCGGATTGCACGGAATGGCATGCATGGTACATGGAACAATCCAACAAGCCGTTGATCAACGATGCTCGGGTGTCACCGTCAAGTTCAAGGAGCATCATTTTAACCACGGTATCAAGACGCCGCTCTTCACGGTGACCTTCGACGACTTGTTCTGTCTCTTCAACCTCGACGAGCTCGACGCCTCAATCATACGATGTCGACAATCGTAAGTGTGTACAATCACGGTCAATGTTCGGGGTAATATCGATAAATGTTATATATAACTCCTAGCTTTTGTATAATAGATACATGATCGTGAAGCCGAAAGAAGGAAATCACCGGTAGGTTTCTCGACCCACACGTTGTCTCCGAGCAAAGCATCATCACGTAATGCAACATTCGCCGAGAATTACGTTATAGATTTTTTCATGGCTCACCGCAACAAGGAATTCATACTTTTGCCCTACAACCGAAGTAAGTAGTGTTGCACTAATGGCTATACTTGTTGATTTGTACTTTATAAGCAACACTAACTTAGGTTTAATGACCATGCCGACATACCCGTAGGTTCCATTGGATTCTAATTGTAATTATACCAAAACGAAATACGTAATATACCTAGATTCCTACATAGGGCCACTCACAACTTCACAGCCTATCCGAGTTTAATCATCGTAAACACATTTCCTCCATAGAAACTCTATTGTAGTCTTTTCCTTCCTTTGTAATAGCTAAGGCTAACTTCTTGGAGTCACGAGGGTGTTCGACGTGTTACATGCTAAAGGATGGAATATCAAGGAAGGACGCCGCAACATGATCAAACATTCTGACTTGCTAGCTAGTACACATTAATCCTATATAACACTTCGTAGCAATGCCTCTTTAACTAACCAATTCTATTTTTGCGATTACCAAAGAATTACCGGCATAACGTCTGTGGATACTATGTTTGCCACAACATGCAACTACTCATCGGTTCCATGATCACCAATGATCCTCAAGTTTGTCAATCTTTCAACAATTATTTCATATATACTTACCAATTTATATAAACCCTAATTTAACCTTCATATCGACAAAGTTGCGAACATCACGAAATCATGGAACAGAGCGAGCTCATAAAATTGATCACACCTTGCGGCATTCTCGAACACACGGTCATAAATCCAAA
Source organism: Phyllostachys edulis (assembly GCA_036346405.1). Classification (NCBI taxonomy): domain Eukaryota; kingdom Viridiplantae; phylum Streptophyta; class Magnoliopsida; order Poales; family Poaceae; genus Phyllostachys; species Phyllostachys edulis. Next base: position 45,522,200 of record CM070556.1, read on the forward strand.
TGGGAGTTTCCAAGGTAGCGATTGAACTTGATTGAGATAGATTGAACATAATGGTACATGTGTGTAAATTAATGTACATTAATGGTTAATTTTAGTTAATTGATTTGTGAATTGATGTGTGCTTGTTTCTGAAATGAATGCAATTTTGATGTGCTTCAAATGAATGAGAATTGGATGTGCTTGTTTCAGAGGGCATGGCTAGCATTTCTCGAGGCTAGCCAATAAATGTAAATAGATTTAGTATGTAAAGACTACCCGATGATTCAGATGAAACCGTCGTGATAGTCGATACCATAGACGGTTCAGATGAAACCGTCAGCGATGATCAACTACCACGAGCGGTGCAGATGAAACCGCTCGTGATAGTTTACTACCACGCAGCGGTGCCAGATATGAAACCGCCACTATCACAAACGGTTTCATATACGCATCGCTTCGGTAGTCGATTATCACGCACGGTTTCATCTACATGATCGCTCATGGTAGCTTCATCATCACAGATGGTTTCATCTACGGACCGCTCGTGGTAGTCAATATCACGCACGGTTTTATCTACGGACCGTCTGTGGTAGTCGATTATCACGCATTTGGTTGCATCTACGCACCGCCTCGTGATAGTATGTATTACAAACGGTTCAAACCGTCTGTGATGACCATTAGCATTATCGATTATAAACTCGCACGGCTCACTTAACCGCTCTGGTGATGGCGCTTTTGAACCGCTCAGAAGGTCTTTTTACGTAGTAGTGTGATCTCGCTTCAAATTTGATTGAATGGAGTGGACCAAGTGACTATTGATGATGTCTATCGCTTTTTATACAATTTAAGCTGCTCAAATTTGATTGAATGGAGTGGACCAAGAGGTGAGGGATTTGCTTGATCCTCGCCGTCATTGTTGTTAGCAAAATTTTGAATGGCAATGGACATGCCGAAAAGTGTCTCGTGCTGTGGAAACCTCTTGTGCAGATCCGAGAAGCGTCAAATGGGGTCATAACGCCCAATAGATCAATGTATGCATGTCAAGATTTTTATGTTCTCGCGGTTTAGCTGCTATGTTTTTTCAATATATAAGTAAAGTACATGTGGCGGCTCTGGGTGGTGACAGATTGTTAAGACTATAAGAAAAATCTAGTCAAAAACATTTATTTGCGAAGCTTTACATTTTCACAAAGAAGGCTTGGCATGTTCAATTATCTTTCCTCAAGTATTATGGTCTTTGATAACACAAGGCTTGAGTTGCGAGCAAGGTGCAAAGATGAAACTTGTACAACCACGAGTCAGCTTGATCATTTTAACCGATCTAAAGGTGACTCCATTGTTTTCCCTATCGCTACACCTTATTAATAAGTTTTACAACGTTAGAATGATCGCCGCAGCTTGCTTGAATTTGTGTCACATGGCTTTGCACATGGAACAAAGGAGAGAGGACTCCTTGATTGGTGGTACCTTGGAGATGACCAATAGGTTCTGTTTCAAATCTTGACAAGAAATATCATCGCTTAATGATTATATGATCAAAATATTATGAATTGATGAATAAACATGTATACGCAATAAATTTACATATTTTCTTCACCTGCTCTGAATAGAACATCATGGAATAGCATTAATTGATTGGCCATATATTTGTTTTCCTAATGACAGTTTATACATTGTATAAAATCAGTTGTAAAAAGAAAATTCCTTCAAATACATAATATATTTGACAGACAGCGGCCGATATGTCACATACTCAAGTTTGACATGGTTTATCATAAGGTCACTTTACATGACATAAACTATCACGTTTCTTTCTCTTGTATTCTGTAAGAGAATGCTTAACTCCTATGTCATCGTCCAATATTTTCAGATCATTTGGAAGCTTTCAAGTTGTATCTCAGGTAAGACTCGAGGATTTCTTGTCGCATGGTTCTCGCATGATAGCAACCATTAACCAGAAGTTCAAATGAATTACATGGTTCTGCATGATACCATTCTTAGTATCTTAGTTGTTGTCATATTACTACTGATTTATATCTACTTCTTTCATTACAAGACTCCCTGGGTGGAAATAGCAAGACTGTAATGATATGTAATACGCCTTGTTGGAGATCATTTACCTTACTGGTCATAACATTTAGAATTATTAGTGCTGATTTATGATAATATATATTCACTCATCTTTGCCACTCATGCCGGATCAATGACAAGGTTGAATTCTCTAATATCTATTCAGTAAAATGTTGGCGATCGACGTCAAACTAAAGCTCCTCAAGTCTGCCTGGTACAATTCATTAATCGATTTTGAATCTTAGAAAGAAAAAATGATATATGTTTTAATTTTCCTCAATTTTTTCAAGATCAATCTTGACCTTGTTACTTTGAACTAAACGCAAAATAAGACCCCTACTTGCCACCCATAGTAGATTTGAGATGCCTATCATGTGACAACTTTCAACTGCTTAGAATAAATTTATGACAATTGTCCGTGTGCTCATACAAATATTGCAATCGTCTAAATAAATAGGATATTTCATATCTATTGTGGTCCTTCTAGCTAAGATAATTCATGTGCAACTATTTTTTCTAGCTAAGATCTTACTGATAACATTGACCTTCATTTATGCTTCTAGTACTATGTATTTATTGCTAATGAGCAATCTTATTGCACAATATTATGCTTAATCATATTGTCCATGTTACAACTATTAGGAACTGTTTTTTCTATTATCTTGTGTGTTGTAGATGTCAGAACCACTAAGATGTCATGTTACATATGTTATTCACTAAATAATGGAATGGTTCCTCTTTTCAGGTTTCAAGATGAAGCCATGAACATTGCTCTTGCTGGGATTGAAGCTATCTTATGGAATAATGAACTTCGTGTGGCATCGAGGATGCAATCTATGACTTTGTGATCAAGTGGGCTTGTGCTCAATACCCAAAATTGTATGTGTGAAATAAATGTCTTTTTGGGTGTATATATGTGAATGTTGTATTGTGAACTCGAACATTATGTCAATCTTGTTGAATTTATATATGTAATGATTTGTGGCTATTGATTGTTAATGAAACGCATTGTACGTACAAAATTAGTGCATATGCTGTTTGGGTATTTCCCGAGTGTCCTTAGTTGAATACACTCAGGAAAATTACTAATATGCATGCTTTTTGGACTGCCATGTGGCTAGATTTCCCGAGTGTCAACACTCGAAAGTATTCCGCTATTGTTGAACCCACAGCCAACTATTCTCCCGAGTGTCCGATGTTTCGAGTGTAAACCAAACACTCGAAATTTATTTTCCCGAGTGTAACTCTTGGAAACACCCGAAACCAGTTTTTCTGACTAAACACTCCCGAGTGGTTTTTCCCGACGGCCGACCCTCGGGAAATACTTTCCCGAGTGTTTTTGGGGCTTTCCCGAGTGTTTCGGACACTCGGGAAAGTAATGGAATCTGGTAGTGAACCACGGTCAACTTCATCGAGCCCATGCAAGTTTAAAAAGTACGGCTGTCAGGAGAGCGTCAGGACATCCAATTGCACGTTGTCGATACATGACACCACTTCCCGCCGGAGTACCTACGCGTCCACGTCACTTTCTTAAAGAACGACACGTACTCCATCTAGGAAGTGGCATCCCGTGACGCGAACCGTAATTGGATGTCCCGACTCTATCCTAGACTGCAGCTTTTTAAACTTGCACGGCTCGATGAAATTGCCCGTGGTCATTGCCTCATCCTCCTCATGTCATGTGGGCGACTAATTCCTAAAGTGGCCGAGGGACTTAGAACAATATATATATATATATATATATATATATATATATATATATGATGCCGGTTTTAAGGGCACAAATAGAGAAGATATTAGGAATGAAATGGTAGGACGAGAACTTGACTGGCATGAACACAGTTACACAGACAAAGGTGAAATAAATGACGAGAAGCAACGAATGACATCTTGACAAAATGATAAATCAACAACCGATGTTTTCCCTGCTTCTAACGGGCAAACGTTGCTTTGTCCTCAACCATCTTTGCACAGTTCGTCAATTCAATCTTACATAGATAACAATTGGGCTGATGAAGCTGATCAAGAGTTAGCTGGCTGACAACGTCTGGCTGATCCACCGCTTAATCAGGAATTCGGTATGGAACAAGTCTTAGAGGCTATTGGTGAAACGTTATGCATACAACCAAGAGGACGTATCCCAATCTATCAGAAGCCATAACCAAACTACGTAGACACCATCCAGTTTGCACATGGTTACAAGGTTCTAGACTTCACGAAATTCACAAGAGATGGTTAAAAATCTACGTTGGACAAAATCGGCTAATTCGTCGCACAACGCGGAGAGGCCGGTCTCAATCCTTCTGTACGTCTATTCTCATTATACCTGTCAGGTACGGTTTTCACATGATTTACCACGTTTCCGTACAATCCAGTTCACTTGGGCAGACATGGAACGAAAGTTTGACGAATACTTTCTACTCTGCGCTTGACCCACTCTTCGAGGCACGCATCTGGGGATTGGCTCAAGCTTTTATGGCATCTAGCGAAATATGGAAATCACCTCCAGATCTACCCATGCATCCAACTTTTACGCCGCAGACGAGGGACAACGTGAAGAGCGTTGCCCAACGGACGCACAAGGATCAGCTGCTTCTACGTCTACGATTTTGCCACAAGCTCCGTCGGCTCCTCTGCCTACGACTGTTAGGCAGATGTATGGGTATATACGGATGGAGCTTTGGTAGGAGAAGGAAGCAGTACTTCAGCGGGTGCTTTGAAGTTATCAGATCAAAACCTACCGACGGTTCCTTTTGTTGGTCTAAACCGAAGAAGAATCACGCTGATGTTGGTCTAAACTGAAGATGCACATATGCGAACACAATGGAACCCTAGAAGGCGAACACAAGAACATAATTTTTTTTTGTGCCGCTGGAACAACAACAGTTTTCCTGATTTTCTCTTGCTCTATTGCTCTTGTTCACAAAATCTGATTACTGAGACGCCCTTTTATTGAAAGCAAATGACTATTCGTATCCGGAAAGGATTCTACGTATCTTGAAGGGATATCACAAAATATCTAATATCCATAATGAATACTTCCTAAATACTATAGGATTACGGAAAACAAACGCTCCCTAAAATCTAAATATGCCATATACACAAAGATTACTTAACAATCACTCCCTAATCTTTGTGCACTTATTGACGCAGTCGGTCTCAACCATGACTTGTCCAACTGTTACTCAGCACAGGACGGTGAACACATCTCATCAATGTCCCAGACTCAACTCCATGGACTTGACTCAGGACGGCAAACACATCTCCTCAACATCCCGAACTCAACTCTACGGACTCAACTCAGGACGGCGAACACATCTCTCGACGTCCCGGACTCAACTCCAACTCGACTTAGGATTACAACTCACATAACTCGGTCATGAGTAGTGCTGGCTCGTCATCTTCTAGCTTATTTGCAAAATAAGCCTTCTCTTTTTTCTTCTTGGAACGACATTCTAAGGAAAAGTGTCCGTAGTCTAGATAATTATAGCATCTCACCTTGTCTTGTAGAATTTTCGATTCTTGCGACCTCGGCCACCACCACCATTAGAGCCACCGAAGGAGCCCTCGCCTTTGCCTTTCGACGATTGAGCCCCCCACTCGGCGCGGATTAATAGCAAGTGCTCATGTTCGCTGCCGCCAGATCCTCGGATCCGTTCCTCATACGCCTTCAATCGGCCAATCACCTCCTCAACCGTCATCACATTGAGGTCGCCAAACTACTCAATGGTGGAGACAATTTGCAAAAACATTTCGAGGATCGCCAAGGAACTTCCTTACAACATAGCTCTCCTCCATCTTGTCCCCCAAGGCTCAAATCTGGTTGACAATAGTCGCCAACCTCATGGCGAAGTCGTCGATTGACTCCCTCTCTTTCATGCACATCCCCTCGAACTCGTTCTCGAGGGTCTGCACTCGCGCTTCCTTGACACGATCGGTGCAAAGATGCAACGTCTTCAACGCCTCCCACACAGCTTTGGCCGTCTCCTTTTTGGCCCGTAGGAAGAGTGTTTCCTCCGGGAAACCTCCATAGATGGTCACCAATGCTATCTGATCCTTGCGTACATAAACGTTGCCGTCCTGGACCGCGTCCCACACTCCTTGAGCTCGCATATACACCTTCATGTTGATTGCCCATACTGCATAATTGCTCTTCGTGGGCATCGGATAATGCAGCGAGATGGCGAAACTCTCCTTCGCCATCACACCCGATGTCGCCTCGTCACTGGTAACACCACTTCCCGGAGAACGCGACATGATCTTGGGTATACACGGATCAAGAACTCAGGCTCTTATACCAATTATTGGCCCAAACCGAAGACAGACACACGCGAACACAATGGAACCCTAGAATGCGAACACAAGAAATTTTTTTGCGCCGCCGGAACAACAGCAACTTTTCTGATTTTCTTTTGCTCTATTGCTCTTGTTCACAAAATGTGATGACAGGGGTGCCCTTTCATTGAGAGCAAACAATTATTCGTATTCAGAAAGGATTCTACGTATTTTGAAGGGATACCACACAAACTCTAGTATCCATAAGGAATATTGTCTAAATACTGTAAGACTACGCAAAACAAACTCTCTCAAAATTTAAATATGACATATACACAAAGATTACCTAACAGTGATAGCGGCGGCAAGGGTAACAACGAGGATGCCAATTGTCAGCCAAACCGAGGAAGACTTAGCTGATCGGCAGAGCCTCTCTACACACGCACACGCTCAGCTAAGCCTTCCTCGCATAATTTGATCTTGCATCTCTAGGACACACGGATACATACTTGGACCGAAAACTCAGCTGCTAGTTGGACTCGACTTTCAACTTGGCTCACACACACTCGGCCGGAGATGGTGACACAACTCGAACACGTCTTGGACTCTTACTCATTGAGGCAGTTGTTCTCAACTACGACTTGCTCAACTGTTACTCAATACAGGAGGGCGAACATATCTCCTCAATGTCTCGGACTCAACTCCGCAGACTGAACTTAGGATGTCAAACATATCTCCTCAACATCCCGAACTGAACTCCGTGGACTCGACTCAGGACAGCGAATACATCTTCTCAACGTCCCGGACTCAACTCCATGAACACTACTCAGGACGGTGAACACATGTTCTCAACGTCGATCCCTAAGACCCGGATCTAGTTGACAATAGTCATCAACCTCATAACGAAGTTATCGATCGACTCCGTCTCTTTCATGTACATCCCATCGAACTTGCTCTTGAGGGTCCGCACTCGCGCTTCCTTGACACGATCGACACCAAGATGCATCATCTTCAACGCCTCCCACGCAGCTTTGGTCATCTCCTTTTCGGCCAGTAGGAAGAGCGTTTCCTCCGGGATGCCTCCATAGATGGCCGCCAAGGCCATCTGATCCATGCGCACATCGACGTTCTCGTCCTCGACCACGTCCCACACTCCTTAAGCGCACATGTACACCTTTATCTTGATTACCCATACTGCATAATTGCTCTTCATGAGCATCGGATAATGCAACGAGACGTTAGAACTATCCTTCTCCATCACACCCGGTGTCGCCCCGTCACCGGTGACACCACTTTCCGGAGAGTGTGGCATGATCTTAGGCATACACGGATCAAAAACTCAGGCTCTGATATTAATTGTTAGGCGGAACTAAAGAAGAATTATGCTGATCCGAAGACAAAGCAGACTGCTCGGCAGAGTGTTCGGCAAAACACTAACGCTGAAAGAACATCACGCTCGGAAACCAATCACGTACGTGTTGGACGAAGCACACACGCTAGGCAAAAGATAGTCTCGCTAGAAGATAGATACACACATACACTGCAGGCAAGCATCATGAATGAAGAAGCGACAAAACACTTATATGGTGTTGCATGCACTGCATGAAGCGCTTTCTTCTTTCTTTTTCTATTGCTTTTGACTCTGATTCTTACATTGCTTGCTCTCTTTAACTCATGTTGTTACAAGGCTCTTCTATGCCCTTATAAAGGCTAAGTATATGACCCACATACGGACTGAACTTCCCACTCAGATTCTATTGCTTTTACTACTTGGATATGGCCAGTAGACTTGAATGCGGCCACAAAAACTAAACTTAGAAACTAATATAAGATTATAGCTAACACCGTGCACCAGAATAAGTATTCTTAGCTGATAATTGTCAGAGATTCTCCCGTCAAACCTGTTATGAATAGCGCTTGTATTCATCATGAGGCCAATGGGCCAATATATATACAAGGACAGGTGTGGTATATATGCAGGTAACCCCTTATACAATGGGGAAATACACAGCCAATAATATACATCTAACACCACCCTCAAACTTATGGTGGATCAACAACATGAAGTTTGGAGAGATAGAAGCTGTGTTGGGCTCTGGTTTGCTCTTTTGTGAAGAAGTCTGCCAACTGAAATTCTGAAGGCACATATTCAAGAACAACAACCTGGTCCTGCACCTGTATTCGCATGTAAGAAGCATCAACACCAATATGCTTAGCAAGCTCATGCTTCACCGGATTGGTAGCAATGCTAATTGCCCCTATACTGTCAAATAAAAGAGGAGTGGGTGCTAAAACTGAAACATCAAAATCCTCAAGTAACCATCGTAGCCAAGTAACCTCCGCTGTCAACAAAGCCATAGCTTGTAACTCAGCCTCAGCACTCGAACGAGAAACTGTTGTCTACTTCTTATTCTTCCAAGCAATGAAAGAACCACCAAGGAAAACACAATAAGCAAGGAGACCGGTGATCAGAGTGATCACTAACCCAGGTGGCATCAGAATATGCCTGGAGTTGTAAAGAGTGGGAGCGAGGGAAAAACAGACAATAAGTGACGGTTCCACGAACATATCATAGAGCACGAAGAAGATGACTATAGTGGAGCTGAGTAGGAGGAGAAACAAACTGACTCAAGATATGCACACGGTATGAAATGTCAGGACGAGTGACACCTAGATAAACAAGACTCCCAACAAGGTGACGATAGCGTGTAGAATCAGCAAGAGGCTCACCATCAGTGGGCCAAAGATGAATATTAAGTTCCATAGGAGTCCCACCGGTGTACTGATCAGTAAGAGAAGCACGATCAAGAAGATCCTAAATATAATTTTCTTAAAACAGATAGAAGCCCTCAGGAGTAGAAATAACCTCAACCCCAAGAAATTAGCGAAGAGGACCCAGATCAGATATGAGAAACTGCTAAATAAGATGCTCCTTCACAAAGGCAATATACTGAGAATCATCTCTAGTAATGATCATATCATCAACACATAAAAGAAGCATCCGACCAGGAGGTGAAGTGTGAATAAAGAGAGCAGGATCATGAGCACTAGTAGAGAAATCCAGCTGCAGTGACAACAGAAGAGAAACAATCAAACTAGGCACGAGGAGCTTGCTTGAGACCGTAAAGAGATCGGTGAAGGTGACAAACCGTACCCTCGGGAGCAGAATACCCCGGTGGTGGCTGCATATAAACTTCTTCACGCAACTCACCGTTGAGAAAAGCATTCTTGACATCAAGCTGAGAGATGGACCATGCCTGAACAGACGCCACAGCAAGAAGAGTATGAACGGTGGTCATGTGAGCCACAGGAGCAAATGTCTCATCATAATCACGACCATGCTCCTGCTGAAAACTACATGCTACAAGACGAGCCTTGTAGCGCTCAAGAGAACCATCAGAGCGAGTCTTATTCTTGTAGACCCACTTGCACGTGAGAGGAGTAACACGTGTGGGAAAAGGGACAAGATCCCTAGTGCCAGTATGCTCAAGGGTAGTAATCTCCTCTACCATCGCATGTTGCCACTCCTGATGAACAGCAGCATCACAATAAGAAGTCAGTTCGGCAAGAGCCGCTAAACAAAGCGTGCAGGAGGCTGAATAGACTAACAATCACGTAGAGCATATCAAGGAAAGTGTAACATCTAAAAGTTTTGTTATCAAAATAAAAATAAATAAAGATATTATTTTATTGAATTTTCCGTCGTCAAGTTCTTTTCTTATTTTTTGTAATTTAAAAAAGAGTTTTCCTTGTTAAAAGAAGAAAAAAATTATTTAATTTCTTGGTTTTAAAATCAAAAAGAAAATTTATGGAGTTTTCTGGGATTTTATTGATTTAAAATGAAAAGTAAAATTTTAATTAATTTCGGAAGTTTAAAAGCTTTTCCCTAATAGTTTTAAAGCCAAAATAAATTATGTGCAAAAACTATTACTAATTATAAGTTGGAAATATTTTTATTAATTTCAAAATAATTCTAGGAATTTTTGTGAATTTTTCTAGAATTTTTGGACTCTATTTTCTATTTTCTAAAATCTATTTGATTTGTTGTTTAATCTGAATTAATTTCGAAATTTAAAAAAATTTATTTCCCACGCGGGTCACCCATCCAATGCTTCGCTTGGTCATGCCTCACTTAAACTCTACAAACCGTTGCATGTGCTGCCATCAATTGTGTTACTTTCAATTGGTTAGTAACTTCTCTTTTATTGTTTTATTTACTCCATTCTCTCTCCTATTCATCTTCTTCCCGAGAGTTTTCCTTTCTGTTCTTTTCTCCGTGTGCACTAATGGCTTCTTTGCCCGTCCACCTCCACTTCAGCCAAAAACTCCCGTTTTAATGCACTTAGTCGCTGCACTTAATCGTCGGACTTGTGTAATGGCTACCCCTTGATCTTCCACTCCCGGCCTCCCCTTGCCCTATAAATAGGAGCACAAGGTGCCCCTCTCCTCCCTCAACTCTTACCCAAGAGATCACCACCCCCTCTCCCTCTCGACCGGCCACCATTTCTTATTTTCTCCATGGTGCCAAGTTTGCTGTTGGCCAAAGCATGAAGACAATGAACAGTGAGAATTTTCTAGTCATCCATTTCATTCCTTTATACATACACATTTTATTCATTCCAAAATTTTTTTGTCCCACATGCAAACTCTAAATTCATTGATTCCTTCTCCTAAATTCATCCTTTAATTTTCAGTATTTATTTTATAATTTTTAGATTTTATTTAATTTCTGTCATTTATTCGGTTCATGTTGTGTGTCGTCGCTGCCGGCCGACCATACGTGTTCCACCACCACCGACCGCCACCGGCCATCTCCACCACCACGCCGCTTCTCCTCCCCTTCCCTTGATCCTGCCGAGCCATGAAGATCAAGCGGGCATTAATGGCTGAACTCCTCCTCAACCCTCTTTTCTCCTCATTCAAAGCATCAAAATTGATTTCGTTTGAAGCACCAAGACTGCATTAACCTCAACCACATTCTCAAACCATCAATTCTTGCCTCCTCCACTCCTTGCATTCATTATTATCATTTCTTCTTTCACTCCACGAACTAAAGTTTTAATCTCCTAGTATTTGAAGCATCACCCTCACACTATAAAAGGGCTACCACGTTCTCTTCACCAAGGCAGACCCCGTGCTAACCTCCCCCTCTCTACCAAAAATAGCTAGCTTGTGCAGCCGGTTCCTCCTTGCCTAGCCGAAAGCAGCCAAGCTCCCAAGATCGCTCTCTCCTTCCTTCCTCTCTTCTACCTCCAGCACCCGAGCACCATCCACCATTTTTGCCGCCGCAAGCTCTTCAAGGCTGCCATTTTCTCCACCAACACGTGTGCAATAAAGTGCATTAACATCCCATTTATCCACCGCTCTCAATGGCCGACCATCACTTCCTTTCTCATTTCTTTGCACACGAAGCATCAAAATTGATTCCGTCTAAAGCGAAACGTCCCCACTAACCTCACCCACATTACCATCCCATCAATTGCACGTTTTCTCCACTACATGCAATTAATTTTATGGTTTCCTTCGTTCTTTACTTCAACCTGAAACCGCTCATTTAATTCTTATGAGTTTCCTGTTAATTCAAGCACCTCCTCCCCTATATAAAGAGAGCCCCGGGAGCCCCTCATCTCACTCAACCCATTCCCTAAGATCTCCCATCTCCTTTCTTTCTCTCCTTGCGGGAATTTGTATTTCTTCGCCACTGGCCACAACCACCTTCACCGCCGATTGTGCCGTCGTCCGTCAATCTCCGATGATGTTGTCTACTCAAGGAGCTTCGCCACGTCGTGTCCTACCTCATGCACACCTCTTCTTCATTGGAGCACCATCACCACATTCACCTAAACGTCGTCGTCGCCTTCTTCTTCGTCACCGATGTTGACGCTCCGTTGCCACCATCTACTCCTTCGTGATCGACATCTCGTGGTCTACCTCGTGAGCGCATCATCTCCGCCGGAGCGACCCCGAAATGCCATCGCCACCTTGAATCGCACTCGTCGTCACACTTCTTCCTCGTCATCGACCTTTTCCGCTCGCCCTCTCGCCGTGAAGGTGCGCACCAAGTTCACCGTGTCACTCTCTTCATTTTGGTGTCACCCGCTCGCCTCGCCATGGCGCGTAGCGCCGGTGAGCTGGTAGCCGAGCGTCGCCGCTGTCGACCTGCGTAGTCAAAACCATTTTTCGATCGGTGGTCTTTAGCTCTTTTCGATCGGTGTGGTCGTAGCTCTTTCGACTAGTAGTCGAAGATCCTACGACCATTAGTCGTAATCCTCTTTCGACCAGTAATCGAAAATCCTACGCACCGGCGATACATACCGCTTACGACCATGCAACAGAATCTTCACACCACATGCAATGAAGCATTCTGACCAAGACTGATGTACAAGGATTCGTTGAATAGTACTCGAAACTCCTTTTTGAGTATTTTCTTTAGTTTTGATCTTCGAAAAGCCATATCTTCTTCATCCAAACTTCGATTCGTCGATTCAACTTCCTAAATTCATATAAAGTTGATACCTTTTTTATAGTATTTATTTTATAATTTTTGGATTTTATTTGAATGATATTTGAATTTAGATCGTTTACGCGTATAGATTTCGACGACTTCAGACAACCGGATTTCAACATCGTTTGAGAACAACGATTAATCAGGCAAGGTAAGTTATACCTTTGATCATATTTGAATCCTAGTATCTTAAATTATTTAAATTTCGTGTTAAATTATTATTGCATGCATATTTATATTGAAGTAATTTAAATTCCTATTTTAAAGTTATAGTTATTCCCAATTCCATTGTATAGCCAATCTTGTTATTGAAATTGTTACCCCTTGACACCATACAGGAAAATCTAGTTTATACAATAGTGTGACCTAGAACACTTTGGAAATATATATTCTCAGTCAAAGCTTAGACCAAAAATCTTGATTTGGGGGAATTTTATCCAAAAGTTCAACTATGATTTGAAGATGATTCTATGGTATTGTCTTTACTATAGAAATTTATAAAATGATTTGACTTGTTAAACAAAATAAAATTGGTTTGGACTTGGGCAAAATGGATGTTTGGATGGTGCATGTTGATGCACAGGATCGAGTCATTTCTATGATCGAGGCCCATGGGTTTATGTAAAGTCGCCCAAGTCGCTTAAGGACCGGTCTTCGATAAAGATCTTGCTAAGCCACATCGTACTACCACATGTTCTCGAAAGCTACTGGCACCAGATGTATGAGGACTCTTGAATTCGCTGACCTCCTTGTCCCGCCAAGATTAACCTTCTTGTCCAGCATCGCAGGCAAGGCTCAGGAGCTTCCGGGACGCCCATGACCTCCTCCGAGGAGATCCGAGCGCCCAAGACCTCCCTACGCTTATCGTGGCGGCCCTGCATTCTTCCCGGAGGTCTCTGGACGTTAGGACTAGGTCCTCCCTCTGACGATCTCGACCATCAAAGTCCTCCTTCATCCGACTGGCCCAGATTCTCCCCTGTGAGGTCTCCGGACGATGAGATCTTCCTCGGGAGATCGCTGAGGACCTCCCCGCAGTGATCTCGAGCCGCTTATGACCTCCCATGACAGGAACTCTTAAGTATAAACCTAAATAAGGTATAAACTTTAGAATTTCATATCTTTGTCGCTTTTAAATCCAAATGAGGTCGTTCAAATCTGGTTAAACTTGACTTTAATCCAAAAATGATTGTAAGTTGAGTTCAGCTCCAGAGCACAGTTTTGCCATTAGATTTTAAAACTCACTTTAAATATACACTCAAATTAATGCTTAACTTGTAAAATACATAACTAATGCTCAGAGATTATATTTGAGTGAGACCAACTTTGTTGGTTCCTCTATTTGAACTCACTGTGAAAATTAGTTTTGAGCATGTTATGTTATAAAAATGAGGACTTGTACATGATAATTTTGTTCAAGTTCTTGTTTTTGAAAAATTGTAGAAAGTGCGTTATTCATCTCATGAGGTGCTGGCTTTGCAGTAAAATCTCAGCCATTCTTTTCTAGAAAATGTTGCCTCGTGAATTAAATTAGTGAATAGTGAGCTTATATTATTAGGTTGAGCAGAATTGATTTCATCATATCTTTGCATTAAGAATCCAAATCAATTGGTTCTTGTTGGTAAATTCATGATAAATCATTGTCTTGCTGCTGTAGAAAATTCAGAGTGTTTGGACATTTGTGGTGATCCCGAGAGTGACCTCCGCCACAACTTGACCAGCCACAACAAGGCACGAGTGGGCGGGACACAGCTAACTAATTTGCAATGTTTCACCGTGGTCGTGCCATCCGGTTGCATGGGTGTCTTTTATGACCTACTTTTATGTATTCCCACCTGGCGCAAGAGGGGGGCTGACTCTGCGGGTTTCTATCCAAAGGGGGTGAACCTTAGTGAGGCAGGACTACGGTAGGATAAAGCTTTGTAAAGACCTTTACACATGGTCTAGATTGCTTACCTAAGGTAGTGAGCAGTGGTATCGACGGATGACAAACAAACTAGAGAATTCATGTCATGTGGATAAAGCTGTACCACCTCTGTAGAGTGTAAAACTATTCGAATAGCCATGTCCACAGTCATGGACATGTTTAGCATTTGCCACTTAAAGTTAGACTTTGGTTTTGGATTTCAAAAGTTTTGGACAAATGATTTTGGATAGTTTATCCAATTGGAAAATTAGGCGGTTAGCCATGTGATAGGAGGGTATCCATCACCATATTTCATATGGAGGTTATCCTACTATAAAACTTGAGAATTTATAAAATAAATTTTAGCTATAGAATAACTGCTTTGGAACTTAGTACTAATATTTAAAGAAAACATTGCTTTATGCAAACTCAACCAATAAGTCTTCCTTTGATATATCCTTGCATGCATTATAATATATTATTGGGTGTAACTTGCGAGCACGGAAGTTGTGCTCAGCCTTACTTAATGCAAATAAATTTCAGTGGAGAAGGACTTCGCTACCGGTTTGGATCTCGACGACTAGGCCGCTACCCTAGTCGATTGCCTGTGGCAGATCAGCTAGACTACACTACTTCTTCGTCTTCCGCTATGTTCTTTATTGTTGGCTTGTAAGCCTCTTTTGTAATAAACTCTGTTGATTATTAATAAAGTTGTGCGATTTATGGATGTTACCATATCTGTTTACTATGTGAACTAGCTACTAATCATGGGACTAGTTCAGAAATACACAGAGGATTTGGAGATGTTACTCTCGGGTCTGACAGAGAGGCAGAAGAAGATAAACCATCAGAAGAAGATGGCGCATCAGAAGAATCCTCAACTCGCGGACGACGAGTGTAGTAGAGAGGATAAGAAGGATGAAGGCTGTGATGGAGGTGTGGTGTCTATGGGGGTGGCAGGAAAAGTCAGGAAAGAAACAGCTCGACAAGAGATGCTGGAGTGGTGGAAGGAGAAGGATGAGGGTAGAAAGGACGAGACTAATCAAAAGTGACGTCGCGAGAAACCTGCATCTATCGGCCAACAGGATCCCAACAACGATACCCCTTATGCCCAGTGCTATAGCCCAAAAAAATGCACTCCACGGATTGAGCGGTCAGCTTGGTGCGCTCATGAGGGGCAAGAAGAACATAGCACATACACACCCAAAGAGGCGAAGAATAGAATAGTCAGGAGTCTTGCCATAGAGACGCTCAATCGATCCCACCTCAAGAGCAAAAAGAATGTCAATATTAATCGTAAAAGTAGCAAGAGAAACAAATTTCACTTCAAAAGTGTGGTGGGATAGTAGAAGCAAGCATAAGAGCACAGGCTATCTCAAGAAGATGACGATGCTTCCGTTCAGCCACACCGTTCTAGGCATAAGCACCAGGGCAATAAAACTGAGAGAGAGTGTCCTGCTCAGCAATATCGATGACCTCCTTTCGAAACGAAAGGAGTCGGACCCCATACATCAGAATGAACAAGATCAAAAGGACGTTGTGACATTGACTCACTGGAAGGATAAGGAAGTTGAAGCTATTTACTAAGCTTACAACCCTGAAAATTTAGAGAAACATCACTAGACACAGACCCTAAAAGACCACGGTGAAGTAAAGAAGATAGACGCGACCCACAAAGATGTCCCAAACGACGATGCCACTGAGTAAAAGGCGTAGTGGAGGATGCAGCAGAAGCAACGCGACAGTGGAGGTGACAAGACTGGCAGGGGCAGTAGAAGGGAGATGACGCCAGTCAAGCTCCCAGCGACACTATGAGTC
Source organism: Phyllostachys edulis (assembly GCA_036346405.1). Classification (NCBI taxonomy): domain Eukaryota; kingdom Viridiplantae; phylum Streptophyta; class Magnoliopsida; order Poales; family Poaceae; genus Phyllostachys; species Phyllostachys edulis. The sequence continues at coordinate 45,538,750 of CM070556.1, forward strand.
ACGGCGGCGAGGGCTAGTATGAACCAGAGTCCCCGTGTATCGATTCTAAACACAACAAGAATTAGAATCGAGAATAACATGATGACCATGATCAGTGAGCTGATCAGCAGATATGAGCTGCATGGTTAGTTTGGGAACATGAGAAATAGCACGAATATGAAAAGAGGAATTGGAAAGAGTGCCTCGTCCTGTGACAGAAAAGAGGTACCATCTACTGTCTGAACAGTGATAGGAGCAGCTAAAGGACGAATGGAAGTAAGACTAGTGGAATCAGGTGTCGTATGAAAGGAAGCATCAGAGTCAAGAATCCAAGGTGATATACCTGAGGAAGAAGTAGAAGGTGGACTCTCACTAGAAGACTGTGCAAAAGCAGCAATGCGACATAGTAGTGTGAGAAATTCTTGAGAATCAGAAGCACCAGAGCTCCCTTGAGAAGAGAAACCACTAGTGCCCTTTGGAGGATGGCCACCACGATGTAAATCCTTCTTATTCTTGTAGCAGAACTGTGCCTGATGTCCATCCTTGTTGCAATAGGTGCAGCGTATCCTACCAACAGTAGTTGTCACTGGTGAAGGCACCATTGATGAAGGAGGAGCTGGAGACGTAGCGGGTGTAGAAATTGGAGGAGCTGCTAGAATCGAAGGAAATGACAAAGGACGGCAAAGAAACCCACAACACGAAGGCAAATCTCTCAAGACGAACAATGCAAGGGGCTCCAACAAGGTCACACGAGGGTGTCAGGTTCAAGAATCGAGCACGAAGTCCGCTTGCATCACTCGGCCGTAGATGGGTGAAGAAGTCATAGATACGACGAAGCTCTAAGTGAGACTACTAACGCTGACAGCGCTAACACATGTGACAAACATCCAATCCCAAAGAATCAAGCTGACGCCATACTGCAGACAATTGGGCATAGAGCTCATCCACAGTTACATCTCCCTGCTATAGCGACTGCTCCCGATGCACAACAGAAAGATACAATGAATCACTAGACGGCTCGTAGTGGTTGCGCAGATGTGTCCACATTAACTGTGCTGAAGCTAAACCAACCACATCCCCAGTGAATTGCACCTCTATACTAGCATCCAGAATAGTAGAGGCACGAGCATCCTCATCAATCCATGTCTTGTAGGCAGCATACTGAGACTGAAAAGTCTCCATGGAATCCTCCGTGAGCCTCCACTCGAGCAACGACAGTGGCCTACCAGAGGCGGCCCCAAGGCACGGTTGGGGCGACGAGGCGGTGTTGGGCTTGGGCGATCGGCGATGAGTGACGCCCGGCTACGACGAAGATCGGGAGGCTCGGTTGGGGTGACACCGACGAGCGACGATGAGGAAGGCATTGGGCTCGGGCGAAGGGCGACGAGCAGCACTTGGCTGCGACGAGGACGAAGACAAGGTGACAAGCGTAGAGCAGAAGCAACGGGGCAACGGCAACCGGCAGCTGAGGAGGCCGACATCGATCACGTGACAAAACCCTAACCCTAACTTTGTTCTGATACCATGTTATGAATAGCGCTTGTATTCATCATGAGGTCAATGTGCCAATATATATACAAGTACAGGGGTGGCATATATGCAGGTAACCCCTTATACAATGGGGAAAATACACAGCCAATAATATACATCTAACAAAACCAACATCCGTTTTTCCTCAGATTGGACATGTCGACTACACACCCAACAGTTCTGCTCCTTATGGCGTCCAAGGTTACTCTCAATATCAGGCATCAGAGCCCATGGTACCGAGAGCACCCGAACACAGACTCGGGGGGCAGGCATCAACTCAAGTGTACCGACGAACGTCAACGAGTTGTTGATGAGCGCTTGGTGCAAAGATTGACTAATGAGGCCACTAAATTCTCTCTGAGAAACTTGATATATGCTCGGCTGAGAAGTGGGAGTTGTAGGAGGGATCAACGATGAATTAATCACAATGGGAAGGTCTTTGTTTGTTAGAACAACACTCCTATCGCGCTTTCTTGTGTAGTGACGCTGATATGTCTTCTTGAGCTCCTCGTATTTCTGGGCGACTTCCTTCCAGGGTTTGATTACCGGTTTTAATTTTTTACCAGGGATCACCGATAAAACCGATTCCAGCGATTTTTGCATGGGCACGGACTGTAGCTCAGTCATTAAGAACTAAATCACGGTTGTTAGGGCAAAGCAATGATTAGCTGTCGGTTTATTTAATGCTGTGAGTCACTGATACATGGGCCTCGACAAATAGTTAATGAACTCCATTTAAAACCTGGTTCGATTGATGAGTCAATGACACGCAGGTCCCACCGCATTTAAGTGCACAGTAAACCACCCGGTGGGCCATGCGCTGTGCGTATGGACCTTCGGTCTACGCACTGTTCTGTGAGCCTAGTCACTAACTAGTGGACCCCACATATCAGAATAATGAAAATCGGAAGAAAATAGAAAATACGCTTTTAGTTCTGAGGATATGCGCTTTCTCTGTTGGAAAGCATAAACCTCAATAAGTCCAGAGGATAAGATGTTTTTCTTACTAGAAAGCATAAACCACCATAGAACATATGAGAGAATATGCTTTCTCTGCTAGAAAGCATAAATCTCGGAAAATATGCTTTTGACATCATTTTTCTTTTTCTCTGGAATTTCCAAACCGAACCAAATTAAAACCTTAATAACTTTTGCATAAAAACTCCAAATGAGATGATTCTTTTTATAAATTCATCTAAAATCATACTCTACTAGAATATGGAAAAATATTTGGATTTGGTTATTGTTGAATTTATTTTGCATTATTTACTTCATTTTCGGCTCTTTCCGAAATAGACGTCGATTGCTTGAATGATATTTTCGACGATCAACCATCCTCATATTGACAAGGTGTTGAAGCAGTTCAATATGCAAGATTCCAAGAAAGGTTTCTTGCACATATCACATGGAACTAATATTAGCAAGAGTCAGTGTCCTTTGACACCTGATGAGCGAGACAAAATGAGTAGAATTCCATATGCTTCAGCTATTGGATCTATCATGTATGCCATGCTTTGTACGAGACCAAATGTGTCGTATGCTCTAAGTGTTATGAGAAAATATCAGTCAAATACAGGTGAAGGTCATTGGATAGCAGTCAAGAATATCCTTAAGTACTTAAGAAGGACTAAGGATGCATTTCTTGTCTATGATGGTGAGGAAGAGCTGTTCATAAATGATTACACCGATGCTACCATCCAAACTGACAAGGATGATTTCAGATCGCGGTCTAGGTTTGTGTTTTGTCTTAATGGAGGAGCAGTGAGCTAGAAAAATTCCAAGCAAGAAACAACTACTGATTCTACAATAGAGACTGAGTACATTGCGGCTTCCGAAACTACAAAAGAAATCATATGGATTAGGAAATTCATTAATAAACTGGGTGTGGTTTCTAGTGCTTCAAGTTCAATGGATCTCTACTGTGATAATAGTGGAGCCATTGCACAAGCTAAGGAGCCTAGATCGCATCAAAAATCCAAACACATACTTCGACGATATCACACTGTTCGTGAGATTGTTGAACGAGGTAATGTGAAGATATGCAAAGTGCACACGGATTTAAATATTGCTGATTCGTTGACAAAGCCTCTCCCGCAACCTAAGTATGAGGTGCACACAAGAGCCATGAGTATGAGATACCTGTATGATTGACTCTAGTGCAAGTGGGATACTGTTGGTGATATGCCCTAGAGGCAATCCTAGAGATGATTATATCACGTCTATGCTTATGAGTTATAGAATAAATGTTGTTATGTTCCTTGAATGAATCATCAGTTATAAAAATTAACAACTATGTGACTTGTTGGAGAAGCTCTTCAACTTATATGATGTCATTCTAAATGTATACCTGGTCGGATGTCACTAGTCGGGACACTAGTGACTTAACAACCACTACTACAGTAAGGTCTTCTTCACGCATGCTAAACATCATCACGCAGCGGTTTTATGAACTGCCCGAAGTTTATGGGTCGTTGATGACATGAGGTCATCATAGACGGTTTTCAAACCGCTCGTGATGCATACTATTACTGACATTTATTAATCGAGAACTGCTCAGGATAGTAATTATCACAAACGGTTTGTGGTCAAACCGCTCTGTGATGACTTTTCTCTATAAAGCCTCCAAGCAAAGGGTCGCTTGTGCCATTAAAATCGGCATCATATATATATATATATATATATATATATATATATATATATATATATATATATATATATATATATATATATATATATATATATATATATATATATATTACTTCATAGATTTGAGCCCATGCAAGTCATTTCGAAGTATGGACAATTGCAAGGAGATAATTTTTGAGGATCATTTTAATTACAACAAGAACACCAAGCAACCATTCTCACATTTCAAAAGAATTCTCAACTTGTTGCTTGGTTTTCTTGTTGGATTTAAAGACAATTACATGCTCAAGAATTGTTGGTTGCTAATAGATGATGCCACTTCCCAGTCAAAGTACCTACGTGTCCACGTCACTTTCTGAACATAGCGACGTCCAATTACCTATCGACAACATCTAAGTAATTGGATGTCCCGACGATCTCCTTGCATCCATACTTTTTAAACTTGCACGGGCTCGAAGAAGTTGCCCGTGGCTATCAAGCTTTCATCCTTCTCATGTCATGTGGACGATCCCGAAAGTGGCCGAGGACTATAACATATATATATATATATATATATATATATATATATATATATATATATATATATATATATATATATGATGCCGCTTTTAATGGCACAAGTACCACCGCTGAGATTTTATATAGAAGAGATTATGAATGGAATGGTAGGACGTACCTGGGATGCAAGGTAGGAGAACTTGACCGGCATGAACACAATTACACAAACAAATATGAAATGAATGGCGAGAGACGGGTGAAGAGGTGTTTTAGTAGTTTTTGACTCATTTGGTCTTGTTTTCGAATACAATACACACCAATTAATAAATAATTTGTATGTCAATTGTGGCTTTGCAAATTAGCCTAACCTTTACAAATATGAAAAGTTAATTGCAGCCAAGCCCTATCTGAACCACATCCAATGTAAGCCAACCAAGCACAAAGCTAGAACTGGCATCAATAACCCTTAGTATCCATCAGAGAGCATTAACCAAACCCACCATCCCCATTCATTTTGTCAATCTGAACCCACAAAGATGAACTAAGCAAGATGCATAGAATGCACATACACCAATAGCCCTCGCTTACATCACAAAGCAAGGGACTATTAATATGAACTAATTATCAATTCAATTTCAGCATAAGACTATTAACATCATTGAGCAGCTTCAACAGCCTAGCAAGGTGCCACTAGCCAACAAGCATCTGCATGATCATTGCATTCATTTATATTTATGATTTCTACTTTCTCTACATGTATGTATTACACATTTACAATATTTCTGCCATCACCATCAAGATCAACCAAAGAACTGACAACATCAAGAAGACAAGAAGGGTACTTACGCGTTAGTGGGAGCTAGAGCCGGAGAGGTTGGAGGAACGAGGGAGGTCTGAGGTGGCGTAGCGAGCCGATGGTGAGAGGGAGGAGGAGCTGGAGCTGTGGCGTAGGGAGGAGGAGCTAGGGCCGGCGGCGCAGCGAGGGAGGACTGGGAGCTTAATCCAGTAGCGTAGGGAGGAGGGAGCTTGATCCGGAGGTGCGGGAGCTGGCGGCGAGAGGGAGGAGGAGCTCGGTTCACATGAATACCAATAGCACAAACCAATAGGTGATAGATCTATCTTATCTCGACATCGCCGGTGGAGAGGTAGCCGGGAGGAGGAAGAGGGGAAGGCGCGCAGCGTCACCGTAGCTATGGCACAACGATGACACTGAAAAAGATACTCTTATCGTACGAGTGTCTTGTTTAGTGAACCGTGGTGTCATAACCGTCGGCGATGGGAAGAATGCATGGCGGTGTCGGCGACGGGGTCACTCGGGTGGGGATGGGAGTGACGAGTTAGAGCGCAAACCCTAACGGGCTCCTACTAATAAAGAGACTTATCACAGTCGGTTCTATTATGGAACCGTCAGTGATACTTTTCACAAACGGTTCTACAATGGAAACGTCCGTGATATGGTCTCATATCATAGATGGTTCATTATTAAAATAATCTGTGAAGCATCACAGACGGTTGTTTGTTGAAACCGTCTGTGATGCTTAGTAATATCACAGATGGTTCTTGTTCATAACCATCTGTGATACTTCACAGACGGCTTTCAACATGAACCGTCTGTGATATTACTCTTCATAGATGGTTTTAGCGTTAGCGAAGAATACGCACGGTAGCAAAACCAAAACCGCCTATGATTGCATGTAATACAGATGGTTTTGGGCAATCGTCTGTGATGAGGCGTCCAGTATTAGCCTTTTTGTAGTAGTGAACCAGCATATGTATTGATTGATGACCATGTTTCACCGGTCATGGATAATGGGATATCGAATCAATAACGTGAACACATGTTGGAGAACATGGTGTTGGATTGACCCACCTTGAGACACTATTGAGATTGTTATGATTTTATGTGTCATCAGTTGGTCTCAAGCAACAATGATGTATAATCCTTAGACTTGAGATCAACATGGTTTCCTACATGTGTAATAGTATACTTAGGGGTTACCAAACGCTACTCCGTAACTGGGTAGTTATAAAGGTACCTTTTGGGTATGCTGTGAAACATGTGGAGGAATATGACTGGTCGAATATGGGATTTGCCCCTCCTAACATAACAGGAGAGATATCTTTGGGCCACTCGATTTTGTCAGATAAAGAAAGTGCATGGACATGCCATTAGTGGTCAAAGAGTTGACCACATGAAGTTGTTCGTCACTTGATCGAAAAAGCATTGAACTATCCATGGATGACAAAATATCTCACCTAGAGTTCAACCAGATATCGTGAGGCAAAGGGAGAATACACAGGCAAGTCGTTTAGTTCGATCAGATGCGGACTAGTCGTATGAAGATACGAGCTGGTCATAGATTGGTTGAACATAATCACTAACTGGTCAAAAACTGGTCGTAAGGAGTTACGAACTAGTCATGTTCATATATGAACTACTCGTAAGTGATAAGGACCTACTCGTAGATCATATTGCATTAAGGTTCATCCGATATAATTTATGTGTATTCGAAAATCGTTATGTCCCACTAGGAACCACTAAGGACTCATGATTGGAACAGAGTTTCCGAGTCACAACCGATTATGCATGAAGCTATAGGGTCACACACTTAATGGGTTGGAGGAAACAAGTTCGGATATGATCCATTATGGGCTCTATATAAGGGGATGCATGAGGCTATTTGATGAGGACATCAACCCTCCAGATACAGCCGCTACTCCACGTCATGGTACAAGGATGGTCCCCACATCATTTTGGTGCCAAGTCAAGCAAGAGTTCAAGTTGGACACATTCTGGAATCCAATTCGGCATTCAGAGACAGTACCGACTTCAAATATGCATGGAATTTGCATATGGACTTTGTTTGAGGCGCATGAGTACTTGATGGAAATATTATCTTATCCTCTCTCCCACGGATCTGGCCCCACCTCTAAATTCCTTTTGTGCACGCCGCAATTGCCAAAACAATCTGGTGCTAATTCTGAGATAGTGTCCAACGGGTGCTACGCCACCTCTACTTGGGCCCATGGGCCGTGTATCTCCTTGGGCGTGCATCCACCCCGCTAGCTACCACCACCTGGTCGTCTTCCCCATATATAATCATGTGTGCTACACTTTAGGGTTTGGATTTTGTTTAGTTAAAAGTTAGCTACATTGAAACTTTGTGTATTGGCTTGTGTTGACTAGACCAACCATAATACTACTTCGGAATCCCACCTTATTGAGTACTTAAATACTATTTGCAATTTTAGATTACTTATTATCTTGTTCTTGCTTGTTCTTCGATTGCATGTAGGAATAGACTTTCGTAGTCAGGTCGATCGTGCTTCTAGTAAGGTTGATAACAATCACGGAGTTGGTTCAGCGATTGTGGGGCATATTGGTCGTGTACGATTGGTAGTCGAATTGTGAGAGTCGTCTCCACCAAATTGAGTTATCCTTCTCATCGAAAGATCAGGACACTAATTGTCGCATCACTGTTGGAACAAGGGAGACGGACGATGTGAGTTGCTCCACCGAAACCCTAGCCATCATGTTCTCGAGATCCCTACCGTGCAAGTTGGTGCTAGCACACCGGCGTACGGTGTTCCATCCTTGGACGTATGGATACTGTAGAGGCGATACTGCAGTTGCTGTTGTGCTCAAGGATGATCCACAACTTCAATAAGGAACGCAATTTGTTGCTGGAGGAGACGATCGGCATCAAGGACATTGGAAGATCGACTACAACCACTACATTGGCCGTCAGGTTGCTCCAACTCTTCTTCTGCTGAGCTGCTCGTCTAGTGGTAATGATCTATGATCTCTTGCTTGTATGGCATCCTGGTTTACGTGGTAGAATTTTTGAATTGCCAGCTAGTGTAGCCTACTCGTACCCCTTCAAAAACTAGCCTTGCATGTTAGTAGGCCATAATAGTGCGAACATGACCGGTGTAGGCTTGTTCGAAGGGGCTCCTTTCATCGAGGCATTGGGAACAAAGCTTGCCAACACAACTACGAATGCCTCACCGAGATGGTGGTGTCCCCGGGTGAAGTGAGGAATAACATTCGCTCGGCTAGTGCAAGGGTAGGACTAGATGATGTAAAGGCTTCGACATGTGCTCTAGACTGCTTACCTTCGGTAGTGAGCGGTGGTATCGACGGATGCCAAAAAACTAGAGAATTCATGTACTGTGGGCAATGTTGTACACATCTGTAGAGTGTAAATCTATTTAAATAGCCGTGCTCGCGGTCATGAGCATGCTTAGTGCAGACAGTATGGGTATAGTTTTGATTTTCACAAAAAACTGTTTTATTGGAAAAGCATGGGCAATAACTTGTGGGTTTTTATTTGAGGTTAATTGCCATGTCTATGGCTGAAAATGAAATGTTGCTCGCAGCTGAGGAGGGTTACGAGTTGTTGTTATTATTCATTCAATTGCTTACTACTATCCTGTATCTATTCAATTGCTTTTAAACTTCCCGTTGCAAATTACTATGTATGCTATTGCAAATAAAACTAGCTTTAAGCAAAATAACTTGTAGAGTAGAGTCTCATCCTTTGTTAGCCTTACATTTATATTAAAATTTGTGATACACTTCAAGTCTTGTTAAGTACGCATTATACTCAATGCCAGACTAAACTTTCTTCGCACCCGGAACCGGAGGGTTCAGTGATGGGTCTATATAGGCCTTGTTTCTTCTCGGTTGCCTAAGGGTTGGATGGGCATGCCACTGGAATTTATTTACCTTCGTCCCTTTTGTTTCCACTGCTATTTTTACTCTGTTGATATCTGCTTTTATTTGGCCGGTCGGCCATTTATGTAATAACTTGTAACCGCTTTAGTTAAGTACTATTTCGCTTTACTTTGTACATGTGAATGCCAAATGTTGTGAATGTGTGTACTAGCCACTAAGCATGGGACTAGTATAGTACACACATAGGGTCTTAGGGAATTCCACGCCCAGAGGTACCATAGCGGAGGAGGTGGCGCTTGGATGTTGTGTTTGTCGGCAAGGGAGGCAGAGCTCGACGGTGACCAGCGGGGTAGGAGATGGGCATCGGCGGATGGATCGGTTGGGGAGGAGGGAGGTCTGTGTGAGGGCCAGGGAGAAGATTGAGAGAGAGGGAATATTTATTGTATGGACCTACCGACAGATATTATGGATTGAGATGGTTGCTTCTATGTATGGTGGCAAGCTAGACATTGCCATGCAGTGTCTGTGCTGAGAGTGCCCTTCTGGTCAACAGAACTTACCTAGCACTCAATCGGCCTTTGGTAGGGCGATATAGGTTTTTTTTTGTCTAAATATAATTATACACATTTAACTTTGTAATTAATATTTTTAAAGTACTATTTAAAAAATTCATTTCTACGCCACATTTTATTTTATTTATCCAGTATATATAAAAGTGCTTTGGCCTTACTGGCTACATTGTTAAGAATATATGTCAAAGTTAAGAGAGCTGATATAAACACGATGTTGCTTTCATTATGCTCATATGAAGCACTTATATAACTGTCATTTCACCGCCGACAAGCTTACTCGCATGTTCTTGTCGCAATCCCAAGACGCCATCTGTCGCTCTGGGATGTCGACGACTTGACCAAAAATGTGCTTGATAAAATTTTATGATCATTTCTAAAAAGTAAGATGTGTACAATGAAATTACATGAGCTGTTTATAGTCTTTATCACGTAAGATTTAAGCTGATGTGGATGAACGAGAATAAAAAGAGAAAAATATGTTGTCTATAATCCTGTAGCTAACTATATCACCAAAACTTAGGAGTAAATGTCTTAGGTCCATGAAAGCATTAAAAGATTGTGTCATCTATAAAGACAAGTGAAAAGACAACTCATTGTATAAGCTGTCTATAGTGCTATCTACTAATAATATAAAGAGTTACTGTAGATAACAACTATCTGTACCATTATATATACGCTAACAAAGTATGTATCCAAAAAGTGGGATGAGCTCGAATATGGTGAAGCACATCTTGTGATCCAAAAATTGTATGACTGTTGCATTATTGGGGAAAACATTTACCTATCTGTTCCTGTGTAATGTGCGATGCACTTTTCAGCTGTACTTGATTTTTCCACCTTTATTTCTCGATAACAATTTAAAGATGCCGCACATATGCCATGCAAAATGTCACGCACTAGGAGCGGATTGTATGATTATATTATCTCGAGGTTATGCCCCCGATCTCAACTTGTTGCCAATGCTAAAACATTTAGTTGGTTAGGCAGAAAGGGAGATTATACACGAATCAATCCTTGCCCCAACACAACAAGATTGATTTACCTTTTGTTGCTGCAATAGGGGATCTAGGATTTGAGCTATGGGGTGCGTATATGAAAATTCAAAGTACATAGTACCAAAGTTCAAATATAGCACAACAAGCTAATTTAGAAGTTCAAGAAAGTTTTCTTTCACTACTACAGAAAATGTCTTCACAGACGGTTTAAAAATATCATCACAGATGGCTTCATCAGCCGTCTGAGTTTATGGATTAGTAATGACATGAGGTCATCACAGACGGTTTTCGAACCGTCTGTGTTGCAGACTATCATAGATGATTATTAACTCAAAACCGTTTGTGATACAGACGATTATTAACTCAAAACCGTCTGTGATAATAAACTATCACAAACGGTTTGTAGATCAAACAGTCTGTGATAGCTGATGTATCACAAACGGTTTGTAGATCAAACAGTCTGTGATAGTATGTCTTAAGGAACCGTTTGTGGTATTCTTTTACATTGCTAAATCTATTTCTGTTTATTGGTTAGCCTCAGGAAATGTTAGCCATGCCCTTTGAAATAAGCTAAAACATAACAAGTACATGTATACATCCAATTCACATTCATTTCAGAAACAAACGCATCCAATTCACATTCATTTCAGAAACAAGCATATGATCCTATTCACATTTATTTAAAAAACAAGCACATACAATTCACAAATTTATTTACTAAAATTAACCATTCATGCACATTTACACACATGTACCATTAAGTTCAATCTTATCACAATCAAGTTCAATCTACATTGTGAAACTTTCCATCTGGATTTATGACCTCACAGTTCAAGAATGCCGCAAACTGTCCTCGAATGTTTATGAGCTAGCCCTATTCCAACGCAGTTGTATCGATGCTCACAACCTATCGCTAGGAAGATTAAATTCATGCATATATAAATTGATAAGTATGAAATAATTATTGCAAAATTGATAAACCTGAGGATCATTGGTCATCGCGGAACCGACGAGTAGTTACATGTTGTGGCAAACATAGTATCCATAGAGGTTGCATGCCGGCGACTGTTGGTGGCACTACAAAAATAGAATTGGTTAGTTCGAGAGGCGTTACTACGAAGTGTTATATAGGATTAATGTGTAGTAGCGAATACCGAGAAATTTAGATCGTGTCGTAGAATCCTTCCCTTGCAATACCCTCCTTTAGCAAAGTACACGGCGAATGACCTACGTGATTCCAAAAAGTTAGCCTTAGCCATTGCAAAGGAAGGAAAGACTACAATAAAATTATCTATGGAGGAAATGTGTTTATCCATCGATTAATTGTCGAACAATTGTGAAGTCATATGTGGCCCTCTTTAGAGAATCTAGGTATATTATCCTGTTCTGTTTTGGTATAATTATAGTTAGAATCCAGTGGAACCTACACAGGTATGTCGCCATGGTCATTAAACCTAAGTCCGTGTTGCTTATAAAGTACAAACCAACAAGCATAGCCACTAGTGTAGCACTTACTCCTGGTTGTAGGGCAAAAGTATGAATTAGTTGTTGCGGTGAACCAGCAATGACTCCATCATGTAATCCTCAACGAATTTTGTATTCTCCATGATGGTTTGCAAGGAGACCAAGTGTGGGTCGAGGAAACCTACTTAATTCGGCTTCAGAAATCATGTGTGTGTGTGTGACACACACACACACACAAAAGTAAGGAGTTATATATAACATTTATCGGTATTACATGAACGTTGACTGTGATTGTAAACACTTACAGTGTCCAGCATCGCATGAGTGAGGTGTAGAGGGGCATAGAGGTTGAAGAGAAAGAACAAGTCCTCGAAGGTCACCATGAAGACACAGTCTTGAACCACATGGTTAAGATGATCCTTCTTAAACTTGACATTGACACCAAGCGTCGTTGTCCATTCGTCTTGTTGGCATGTTCCATGTACCATGTATGCAATCTTGTGCAAGAGAATCCTAGGGTACAGTCGGGTTCTACTGTCTCCACCAACGGCTCGCCTAGCACGAATTTTCGGGCCAACGGCAAGAAGGGGATATCAGAACAGGAGTCCACTATCTTCGATTTGCCCTTGCTTCCTCGCTTTTTAGAGGTCGACTTCATGAGAGTCGACCGAGCACGAGGTGTAGATGCATCTGATGCATCGGGCTCTTGCCGCTTCGATGTAGGTAGCTCTGGTGCAGGTAGCTCCCGTGGAGTTGGCATCATTACAGGGCATTCCCGTGAAGCTGACACCGGAGCAGGTAGCTCCAGGCAGATGTCCCTCTTGGGTCACTGTATGAATGTTCTAATGGCTTGCCCTAGAGTCATGACCTCGTCGTTTGGGGGAATCTATAGCGGGACGACCGCGAAATTAGCATAAACACCGTCCACATTCACTTTTGTGAAACCCAGCGTTGGATTTACACCGTGCACCAAAGCCCCGACACCGAATGGATACACCTGGCCCCAAGCAGCATCTAGGGCAACAGAGGCATATCTCACTTGGAGCTTGCACTTCATAGATACCTACATAATGGTACAAAGTTATCTACTCCAATAGGCATATTAATGGATCAAGCATTCCAGAGATAATAATTATTACTAGGATGTCATCGACAAAAAAAATCTGTCGTTGCCTTTTGGGGTAGGGTTAGGGTTGGACGCGCAGCTACTTGGAAGTTTAGGGGGGGCTGGCTAGCACAGTAGGGGCAGAGGCTTGCAACTGATTTTCCCTAGGCCTTTCCTCAAGGTTCTCCATCTGCCGTCGCGTCTCATCTCTGACGCGATCATTGATCTCATCTCTGATGGATTCAGTGATCTCATCTTTGAGGGATTCACGAATCTCCTCTCGTAGCTTTGTATCGCGCTCGGCTTTTGCTTTCTTTCTACTCTGGTACGCTTCGAAGTCCTCTAGGAACCCATATTTCCATGGAACATGAAGACCAAGGCTTCTCATGCGACCCGGGTGCTCATTGTTTTTCAGGGCCGCGAAGAGTATATCTCTCTCCCTGACTGCCTGAAATGAGCCTTGAGAAGATTGTGCACTCAGCGTTTCCTGCAATAGCCCGACATGTCATTTTACTTCCTATGAAGTTATGGAGTAATTACAAACTAGGTAGTTCGATATCTTACTAGGTGCTAGGACACTTCCTCATCTACGGGGTTTGGAAAGGAGATGGCCCCCGAAGACATGGTAGATAACCTCGCTCTTAGCTAGTTTAAGGCATGCTCATCAAGAATCCCAAAAAATGGTGGGGAGGCATTCGAACGGTTTGCCTACTGGTCCTGATCCCTCCATTGCGGGATTTTACCCGCATACCCAATGGTACTGAGTCTGTGGGGGTGCATATTTTTTGCTTGGAGGGCCCTATGCGCCGCACTTTCACTCCTAAAATCATATGTCGTCTTCTTTGCCACAAATTCTTCCCAGTACTCTTCCAAGAATGGATACTTGTGGAAGCGCCTCAGATCCTTCTCCACGTAGTTCTTAACAAGCGTGCTCTTGAAGTTCTTCGATACTTTGCATGCCCGTAGCAACGCGTGTCATCGCACGGAGTCCTGGTGTTGTTCCAGGATCTCGAATGATTAGAAAATATCCGTTAGCAGCTCACCTTTCTGAGCTTTGGTCAACTCTTTCCACGAATCGTAGGTGATGTTGACCCGTTCCCGTGCAACTATTCCGACCGTTCTCCGGAATGCAGACACTGCTCGGCAAGGATTGATAGGAGTCCCAGACTCATCGACCTCCGTGATGGTAAATTGGCCCAAGGTCCATTTCGATATTCCTCTACCGCGCTTGGATATTCTAGAGGATGGTGCATCAGACACATTAGGCGACGATGACGAAGAATAAGCGAAAACATATTAACAAGAAATAGAAGTTCTGACACATATGAACATATTATCATAAGATTTGATCTCTATGTGTATGAGTATACACACCAATTAATAAATAATTGGGATATGTAGGGAAGAAATTAGGACCAATACAATGACAAAATTGACATATAAACATGTAAATCCTCCAAGTCTTTTAAAAGGAATAATATGCTCAACATAAACATCATGTGAACAAATGAAATCAACATAAAGCTAAGATTTAACATTTTGATATTACTCTCAGATGTAGAGTAAGCATTCCAATTAGAGCTCAAGTTCAAACCCGATTATCAAAAACTATTATCATCACAGAGTATTCATCTCAAGTCCACCACACCATATTACAATATATTTTAGTAGTAGTATCAAAACAAATACCATATGAATCACTAACTAGAACAAATACAAATTCCTAAAACAAGTACAACACCTCATACTACTCAGTATTTGAACCAGATACCAGCGCAATTATCATGAGTCCATGAAGACCATGACAACATGACAGATTATTAATAGAAAGAGTGAGGGAAAGGGGCATCGGGGTCGGCAACTCGGCATCGGTTACTTTTGGGCGTCAAGGAGAAGGACGAGTAGGGAGCAGTACCAGAGCAACAAGGCGGCGTCGAAGGGGAGGCACACTGCTCGGAAGGAAGCGGGCCGAGGACACGGGCACGGACGGGTCAGGAGGAGGCGCGCGGGCTCAAGGAGGAGGGGGGCCGAGGGAGAGCGACGAGCTCTGGGAGGAGTTGCGCCTGCCCGAGGAGGAGGAGGCGCCGAGGACGATGGTGACGGGCTCTGGGAGGAGGAGAGTTGAGAAACTAAATCGCTTGAGGGGAAGCGGGCAAACCCTAGTGTCCGAATATAAATAGGGTTGGACATCATAGACGGTTCTAAAGTAGAACTGTATGTAATAAATAATAGAGTAAAGTCCATTACCGGTCCTTAAACTTTTTATGCTGTGTCATCACGGTCCATAGACTTTCAAAGTGTGTCATCCCGGTCCCTAAACACTGTTTGGGTCTCAAATTAGTCCTTAAACTTTTTATCTTGTGTCATCCGGTCCATAAACTTTCAAAGTGTGCCATTACTATGCCTAAGCAAGAGGGCTATGTTTGAGACCCAAACAGTGTTTAGGACCGGGATGACATACTTTGAAAGTCTATGGACCGGGATGACACAGCATAAAAAGTTTAAGGACCGGTAATGGACTTTACTCTAAATAATATCACAGAAGGTTCCAATAAATAACCGTCTGTGATAGTTGTGTATCACAGACGGTTCCAATAAATAACCGTCTATAATATATTATCACAGACGGTTTGTAGATGAAATCGGCTGTGATATTCTTTTGTATTGGTAAATCTAGTTCTGTTTATTGGCTAGCCTCAGGAAATGATAGCCATGCCCTCTGAAATAAGCAGAAACACAATAAGTACATGTATACATCCAATTCACATTCATTTCAGAAACAAGCACATCCATTTCACCGTACAAATCAATTAACTCAAATGAACTAAAATTAACCATTCACAAAACACTACACACATTGTTCAATTTTTAAAAATTAGCCCTTCATGATCATCGACGCATATGTAGCTAGTTTCGTCACGTTGTTCTTGCTCGACCCTTATGCCGTTTTCGAAAGGAGGCAACTCATCAAATTGATTGTATTCTTCCTCGTCTACTACATTCTCAACTCCGACAATTCTCCTTTTTCCATGAAGAACTACGTGGCACTTCTTATTTGCTTGGTCGGTTACATAGAAGACTTGAACAACTTGGTTAGCGAGTACGAATGGTTCATCTTTGTATCTAATACATTCGAGATCCACGGTAGTGACACTGTACTTATCAACCTTCACCTGTGGGAGATGGACCCAACAACACCGAAACAGGGGGATCTTGAAAAGCACGTAGTCGAGCTCCCATATATCCTCTATGAGCCC
Organism: Phyllostachys edulis; assembly: GCA_036346405.1. Classification (NCBI taxonomy): domain Eukaryota; kingdom Viridiplantae; phylum Streptophyta; class Magnoliopsida; order Poales; family Poaceae; genus Phyllostachys; species Phyllostachys edulis. Next base: position 45,555,474 of record CM070556.1, read on the forward strand.
ATAGTAGGAGCTCCTTGGTCCATCGATACTGAATGCATTTATGCAAACACCGCTGTTCTGGTTAGTGCTCTTTATATCTTGAGCCTGCGTATAGAATGTGTACCCATTTATGTCATATCCTTGCCATGTCACAACTGTAAATGTTGGCCCTTTTGCCAACCATGTCAGCGTATCACTTGACAAGCTCCAAGCGTGTCGCTCCTTCCACCATTGGTTGAACCGACTATTGTGTTGTCTCATGATCCAAACATCCAGCCGCTCTGGATTCTGTTGTCGAAGCACATCCTTGTACTGGTCAATATACGGGGACACTTCAGTCATGTGTTGCAAGACCGTGAAATAGGTTTGAGCATATGCGTCTATATCTAGAGTGATTGCTTTCCTTCTGATGGTCCCGATACCCTCGAGCCTCCCCTTGTGGCTAGATCGAGGCACATCTACCGGCTCGATCCAACGGCTCTCATCATGTCGGCAAGTCTCTCCCATCCAGCTCCCACCGATACCACCATGGCACTTGCACCGACCCCCGCGCCGCTTGATCCAACCCGTCGACCAAACTACCCGTTTGGTCACCTTTGTCCCTTTTGCCCCATGCTTGACTCTATTGACCTCACCCGGCATCCCTGATCATTTTGGATCTCAGCTCTCCAAGCCTAGTCCCGATCATCCTCACCATTGACCGTCATTGACCTCCAAGCAACCTGCATGATAATAGACAAAAAAATCGATTCCAGGAACAAGTTCTTCATAACTTAATCCACGTTAGTCAAAACATGCATCATGCAACACATACGCACTGAAACCCATGAACTTGACCTAACCAAACAATCATCGCCACTGAGTTGGCCGATGAACAAACCAAAACCAGTCAGACCACCACTTTGGCAGTCTAACCGCCCCCTGGCCGGTCTGACCGCCACCTGCTGGCCGATCTGACCGCCCAGCTGGGACTTAGCCAAATTTCCTACCTGAAAATCCGAAACCAATTGGAATTTTCAAATCAATAGAACTTTTGACTCGAAGCTCCAAAAATTATGAGACCAAGTGTAGTAGAATCTCCTCTCTTGCCTACACCCTCTATTTTTGGCCCGGCTCTAAAATCCAAAATCTCTAAATGGCCGGTCAGACCGCTACCCAAAGGCCGATCTGACCGCCAGTCAGTTCACCCGAAGCATTGCCGGTCTGACCGCTAGTTGGGCTGGTCTGACTGCCACACAGGCCGGTCAGACCGCTAAACAAAGGCCGGTCAGACCGCCTGAAGCCTGACAGCACTTGAACTTTGATGAAAACGCGTGTTTCGACAAACCATTAATGACATTGCCAATTTTAACATCATCTTAAGATCATGAGCATATCCCCATGATATCCACAATCTCCCCCTTGATGAACACATTGGCAATTTCCAACAAATGCAAATTTTGAGGTTTGAAAAGTAAAAACTCGACGTTTTCGCGCAAAGGCACAACTTGGTCCAAAAACAAGAGAAAGCAAAGGAAATGACTAGGTTGTCTTCAGAATAACATAGGCAAGTGAGATAAGGCAAAAGAAAGTGAGAAACCTTCATTTTTCATAAAAGAATGAAAATCTCACTTAAGGTCCATATGAAAGAACAATTGTTCAAAATGACCTTTGATCATTATGAGGTTACAAGAATTGCAATTCAAGTTCAGAAATGGCAATAAGACCATAAGAAAGCAAATAAGAAACTCCCCCTCACTATGATCCTCAAATTTCAGATAATTGCAAATTCTCCAATTTTCTCCAATAGGCTCCCCCTTTCAAACATTTTTGTTACTTTTTCTCCCCCTTTGACAATGGAGTCATCAAGGAATCACGCCTTCCTCTCATCCAGAGATAACAAATGTAGAATTGAGGAAAAAGCATAAGAAGGAGCATCCATGAAATGCAATGGAATGGCTTCAATTTTTTTTTGTATTTTTCAATTTTTGATTACAAGAAGCTTTGGAGATTACCCTAAAGAACAAGCTAGCATTTCTAATATTGCACAAACAACATATCAAGCCTAACAGCGCTAGCAAGATCACGATAAGACATATATATCAAAGCGAAGCTCGAAGGCTCAATATAAAGCAATGAATTTGATCAATTTAAGCAAAGCTTCAAATTTAGCAAGTTCATCAACAGGGATCCTAAAATGATACTAGCCATGTCAAAATGTCAATATGAGATTAAAAAACTAACAATGACCACATTAAGAGACAAACAAGTTTTGAATTGAATCATTTTGCTCAATTTTCTCAAACGCCCATTTTTCAACAGTTTTTCATTTGCAATGAATATTGAAGTTAACTAATGGTCTAACTTAGTGAAGAAGATCCTAGACTAGGAGCCGTCCACAAACTCTTCCTAAGCTTCAACCAGAAGTTGATTAAAGGTATATCTTAGTGAAGAAGATCCTGGACTAGGAGCCATCCACAAACTCTTCCTAAGCTTCTACCAGGGTGACTAATCTTGAGGTTCATGTCAGTTTTGACAAGTAGTCCCCATGAGATCATCTGGATAATCAAACTATCTCTAAGTTCATGTCTATGACATGCAGTCTCGTGAGAGTAGTTTGGCACATTTTAACCACAAGACAATCTTTAAATTTGATTTTTCAATTTTTCACAGGAGCAGTTTTAGATTCTAGAAGAACAAGAAGCTCAAGTAATGATCAATTTTAGATTCAAGAGCTAACAAAGTAATTTTCACAGGGCCAATGTCACAAAAGAAGCACTAATTACGCAACTAGCTAAACAATCTACAAATTGCAATTTTTAGTTCAAGTTGTCTTAAGGTTGTAGCTCATTTAGCAAAGACTTAGCTACACATGTGAAAGCATAATAATTATAGCAAGTCAAAGAACTAGACATGGCATTGAGCAATAATTGAAATACTAAAGCTCCAAACGGTAATAAGAAAAACTTCATCAATTTTAGAAGATAAGCAGAAAAGATTATATTACAATGCATCTTTTTGGATTTTTCATATGAATGCAATATGATCCAATGAGATGCAAGAAAAGCTCAAAAAGCCTAAAAAGGTCAAAAATATTAAAAAGAAGATCAAGAAAAGATCAAATGAACAAGGTAAGATCAGAAAAGATCCAACTCCCCCTCAAACCAACCCGTAGGGATAAATTACCCCTAACTCGCTTCTCAAGATGGCAAACCTTGTTAGGTCTAAAGGCTTGGTGAGGATATCGGCTAACTGAGCCTCGGAGTCCACAAAATGCAACACAATATCACCCTTCTCGACATGGTCTCTAAGAAAGTGATAGCGAATGTCTATGTGCTTGGTCCTAGCAATGTTAATAGTAGAAGTGTTATCACAGAAAAGAGGAACACTAGCAAAGTTTAACCCAAAATCCTTAAGAGTGGACACCATCTACAAAATCTGACTATAGCAACTAGCAGCAGCTACATATTCAGCTTCAACAGTGGATTATGCAACAGAAGCCAACTTCCTAGAAGACCAAGAGACAATGGAAGTGCCTAAGAAGTGACAAGTGCCAGAGGTATTCTTCCTATCTAGCCGACAGCTCGCAAAATCAGAATAAAAAAACCCCCGAATGGACAGCGAAGAAGAGTAGAAAAACCAAATGCCATATTGGAGGGTAGAGTGTAAATACCTAAAGATGCGCTTAACGGCTTGGCGATGTGAAGTCCTCGGAGATGCCTGAAACCTCGTGCAGAGGCAAACCGCAAAGTGGATGTCCGGTCTTGAGGCTGTTAGATACAGGAGGGATCCGATCATGTTGCGGTACTCACGTTGATCCATGGCTTCTCCTTCCTCGTCTGGATCCAAAACAGTCGAAGTCGCCATGGGAGTGGCGATCGGCTTGTAGTCACCCATCTCGAAGCGCTTGAGCAGATCCTTGGTGTACTTCGTCTGATGGATGAAAATCCCTTCCTTGCATTGCTTGATTTAAAGCCCCAAAAAGTAGTTGAGCTCTCCCATCATACTCATCTCGAATTCCCTGGATATGATCTCAGAAAAACTGGAAACAAGAGCATGAGAAGAACCACCAAAGATAATATCATCAACGTAAATCTGAATAAGCAGGAAGTCATTGCCATGCCTAAGAATGAAAAGAGTCTTATCTACATTTCCCATTTCAAAATCATTCTTAAGCAAGAAGGTCTTAAGTCTATCATACCAGGCTCTAGGGGCTTGCTTAAGACCATACAAGACTTTGGATAGCTTGTAAACACGATCTGGGTGCTTGGGATTCTCAAAGCTAGGGGGTTGCCTAACATACACTTCCTCCTCTATAAAACCATTCCAAAAGGCACTCTTAACATCCATTTGATGCAACCTAAAACCTTTAGATGCAACAAATGCAAGTAGAATGCGAATGGCTTCTAGTCTAGCAATAGGAGCGAAGGTCTCATCAAAATCTAACCCCTCAACTTGGCTAAAGCCCTGAGCTACCAACCTAGCCTTGTTTCTAACCACAGAACCATCCTCATTTTGTTTATTTTTGAACACCCAACGAGTTCCTATCACATTATGACCACTAGGAGGTTCTACAAGGTTCCAGACTTTATTTCTTTTAAAATTCTCTAACTCATGTATGGTATTGACCCAGCTAGAATCAGATAAAGCATGTGATATATCGCGGGGTTCAAAAGAAGCTACAAATGCAGAATGAGAAAAGAGACTCGGATCATGATACTTGGAGCGAGTAACTCGCTCATGAAGATTACCAGTCATCTGATCCGGAGGGTGTTGCTTCTGAATGTGCAGTAGAGCGCCTAGGGGAGATATCATCTCCTCAACCTCCGCAGGTACTACTGATGAAGAAGATGCAGCAGGAGCCTCAATTGGAGGTGAAGCAGTCGTCGCAGGTTCTAGTGCTTGGACAGGAGTATCAGTAACAGGTGGAGTAGTAGTATCGAAATCACCCTCTTCTTCTTCAACAAAAATTCTCTTTGTCACCTATAAGTCACCTGAAATAGCGGATCTAACTCTAGGGCTAGTCTCATCAAAAGTGACATTGCATGTCTCCTGGACAATGTTAGTTTCAACATTGAAAACCCGAAAACCCCTCGAATGAGCAGGATAACCTAGAAATAAACCATCACAAGTCCTTGATTCAAATTTATCTAGGTTTCCTATCTTGAGAATAAAACACTTTGATCCAAAGATTCGAAAGTGAGAGACAGAGGGTTTTCTGCCAAATCGAAGCTCATATGAAGTCTTACCCAAAGACGGTCTCAAGAAGACACGATTTGAAATATGGCAAGCTGTAGCAATACCTCGGTGTGCTATACTCATCTATCATCGTCCTAGCCATCTCGACTAGAATCCTGTTCTTCCTTTCCACAATGTCATTTTGTTGAGGGACGTGTGGAGAAGAGAACTGATGCTTAATACCGCGCTTAGCACAAAAAGAGGCAAAAGAAGCATTCTTGAACTCTGTGCCATTGTCACTGCGGATCGCTCTCAAGACACCAAGAAGTTCAGAAGCCAAACGAAGAACAAGATCATGATAATGATCAAAAGCCTCATCCTTCGAAGTAAGAAAGAACACCCAAGAGTATCTCAAAAAATCATCAACTATGACAAGGATATACCATTTGCCACCGACTGACCGAACCCTAGCAGGACCAATAGTGTCCATGTGAAGCAACTGTCCTGGTCCGTCAGTCATGACCATAGTCAATGAAGGGTGTGAGGCGGCAAGTTGCTTGCCATGCCTACAGGGAGCATATACAACATCCTTGCCGGCTTTGAGTTTAGGCAAACCTCTCATGAGATCAAGGCCGCTAACTCGCGTTAGATGATAAAAACCAATGTGCCCCAAACATCGGTGTCAAAGCCAGATATCAGAAGAAGATGCAATTAAACATTTGAGAGATCCAGCAAGAGATTCAGAAAAATCTTCTCCAAAGATTCTACCAACTCTAGAAATCCCCAAAACAAGCTCATCGACAGAATCAAGCACACGACAGACATTTTTGTTAAAACGAGTTTCGTAGCCATCATCAAGAAGCTGCGAAACAGAAAGCAAGTTGTACCTTAGCTTGTTCACCAGGACGATGCCCTTCAAGATGAATTTGTCATTCACCTTGATTGATCACGTTCCTTCAATTCGCCCTTGTGTATCATCTCCAAAGGTGATGAAGTCATCACCCGTCGGCTACGTGAAGGAAGTGAACCATCTTGAGTCTCCGGTCATGTGGCGTGAACAGCCGGAGTCAATGAGCCACGTGTTCTTCCTCCTTCCGCGACAATCCTGAAAATCAAGGCACAAAAGATCGATGTGTCCCAATATTGGGGTTAGTTAAACATGACTTGGGAACCTAGTACTGAGACACATGTCTACGAGTAGTATGCAAAACAGAAGTGCTATCCTTGATTTTATTTGAAGTTCTATTATGAGCAATGGTTACACAAACATGAGAAGCATCATGTCTAGGAACTTTATGATGATGAGCATGCGAAACAAATCCTAGTCTAGGTTTCTTCCTTTCTAAATAACCATATCTTATAAAAGCTCTAGGCTAATTAGATGAAATTCTAGCAATATTTTTCTTAGCGTTCAACTAAATGTCCACTCTTCTTGCAATAGGTGCAATGGTATTTGGTACCACTGGGAGAAGCACCTTTTGGCTCAAAAGTAGGTTGGACAAAATCTGCAGATTTGAAAATTATTTTTGCAGGTTGGGTTGTGAATTCAACTAAGCCATTTTCCAAGACCTGAATGACATTAGGCTTGGATTTATCCTGGGCAGAGTTATATCCTAACCCTTGCTTCTTATAAGGAGTTTTAGACGTGTCCAGAATCATGTTTAACTGTTTCTTACCTTTAGAGAATTTTTCTAATGTGTCATTAAGGTAAGCATTTTATTTTTCAAAGTTAACACATGAATCATAAGTCTTGGCCTTAATGGCTCTAGTATGTTTCTCCTTAAGATAAGCAACTTCAAGCTTATAGGCTGCACATGAGGCACAAGGCGTAGACTCAATTGTGTCCTCAAGCTTGGCATATTTAGCTCTAATTACTTCTTGAATGTCTTTAACTTCATGTTCACGTTCTAAGCAGAAAGAGTAAAAGCTGGATTTAACATTACTAGAGGCATCAAATTAACTAGACTCTAAGCATTTTTCACAGGGAGCAGATTTAACATCAATTAGCTCAGTCCTAACATTTTCAATTTGGTGCAAAGCAATATCATGAGCAGATTGCAGTTTAGCAAATTCAGAGTGTAGAGCATGGCAAGATGAACATTTATCAGATTCAAGAGTCTTAGCATTTACAAGTTCTAAAGTCAAATTCTCTACTTGTGACTCTAAGTCCTTGTTCCTAGCCATGGTAAATTCTAAGGCCTTATCCTGACTCATGAGTTACTCAAACATGGTGTCGCATCCAGCAGAAAGAACATCATAGGAGAGAGGTACCTTATCGTTGTCATCGGCGTCGATGGAGTCGGCCATGAAGCACATGCCAGTGAAGTCCTTGGCCTTCCCTTTCTTGTCTTAAGGGAGCTCCTCCTCCTTGTCCTCCTCGCTCTCGGAGTCCACATCGCTCAAGGATTGCTCTCCAAAAGTGGTAAGGACCCGGTGAGCAGCCTTCATGAGCTAGGCAGCATCATACTTGGGCTTGCTCCCCTGAGGCTTCTTCCAGGCAGGCTTCTCATCCTTGCAGTTGCCCTTACCTTTTAGTTTGGGGGCAGTTTGCCCGAATATGATATAGCTCTCCACACTCATAACACGTCACATGGCCACCTCTCTTCTTGTTTTTAACATTGTTGTATGCCCGTGTGATTTTCTTGGCTAAAAGAGCTAAATCAGCCTCAGGAATACTCTCAAACTCTTCTTCTTGAATTGTAGGTAAACACGCAAGAGAAATTCCAAAAGAAGACTCAGAAGAACCATCAAAAGTTCTTTTAAGAGGATCAGCTACCAAAGCCATGTTATCCTTCTTAGGAAGACTACCTCTGTTGATCTCATGAGTCTTGAGCTTGCTATAAAGCATCTCCAAAGTGAGACTAGAGAGATCGATGTTCTCCTCAATGGCAGTAGCCTTCATCTCCCACTCCTTGGTGTTGATTGCAGCCAAGAGGTGGGTGACATTCTCAGATTCAGAGTACTCAATGTCAACAGCTCTCATCTGATTGATCACCTTGTTAAAGCGAGTAAAAACGTCATCGATGCTCTCGCCAGGACGCATCTCGAATTTGTTTTACTCTCGCTTGTAGACCGTCTAGCGCACTTGCTTGATCTGGGAACGATCCCACATGGTAAGTTTCGAGGGTGTGCCAAATATTATGTGCAGCCTCAAGGTTGCAAATCCTATCGTACTCGTGTCTACCAAGCCCAGCATATAGGAGATTCTTAGCCTTATGGTTGTTTGCCAAGAGGGCTGCTGAAGCCGGTGAAGCAACATTGGGCAAAACGAGCGGAGCTCGAACAACCTCCCATATAGCTTGTCCTTCGCTCTGAAGGAAGACTCGCATGCGATTCTTCCAATAGGCATAGTCGAGCCCATCGAAGATATGCGGCTTGGTCGAGTACTTATCCATCGCCAAGTTCAGTGACTGGTTAAGATAAAGATTGAACTAACCGGGCTCTGATACCACTTGTTGGACCGAAAAGACGATTAGAGAGGGGGGGTGAATAGGAGCACGCTTACTTTTTCACTTTGATAGGATTCAACAAGAATCATACTCCAATAGCTATGAAAGTTATGAAGATCAATAAACAAGTTCAGTAGAAGACTTGTATTAAATCCAATCTAGACCCCAAAGCAAAACACCAAAACATGAAGACTCAAACCCTAAGGGCCGTCAGACCGGCGTGTAATGGGCGGTTTGACTAGGGTGCGGTCTGACCGACGGCCAAAGGGCGGTCTGACCGGCGGTATGAAGGCGGTCTGTCCGCGCCTAGCACAGAACAGTGAAGAACAACCCGTGTTCAAAACACAAATCGATCTAACTTTTGATTCACATAGCCAAACTCCACAAAACTTGAACCACACCTTCTTAAAGATATTAGGAACCTATTCCAATCAAAGATCACAGAGATCCATGCGAAAGTTCCTATCTTTTTTAGTTTGAACGAAGGGTGCTCCAAAACCAAGTCAAAAACGAAATATGATCTAGAGACTTGCTCATGGGTGATTGATGATCAAGATGACCCTAGATATGTTCCGACATGTCACAGCAAGCTAGGTCAAGAGAAGAAACCAAGTAAAAACTCGCAGATCAAAGAAAGACTTAAAATCATCAAATAGAGAGAAGAAAAGTAAACAAACACATCTTTGAGCAATCTTTCCTTGGATTGATTTGATATGGTATTGGTTTACAGCCACTCCATCAATGGAGGACAAAGACTCACTACATGAGCACGAAATCAAATCCAACTCGCTAGAACCCTAACCTCCAACTATCTTCTCCCTAAGCACAAAAGCAAAACTAGGGTTTCAATAATGAAAGGGTTAAAGGGGTTGCAGCCACCTCCCTCCTCTATTTATAGTGGAGGCCTAGACCTTCTAGAAGATTGAACCCTAATGGGCTTCCGTTAAGGCCCACACACAAACAGGTCACACACGCATGTATTTTAAAGCGCCGTCTTCATCTCTTCTTGACCTAATCCGCTTCGCCTTGCGTCATCTTGCAAGATTTGGTAAAATTACCAAAATACCCTTCTCGATCTTTTTGCAAAGACCGAGTCCCATCTTCATGAAGCACTTCCATGCTTCACCATGTGTAGGTTGATCCAACGGCTCTCATCATGTCAGCAAGTCTCTCCCATCCGGCTCGCACTGAAACCACCATGACACTTGCACTGACCCCCGCGCCGCTTGATGCAACTCGTCGCACCGAATTGCCCGTTCGGTCACCTTTGTCCCTTTTACACCATGCTTGACTCTATTGACCTCACCCGGCATCCCCGATCATTCTGGACCTCAGCTCTCCAAGCCTAGTCCCGATCATTCTCGCCGTTGACTGCCATTGACCTCCAAGCAACCTGCACAATAATAGACAAAGAAATCGATTCCGGGAACAAGTTTTTCACAACTTGACCCACGTTAGTCAAAGCATGCATCATGCAACACATATGCACTGAAACCCATGAACTTGACCTAACCAAACAATTATCGCCACCGGGTTGGCTGATGAAAAAGCCAAAACTGGTTAGACCGCCACTTTGGCTAGTCTGACCGTCACTTGTTGGCCGGTTTGACCGCCAAGCTGGGACTTAGCCAAATTTCCTCCCTAGAAATCCGAAACCTACTGGAATTTTCAAATCAATAGAACTTTTGACTCAAAGCTCTAAAAATTATGAGACCAAGTGTAGTAGAATCTCCTCTTTTGCCTACACCCTCTATTTTTGGTCCGGCTCCAAAATCCGAAATCTCTTAATGGTCCGACCGCGCCCAAAGGCGGTCTAATCGCCGACCGATTCACCAAGCATTGCTTGGTCGACCGCCACACAGGTTGGTTAGACCGCTGAACAATGGCCGGTCAGACCGTCTGAGGCGTGATAGCACTTGAACTTTGATGAAAACGCGTGTTTTGACAAACTATTAACGACATTACCAATTGTAACATCATCCTAAGATCATGAGCATATCCCCATGATTTTCACAAGTTCTCTCAGTCTTGGATAGAGTGTAACAAGCAGGAGGAAGGTACGTTCATCCTTTATTAGTATTTGTCGCTGCTAACTCAGGTCTGATGTCCATATCAACCAAGTCAAGCCGTGTGTTGACACCATCTTTTGTTTTGTCACAAATGTTCAGTAAGAGACCAGTCAAGCTATCACATACATTCCTCTTTACGTGCATGACATCGATGCAGTGGTGAACTTCTAGGTGCTCCCAATAAGGTAAGTCCCAACATATTGATCTCTTCTTCTAGATGTTCTTCTCACGGGTCCTCGATTTACGTCCCTTTCTGAGTACAACATCTAAATACTTAACCATGTCATAGACCTCTTTTCCGCTTAAATGCCTTGGAGCTGAACTGTTCTCCTTCTCTCCATCAAATTGTTTCTTCATCCTGCGGTACGGGTGAGCTCTCCGAAGGAACCTATGGTGACGCATGTACACGATTTTGCACGAGTGCTTCAGCCACACACTCTCGGTTTCATCTAAGAAGTACGTATAGGCTTTGGCCTCTTTTGCACTCTAGTTGGACAGGTTAGGAAGGGCAGGATAATCATTTATGGTGCAGAACAACAAGAAGCGTAAATTGAAGTTCTCTCATTTGTACGCGTCCCATACCTGTACCCCTTCAATTCACAATATTTTTAGATCTTCCATCAATGGTGCTAGGTATACATCAATATCATTACCAAGTTGCTTTGGTCCTTGGATAAGTATCGACAACAAAATATACTTTCTCTTCATACACAACCAAGGAGGAAGGTTGTAGATACAGAGAGTCATAGGCCAAGTGCTATGTTGGCTGCTCATGTTACCGAAAGGATTCATTCCATTTGTACTCAATCCAAACCTTATATTCCTTGGTTCCGCACTGAAGTCTGCAAACCTCCTATCGATGTTTCTCCACCGGACGAAAAAAGCAGGGTGTCTTAACTTTCTGTAATTCTTACGCTCCTTCGAGTGCCAATGCAATAGTTTTGCATCATTTGGGTTCGCAAAAACCTGCTTCAAATGGGGAATTACAGAAAGATACCATACCACCTTAGTAGGAGGTTCTTTCTTCACCTCAATTCCCTCGCTATCATCTGATTGATTCTTACGCTTGTATCAGGATGCGTTGCACACCGGATATACATGCATGTTTGCATACTCGTTATGGTAGAGGATACAGTCGTTCAGACATGCATGTATTCTTTCTACTTCTATTCCCAATGGACAAAGAACCTTCTTGGCTTTGTAGGTGGTTTTGGGCAACTTGTTTCCCTCAGGAAGCATGTCCGCTAAGAGACCTAACAGCGCCGTAAAACTCTTGTTGGACCAACCGTTGCTTGCCTTCAATTTCAGCAGTTCAAGCATGTGTATTCCGGCCTACAGCCCGAGAACAAAGGTTTCTCCGAGTCCTCTATCAAGCCTCGGAATTTAACATACTCCCTCTCATCACATTTCGCTTCTGCATTGTGAAGCATCTGATCTAGATTGTCATCGTGCAGCCTATCCGAATCGGAACCACAATCGACATCATCCGGCGGTATATCGTTGACTTCGTCGGCGATGTCATTATTACTACCTTCCTGTATAATATGCTCTTCACCGTGACTGGTCCAACGTGTATAGCTCTTTTTGGAACCCCTTCGAATCAAATGTGCTTCGATCTGCGCTCGGTTCTTAAACATCTTCAGATTCTCACAGTCAATGCATGGACAGTATATATATTCCACCCCCTTATTCAACATATCCTCCTCGGCAGCTCTTGTAAAAGCAGACACAATGTACTCTTCACTCACACGGTTGCTAGCGTACATCCAATTTCGGTCCATCTACGTGACATATATAACAATTTGGTGTTAAATATTGAATTAATTAATTAGTATACTCTAGATGCAACTTTTGACATGTCATTTGAAATATATATTTCTAATGAACTGAAAAACATCAATGTATCCTAGAGTCAGGTTGTTCATCACAAACATATTATAGATAGCCCATGCCTAACTTCAGATGGCAAGAAGCCAACACTTGCAGAACAACACAAAAAGCTAGATCTAAACCATTTTCAATTCTCACAAATACATTATAGATAGCCCATGCTCAACTTTAGATTAGGAAATTATATGCTACGGCTGATAGGCTGATAAATTTGCTCGCATGGAACGATGGAGGTTATGGGCTGTGGCTGAAAATTAGGCTAAAAACATTGGAGGGCTACAAATGTTGAGTATTTAGTTCACGTAGGTATGTAGCTAGTATACCTATCACATATTTGATTTTTTGCCAAAAAAATTTGGGGTGCAGCTGCACCCCACGCTTGTATTATGATCATACAGAGCACGTGTATAACTGACCTCTCAATCCCATGCCGCCATCTGTCGCTCTGGGATGTCCACGAGTTGACAAAAATTGAAGATGAGAAAATTTTATGATGATTTCTAAAACGTAACAAAGTATGTATCTAGAAAGTGGGATGGGCTCGAATATGGTGAACCAAATCTTGTGATCCAAAAATTGTATGACGGTTGCATTATTGGGGAAAATATTTACCAATCTGTTCCTATTCCTATGTAATGTGCGTTGCACTTTTCAGCTGTACTTGATTTTTCCACGTTTATTTCTCGATAACAATTTAAAGATGCCGTATATATGCCATACATAATGTCACCCACTAGGAGCGGATTATGTGATTATATTATCTCGAGGTCATACCCCCGATCTCAACTTGTTGCCAATGCCAAAACATATACATGGTTAGGCAGAAAGGGAGAATATAGAGCGCGAATCAATCCCTGCACCAACACAAGAAGATTTCTCTATGATTTTCCTTTTGTTGTTGTTGTCTCTCATACATCTCTCGAAGCCCAAAAGGTGTCAATATTTTGTGTGGCAGTTGGCCAATTATATTGATCGCTGCACCAATAATGGTGACATGCCTAATAAAGCGTACTTCTCTGAACAATTAACTCATCACATTCGGCATTTGATCTATCGTGTTTAGGTGGTAGGGAGTGCATTCTAGGAAGGCAAGCACAAGGAAGGAATCTTGTTTTTAAGATAAATCTAGGTTACTTTCTGGTTTTACAAGTGGTGGAATTTATTGACCTCCGGCAGTACTGAAATTTGCAAACTCACGTGTCCAGGCAAAAAGAATAACGAATCAGCGTGGTGGAAATTCAATTAAAAAAGCTCGTCGCTTTTGTCTAATGATCGACACTAGTCTTTTCCTCCGAGTCTTTCAGTACATATTTGGATCCTTTTCCTTTTGTCGGATCTTGGCTTTAAATATCCGTAATACTAGTATGTGTGTCATTCTAGTCCCATGATCAGTACCTAGTACACAAATACACAACATTAATATTCACATCCATACACAATATACATACAACCTAAAACAAATAGGACTTCAACTTAAACGTCATACAACAAGTTTATATTACGAGGACCGATCGGCCAAAATTAAACTCAAGTATCAAAAGACAAATAATGGTCCAGTGGTGTGCCTCGTCCCTACCCGTGGGCAACCTACAAGGACTAGACCTAGAAAGACCGATCCACATCCCTCCGATCCCATTCGCCAAAGAAAGAATACGCTGCCGAACCGGTTCTTCCTCATACAACAATTTAAGCAAGTCTGAATACATTTTGTACTCAGCAAGACTTGTAGTGTATCACAACGTAATATAAATGCAAGGCTGAACAAGGATATGGCTCTGCGCTAAAAGTTATTTTTGCATGAGACAAGTTTGATTTGCAACACCAATATGTAATAATTTGCGACGGAAATTATAAAGAGCAATTGACAGATAATAAAACAACAAGTATGTAACTTAACAATAGTAAATCACAACTCTCCTTGGCTGCAATCATCGATTCATTCTCAACCATAGACATGGCACACATGACAACAACACTAAACCATCCCCTCATTTTTTGACAAGACTGTTTGTGCAAAAGTAGAGACTATACCCGATGTGACCGCACTTAGCACGCTCATGACTGCTGTAGGATCAAGGAAACTAGATGCAATTCTAGCTAAGCAATTCAACACAAGATATGAGCTAGAATTATAAATGCGAAAATAAAGACTAGAAATAACCACAATGAAGACAGGGATGTTTTTTTCGTGGTATCGAAGACTTGCCGGTCTTCACTAGTCCACGTTGAGGAAGCTTGAACGAATCAAGCCGGCTCCACGAATTAAGCCTTCCCTCGATCACTATTGGTAATTCTTCCTCTGCTCCGGAGATGGCGAACTCCAAGCCACTCACAATCTTAGCACCGGGCCTCTTCACAATCTTCTTGAAGAGATCACCATGCGATCACCGCCAAGCCGTCTAGGAGTTTGGCAAAACTCCAAGAGTAATAAACCAATGACCTTCGCTTGACGGCACTCAAGTGCAAATGGATCAACTAGAATGAATGAATGCACTTGAATGAACTCAACCACCTCACAATGAATGCACAAGTGTGTTCTAGGTGTTGAGAGGATGCATAAGGCTCTAAGGATGTTAAATGAAGTGTAGCCTCCTGTCCTTGAGTAGGTGGAGGGGTATTTATACCCTCCCCCCCCCCACAACCAAATCCAACCGTTAGGAGAGAAATCCCATCTTTCCAGCGAAATACGGTACTACCGCCAACCAAGGTGCGGTACTACTGCATCCCACCAACCTCTAACATAGCCGTTTCAAATGTGGCACGGTACTACCGCCAACTATCATGTGGTCATACCGCTAAGGCCGGTTGTACCGCTCACACAAGCGGTACTACCATTCACAGAGTTTTCAATCTCAGCTGAAAAGTCGCTTCTCTAGAAATTACGTACCGCCATCTAGAAAATGGAACAATCGTAGTGTGGTAATTCTGCCACTAAATCTTGGTACTACCGCATCACGCGGAGACAAGGACTAGCTTACCCAATCAACCTTGCCACATGGATGGCTCAGATGCATTGGGCTGCTCGAACCGCATGTCATACCGCAAAGCGGTAGTTCCGCCAAGAAACTTCCGGTACTACCATTTGCCAAGGGAGCACAAGAGCTCCAAAAAGGTGTCTCTCTGGATTTTACGTACCGCCAACAAACAAACCGAACGACTGGGCTGCGGTAGCACCGCACCACGAGCCGATCGTACGTTGAGCATCCAGTCCAACTTAGCCCGATTGGATTGAATACGTGGACGGCTCAGATTCATTGGGCCGTTCGGACCACTCGTCTAAACCACACGATCAGGTCACTTTCGGAAGGTCCAAACAGCACACGGTAGTACCGCCGAAGGATACGCGGTCATACCGCTAAGCGGTAGTTCCGCCTTGTAAACTTCGGTACTACCTTTTTCCTTGACAATTTCACAGAAGGCTTTCCAAATTGAATTCTAAGTGTATGCATGATCCTAAATTGATCCAAATGCTACAAGAACATGCTATCAAGCTACTACTCATGGTCCCTCTTAATAGTACAACATTTAACCTATAATCCGGTCTTTCAACCATTTCTCCTAAGACTAGTAAAACACAAAAGGATCCTAGACTACTTGTACCTTGTCTTTGAGCCATGTAGATCTTCATGTTGTCCTTTAGCATGCATCTTCAAGTCATCAAACTCACCAATAGGATTTAACCTTGTAAATACTCAATAAACACGTTAATTCCATATTCACATATTATCATTAATTACCAAAACAATTTTTAGGGGCCTAGATGCTTTCAATCTCCCCCTTTTTGGTAATTGATGACAACACAACTAATATGTGAGAAAGATTGATTTGAATATACTACTTGTTGTGAAACGAGTGTATATTCTTTTGATGACTTAACAACAAAATAATTTTTGCAATGAGCTCGAATGAGTTTAGAGAATTATTTTATTGTTAAAGCCAATATAAAGAAAGCTCCCCCTAAACATGTGCATATAAATGATAGAGAATCTTTGCAAGAACATGTATATATTTTTAGAGATTTTGGCGGAGTTTCTTTGGCTTGTTGGAACTTGAGGAATAATTACAATAATATATAATGACCATAATAAAGATTGCATTGCAAGAGAATAACATAAACATAATATTATCCATCAAATTCAACAAGATAACAATAAAACCATAACAAAGTTTTAAACTATTACAAGCACATAAGTATTGAACCATAACAAGTTCAACATCAACACAACACACATAGAGTATAACAAAAGACTTGCTCCCCCTAAATCTTTCTCCCATGCTATTGTTCTAGCTTCTCCCTCTTTGGCATCAAAGTACCAAAAACATATCAAGCTGCTGGATCCTGAGGAGGAAGAGTCGCTGGATCCTGAAGAGGAACATGAGCTGGATCTTGAGGAGGTGGAGCCTGAGGAACAGGAGCCTTAGTAGCTGGGGCCTGAGGAGGAACAGCTAGAGTAGAGGAAGTAGAAGCCCCTGAAGGTGGAGGACGACGACGAGTGTAGCACTGAGAAGTAGTCATAATCCGCTCCATAGACTCAACACTTTCTGACAGGGTAGCTAGCCTGTTGTGAGTTTCATGCTGAAATTCTAGCTGTTCTGTCCTCATCTCCTGCTGAGTAACCTTAACTTGTAGCAGATTATTGAGGATCAACTGCTGATTGTTGAGAATCTGTGCAAGTATCACCTGACCCTAAGCATCATCTACAGCTACCTCCTTTGGAGCATCCTCTTCTTGCTGACCTTGCCGAATTGGAGGACCTTCTCGTGGCTTGTATGACTTATGAGTTAATCCCAAACCTCCCTGATACTCAGTCTTGCTAATTATCAAAGCCATAATGTAGGGAGCATAGTAAATCCTTTTGACCTTATCATTCTTTGAATTTGCTATGCCCTTAATAATGACATCCACCACATCAAATTTTCTTCCATGCATGATGTTGTCAATGATATTCCAAGCATGTCCTCTCACTGCATCAAAGTTTCTACTTTTGGGAAGAATGGTATGATTAATAATTCTATTAATCAGACTAGGAATGGGCTTGAGACCATGTATCTTCCCTGGGGTATAGCTAACAGTTGGATCATAAAAGTCAGTCCAAGTAGGAGTAAGCAATGCAGGACTATCATAGAGCTTCTCCCAAGTGCCAGATGGTGTTCTCAAAACATGCTCAAAATCTTCCTTTGTGCACTCCACACATCTGGTCACTGTCATCCATTTCATCATTGAAAGATCTGGAGACACATGCACAGTGGCATAGAACTGTCTTATGATCTCCTCGTCGTAGTCATTCCTTAGAGCTACGAGATCATGAAGATCGACTTGCTGAAACATCCAATACACACCATTATACTTGTCCAAAGAGTTAATGTGTTGCCATTTTATCCACTTATGATCTGCAAAATTTCTGTGATGTCCATACAACTGCTCATAGACTTGCTCTTGAAATTTTGTGTGGAATCTTGGATTGATGGAGTTAGAAAGGAAGAGGTACTGATTTATGTGTCGCTTGATGGCAAACGCATCAGCTGAAATCATCCTTAAAATCATCCTGAGGCTCTTCTAGCTCTCCCATTTCCTCATTTGATCTTGCTAGATCTTCTGATTCTGTTTCAGATTCAGCTTGAGATGATTTTTCTTCATTTTCTGGTTCAACGACTATGGGACCTTTTCCTCTGTCTTGCACTGCTTTTTGTCGCACTTCTAGAACTTCTTCAGCCTGAGCAGGAGCTGCCGGAGGCTGGGATGAGGAGGATTGACCTCTAGTGGTGCCAACAGACTTGCGAGTAGCAATTCTGGTCTTTGGCATCTTCAAGCAGAGAGAATATGTTACAAAGGATGCAAGAGATCAAGTAGATTAGGTTTCATTCTGAATGGAGTGATTTTCTTGTTCTGTCAGGAAAATCGGTAGTACCGCTGTTGTCAAGCCGATATAACCGCATCGCGGTAGTTCCGTGCTCAAATCAGTGGTAGTACCGTTTTTCAGACTGAGTTCTTAGGCAAGGAATTTAATGAAATTTTGGATGTTTCTTATAGAGTGAATCCATAGAATGGATGTGTAAACATCTTGAAACACCAATTTTATCAATTTTGCCCAACAAGAACCACAAAAATCATCTACATTCTCAATTAACCCTAAAAGGTGACCTAGGGTTCTAACAAATAGGTAAAACAAAGATCAAAATGGGTTTTACTTTGAGAATTGAAGGAGATGAACCCTAGAGATGCAAGCAATCAATAAGATTGAAGAACCACCGAAGAACTTTGGAGAATTTCAAGTGGATTTGGGGTGTGTTCGGGTGAGAAAGAGAGAGGCCAAGAGAGAATGGGAAACGGTGCGAGTTCGGTCGAACCGTTCTGAGGTAAAAGGCATAGGTTAAAGTGAAACCGCAAGGAATTAATGCCATTTACCAACCGACGCGGTAGTACCTCTTCTTTACCACCGGTATTACCGACCGCTTGATCATCTTAGTGGTTATAACGCCGGTTGTACCGCCTTTGTGGTCGAGACCACGCTTGTCAGCCGATAGTTCCGATTTTCCTGGAACTTTAGGATTTGACTTTGGATTTGAGAATTATGCAAATGATCCTTAGTTTTGCACACAAATGAATATCCTTTAGGATCATTATGCATTGAGTAGACTAATGTCTATCTAAGAACATAATTTTTACGAACATAATAATCTTTAATAAATATTTTAAAATATTTTCATAAATGGCTTCAAATAACACCAAATGAAGTAAAATGCATGAAGCAAGAGTTCAACCAACATTAGAATAGTCTATGACATTTAATTCATTCCTCAATTTGCAAAAGCGGCCTTCATCTAATGGTTTGGTGAAAATATCTGCTAATTGATCTTCGGTCCGGATGTGGCTAATTTCAATATCTCCCTTGCTCACATGATCTCTCAAGAAATGGTTGCGAATATCTATATGCTTGGTTCTTAAGTGTTGAACAAGGTTATTGGCTATTTTCATCGTACTATCATCATCACACAAAAGAGATATTTTGTCAAATTTAATTCCATAATCTATCAATGTTTGCCTCATCCATAGCAATTGAGCACAACAACTTCCCGTGGAAACATATTCGACCTCAGCGGTGGATAAAGCTACGAAATTTTATTTTTGGATGACCATGATACTAAAGATCTTCCTAAGAATTGACAACTACCGGAGGAGTTTTTTCTATCTACTTTACAACCCGCATAATCGAAATCCGAATATCTAATTAAATCAAATTTAGCACTTTTGGTGAACCATAGGCCAATGCTAGAGGAATGCTTTAAATATCTTAGTATTCTTTTTATGGCCATCAAATGACACTCTTTTGGAGTTGTTTAAAAGCGTGCACACATGTTGTAACATCCCAAAGTTCTATTACTAAATTAAAAATTATTAAAGTTATTGTTTTATTGGATTTTCTGAAATTTGAAAGAGTTTGATTGTTTTATTTGAATTTCTAAAGTTTTAAAAGTTAGAAATAAAATGTATTAAAGTTTTGTAGTTTTATTTAAGTTAAAATTGGAAAATAAAATTTTAATTATTTTCTAGAATTTTTTGGAATTTTAAAAGCTTTTTCCTAAATATTTTAAAGCCAAAATAATTTATTTGTGAAATTTAAAGCCAACATTAAGTTGAAAATAATTTTAGTAAGTCCAAAATAAATAATGGAATTTCTGCGAAATTTTCCATAAATTTTGGATTTTATTTGTTATTTTCTAAAGCCCTTTTTAAATTAGCTAATTATTTAAAATAGAAAAATCAATTGAAATCCTCCAAGGGTGTTTTGGGTTGAATCCGCTCGGCCCAATTCTCTCTCACCCGCGCCAGCCGCATTCGGCCCACTCGGCCCGCCCGCTCCCTTTTCCCCCCTCATCTAATGAGCACCGTCGGATTGAAATCCGACGGCTAGCCATCTGCCACCAGCAGCCACTCGGCGCCCATCTGTCTGCGTCAGAACCAGATCCAAGCGCTGCTGACGCCTTCTTCACCCCGCGCCTTTCTTCCCCAACGCGCCGAGCCGCCACCATTGCTGTCGAGCCGGAGCTCCGCAACGGCCTTGACCCTAACCACCCCTATTTCCCCGCGTGGATGCGCACGACCCGCGCCCCCACCTCCGCCTCCACCTGCACGTTCTCACCCTTTTCTGCGCCTAATTCACCCGGAACGCCCACATGCCACAACCACCGCCCCCGCACCACGATCTCCTCCCCTTGCCCTCCCCGGCCCCTATAAAAGGGAGCACCGGGTGTGCCTCCTCCTCCTCATTCCAACCCCACCACCCATTCCTCCTCTTCCCCCTTCTTTTGGCCGGATTTTGCATTTGAAGATCCCCAGCTGCGAGCGCTTCCTTCTTCAATTGCAGCGCCGACACCGTCGCCCCTCTGTCGTCGTCGGCATCATCGACACCGCCGCTTCCTTGCCATCATCGTGCGTGTGTTGCCCTCGCTGGAGCGCCGCCAGGACCCTCCGCCGCCGCAAGCCCGATCCGCGCTGCTGCATTACACCTCGCCGCTGGCCACCACTTTGCGACCTTCCATCGATACGGTGTGCCCTAGGTTCGCCATGCCCCGCTGTCTCTTTTGGCACCCTCGCTAGACGTCGCCGGGCCGCCGTACGTTGGCGCCATGTGCGCTCAAGCCGCCGCCGGTGACAAGGTGACATGGCCGCGCCACGTATGCGCCATCTCATTGCCACCTCGTCATCCTTGCCCACATGGCAGTGACGTGGATGCCACATCATTTTCCACGTGGACCTCTCTTTTCCTTCTCAAAAATAATTCAAAATTCTGAAAAATCCTATTATTCATCATTTTATGTGAATTGTAAACTTCCCCGAGGTTTGTTCTCCTTCATACGAACTTCGATTTCATCGATTGAAATTTCTAAATTTGTATAAAATCATTATCTAACTAACTAAACTAAAATTATTTAATTTAGAGTTCATTTGAATTTTTTTTTGAATTTGGCTTATTTTCGTGCATAGAATTCGACGACTTCGGAGAGCCAGATTTCAACGCCGTTTGAGAGCAACTAATTGAGCAAGGCAAGTTACATCTTTGACCATATTTGCACCCATTATTTCAAATTATTTAAATTCTGTTTTAAATTATTATTGCATGCTTATTTATATTCAGTAATTTTAATTCCTGTTTTAAATTTATAGTTATGCTTAAATCCTTTGTATGGCCAATTTTGATATTTGAATTAAATTTATTGTCACCCTAGATAAAACCTAGTTGATACAATAGTATAAACTAGGATTATTTGAAAAAAATTATTCTTAGTGATGCTTAGACCCAGAAATGTTTGATTTGGGGAATTTCAGCCAAAAATCAAATATTATTTAAACTGTATCCATGGTATTGGTGTGTTATGGAGGTTTAGAAATGACTTTGCAAAATGAAATAAAATGATGGTTTGTACTTGGGAGAAATGGTTGTTCGGATGGTGCATGTTGATGCATAGGATCGAGTCATTTCTATTATCGAGGCCCATGGGTTTTATGGAAAGTTGTCCAAGTCAGTTGAGGACCGGTCTTCGAGCCGCATCTTTCTAAGCCACATCGTACCACCACATGTCCTGAGTATGGGCGGGACCTCGCTGATTAATTTGCATTGTTTCACTGTGGTCGTTCCCTTCAGATGCGGTGGGTAGTCATGTTATGACCTACGTTAGTCCCACCTGGCGCAAGAGGGGGCCACAAACTCGGCGGACGGTCAGTCCAAAGGGGGCGAAACCTTAGCGAGTGGGGACTACGGTGGAATGGCACATTGTAAAGGCTTTTGCACGTGCTCTAGACCGCTTACCTAAGGTAGTGGCGGTGGCATAGATATATGTCGGACAAACTAGAGAATTCGTGTCATGTGGGTAAAGTTGTACAACCTCTGCATAGTGTTAAGAACTATTTGAATAGCCGTGTCCACGGTCATGGACATGCTTAGCAAAGCCACTCAAAGTTAGACTTTGGTTTTGATTTCAAAATGATTTGACACAAATGATTTTAGATTTCTATCCAAATGGGAAAGTAGGCAGGAAGCCATGTGATAGGAGGGTATCATTCACCATTCATGTGTGAATGTTATCTGACTATAAAATTGAGAATTTATAAAATGAATTTGAGTTATAGAATAATCACTTTGAAACCTAGTACAAGTATTTAAAAAAACATTACTTTATGCAAACTCAACCAATAAGCCTTCCTTTGTTATACCCTTATATGCAAGCATTTAATCTGTTACTTGACGGGTGTAACTTGCGAGCACGGTAGTTGTGCGCATACTTACTTTATGCAAACAAATTTCAGAGGAGAAGGACTTCGCTATCGGTGTCGATCTTGACGACTAGGCTGCTACCCTAGTCGATTGCCTGTGGCAGATTAATTGAACTCTACTACATCTTCTTCGTCTTCCACTGTGTTCTTTACTGTTGGCTTGTAAGCCTCTTTTATAATAAACTCTGTTGATTATTAATATAATTGTGCGATTTATGGATGTTATCATATCTATTTACTGTGTGAACTAGCTACTGATCATGGGACTAGTTCAGAAATGCACAGAGGATTTGGAGTGTTAATCCCAGGTCCGACAGAAGTGGTATCAGAGCCATATCGACTATAGGTCGTGACCTAGTTAGAATGGTCGTTAGTTGAAAAACTGCAAAACTTATTTTATAACAAGAAAAAGAATAATTTGTTCTCTCCTCATCTTGGTCATCTATCTTTCTTTAGCTTCTTTATAGCAATTCTACCTTACCTAATTCTCCCTTCACCATTTTATAATGTTAAATAGATCCTCTTTCCCTTGGAAATTTCTATAGATGGTCAACACGTTTTTACCATTACGTTCAAGACCACAAGGCATGAAACTGTCAAGAGAGCATCTTCATCGAAGACCATGAGCCAAAGATCATTTTTGTCAGCCAAGCCATATAGTTTAAATTTGCAAAGACTCATTCTGTGTATTGAGTCGTTTCACCAATTTACGATTATCAATCAAGTAGAACGTTGTATTGTTTCTTAATTTGAATGATGTATTTTCTTTTGGTACATCATACGTAGATCTTTTGATCTTGTGTACAACGTTTTCTTTAAGTGGGTAAACTTCTCTCCTCATAGCTTTCTTTCTCATCCTTTGCTTTTTGCTTCTTCCCTAACAATCTATTGAACTCCTAACCTATCGATGCACAATGGACTTGAAGGATGGATTGATACTTCAAAACCTCGAACAACTCAAGACACTAGACAAGAAGCCAACTTGAAGATAGACTTTTTCTATCTCTCAATTCATTTACCCTACTAGTAGGGTGCCCGTGCGTTGCAATGGAACCTTAAACATTACATAAATAATATTTCTCTTTAACACATAAAGCGAATCAAGCAATTAAAATATTGTAATATATATGTCTACGAGCATCACATTAGTGCAACATCGTGAAACAAGAACGTCGTACGATGATTATGGAAATGAACGATAGCAAATAATATTTTCCCATAATTTACCTCAATACTTATATGCAAATGGAACATTTATGAGTCATGACATGCATCTGTTAGGAATTCTTCACAAAAGCAATGAAGAATGACCGATCTGCTTGGACATGAGAAATTGAGGCAGAGATTACGTGACACGATATCGTAAAAGGATATAGAATTGCAATCAAGCATGATGTCTGTTGAAGAAATATTCAAAACATCAACCAATGCAGCGTATGTAGGATAAACTAAGAAACCAAAACAAGATTAAATGACAAAAACAAATCTGGTAGTAAGAGCTCCTACTACATATGCTCTAAAATCGGTAGATCGTCACCTAAAGGAGAGCATGTTTAGGTAGCTCATACTAAATCTGGCTAAAATAGTAGTAGTAGGAGCACAAAAGGAGATGTTTTGACCGGTATGCTTCAAGTATTCTACAATAGAGACATCATCGGTGACTTCAAGGTTATCCTATGAACATAAAGTTTAATCAACAATGAGAATTGAGAACCAAAGACATATTAGTGAAATGGATTGCCGTGAGCTAAGAAAAGAAAGGTAATCGTTTAATAAGCTCAAAACCATCTCTCGGGTAAATAGGGCTTCATGACCTACAATCGGAAAACATTTTATTGTCATATCTGTTTTGTTCCTCACAAAAAAAATTCTCTCTTTACAAAGCTACTGCTCACGGGAAAAAAAAAGAACACTTGTTCGGAATACCAAAGCACCGAATTCAATATTCTTCAATAAGGTAGCACAAAAAAAAAGTTGAAATTTGGATAATTTGTTTAGCAATTTATCCCAGCGATCACACATGCAATTCATGTACACGAAATATCGGTTGGAACTTGCAAGGAAGGTTTTCGTTGATTGATGGTCGTGAAAGTTGTTTTGATCAATCTTGAGCATACTAAAGAAATATCTCGATTACCGTGCTATGATGTGTAGGTGCGTAACTCATCTTTGTATCATAGGACCTATCCTTTTGGCATCTTGGGAAACTAAGGGCCTTGCGAATCATGGACACAAACAAGTTTTGAACCTCCATCAATTTCCGCCAACAAAATAATACAAAAGTAAAAAAATGGAAAAAGGTATCTACAATATTTATGCACAAAAGCAGCATAAGTAGTAGTATAGAAGTAGGTTACCACTAACGTAAAGTCCATTGTAAATGAGTCTTGTCTCTCTTTTCGGCGTGCAAATTTAATAGGTATTTGCAATTAATAGGTATTTGCAAGTTCTCAATAGAATCTGTGGAAATGGAAGATGTAATTCATTGACCATTAACTTCTTTAGTCATAGAATTGAACTTCAATAAAGTTTAGATGCTAAGTAGATAAAATCATAGTGAAGACAATGAGAGAAAGGATGAGTCCAGACAACTTTGGAACCTTCAAATACATGATCCACCACAACTTCTTTGACTTCCAATCGCAAACTCTACTAGTTCGGTGCAATCACACATAATTATGCTCAGAAAGGCAATGCATGCATTTACTACCTAATGTGAATTATTAAAATAACAAGCAAATCCTCATGCATGACCGAACTCTAGTAGTAGTTGTACAACATCAGAGACTAGAGCTAAGTATGAATGTATAATTCTTGTTCAACAATTAGATGCCAAACTAAGCAACATAAGTCATGTAAAAATTCACATCAATAAGATTAGTAAGATGAACTCTACTCCCCATACTCTTCAGTCCTCTCTGATGTGTTCCTTGATCTCATCATGCAATGGCAAAGCCATAGCACAAATCCATTTAGACAAACACACATTCCATAACTACAAAAGCTTGCGAAGTACTGCAATTACACAACTCATAAACACTTACCCTGAATCGATGTCACTCAAATCGGAACCATTCACTGCAGGCTCCTTTCCCCCACTACATGAAGACCAAAGCACCAGCAATCACAATGAAATCATCGAAATCTAGCTCTTCATCTCATTCTTGGACCAAATGAACCAAGATATCACTTGTCTTTGGTAGGCGCAGTCCTTCACCATGGTTGGCAACTTCTGCATTCGCCCAGAAGTCCAAGAAGGAGAAAGGTTCTTCTCAATTAGTAGAAGCTAAATGAAATCAAGAACATACAAGAAATGTACCTGCTCCTGCTGGAGTATAGCTGCCTTGCCCCTGTTGTGCTACGGCCAAAACCGGCTTCTTGAATTGCACGCTGCCAAAAAATCACGACGACATATTAGGTCAAATCATAAAACCCAAAATCCAAGCATGTAGCGGCGAAATGACAAATGGGCACACACGCGATCTCACCAGTAGCCGCCCAACAGGCTCACTAGATGCCTCACCAAGGGCCTAACGACCCAGCCGGCCCTCCTAGAGAAGAATGGCCAGATCGGTGACTCAATACGGTGGTTTGGCAGTGGCGGCGGGGTCTAGGAAGAGCTAAGGTTTGGGGAGGAGACCAGAGATTGTGGCCGCAGAGAAGGTCAAGGCCATGAGGTAGGGAGCCCATCTCAGCCACCAGCGTTATCGCCTTTGCTTCTTTGTGTGCTCGGCAAGCGGCCAGCACTCGAGTTGGGATTGACGAAGTGGTAGCGGATGCGGAGGTAGTGGGATCGGCAGAGCTCATGAGTTCAAATTTGACCGGATCTAGGGCCTAGGCGCAGCAGTCTACGCGGCGGTGCTTGCTGGGTGCATGGGAGGCGGAGGCTGGAGCAGAGAGTGGTGGTAGGGAGGAGGATTGAGCGAGGAAGACGGCGTGTGGTCAAAGTCGGGGTCACAGACCTGGTCGACGCAGGCGGCGCAAAAGAGCTCAGCGTGGTCGACGCCGATCTGGTGGTCGGAGGGAGGCGGAGGCGTAGGGGAGGCGTGGGAGGCCGTGTGAGAGGGATAGAAGACGGTGGTGCAGGAGGGATAGGCGTAGAGAAGGGAGGCGGGGAGGTGGGCGGGGCATGCAATGGGGAGCTCATACTGTCGCAGTGCATCTCGAGGTGGTGAGCAGCGGATCACGGAGGTAGTGGCGGAGGAAGCAGAGCGGGTGCGAGGTGAGGCGGTGCTCGCAGGGCTACGGAGGAAGCAGAGCGGGCACGAGGCATGTGAGGTGGTTTGGCTAGGGAAGCAGTTCGGGTTGAGGGGTGCGTGCGGCGGTTTGGCGAGGTGCGCGAGGCGGTTTGGCGTGAGGGGAGGACGATCGTCTCATTGACCAGAGTAAACTTCGAAATTATAGTAGTTAAGATGTGCGTATTCTTTCTTTCTAGCCTCTTCGAATCTCAGGGACGAGATTCCTTTTAAGGGGGGGTAGTTTGTAATATCCCAAAGTTCTGTTACTAAATTAAAAATTATTAAAGTTATTGTTTTATTAGATTTTCTGAAATTTGAAAGAGTTTGATTGTTTTATTTGAATTTCTGAAATTTTAAAATTCAAAAATAAAATTTATTAAAGTTTTTGAAGTTTTATTTAAGTTAAAATTGAAAAATAAAAATTTAATTATTTTCTAGAATTTTCGGAATTTTAAAAGCTTTTTCCTAAATATTTCAAGGCCAAAATAATTTATTTTTGAAATTAAAAGCCAACATTAAGTTGGAAATAATTTTAGTAAGTCCAAAATAAATAATGAAATTTCTGTGAATTTTTCCATAAATTTTGGATTTTATTTGTTATTTTCTAAAGCCCTTTTTAAATTAGCTGATTATTTAAAATAGAAAAATCATTTGAAATCCTCCAAGGGTGTTTTGGGCCAAATCCGCTCAGCCCAATTCACTCTCACACCCGCGCCAGCCGCATTCGGCCCACTCGGCCCGCCGGCTCCCCTTTTCCCCCTCATTTAATGGCCACCATCGGATTGAAATCCGACGGCCAGCCATCTCCTAGCCGCTTGGCCACTCAGCCGCCCCATCTGTGCCGTTGGAACCAGATCCAACCGCCCGCACACCTTCTTCTCCCCGCGCCTTTCTTCCCCAACGCGCCGAGCCGCCGCCATTGCTGTCGAGCCGGAGCTCCGCAACGGCCTTGACCCCAACCGCCCCTAGTTCCCAGCGTGGATGCGCACAACCTACGCCCCACCTCCACCTCCACCCGTACGTTCTCCCCCTTCTCCGTGCCTGATTCACCTGGAACGCCCACGTGCCGCAACCGCCACCCCCGCACCATGATCTCCTCCCCTCGCCCTCCCCGGCCCCTATAAAAGGGAGCACCGGGTGCGCCTCCTCCTCCTTATTCCAACCTTGCCACCCCACTCCTCTTCCCCCTTCTTTTGGCCGGATTTTGCATTTGAAGATCCCCAACCGCGAGTGCTTCCTTCTTCAATTCCGGTGCCGACATAGCGCCCCACCGTTGTCGTCGACATCATCGACACCGCCGCCTCCTCTGCTGTCACCATGCGCGTTGCCCTCGCCGGAGCGCCGCTAGGACCCTCCGCCGTCGCAAGCCCGAACCGCGCCGCCGGCCACCGCTTCGCGACCTTCTACCGAGACGGTGTCCTAGGTTCACCACGCCCCGCTCTCTCTTTTGGCACCCTCGCCGGACGTCGCCGGGCCGCCGTTCGCCGGTGCCATGCGCGCCCGAGCCGCCGTTGGTGACAAGGTTTCGTGGCCGCCACGTATGCCGTTTTCATCTTACTTGTTCCTAAAGACCCATTTGGTACCAATAAAATTGTGTTCTTTGGGTCTATCCACCAATGTCCAAACTTCATACCGGGTGAAGTTATTGAGTTCTTCATGCATTGTATTCACCCAATCCGGATCATTAAGTGCTTTTTCTACATGCTTTGGCTCAATAGAAGAGACAAAAGAGTAATGTTCACAAAAAGAAGCAATACGAGAGCGAGTTTGTAAGAACGATGTGGCCGACTAGAGGGGGGGTGAATAGGCGTTTTAAAAAACTTCTTTTAACTAAAACCGATTTCTAATGCGGAAGCTAAACAAATACGGTTTTGCACAATTACAACCTAAATCAACTAGGTTCAACTAAATGCACCAACAATATGAGACTATATAAATGATAGCAATCATACACATACAATTAAGCAATTTAAATATAAGTAATGTAAATTGCACAATGTAAACACAAGTAATCAAACCACAATGATACTGGCGATGTTTTCCGTGGTGATCGAAGACTTGCGGTCTCCCTAATCCACGTTGAGAAACCCAAACTAATTGGGCGGCTCCACGAATTAAGCCTTCCTCCGAGGTAAGTCCAATCACTTGAACCGGTTCCAAAACGAACCAACACCTCGCTCCACTAGGGTTGCTCCTTCCTCCACTCCGGAGATGGCGAGCACCACACCACTCTAAACCACAGGTCTTCTCACAATCTTCTTCGAGAAGCTCACCGGCGCAACGACGCCACCACGCCGTCTAGGTGTCGGCAAACACCAAGAGTAACAAGTCTCCAACGCTCACTTGAACCAATCAAGTGTCTAAGCTCAAATGGATACGAAATCCACTACCTAAGTCAACACATGCACTTAGGGTTTGCTCTCAATCACTCACTAAGTGCAACACATGCACAAAGGAAGAGAGGGCTTGCTCTAGCTCAAAAGAATGTCTAAGGTACTTGCAACACATGCAAAGTCCTTCACAATATCACCAGCACACAACAGGCAACCTTTCCCAACCAGCCAAGGTGGCTTTATATAGCCCACACCCAAAAACTAGCCGTTGGGGGAAGGTTCCAAAGTCTCTGACGAAATCGGTCGACCGCCGTTGAATGGCGGTCGACCGCCTTAACTCAACGGCTATAAAACTAGCCGTTGAGCCCACTTCGATCGACCGCCATGTAATGGCTGGTCGAGCCGCCACCGGCCGATCGCCCAAAACACGCCCGGTCGACCGCTCAAAACTTCACAGAAAATGGCTAAGGACGGAGAAGGACCTCTCGAAAAGTCTGATGGGTCTCGACCGGAGGTCCGGTCGAGACAGCGTCCATGGGTGGCCGGTCGATCCCCCCTTGGCGGTCGGGGCCATGAAATCAATCGGCGACCGCCGGCTGACCAACAAGAACAAAACTGATTTCACATCAACTCAAATAACAAAAACACATTTTGCTAGTTTGATGTAAGATGCATACAAGGTTAAAGACAAGACTCTCAATAAGTTGCAAAACACATTTGCCAACTTTTAGAGTCAATGCCTCAAATTGCATTCGCTTCAACTCAATTTGCAAAACACATTTGCCAAATTGACGCGATGCAATCAGGATTCAAGTGAGATTCTCAACAGGTTGCAAAACACATTTGCCAACCTATAGAATCACACTACAAGGAATAAGGTACATGGACTTACACCATTTGCAAAACACATTCGCAAACCTAAGTCACATGCTACAAGGGTTATCCATGAGCCACAACTATTTGCAAAACACATTCACAAATATTGGCAACATGTTAAGATGAGCTAGAGCAAAACACAATGAGCTATCAACACATGACTAACTCAAGCTACTAGTCAAGGACCCCTCTTAATAGTACGGCAACCTATACTAGCAATCCGGTCTTCCAACCAAACACCGAGACCGGTAAAAGACTAGGAACAAATCCTTAGCCCTAGCTAGTCATACCTTTGCCTTATGTAACCACTTGAAGCTTGATGACGCACATCCTTGCTTCAACTCAGGGTTCTTGACTTGATATGCATCAACTCATGATGCATCCTTTACTTGACTTCTATCAACACATGATGGGTCTTCATTTGACTTGATGATCAACTCATGATCATCTCCTCTTTATGAACATCATCGACACATGATGATTTCCTTTATCTTGAACTTGATGTGCATCCACACATGATGCATCCTTTACACCAAGCTCTTGACTTCAATATTATCAACACATGATGATCTTCTAGAGTCTCCAACTATAGAACTCAACCTGTTCATCCAACTCATGGAAAGTGTTAGTTCTATAATATGACTATCATTAATTACCACGCCATACCATTAACTCATAATGGTGGGACAAGATACCATAATCTTTCCTCTTTGGTAATTGATAATAATCACTTCAATTGCAAGTAATTGAATGTAGATTGGTATGAGTATATAGGCACTATGCAAGTTGTATATACTCAAAGGATATATGAGCATACAAGTCTCATATATTCACATGAATATATTAACTACATAAGTTAAATATATTCGAGAATATGTGAGTGCACATGAACTACACAAGTTATGTTATACTCACATATAAGTATACTTAGACTACACAAGTCTTATATACTCATATGAATATATTAACTATGCAAGTTAAGTATATTCACAGGATATGTTTCAGAGTAAAGATCCCAAGTATATGTGGAAACAGGAATATGGATCAATACAAATGAAACCTCAAAATATAGAATGAACTCCCCCTATACATGTGCATACATGAATATGTAGTAAGAACATATGCACATATTTACGTTAATTCTTTTGGTGAAGTTCAACCTATATTTTGGATCCAAGGAATGCAACGGGGTATAAGAATACAAAGTAGAATGCATACCTCTTTTGTTCTTTATACCCAAGCGAGACTAATCATAAGATATAACAATAAGAGAGTTAGTCTCATAAATGGATTTGTCATTATAAATGCATACTGTTTGGATTTTCCTTTTGTTAATCCAATGAATTTGATTTGTCATATTTGTCATTAATCACATACATGCCTTCATGATTATCACCTTTATATCCAATTTAGACTAAACAATAACTATATCAATAAACATGTTAGTCTCACAAATGCATTTGTCATTAATCACCAAAACACTCCATTAACATATAATGGCGGGCTAGATTCTTCAGAGTTTGGACACCCTTACTTACGTCCCCCAATATTTGGTCTATTGGATGATCTTTTACAAGTGCATTGTGAATTCTTGGTGGTAGGTTGGATGGTTGATCATCTTCCTTGTTATCCTCTTCATCAATTTGGACTTGATTTGTGGAAAAGGTTGGAGGTTCAACTTGGGTGGAAGATGATGGATCATCCTTAAGCTTGATGTCGCCAATTTGCATGTTCTCTATGGCTTTTCTTAAGGCTTCATCACCTATATCATCCAAATTCTCATGCTCTTCTTGAGAGCCATTAGTTTCATCAAATTGCACATCGTGCCTTTCTTCAACTAAACTAGAGTTTTTTTTGTTAAAGACACGATAAGCTTTGCTATTTGAAGAATAACCAAGCAAGAAACCAACATCAAAACGACTAGCAAATTTTGAAAGACAAACACATTTCTTCAAAATATAACACTTGCAACCAAATACGAAAATAAGAGATGTTCGGTTTTGTTCCAACAAGAAGTTTGTAAGAAGTCTTTTTCAAAAGTCGATGCAAATAAAGACGATTTATGGTATAACAAGCGGTGTTAATAACTTCCGCCCAAAAACTATCGGAAGTATTGTACTCATCAAGCATTGTTCTAGCCATTTCAATTAATGTACGATTTTTTCTTTCTACAACTCTATTTTGCTCCAGAGTGTAGGTTGTGGAAAGTTTGTGCTTTATTTCAAGTTCATCACAAAAGTCTTCAACTTTAGTATTCTTGAACTCGTAACCATTATCACTACAGATTTTCTTAATTTTGAAATCAAACTCATTTTGAGCCCTTTTTGCAAAACTTTTGAAAATACCGGAGGTTTCACCTTTGTCATCTAGGAAAAATACCTATGTTTATCTAGAGTAATCATCCACAATGACTAAACAATAGCTATTACACCCAATACTCTTATAGGTTGTTGGGCCAAAAAAGTCCATATGTAAGAGTTCTAATGGTCTAGAAGTTAACATGATACTCTTGGAAGGATGAGAATTAGCGACTTGTTTACCGGCTAGTCAAGCACTACAAAGTCTATTTTTCTCAAACTTCACATCTTTCAAGCCAACAACTAAATCATGTTTGAAAGCTTTTTAAGTTGAATAATTTCAACATGAGCTAGCCTTCTATGCCAAAGCCAACCCAATGAGGTTTTTGCAATTAAACAAATTTTTAAGCATGATTCATTTGAAGTAAAATCAACCAAATAAAGATTTCCAAATCTAAATCCTTTGAAAACTAAAGAGCTATCCTTTGCATTTGAAATTGTAACACCTTCATTAGAGAATAAGCAAATTAAGCTAAGATCACATATTTGAGCAACGGATAGCAAATTGAAATTTAAGGATTCTACCAAAGATACATTGGAAATATAAAGGTCATTTGAGATAGCGATTTTACTCAATCCTATTACCTTTTCTTTGCTATTATCACCAAATGTGATCTTGTCAACTCCTTTACCATTCTCAAATGTGGTGAACATCTTTCTATCACTGGTCATGTGTTGAGTGCATCCACTATCAAGCACCCAATGTTTTCCATCGGTTTTATAGTTCACCTACAAAACAACAATCAAGTTCTTTTAGGTACCCAAATTTATTTGGGTCCTTGGAGGTTAGTGACCAAGGATTTAGGCACCCAAATAGCATTCTTTTTAGCACCTAAAATTGAAGTGCCAACAAATCTAGCAATAACTTTATCATCCTTAGTTTTTCTAAGCACATAACATGAATCATATATACCAAGGGATGGAGTCTTACCAATAGGACAAGCTTGTTGCACATGTCTTATTTTCCGGCACTTATGGCAATACTTGCTATTTTGCTTCACAAACCTTGTGGGCTTGTTTGCCAACTTCTTCCATTTCTTGGGCACATACCCAAGTCCTTTCTTATTGAATGAGCACCTTTGCTTACTCAAAACCCCCACAAAAGTCTAGTTGGCTGAATCCTCCAATTCGGCCAAAAACTTAGGCTAACATTCAGATGAAAGTATAATATATAATCTGTCTAGCAGAACTAACCAGTAGTAAAGAATTAATCATAACTTTTGATTGGTTTAACCAAAATCCAAGATTCTTGTCATTCTGGAAAGCTAAGAACATAACCTTCAAAAGTCTAGTTGGCATGATACTCAGATTTTGCATTTAACAAAATGTGGCATACAGGTCAAATCTCATTGTCGAACCTTGACATACAATCTGGACAGTCAAATTGAAATATACATAACTTTTGTTCTAAAAATCCAAAAAGGGTGTTCTTTAACAATCCTGAAAGATGATAGAATTATCTACAGAATTTATTTTAGGAAACATTTCTGAATCAGCTCCTAACATAAACATATTTTAATAAATAAAGGGACTATTAATTCTCGTCAGACTTTCGGGATAGAAGAAAGAATTCATCATAACTTTTAAACGGTAACTCGGAATTGAGTGATATTTGATTCTTCAAAAAGCTAAGAACGAAACCCACATAACGCTAGCAGATGAGATCCTCTAATTCGAACTTTAAATGTATGAAAACAGTCGCACAAACCATTGGACAGAATCTGTTCGTATCGCAGTAGGAATTCGATCCACTAATCAAAGCAAATTATGAATCTAAATCAATCAAAAACAGTGAGGAATTCATTCTTTACCCTTGTATACCTACAGAAATCACTGATAAAACCCACAAGGAGCCTTCTTCCCCTTTCCCCCTTCTCTTCTTCTTTGGCCAATCGGCAGCTTCAGGGTGCCACCTCCTTTCTTCTCCTTGACCGGCAAATTGGGCAGCACCAAAGGGGAGGAGGTGAGGGCGTCCAGGAGAGGGGATGGCAATGGTGCGCAAGGGAGGGGAGGAGACAAAGTGGTGGCTAGGAAAGGGAGGAGGAGTGGCGGCTTGGGGAGGAGGAAAGGGGAGGGGGCGGCTGCCTTAGGGTTTAGGGGAAGGAGGGGTGGCAGCTTGGGATTGGGCCCCCCCTTGGGGCGCCTCTCCCCCTTCTGGCCCAAACAAAACCGGCCACTAGGCTGCCCTAGCCTGGTCCGAAGGCCCAAGCCCCAAAGTTTCCCCTAAAAATCTGAAATTTCAATTAAAATCCCTCTCCCGAATAAATCCTTTCTAGACGACATTCAGAGTATTACAGGTATCCACTTGTTAGTCTCTCGAGTTTTAAACATGTTTTATTTATGGAAACAGTGAGTGGGTCCCGCATGTCCGCGACTCATTTAATAAAACACATTTAAATTAGTTTTTTGATTATTTTTTACCAGTCCCACATGTCATTGACTAATTACACTTAACCACTATGATTAACGTTAAGCTAATCCTAATTGTGAGTGGGGCCCATTGTCATAAAGAGAAAGAGAGAAGGACAGCAGAGCGCACATGACCGAGTGCAGTGGCGAGCTCGGCGGAGGCGAACAATGTGACAGAAGGCAATGTTTAGCGGTGAAATGGAAAGAGGGTTCCTTGCTGATGCCTTGGATGGTGACGGAGAGGAGAGAGATGGCCGGAGGTGACGCTATGCCACCGAGTGGTGGCGGAGGCTCTTGGGCTCAAGGTGGCATTCGCAGAAGAGGCATCCACTGGGCTAATGGTTTAGTGACTGGACTCAGTGGGTCCATGCAATGCGGATGGGCCAGGCATGGGGACCTAGGGTCATCGATGGTGAGCCGGCAGTGTTGTTCTGCGGTGACACCATTTGTAACATCCCAAAAACTCTATTTTGGGAAGACATAATAGACTGCCTGGAAGAAAAATATATTTTGAGCATATTTGATATGACAAGATGATCATGCATGATTTTCTTTTGAATTATTTATATAAAGCAAATAATGAAATTCATACAAACATGAACTTGTAATAATTTTAGGAAAAACATAATGAAAATAGGTGAGAGAAATTATTTAGAGAAAAAGGAAAATTTATTGAGCATCAATTAAGAAAATTTCATCAAAAGCAACAATACATTTCGAGAAAATGGTAGCACACGAGAATTTTTGAGAAAATCATAGAATATATTAAATCCTAAGAAATTTACATAAGAAACTATAGGGAGTCAAAAGTTCTCATAAATTTTTTCATAAATCTGTGAGCTATATTTCTATGCTTAAAAATTCCCTCAAACCCTCGGCTACTCAATCCCAAAATCCAGAAATTATCTCTCCTCGCTAACGTGTGGGACCCGCACGTCAGCAAGCTTCTTCCACATCGCCCTCGCCACTCACTCACCGACAGTTTCCACTGGTTGCCCATCGTTTTTGACCTCCACCTACAGCCATCACCTACGCCCGGCTCTACCCATCCTATCTACCGCCTTAATGTTGCACTAGCCCCGCTGTGATGGAGATGCTGAGGGGTTCAGCGTGACATACTCGCACGACCGCCATCTTCTTGCCACTTTTCTCATGAGCTTCTCGCCCGTACATAAATCTTCGACCGCGTCACAATGCTTCTAGCATGCCACTCTCACTCCCCGCACATAATCAAAGCTCCTAGTGCTTTGGTTCGGTAGAAACGAGTGCATTGTTCTTGACGCCGGTGAGTGGGCTCCGTAATGCCATTTGCTCTGGTTAGCTCCATTGCCCCCGCTAATCGCACCATCATGCGCCCCTTGCCTCACTGATACTTCCTCTGTGCTTGATGTAGCTCCAGGAACCTCGTAACTCCAACAAGCCATTATCTTCTTCACCTTCGGTGCACACCCATTCTGGAACATCTTCGTTTCTAGCAATCTGGTTAGCTTGAACCTCCCTTGACCACGTCATATCGTGTCTTACACCTCACTGATGCTTTTTCGTCTGATAATGAAGCTTCAACCGCGGAGAATCCTTCGGATCCATCATCTTCCTCATTTCCAGCTGCCGCAACCATTTTCTAGTTAGCCGCCGACTCGGTGAGTCCCCTGTTGATTCCTTCTATCCCTACTATCCTTAGTGTGCATGCAAGCTAATGCACACCTCCTTGTAGCATCTCCGCCCCTACAATGTGCTGTCGATAGGAGCCTCCTTTGCACCGCCATTATTCAATGTCGCCCCACCACTCCGGTCATCCTCCGGCACCTTCAAAGCCTCAGGTGAGCTTCTAGTTGTTCCCTAAAGCTTTAGCGCACATTAGATCAAAGGATTAGATAGCGTAGCATAGGATTCGTCGTAGCTAATCATGTCGCTGCCGCTTCGGTGACCATGGGTCCCTGAGCCGCTGCCAAAAGCATCGCAATAACTCCGTGCAGCTAATGTGCACACTCACTTGCTGCCGATTAGCTCTAATCATGAAAACAGCTTTGAGCCTGAGAAGCTATGCCGCTCTTCTCCAGCGTAGCACCACCTTAGGCCATTTCTTGACCTCCACCACTACCCGGTGGCATCACCGTTGAGTGAGGATCCCATTTTTGGCCTTCCCAAGCATCGCCATCACTCTGATCGCTGGCAACGAGCTCGCCAAGGTGCTCGTGTAATACCCCGAGTTTCAGTTAGAGAGAATTTAATCGGGGAAAGGTTTTTAGTGTAATTTCAGTTTTGGAGGGGGAATTTAGGAGGTGGGCCTCGGCCCAGGCTACCTTGGCCTTGTGGCCGGCCAAGTAACCCAAGAGGGGAGGCGCCCAAGGGCCTAAAGCCCATGCGCACCACTCCCCCTTAACCCTAATCAAGGGGGTGCCCCTTCTCCCCTTTTCTCTTGGCTGTCCCTAGTCCCCCAAGGAGCCGACCCCCCTGCTGTCCCTTGGCCGCCCCTAGTCCCCAAGGAGCTGCACCCTGCTATCCCTAAGCCGCCCTCCCTCCTGGTGATTGGTGCCTCCCCCTGCTGCTAGCTTTTGGTGAAGGAAGGCGAGGTCCTTTGCGGGGTTGCCGATCAAGAAGGAGAGGAAGGAGAAGGGACTAGGAGTGGATCATCTTCGAGGCTTGATCATCATCTTCCAGTGGGTCTTCAAAGGTAAAAAAGTGTTTTCCCCACTGTTTGATGATGATTAGATGTGAATTCGATTAATCGGGATGGATCGATTTGCTGCTAGTAGACTTTCAATTCTGTCCAGTAGGTTACGTGGACGATTTAGGATTCTTAGAGGCCACATTTAAGTTGTACATCTTCTAGAGATATTTAGATAATATTCTTAGCTTTCTGTGGCCACAAAGAACACATAATTCTAACATACGGATCAAAAGTTATGGTCTGATCTTTACCGCTGTCCTGAAATCCTCACGAGATTGAACTGAGAAGTTGTCTCCTAAATTATGATTATGTTAATGGCAGATTCAGGGTTTTAACACAACTAGGTTATTGTAGAAATTTTTATAACCTTTCCAGAATGTTAAAGAACGCCCTAGTCGGAGTTGTAGATCAAAAGTTGTGATATATTTTTTTACTGCTGTTCTGTTCGTCTAGACAGAATCTATCTTGTTCTTTCACCCACCTGTTAGCATTTTAATTTGACCGAATTGGGAGATATCATTCACTAGGATTTTGTAGTTATGTTCATTAAGTTTCCTTAGGATCTAGGCTCACCTCGTTTCGAGTCCCAGATCAATAGTTATGAGTTATTCCGTGCTGCTGTCCAAATTCGTTTCTGTGATTGAGTTGTCTATTTTCAGAATAGGTGCAATATTTAATTCTTGGGTTGGGTTATCGGGAAGATGTGATAGAACGTTGTTGGTAGTGTCTTGTGCCATGTTTTTCTTATTTCGAGTAATTACTTGTGTAGGCGGAGAGGCTTCGGGTTTAGGGGCACCTTCGTTGCCTACCAACGCGTCACAACGCGGAAGGCAAGTACTTTGATATTCTTAAGATTGTGAATGCTGAATGCTTGATGTTCATATTGTGTTTTTCTATGATACATGAGAAGATTCAATGTTTATGCTCCTTTGAGATGTGTCATTTCTATGATTAGAGATGATGTCTTTCATTGTTCATATTTCATTCCATGAATCCATTATTCATGTTTCATCCACGGGAGTGGATTATAAAGATCCATCAATTCCAGAATGGGCACGTAAGACACACCATTCCAATGTGGGCAAATTTGGACACCCGTATGAAACGTTCTCCATACGGTATTTGGATCCCCATATTTTATTAAATACGGGCTTAGGTGAACACCGACGGGTGTGTCACTAGCTATACCGGCATAAGCACGTGTGCAGTCCTTTTCATTTCATTCAATCCATTCATTCATATATCCATTCGGTGTTATGTTCATATTCCGTAAAGATGTTGTCTTGTTCATAATTGTTGTATGTTCAATTATTCACTGTACTTGCTAAGTCTCGGACTCATTCTTGCTTTGTTTGTTTATTTTAGGTGATCATTGATGATGGCTCTATTGGGAGGGAGTAGACATGCACTAACCATTCACCTCACCATATTCAATTTCAACATTATGATTTAGTTTCTATCTTTCATTCGTTAATTGATGAACTGTAATAAATAAATTTAGATGGTGAATGATACCTTGTTCTATGTTATGGTTAATTAAGTACTACTTGTGATCTTTGATCATCCCTGTGACATAATTATTTGGATTCAGATTATATTCATGCCATGGTTCTATTAAATATTGATCCCTTTATGTCATTAGATGAGATATTGTCAAATTCTTCCGCATTATGGTTGCATGTTAGATTATTTAGGTGACATCTTGGCTTCCGAATAGCCAGGGTGTTACAGTTTGTATCAGAGCGGGCTTTAGGTCTGTGGTTAATAGAAATATATTAAAATGATACACTGTGCACAGTAGGTGGGATGGGTAATTCATTGCTTCCGCATTCTTATTGTTATGTTTCATTTGTTGAGCAATTGTTGAAGTGTTTCTGTGCTTCTATTACTGTTAAGCTAAAGGTTTAGCTTTATATGCTTTGATGTTTATAGATGGCGAGAGGTAGAGGTGTGGTCATCCACCGGGCCGTGGCCCTGGTCGTGGACATGGTCCGGTCGTGTCTTCATCCTCGCTCGAGGAAATTGCCGGTGAGGCCGTTGAGAGGTTCCTTGTTTGCTCACCGGTCGCAGCTTCGGGCCGCGTTAGTGGTTCTTATTCAGAATCTTCAAAGGGAAATCCAACAACTCCGTCAGTAAGTGCAGGCAGCCCCTCCTGCGGCAGCTGCACCTATTGCGGAACCGGTTGTTGCAGCAGTTCCACCCGAGGCTAGGATGAGCCTCCACGAGTGGATGTCGCTCTGTCTAGACACCTTTGACGGAGCGGGTACTCCAGTTCAGGCTGCAGATTGGTTATGATACATGGAGAGGCAGTTCGGTGCCTTAGAGATGACTTCAGCGTAGAAGGCGCGGTTAAGTAACCTTCAATTTGAAGGGCTAAGGCGATATCTGGTGAGAGGGGTTCTATCTGCTAGGACTCGGTCACGAGGACGATCACTTGGGAAGTATTCGTGGAACAATTCAGGACCAAATTCTATCCGGATTCCTTCGTTGAGAGGATGGAGCAATTATTTCTAACATTTGTTCAAGGGAAGATGTCAGTGTCAGAGTATGAGACTGGATTCAACAATCTGGTATGCTTTGTACCAGTAGTGGCCAATGATGATCGGGAGAAGGCCAAGAGGTTCCGCAGGGGTCTCAATCAGGAGTATCGCCACGTTCTGGGGGCGACTGGCTTGTGTGACTTCAACTCCGTGGTCGAACAGGCCAGGGGAATGGAGCTGGAGAGAGATCTTTCTTCGTAGAGGCAGGCTGCTAGTGGCCCTGTCCCTGCTAGTGGTTCTGTCCCTGCTAGAGGTTTCAGGGGAGTCAGCACACTCGTCCTGTTCAGTAGTGGTAGTTTTCTTCATCGGCACCACGTTGTTCATCATCCACACTTCAGATGTGTCCTGCTCCAGATCAAGGTATGAAATGCTTCAGGTGTGGTGAGGGGCACCGGGCTTCAGGGTGTTCTTTCAAAGGGACATGTCATCAGTGTGGTCAGAAAGGCCACAAGTTGTCAATATGCAAACAAAACCCAGCGAGCATTATCAAATGGGAGTTAGTCCCAGTAGCGTCTTCTTCCAGTGCTCCTCAGGGTTCAGTTCAGACCCTAGCTGCTGTTCCTGTGCCTCAGTTCTCTTCAGGATGGGTTCCTCCCACAGCGTTTACTCCTACTCCTCCTGCGGGGTTCTACTGGAACCCCGTTCCGTCTGCACCGCCGTTGTTCGCTTCACCTGCTGCAGTTCCTGTTCACCCTTCATAGAGTGTCGGTGCATCTTCTGCTCTGGCACCACCGAGAGTCTACGCCATGCCTACCCCTGTGACTATGGGCCGTCGTAACGTGGTGACAGGTACTTTGCTAGTCGATTCACATGAGGCCTTCGTTCATTTTGATTTAGGGGCTACTTATTCTTTTGTGTCTCTGGAGTTTGCTAGAAGGGCGGGTTTGAGTTTGCAGCGTATTTCTGAGTCTATGGTAGTCAGTTCTTCGGGGGGTCTTATTTCTAGCTCTACAATATGTCCGGGCTGTTCTATTACTATTGATGACGAGAATTTCACTGTTAACCTTATGTTAATTCAGTTGTCACCTTTTGATGTTATTCTGGGCATGGACTAGTTATTCAGTTACCGTGCCAAGATCTGTTGTTTTTGGAAGACGGTGACTTTGCAGGCCCCGTCCGGTGAAGAACTGGTGTTTCAGGGCAGTGCACCGTCTGATTCCTTGTTTGTCTTGGCTAGTCTGTTTCCCAGACGTGGGGCCTCAACCATTGGGTTGCTATGGTCTCTCAGCGAGAAGACTGATTCTTCACTTCGTATTGAGGAGATTCCTATGGTGAATGAGTTTCCTGATGTCTTTCCTATGAAGCTTCCTGGGATGCTTCTAGAGCGGAAAGTGGAGTTCCGGATTGATCTTATTCCAGGAACTCGACATATTTCAATGTCTTTATATCGTTTGGCATGACCCTTCCAGGAGGAGTTGAAGAAGCAATTGGACGATCTGTTGTCTAAAGATATGATTCGGCGTAGTGTTTTGCCGTGGGGAGCGCCTATTCTATTCACTAAGAAGAAAGATGGCAGTTGACGTATGTGTGTGGACTACCGGGCTCTTAATCAGGCTACTGTGAAGAATAAATATCCTTTGCCCCGCATTGAGGATCTCTTTGATCAGCTGAAGGGAGCTAAAATATTCTCCAAGATTGACCTTCAGTCAGGTTATAACCAAATTCGAGTTCGGGAGCAAGATATCGAGAAGACGGCTTTCTCTACGAGGTATGGCCATTATGAGTATAAGGTTATGTCTTTTGGACTAACAAATGCTCCTGCAGTTTTCATGGAAGCCATGAACAGTATGCTGCACCGATACCTTGATGATTTCGTTGTGGTATTCATCGATGATATTTTGATCTATTCCAAGACTGAAGAGGATCATAGTCAGCATTTGAGGTTGGTTCTTGATACTTTAAGAGAGAACCAATTTTATACCAAGCTGAAGAAGTGTGAATTCTGGATTTCTGAAGTTGGGTTTCTGAGCCATGTAATCAATCAAGAGGGCATTTCAGTTGATCCTAGCAAGATCTCAACAGTGGTAGAATGGAAGAGGTTGACCAATGTCAAGGAAGTGAGGAGTTTTTTGGGTTCAACTGGCTATTACCGGCGCTTCGTGGAGGGTTTCTCAACCATTGCTAGACCGATGTCTCAATTGACACAGAAAGGTGTCAAATTTCAGTGGTCAGATACGCATGAGCGCAGTTTCTGTACTTTGAAAGATAGGTTGGTGACCGCTCCTATTCTTACTCTTCTTGAGCCTGGGAAGCATTTCACTATTTATTCAGATGCGTCTAGAGTTGGGCTTGGTTTTGTGCTCATGCAGGATGGCAAGGTGATTGCCTATGCATCGAGGCAGCTGAAGAAACATGAGCAGAATTAGCCTACTCATGATTTAGAGCTTGCAGTAGTGGTTCTTGTTTTGAAGATCTGGCGCCATTACTTGTATGGTGAATCTTGTGATATATTCACTGATCATAAGAGTCTGAAATACATCTTTACCCAGAAAGATTTGAACTTGAGATAGAGGAGATGGTTAGAGTTGATAAAAGACTATGATCTCACCATTCACTATTACCCTGGCAAGGCGAATGTTGTAGCAGATGCCCTGAGTCGCAAGGCGACACCTCCTACTCTCAGTTGTCTTATTGCTGATTTTGAGCGTATGGATATCTCCTTTTGCTTTGTGGGTACCACCCAAACTGAGACTCGTTTGCTTCTTGAGTTAGCCATTCCAGATTGAGTGCGGGAAGCACAACAGCATGATCAGATGCTCTAGCGAGTGAGAAAGCGATTCGATGAGGGCAAACAAGGCCATTTCAGTGTAGATGATTCTGGAGCGTTGCGATTTAAAGGCCGACTATGTGTGCCACAGGAGGCCCAGGTTAAAGATGAGATTCGAAAAGAAGCACATCGTACTCCATATATCGTACATCCTGGGGAGACCAAGATGTACAAGGACTTGAAGAAGAGTTTCCGGTGGAAAAGGATGAAGGTCGATATCGCTCAGTATGTAGCATCTTGTGGAGTTTGCCAGCGGGTGAAGGCTAAGCATAAGCGACCAGCAGGTTTGTTGCAACCTTTGGAGGTTCTCGTTTGGCCATGGGATGACATCTCCATGGATTTCGTAGTTGGTTTACCTCGCACACAGCGAGGGAAGGATGCTATTTGGGTCATAATGGACCGGTTCAGTAAGTCTGCACATTTCATACCTATTCGTACAACCAATTCAGCAAGTGATTTGGCTCCTCTCTATGTGCGAGAGATAGTGCGGTTGCACGGGGTGCCTAAAACCATTGTTTCTAATCGTGATGCCAAATTTGTCTCCACATTCTGGGAGAGTTTGCAAAGTGTGTTGGGCACACAGCTTTGTCTTAGTACCGCTTTTCACCCCCAAACAGATGGTCAATCTGAACGCACCATTTAGACACTGGAGGATATGCTCAGATGTTGTGTTATGTCTTGGAAGGGAGGTTGGGAAGACCACCTAGCTTTGGCAAAGTTCGCCTATAACAATAGTTTCCACGCTAGCATTCGAGCTGCACTGTTTGAGGTTCTTTATGGACGGAAGTGCAGATCCCCGTTGTGCTGGGATGCAGTTGGATAGTGGGCAGTTTTGGATCTCGATTGAGTTCAGCAAACTGTGGCCAGAGTAGCAGAGGTTAGGAAGAATTTGTTACACCTTTCGAGCCGATGAAGAGCTATCTGAGATGTCAAAAGGCGAGATTTGAAATTTGAAGTGGGGAACGAGGTTCTTTTGAGAGTATCGCCTACCAAAGGTGTAGTGCATTTTGGTACCAAAGGGAAGCTTAGCCCGAGGTACGTTGGACCATTTCCAATCATGGCACGAATTGGGAATTGGCCTATCGTTTGGAACTTCCTGAGTCCATGCGCGGAGTTCATAATGTGTTTCATGTATCCAACTTGAGGAAATATTTGAGAGACCCAGAACATGCTATTCCATTA
This sequence comes from Phyllostachys edulis, assembly GCA_036346405.1. Lineage (NCBI taxonomy): Eukaryota > Viridiplantae > Streptophyta > Magnoliopsida > Poales > Poaceae > Phyllostachys > Phyllostachys edulis. Next base: position 45,599,664 of record CM070556.1, read on the forward strand.
GAGCTGTTGAGCATTGAACAGCATCTTACCTTTGAGTCTCGGCCAGTGAGAATTCCGGAAGAGTCAGAGCGGGTTCTAAGGAACAAGACTTTGAAGTACGTCAAGATTCTTTGGTCTCATCAGACTAAGAGAGACGCTACTTAGGAGATAGAGTCTCGCATGCACGAGCAATATCCAGACCTGTTTGCTTCTGGTACGTGTTAAACTCGTTGATTCCAATTTCATGGCAATTCATTCTTGTGTTCTTTCTGTCGGTGAGAATTCGGGGTCAAATTCTGTTAAGGGGGGTAAATGTAATACCCGAGTTTCAGTTAGAGAGAGTTTAATCGGGGAAAGGTTTTTAGTGTAATTTCAATTTTGGAGGGGGAATTTAGGAGGTGGGCCTTCGGCCCAGGCTGCCTTGGCCTTGTGGCCGGCCAAGTAACCCAAGAGGGGAGGCACCCATGGGCCTAAAGCCCATGCGCCCTACTCCCCCTTAACCCTAATCAAGGGGGCGCCCCTTCTCCCCTTTTCTCTTGGCCGCCCCTAGTCCCCCAAGGAGCCGACCCCACCTGATGTCACTTGGCTGCCCCTAGTCCCCAAGGATCCACCCCCTGCTGTCCCTAAGCCGCCCTCCCTCCTAGTGATTGGCGCCTCCCCCTATTGCCGGCTTTTGGTGAAGGAAGGCGAGGTCCTTTGTGGGGTTGCCGATCAAGAAGGAGAGGAAGGAGAAGGGACTAGGAGAGGATCATCTTTGAGGCTTGATCATCATCTTCCCATGGGTCTTCAAGGGTAACAAAGTGCTTTCCCCGCTGTTTGATGATGATTAGATGTGAATTCGATTAATCGGGATGGATCGTTTTGCTGCCCGTAGACTTTCATTTCTGTCTAGTAGGTTGCGTGGCCGATTTTGGGATCTTAGAGGCCGAATTTGAGTTGTCTATATTCTAGAGATATTTAGATAATGTTCTTAGCTTTTCGTGTCCAGCAAGAACACGTAATTCTGACATACGGATCAAAAGTTATGGTCTGATCTTTACCGCTGTCCTGAAATCCTGACGAGATTGAACTGACAAGTTGTCTCCTAAATTATGATTATGTTAATGGCAGATTCAGAATTTTCACCCAACTTGGTTATTGTAGAAATTTTTATAAACTTTCCAGAATGTTAAAGAACGCCCTAATCGGAGTTGTAGATCAAAAGTTGTGATATATTCTTTACTACTATTCTGTTCGTCTAGGCAGAATCTGTCTTGTTCTTTCACCCACCTGTTAGCATTTTAATTTGGCCGAATTGGGAGGTATCATTAACTAGGATTTTGTAGTTATGTTCATTAAGTTTACTTAGGATCTAGGCTCACCTCGTTCCGAGTCCCAGATCAATAGTTATGAGTTATTCCGTGCTGCTGTCCAGATTCGTTTCTATGATTGAATTGTCTATTTTCATAATAGGTCCAATATTTAATTCTTGGGTTGTCGGAAAGATGTGATAGAATGTTGTTGGTAGTGTCTTGTGCTATGTTGTTCTTATTTCGAGTAATTACTTGTGTAGGCAGAGTGGCTTCGGATTTAGGGGCACCTTCGTTTCCTACCAACGCGTCGCAACGCGGAAGGCAAGTACTTTGATATTCTTAAGATTGTGAATGCTGAATGTTTGATGTTTGTATTGTGTTTTTCTATGATACATGAGAAGATTCAATGTTTATGCTCCTTTCATATGTGTTATTTCCATGATTAGAGATGATGTCTTTCATTGTTCATATTTCATTCCATGCATCCATTATTCATGTTTCAAACACAGGAGTGGATTATAAAGACCCATCAATTCTAGTATGGGCACATAAGACCCACCATTCTAATGTAGGCAGATTTGGACACCCGTATGAAACGTTCTTCATACAAGATTTGGATCCCCGTATTTTGTTAAATGCGGGCTTAGGTGAACACCAACGGGTGTGTCACTAGCTATACCGGTATAAGCACGTGTGCAGTCCTTTTCATTTCATTCAATCCATTCATTCATATGTCCATTCGGTGTTATGTTCATATTCCTTAAAGATGTTGTCTTGTTCATAATTGTTGTATGTTCAATTATTCACTGTACTTGCTGAGTCTCGGACTCATTCTTGTTTTGTTTGTTTATTTTAGGTGATCATTGATGATGGCTCTATCGGGAGGGAGTAGATACGCACTAATCATTCACCTCACCATATTCAAGTTCAACATTATGATTTAGTTTCTATCTTTCATTCGTTAATTGATGAACTGTGATAAATAAATTTATATGGTGAATGATACATTGTGCTATGTTATGGTTAATTAAGTACTACTTGTGATCTTTGATCATGACCGCGATATAATTATTTGGACTTAGATTATATTCATGCCATGGTTCTATTAAATATTGATCCTTTTATGTCATTAGATGAGATATTGTCAAATTCTTCCGCATTATGGTTGCATGTTAGATTATTTAGGTGACATCTTGGCTTCCGAATAGCAAAGGTGTTATAGCTCGGCCTAGTGCACTCACAACTCCTTCTTCCTCCCTCTCTCTGCCAGTGGGACCCACAGGTTTAAACGCTAATCTGTACTTAATGGCAGTTGTTTAGTACAACCAATCAATGACATGTGGGACCGGCTAAAAGATAAGCAGAAAAATCTAAATCCAGTGTTATTAATAAATGAGTCACTAACAAGTAGACACATATGTAAGTTAATGAAAATCAGAGGAAAATAGAAAGCCGCTATTAGTTTTAAAGAAAATATATTTTCTTTATTGGAAAGTGTAAACCTCGATAGAACATAGGAATGAATATGCTCTCTACTGGAGAGCATAAAAAATCCAAAAATACGTTATTAACGTCACATTTTCTTTTTTTTTTTTTTGGAATTTTCAAACCAAAACAAATTAAAATCTTAATAACTTTTGCATAAAAAAATTCAAATGAGATAATTATTTTTTCTAAATTCATCTAAAATTATGATCTATCTGAATCTACAAAAATATTTGTATTTTTTTGCTGTTGAATTTTTTTATATTTAATTTGCTTCTAGCTCTTTTTGATTAGACATCAATTATTCGGACAATTTTCATGACGATATTCCATCCTGTTTTTTAGAGCAACGAGAGCAAGGCAAGCACCCTGTTTGACCATGTTGATCATATTATTTTAATTATTGTGCTTCTTTTGCAAAATCTATTATGCATGCGTGTATGTTTGATATAAAATTGCTATGTTTGGGATATCGGTAGTTGTAAATCCTACTCGATGCATGAACCTCCTTGTAATGTTGATCCCTTACTGTTGTAGGAATTAGGATTAGAGTTTAGGCAATGAATGATGTCAACTTGGGTTTTTCGAATGTCAATCTCGCATAACTGCTTAGTCAGGCATAGCCTTTACAAAATTTGCTAAAATGGATGACATGATAACTATGAGTTTGAGAGTTTCGAAAAGAAAGTACAAAGAGGTTTACCTCTGATATTTTGTACAAAAAATAAAAATGAAAAGCTAAGTTTGTGATGCGGGCGAGTTATATTATTTTTTGAGAAGTGTGAAAGGTGTATATCACAAGTAGATAGGGGGAGATTCTCGCCCAGGTCAATTAAGGACCGAACGCCGGTGCCACTAATCTAAGTCTAAGCGTACAACCACATGTGTATGTATGGGATGGTATTAGCTAATTAAGTCATTGAAAACTAACATTCGCGTTGGTAGGCTGTAATAGTACGAGCATGACTGGTGTAGGCATGTTCGAATGGTCTCCCTTCACTGATGTAACATCCCAAAAATTTCAAAATACAAAAATATGAGATTTTTTAAAACATTTTGTGCGATTAGCTTATGATGTTATGTTTGCCCGTATTTTTGAGATTTGTTTGAATGACATTTTCTCTCTCGCCAGCACAAGTAGTGTAAAATGAAAACCCTAATTATAGAAACCCTAATTGCGGAAACCCCAGAAACATAAATCCTTCTAAAATAATACCGGAAATATAAACCCTAAAAGTTGAAAACATAAAACATAAAACCTAAATGCTAATTGTGCAGAAGTCCAATTCGGGTTGTTAAGCAAATATCAGAGTTGGATATCATCACATAAGAATTTCTTAAAACAAATTGAAATAAGAGATGTTAAATCCAAGCCTAATTGATAATTAAAAACAACCTGAAACATAATATGATAATTAAAAATACAAACTTGGCGAAATTACACTGTCAAGAATTATTTTAAAACATGTTTTGAAACTCTTCTCAATTCCAACAATACAAATATATGCCAATAGGATATTAAAAGTTTTTTTATTAAAATATGTTTCAAATAAAAGTCTACAAAAATTACAGTATGAAATAGACTATGTGAATAACCTCCCCTAAAAGTTTCATAATTTTTAGCCTTATATTTCTATGTCTGGAAATTACCTAAACTACTAAGCCTTTTTAGGAAAATCTGGAAAACTTATTTCCTCATCTCTTCCACTGACCGACTGGGCCCACCTATAGCCCTTCTTCTCCACCGAGCCATGAAAAATCTTCCCGTGCAAGTCCACACATCTTGCGCAGCCACGCGAACACACCATCATCGCCGCCCCGGTTGGCCGGTGGCCTTGGCGGTTTCATCCTCGCCCATGCCTCGCCCATCCTCCGCTTAGCCAAGACGCTTGCCTTGGTGTCCCGCGCTACCCTTGCCCTACCTCTCTTCCTCAGCATCTTTGAAGCCTATGCCGTGCACCACACCGAATGCTCCATCCTCTTCGCCTATATAGCCAAGCACGGGATGCCTCTCCTTCTCCTTTCCATCTCCCCCAAATCCCACCTCCATTATTCCCCTCTTCCAACACAACCCGATGAGCTTCAAGCTCAAGCTCCGAATGCCATAGCCGCATCACCTAGCCGCTTGTCACCATTTTGGCTGCGCCGGCAATCTCTGGCCACCGCCGACCGTGTCACGGCTCGTCGCATGTCCCTAGGAGCCGAACCCCTCAAGTAATTTCAGATTTTGTCCACCAAGGAGCTGCGCACACCCTTTCTTCTCTAGTTCTAGCCAGCACCACCTCCACCACTGCCACTTCCTCTCCGGTGGTCCTCCCTCCAATTCCTTCACACGGGAGTATACCCTAACCTCCCTTTACCTCCTCCAACCTCTCATCCGCTCTCTCTTCTTCCCTAGGTTGCCGCCACTGTTGGAGCACCCGCGCCGCCATCGATCCACACCGCCGGCCCACCTCTGGCCACCTCAGCTCCCTACGACTGCACCGGTACACTTCCCTCAGCTCCCTAGTGCCCATGCTTTCGCTAGTTCACCTCCTATCCCCTCCGAGCACCGCCAAGACTGTTTGCCCCTCCCACGCCATCACCTCAGAACCTCTCGTGACCACTGGCCCACCACCGCCATGCCTCCACCACCACTTGGACCACCTATCCACCCTGGTCCCATTTTTGCCATCCACAGCTCCTCACCGCGGTCCAACCACCGGCGACGACCGCAGCTCCATTTCAGCCGAGCCATCCCCTATTCTAGCCTTGAGCTTCCCCTGTGAATCCCTCTCCCCCTATCACTAAGCCATGGGACCCACCTGTAGGGTATTAAGAACAAACATGTTGACTAATACTTGTGTCACTCAAAGATGTAATTAGCAAATTAAAATTTGAATTAACAAGAAAGTTTAGTTAGTAAGCACTTCATGTCAGAAGTTTCTGTTGTCAGATTTATGATCAGAGAAGAGTGCTAGATATAAATCTAATTTGACAGTAGGACAGCCCATTAGGTACTAAATCAAAGGATCAGTGACTGGGATTAATAACTAATGTAGCTTTCAAATTTGAAACCTCATGATGTTAGTCAAGTACAGTAGTTAAAATGTTTTGTCAGTGCTTAGTAGCTTTGACAGCCAAATGAACAGAGGAGTGTTTTGATGAAAATCTAAAAAGACAATAGTATAATAAACCTTGTAACTATCACTAGGCCACTCAAATGGATTAACAAAACTAGAGATTGAAATTTAAAGGAAGTAGTCAGTAGCACTTAAGTTCAAAAGGAATTTGCCTGTTATACTAGGTATGTATAGAGAAGAGGAGTAGGAGAAGAATTGAAATGTCAGTGAAATCTTTCTTGTTAATCAATACATCTAATGCTAACAAGACTTGTGGCTATCCATTATAACGTGACGGTGGCCCGATCTTCCGAAAGGTACTGATATGTCGATTGTGGAGAACACGACGTTGATGATCTAAAGGCTCCGACCAAAACAGATCGAACCCCTCACAATCACTACACCACTGCTCCGATGGGTGACCTCGCTAAGAAGGCTATCTCCTACAAGCGAATCGAGAACACAAGCAAGAGAGTAGAAGATGCAATCTGAAATTGTATTGTGAATAATGATTAAGCTCACAAAGTTGGCATTCCTCAACCGAACGTGCGGCGAGACTGCTATGCAAAATAATCTAAGAAGAAACCCTCGGAAAACTAAAGGGGTGCGGCCTCCTTAAATAAGGGAGGGGTAGCCGCACATAACTAAGGAATAAGGGGGTGGTTCTATTCATGCGATACTGTTCACGTGAACAGTACGACCATGAATAGTGCAGCCCAGGGGGGCAGCGAGGGGGATGGCCGGCCAGCATATGGGCTATATGGGCCAAATAAGCCCATTTCAAAGTTTGACTCAAACTAACCCTTAAGGGGATTCGGATACAAGCCTTGTAGGTTAAGGAAAGGTGGTGCAGCACCAAGTAGAGGGTGGCCAAAACTCTTTGAGTTGGAGGCCACAAATTCTTTATCTCCTTTAGGGTGGCTTTAAAGTCCTAAAGTCCTTGCTGGAATTGTGGCCATTGTTATTGCCTTCTCCTTCCTTGATGCACATCAACTCCTTGCTATCCATTCCTAGATTCCTAAGCGCAAGAAAATCATCTCCATTAGGTAGCATCATAAAGTTATTAAATAATACACTCAGCCCCAGAAACGAATTTACCTGATAATTGAGTTGACGAGCACGTGCCCGAGTTATTGGACCTTGCACATCATTCATGGCAGTAGCAACAGGAGTGTTCATATTAGTAGAAGTGATGTCCTCATCATCCTCCCCTTCTTGAATTTGATTCGTCCTCGACTCAAGCTCATCCTTCGCGCCCAAGAAAGGTCGTGAATCTGCAATGTTAAAGGTGGTGCTAACCCCGAAATCTGTAGGCAAGTCTAACTTATATGCATTATGATTAATACGTTCAAGCACTTTAAAAGGACCATCTGCACGAGGCATGAGTTTAGACTTTCTCAATTCAGGGAATCGTCCTTTACGCAAGTGTAACCACACAAGATCACCAGGTTCAAAAGTAACATGCATGCATCCCTGACTACCAGCAACTTTATATTTAGCATTCATGATCTCAATGTTCTCTTTAGTTGTCTCATGCATCTTAAGTATGAAATCAACACATTGTTGTACATCAAAATTTACCTTCTCCGAAGCTGGAAGAGGCAACAAGCCGATAGGTGCACGAGATATGAAACCATAAACAATTTCAAAAGGGCACTTCTTTATGGTAGAATGCAGCGAGCGATTGTAAGCGAATTACACATGAGGCAAACATTCCTCCCATATTTTTAAGTTCTTTTTAAGCACAGCCCTAAGCATAGTAGACAATGTTCTATTGATTACCTTAGTTTGTCCATCGGTTTGGGGATGACAAGTAGTGGAAAATAACAGCTTAGTTCCCAATTTAGCCCACAAAGTTCTCCAAAAATGACTAAAAAATTTAGCATCACGATCTGAAACTATCGTATTCGAAATACCATGTAAGCGAACAATTTTCTTAAAGAACAAATCAGCAACATTTGTAGCATCATCACTTTTATGACATGGTATAAAATGAGCCATCTTAGAGAATCTATCTAAGACAACAAAAATACTATCCCTCCCCTTCTTTGTTCTAGGCAGCCCTAAAACAAAGTCCATAGAAATATCTTTCCAAGGTGTGCTTGGAACAAGAAGAGACATGTATAAGCCATGAGGATTAAGTCGTGACTTAGCTTTTTGGTACATGGTGCAGCAAGAAATGAAGCATTCGACGTCATGCCTAATCTTTGGCCAATAAAAGTGGTGGGTCAGAATGTCCTCAGTCTTATTCACACCGAAGTGACCCATCAATCCTCCTCCGTGCGCCTCCTGTACCAACAAAAGACGAATGGAGCTAGCTGAAATGCGTAGCTTGTTAACACAGTACACGATCCCATCATGCACCACAAATTTATTCCAACCCTTTTCCTCTTGACAATTGAGCAACACATCTTTAAAATCAGCATCATGCACATGTTGCTCCTTTATTGTCTCTAATCCAAAGATTTTGAAGTCAAGTTGTGAAAGCATGGTATATCTCCTATACAATGCATCAGCTATTACATTTTCTTTCCCCTTTTTATGTTTAATGACAAAGGGGAAAGACTTAATAAACTCAACCCACTTAGCATGTCTACGATTCAGGTTGGTTTGACTTCGAATATGCTTCAAAGATTCATGATCAGAATGTATGACAAACTCTTTGGGCCATAAATAATGCTTCCATGTTTCCAAAGTTCGAACTAGAGCATATAATTCTTTATCATAGGTAGAATAGTTCAAACTAGGCACAGTTAATTTTTCACTAAAGTAAGCAACATGTTTTTCTTCTTGAATTAACACACCACTAAGACCTATGCCACTAGCATCACATTCTAATTCAAAAGTCTTGCTGAAATCAGGAAGTTGAAGCAAAGAGGCGTGTGTCAACTTATCTTTGAGAGTGTCGAAAGCTTGTTGCTGTATGGTGCCCCAAGTAAAAGGGACACCCTTCTTTGTAAGCTCATTCAATGGTGCAGCGGGGGTGCTGAAATCCCGAACAAAACGCTGATAGAAACCAGTAAGCCCCAAAAACTCCACACTTGTGTGACCGTTTTAGGAGGCGGCCAACTCTGGATAGCGACGATCTTGGCTTGATCAACTTCAATGCCATGTGGAGTAACAACATAACCAAGAAAATAGACTCGATCCGTGCAAAAGGTGCATTTATCAAGGTTACCAAACAAACTTGCATCTCTCAATGCATTAAAAACAACACGTAAATGATCCAGGTGTTCTTCATATGACTTGATATAGATCAGAATATCATCAAAATAAACCACTACAAATTTTCCAACGAAAGCACACAAAACTATGTTCATCAATCGCATGAAAGTGCTAGGTGCATTAGTTAAACCAAAATGCATCATTAACCACTCATATAGCCCAAACTTAGTTTTAAATGTCGTTTTCCATTCACCTCCCAATTTCATCCTAATCTGGTGGTACCCGCTACGCAAGTCAATCTTTGTGAAAAGAATATAACCACTCAACTCATCAAGCATGTCGTCTAACCTAGGAATAGGATGACGATACCGTATTGTGATATTATTAATGGCTCTACAATCAACACACATAAGCCAACTACTGTCTTTCTTAGGAACCAAAAGAATAGGAACAACACAAGTTCTAAGGCTTTCCCGTACGTACCCTCGGTCCAAAAGATCTTGGACTTGTCGCTGAATTTCTTTAGTCTCCTCTGGATTGATCCTATACGCCACACGGTTTGGCAATGTCGCTCCCGGAATTAAGTCAATTTGGTGTTCAATCCCTCTAATAGGTGGTAGTCCCGGGGATATCTCGGTTGGAAACACATCCTCATATGACTGCATAATGTTAGTGATAGCAGATGGCAAGGAGCTAGATATATCATCAAGTGAAAATAAAGCATCTTTGCATATCAAAGCATAGCATGGCATATCATTATCAAAAATTTTAGCAAGATCAGATTTGGTTGCAAGCATGACACAACCCTTTAATTTAATTCCCTCAGTCCTAGAACTAGGTGCCAACTTCTCCTTCTTAGGTAGGAAAGCATTCTTCACTACTTGCTGATTTTTAGATTTATGTTCATGTTCTTTCCACTTTTTCAGCTATCTCTTTATCATATTTCACAATTTCAGCAGGTGTCAAAGGTAGTAAAATTATTTTCTTTCCTTTGTGCATAAGAGAGTACTTATTACTCTTACCATGATGAGTTGCATCGGTATCAAATTCCCATGGATGACCTAATAAAAGTGAGCAGGCTTGCATAGACACTACGTCGAAATCAGCAACATCATGATAGGACCCAATGGAAAAATGCACTCTCGCAGATTGTGTTACCTTTACCTTACCGCTACTGTTGAACCACTGAATGTGGTATGGATGAGGATGCGCACATCTGGTCAAGCCAAGCTTCTTGACCAATTCTGAATTCACCAAGTTATTACATCTTCTGCCATCAATTATGACACAAACACGACAATCCTTAACGATGAGGAACATCTGAAACAAATTATGGCGCTGTAGCTTCTCCGCTTGCTCCCTTTGAGTGCTCAACACTCGCTGCACAATTATGGTCCTATAATTCTCCGTAGCAGTGGCACCTAAAATTTTCTCACCATCACTATCTGCCTCATGATCATCATCATTACCTGCAAGGTTAGCTGCAAGAACATATTCATCTTCAACATCACTAGTACTTACTTAACCATCGTCTTCTATTGCAATGTACGCTCGCTGACTTGGGCAATCTCTCATGAAGTGGCCCATCCCTTTACAACGGTGGCACACAATTCCCGTCGTACGACCCGTGGAAGCAACCGATGAAGAGCTCTGCGCTGGTGCCTGCACACTAGTAGATTTGCTCGTCTCGGGTGTGCGTGACGGTAGTGGTGGTGCTACTAAACGTGCCTTACTCACAAAGGGGGCAGCAGACTGAAAAACAAGAGGTGGGGCTGTCTTGGCTTGCCTCGGTGTCGATCTCGATGTAGACGTACTTCCAAAGTTGCTCCTAGTCCTTTGTTGCCTACCCTGCAATTCCTTTTCTACCAAACAAGCAAGCTGGAATAACCTATTGATATCATTATAGTCTTTGTAATCAACTATGTCCTAAATTTCATGCCTTAAGCTCCCATAAAAGTGAGCCATCTTATCCTCCTCATCCTCAGCAACATTACAACACAACATGCCTATTTGTAGTTCTTGATAATATTCCTTGATAGATCTATTACCTTGGTTTAAGCGCTGTAATTTCTTACGCATATCACGTTTAAAAGCAGGAGGAACAAATCTAGCACGCATACCTACCTTCAATCTATCCCATGTATCAGGTGTTAAGCCAAAATTAACTACTTGATTCCACTAAATGATAACAAAATCTTTAAATTCACTAGTAGCTTGTCTGACTCTATGCACTTTAGGAACTACATGGGCATTAAATTTTTGTTCAACTGTCATCTCTCAATATAGAAAAATTTCAGCATCATAAACACTCGCAAAACTGGTATAGTAAATTTAACTTTAGCAAATGGGTCATCATTAACATGAACATTGTGGTGCTGAAAATTATTACCTCCCATACCATGATGGTTGTGATGTAGACGGTGTCGTTTACGTGTATCTTGGGCAGCAAGAGCAGCGCCGGCATCGCGGTTTTGCCTCTCATTACCATCTCCCTCCTCAAGATCTTGGGCTGCATCGTGATCATACTCGTGTCCATTGTTTGTGGCCGATTCACCATTCTTTCAAGGCGTGTAGTGAGCGCTGCAATACTATCGTTGATTGAGCACTTCAATGTAGCCGTAGTAGCTTGAAGCTTCCTGTCGATGTCCTCATTAATGGTACTGTGTTGTTCATCCAAGAGCGTCATGTGCTCTCCCTTTACAACACACTCTTTCTCATCAGACGTCTCACCTGTCATGGTTAGTAGAAAACAAAAGACAACACAAAGGTATTATCCCTATCAACTACTAGGTGGTGGAAGGTGGAATCACACACTCTCAAGCATCTTACCACACTCTTATAAGTGTTCTTACCAATGCAGCAGGTGGTACAGTCAGTGGTTGGTTCGTGATACCATGTCGAGCATGGGTATGATTGCAAGAGGGGACCTGTTCTGATCAAGAGTAGGTGGAGCTCGAAGGCACAATATGGTAGCAAAGGATTAGCAAAAATCGTAACCCGATTAGCAAAGTTGAATAAGGGTCCAAAGTACTTATCACGGTTGCTGGTCTAAAAGTATCCCTAGCCCTAGCACAACGCCGACTGATACCAAGGACCAAACACAAAGGATTCAAAGGATGCAAGCAAACCCGATTACTTCTTTCTTTCTCTCTTTTTGCTTTTTTTTGTGAATGTGACCTTGACTCAAAACACTTCGAAATCCTCTTCTGGGTCTAGGAAGGTATATGGGTCACAAACATTTTGTAGAAGGCAGGGGTATAAAGGTAATTAAAAGATTTTTTTGATCATTTTACTGAAGTTAATGAATCCTTCTAGTAGCATGAAAACAACCTCTCTTTTCTTTTCCTCTTTTTTTCTCTTTCACAAACCGAAATCCTTTCTTCTCTGGTACTTGGCAAAACCGAATCCAAAACTTTCCTTGAAACCGAATTGGAAACCCAATCCAATCTATTTAGGGCTTCCCTTTTATGCCAAACCGAAATCAACTTGGAAACTGAACATCAAGGATACCAATGGAGCTCTTGATCGGCCACGGCAACAAGATGTCCGTGAGTTATGGCCGCGGCAGCATGCGATAGAAGGCAAAGTGGAAGGATGATAAGTTTGCTGTGGCAGGGAGGAAGGATGATGGTGGTGGCCGCGGCAGGGAGGAAGGCTGGTAGCGGTAGGGGGTCATGGTGGTGGTGATGTTGGTAGCCGCGGTAAGAAGGAAGGGGGCTGCAGCACTAGGTGGTGTTGGCACGATAGGCGTTGGTGTCGGCGTGGTAGCGGAGGGTGACAACTAGAGACCAAGAACACGACTCTAAACCACCAACACAACTTAGACAAAGGACTCAAATTCAACAACGGGAATTGCAAAGGCACAAAGGGTGATGGGACAGCAAAAGAACACGACGAACAAATTATTTTTGTGGGGCTAATTTTCTGGAGTTTTTAGGACGATGAATAGCAACTAATCTATAAGGGGAAGAATTGTGATTACCTAACGAAGTTTTTAGGACGATGAACAGCAACTAATCTATAAGGGGAAGAATTGTGATTACCTAATGGGCAACCTTTGCTCTGATACCACCTAATATGACGGTGGCCCGATCTTCCCAAAGGTATTGATATGTTGATTGTGGAGAACACGATGTTGATGATCCAAAGTCTCGACTAGAATGGATCAAACCCTCGCAATCACTACACCACTGCTCCGATGGTTATCAACCGTGCCGAATGCGGTTGACCTTGCTAAGAAGGCTATCTCCTGCAAGAGAATCAAGAACACAAGCAAGAGAGTAGAAGATGCAATCTGAAATTATATTGCGAACAATGATTAAGCTCACAAAGTTGGGGTTCCTAAATCGAACGTGCGGCGAGACTACTATGTAGAGTAATCTAAAAAGAAACCCCTGGAAAACTAAAGGGGTGCGGCCTCCTTAAATAGGGGAGGGAGAGCCGCAAATAGCTAAGGAATAAGGGGGTGGTGCTATTCATGTGGTACTATTCACATGAATAGTGCAGCCATGAATAGTGCAACCCAGGGGGCGACCAGGGGATGGCCGGCTAGCATATGGGCTACATGGGCCAAATAAGCCCATTTCAAAGTTTGACTCAAACTAACCCTTAAGGGGATTCGGATACAAGCCTTGTAGGCTAAGGAAAGGTGGCGTAGCACCAAGTAGAGGGTGGCCGAAACTCTTTGAGTTGGAGGCCATAAATTCTTCATCTCCTTTAGGGTGGCTTTAAAGTCATGAAATCCTTGCTGGAATTGTGGCCATTGTTATTGCCTTCTCCTTCCTTGATGCACATCAACTCCTTGCTGTCCATTCCTAGATTCCTAAGCACAAGCCAATCATCTCCATTAGGCAGCATTATAGAGTTCATAAATAATACACTCAGCCCCATAAATGAATTTGCCTGATAATTGAGTTGACGAGCACGTGTCTGAGTTATTGGACCTTGCACATCATTCGTGGCGGTAGCAAGAGGAGTGTTCATATCAGTAGAAGTGATGTCCTCATCACATTAGTTCACTCAGAGGCATTAACCAATTTGAAGATAGAAATTTGGAGAAATTTTAGTTAGCAACATTACAGTTCAGAAATCATTTTTCCTTTTGCCAGTTGTTGAACAAACAGGAAAAACTGAGATCGCTTAAGAATGACAGTGAGCTAATAATATGTCTAACATAAGTAGTTAGAGATTCCTTTGATTCATTTAGCCCTTGTACATTAGTCTAACAGCAGCAACCAAGCTGAAAACAAATATTATTATGTATATCCAAAACCAAAAGTGAACACCTAATGGTTTAATAAACTAATCTATCAAAGAGAGCTTTGATTAGGCAAAATAATTGCTTTCGTTAAAAACATAACTAGGATTGTGGTCATGTCACAACCTCATACTAGTAAGTCCGAGTCACAAAAGTAATAAAGCTAACCAAAGATCACCATCAAAGTCTACTGAAAGAGGAGAGCATATAAGAGGATTGATTTTGACCGTATGATCATCGTGTGTGTATACAAAGAATACCTAGAGAGAGTGCTTGTGAGTACTAGGTGGCCTGTTAAGGAAAACAATATCACCTAGGTTCAAGGTGTCATCCATTGTCATCCGTTCTTAGTAGCAGAATCCTTCATGATCCGAAAGTAGATTTGAGGGTATTACCTAACCAGGTAATCTCTCCTATCTAGGTAACCAGTGAGGAATGTTCCTGTGAACATTCTCTCTCTCTCCTTGATAGATTTATCTACTTTTATCTGTAGTATTTCCTTCATCAACTCTTTGGTTATACTTCGTCTGAAGTATATCCTTCATTAACTTCCTTTGATTTTACTTTCGTTTGCAGTATTCCTTTCATCAACTCCTTTGGATATACTTCGTCTAAAGTATTTCCTTCATCAACACCTCTAGGTACAATTAGTTTCATCTAGTATAGTTCCGTCCTTCAAGATGTTGTTAGATATGTTTACTTTCGTCCGAAGTGTTTCCTTTTATTTGATTATATTTGAATTTGGTTTGTTTTCGCGTATTGATTTCAACGACTCTAGGGAAACCTGAATTATTTGAAGAATCAGATTCCGACACCGTTTAAGAACAACAACTAAATAAGCAAGACAAGTTACATCTTTGATCATATTTGATCCTATTATTTCAAATTATTTAAATTCTGTTTTAAAATATTATTGCATGCGTATTTCTATTCAATGTAATTTAAATACCTGTTTTTAAATTATAGTTATGCCTAAATCCTTTGAACTACCAATCTTAACATTGAAATAAACCTACCTCGACACCTTAGATGAAAATCTAGTTTATGCAATAGTATGAACTAGAATATTTTGGGAAAAAATTATGCTTAGCTATGCTTAGACCTGAAATATTTGATTTGGGAATTTACAGCCAAAAATTAAATGTTGTTTAAATTGTATCCATGGCATTAGTGTGTCATGGAAGTTTACAAATGCTTTGAAAAATAAAATAAAATGAAAAATTGGTTACGGCTTGGGCGAAATAGATAGTTGGTGGGTGCAGGCTTATACACGGGATCGAGTCATTTCTATGATCGAGGCCCAGGGGTTCTTTTGGAAAGTTGCCAAAGTCAGTTAAGGACTGGTCTTCGAGCCGCATCATGCTACGCCCCATCATACTACCACAAGTCTAAAGTGGGTAGGGCTTGGTTAACTAATTTGTAACATTTCGCCGTGGTTGTGCCATCCGGTTGCGTGGGTGTCATTATTACGTACTTTTATATATTCCCACATGGCGCAAGAGGGGGCTTAATCTGGCAGATGGTTCAATCCAAAGGAAGCGAATCCTTAGCGAGGTGGGACTACGGTGGGATGGTGCATTGTAAAGGCCTTGTGATAATCTCATAGTCGGACACCTTCGAAAGTGCGTGAGCGGACAGTACAAGTGATTATCTCTTGTGGGTAAAGTTGTACAACCTCTGCAGAGTGTAAAACTACTCGAATAGACATGTCCACAGTCAAGGACATGCTAGCAAAGCCACTCAAAGTTAGACTTTGATTTTGTTTTCAAAAGACTTTATCAAATGATTTATCCAAATGGAAAATTGGGCGAGTAGCCATGTGATAGGAGGGTATCATTCACCACTCTTGTGTGAATGTTATCTTACTATAAAACTTGAGATTTAGAAAATAAATTTTAGTTATAGAATATCTGCCTTGGAACTTAGTACAAGTATTTAATGAAAACACCGCTTTATGCAAAATAAACCCTATAAGCCTTGCTTTGTTATACCCTCATGCATTATAATCTGTTATTGGGTGTAACCTAGGAGTACATTCATTTGTACTCACCCTGCTTAATAAAATGTTGATCAGAGGAGAAAGACATCACAACCGCTGAAGATCTCGATGACTAGGCCGCTACGCCAGTCGATTGTCTGTGGCAGATTAGCTGGGCTCTACTATTTTTTCTTCATCTTCTGCTGTGTTTATCATTGTTGGCTTGTAAGCCTTTCTGGTAATAAAACTCTGATTATTATTCAATAAATGTGTGATATGGATTGTTATCATTTTTGTTTAACTATGTACACTAGCTACTGATCACAAGACTAGTATGGAATACACATAGAGGATTTGGGAGTGTTTATCCCGGGTCCTTACAAAAATGGTATCAAACCCAATTGACTGTAGGTCATGACCTAGTTAGAGTGGGCGTTAGTTGGAAAACTTCAAAACTTATTTTACATAACAAAGAAAATAAATTGATCTCTCCTCATCTTTGGTCATCTTTTCTATACTTACCTTTTTCATACAAATTCATTCTTACCCAACTCTCTTTACCATTTTATAATGTTAAATGTATCATCTTTCCCCTGTAAATTTCTATGGATGGTCAACACGTTCTTACCATTACATTCAAGACCACAAGACAAAAAGGGCATCAAGAAAGTATCGTCGTCAACACCATTCAAGGACAATGGACAAGATTAATCGAAGACCGTGTGCAAAAGATGCGATGTTAGCCAAACCATGTAGTCTAAGTTTGCCAAAGACTTATTCTGTGTATTGAGTCGTTTTACCAGCTCAAGAGTATCAATCGAGTAGAACGTTGTATTGTTTCTTGACTTGCATAAGATATCTTCTTGTGGTACGTCATACATAGATGTTTTGATCCTATGTGCAGCATTTGCTTAAGGGGGGTAGACTTCTCTCTTCATAGCTTTTCTTCTCATCCTTAGCTTTTCCCTCTTCTCTATCAATCGATTGGACAACTCAAACCTGTCAATGCACAAAGGACATGAACGACGAACCAACACTTCAAAACTTCGGACAACTCAAGACCCGAGAACATAAAGCCGACTTGAAGATAAACAGTTCTCATATCCTTCTAGCCTCCCAGTATAGTCATCCTATATCTGTATTTCTCTCTAGCCTCTACGAATCTTGGGGACGAGATTCCGTTTAAGGGGGGTAGGTTTGTAACATCCCAAAAAGTTCAAAATACAAAAATATGAGATTTTTTTAAAACTTTTTATGTGATTAGCTAATGATGTCTGTTTGCCCGCACTTTTTAGATTTGTTTGAATGGCATTTTCTCCCTCGCCGGCACAAGTAGTGTAAAACGAAAACCCTAATTATAGAAACCCTAATTGCGGAAACCCTAGAAACATAAATCCTTCTAAAATAGTACCGGAAATATAAACCCTAAAAGTTCAAAACATAAAACACAAAACTTAAATGCTAATTGCGCAGAAGTCCAATTAGGGTTGTTTAGCAAATATCAGAGTTGGCTATCATCACATAAGAATTTCCTAAAACAAATTGAAATAAGAGATGTTAAATCCAAACCTAATTGATAATTAAAAACAACCTGAAACATAATATGATAATTAAAAATACAAACTTCCTGAAATTACGCTGTCAAGAAGTATTTAAAAACATGGTTTGAAACTCTTCTCAATTCCAACAATACAAATATATGCCAATAAGATATTAAAAGATTTTTTGATTAAAATATGTTACAAATAAAAGTCTACAAAAATTATAGTATGAAATAGACTATGTGAATAACCTCCCCTAAAAGTTTCATAATTTTTAGCATTATATTTCTATGTCTGGAAATTACCTAAAATACTAAGCTTTTCTAGGAAAATCTGGAAAACTTATTTCTTCATCTCTTCCACTAACCGACCGGCCCACCTATAGCCCTTCTTCTCCACCGAGCCATGCCAGCTCTTCCTGTACATGTCCATGTGTTTTGCGCAGCCGCGCCAATAAACCATCACTGCCCCTGGTTTCAGCTGAGCACCGGCGGTTTCGCCACCGCCCATGCCTCGCCCATCCTCTGCACGGTCGCATGCCCGTGTCTTGCGCTGCCTCTCTTCCTTGGCGTCTCTGAAGCCCATGCCATGTGCCACACCGAATCCTCTATCCTCTTCGCATATATAGCAAAGCACGTGATGCCTCTCCTTCTCCTTTCCATCTCCTCCAAATCCCACCTCCATTATTCCCCTCTTCCAACACAACCCAACCAGCTTCAAGCTCAAGCCCAAATGCCATAGCCACACCGCCAAGCCGCTCGTCACCATTCTGGCCGTGTCGGTGATCTTTGGCCACCGCCGACCATGTCACGGCGTGTCGCATGTCCCTAAGAGCCGAACCCCTCAAGCAATTTCAAATTTCATCCTCCAAGGAGCTGCGCACACCCTTTCTTCTACGGTTCCGGCCGGCACCGCCTCCACCACCACCACTTCCTCTCCGGTGGTCCTCCCTCCAATTCCTTTGCACGGGAGTATACCCTAACCTCCCTTTACCTCCTCCAACCTCTCATCCGCGCTCTCTTTGTCCCTAGGTCACCGCCACCGTTGGAGCACCCGCGCTGCCATCAGTCCATGCCACGGGCCCGCTTCCGGCCACCTCGGCTCCCTACGACTGCATCGGTATGCTTCCCACAACTCCCTAGTGCTTATGCTTTTGCTAGTTCGCCTCCTATCCCCTCCGAGCACCACCACACCATTTCGCCCCTCCGACCGGCCGCCGCTCGCACCCTCCCGGCCAACACCGTCCACCACAGGCCACACCTCCACCACCACTTGGACCACCTATCCACCCTAGTCCCATTTTTGCCATCCATAGCTCCTCACCGCCGTCCAACCACCGGCGACGACCGTAGCTCCATTTCAGCCGAGCCATGTGGAACAAGACATGTGGCAGTCCATTAGTTCACTCAGAGGCATTAACCAATTTGAGGAAAGAAATTTGGAGAAATTTTAGTTAGCAACATTACAGTTTAGAAAGCATTCTTCCTTTCGCCAGTTGTTGAATAGACAAGAAAAACTGAGATTGCTTAAGAATGACACTGAGCTAACAACATGTCTAACACAAGTAGTTGGAGATTCCCTTGATTCATTTAGCCCTTGGACATTGTCTAACAGTAGCAACCAAGCTGAAAACAAATATTATTATGTATATCCAAAACCAACAGTGAACACCTAATGGTTTAATAAACTAATCTATCAAAGAGAGCTATGATTAGGCAAAATAATTGCTTTTGTTAAAAACCTAACTAGGATTGTGGCCATGTCACAACTCATACTAGTAAGTCCGAGCCACACAAGTAATAAAGCTAACCAAAGATCACCATCAAAGTCTACTGAAAAAGGAGAGCATATAAAAGGATTGATTTTGATTGTATGATCATCGTGTGTGTATACATTGAATACCTGAAGAGAGTGCTTGTGAGTACTAGGTGGCCTGTTAAGTAAAAAAACATCTCCTAGGTTCTAGGTGTCGTCCGTAGTCATCCATTCTCAGTAGCACAACCCTTCATGATCCAAAAGCAGATCTAAGAGTATTACTTAACCAGGTAATCTTTCCTATCTAGGTAACCAGTGAGGAATGTTCCTGTGAACATTCTCTCTCTCTCTCTCTCTCTCTCTCCTTGTTAGATTTGTCTACTTTTATCTGTAGTATTTCCTTCATCAACTCCTTGGTTATACTTCATCTAAAATATTTCCTTCATCAACTTCTTTTGATTTTACTTTCGTTTGCTGTATTTCTTTCATCAACTCCTTTGGATATACTTCGTCTGAAGTATTTCCTTCATCAACTCCACTAGGTACAATTAGTTTCATCTGGAATACTTCCGTCCTTCAAGATGTTGTTAGATATGTTTACTTTCGTTTGAAGTGTTTCGTTTTATTTGAATATATATGAATTTGGTTTGTTTTCGTGCATAGATTTCAATGACTCTGGGGAAACCTAAATTATTTGAAGAATTAGATTCCAACACCATTTAAGAACAACAACTAAATAAGCAAGACAAGTTACATCTTTGAACATATTTGATCCCATTATTTCAAATTATTTAAATTCTGCTTTAAATTATTATTGCATGCGTATTTCTATTCAATGTAATTTAAATACTTGTCTTTAAATTATAGTTATGCCTAAATCCTTTGTATTGCCAATCTTGACATTGAAATAAACCTAACTTGACACCTTAGATGAAAATCTAGTTTATGCAATAGTATGAACTAGAATATTTTGGGAAAAAATTATGCTTAGCCATGCTTAGACCTGAAATATTTGATTTGGGGATTTACAGCAAAAAATTAAATGTTGTTTAAATTGTATCCATGGCATTAGTGTGTCATGGAAGTTTACAAATGCTTTGAAAAATGAAATAAAATCAAAAATTGGTTTGGACTTGGGCAAAATGGATAGTTGGTGGGTGTAGGTTTACGCACGGGATCGAGTCATTTCTATGATCGAGGCCCAGGGGTTCTTTTAGAAAGTCACCCAAGTCAGTTAAGGACCGGTCTTCGAGCTGCATCTTGCTACGCCCCATTGTACTACCACAAGTCTAAAGTGGGTAGGACTTGACTAACTAATTTGTAACATTTCACCGTGGTTGTGCCATGCAGTTGTGTGGGTGTCATTATGGCCTACTTTTATATATTCCCACATGGTGCAAGAGGGGGCTTAATCCGACAGATGGTTCAATCCAAAGGAAGTGAAACCTTAGGGAGGTGGGACTACGTTGGGATGGTGCATTGTAAAGGCCTTGTGTTAATCTCTTAGTCGCACACCTTCGGAGGTGTGTGAGCGGATAGTACAAGTGATTATCTCTTGTGGGTAAAGCTGTACATCCACTGTAGAGTATAAAACTATTCGAATAGCCATGTCCCCGGTCAAGGACATGCTAGCAAAGCCACTCGAAGTTAGACTTTGATTTTGTTTTCAAAATACTTTATCAAATGATTTATCCAAATGGGAAATTCGGCGGGTAGCCTTCACCACTCTTGTGTGAATGTTATCTAGCTATAAAACTTGAGATTTAGAAATTGAATTTTAGTTATAGAATATCTGCCTTGGAACTCAGTACAGGTATTTAAAGAATACATCGCTTTATGCAAAATAAACCCTATAAGCCATCCTTTGTTATACCCTCATGCATTATAATCTGTTATTGGGTGTAACCTGCGGAGTACATTCATTTGTACTCACCTTGCTTAATAAAATGTTTATCAGAGGAGAAGGACTTTACAGCCGCTGAATATCTCGACGACTAGGCCGCTACCCTAGTTGATTGCCTGTGGCCGATTAGCTGGGCTCTACTACTTTTTCTTCGTCTTCGTTGTGTTCATCACTATTGGCTCGTAAGCCTTTTTGGTAATAAAACTATGATTATTATTCAATAAATGTGTGATATAGATTGTTATCATTTTTGTTTAACTGTATACACTAGCTACTGATCATGGGACTAGTGTGGAATACACAGAGGATTTGAGAGTGTTAATCCTGGGTCCTTACTACCGAGGCATTGGACACAAAGCCTTTCGACACAACGGGGTGTAAACCCGGGCGAAGTGAGGGTGTTCATTCACCGGGCTAGTGCAAGGGTAGGACTAGATGTTGTAAAGGCTTCGACACGTGCTCTAGATTGCTTACCGAAGGTAGTGAGCGGTGGTATCGACTGATGCCAAATAAACTAGAGAATTCGTGTGTTGTGGGTAAAGTTGTATACCTCTGCAGAGTGTAAATCTATTTAAATAGCTGTGCTTGTAGTCATGAGCATGCTTAGTGTAGTCACATCAGGTATAGTCTTGGTTTTCATGAAAACGTTTCTTGTTGGAAAATGAGGGAATGGCTTTATTGTTGTTATTTGAGTTGAGTGCCATGTTCATGGCTGAAAATGAGATGTTGATCGCAGTGGAGGAGACAAAGCCTTAGTTAGATTGGCTGTTAGATTAGGAGTTGGTTTTTATAACGCAACCTATTTAATAATAAAAAAATAGTTATGAAAATTTAGGAATTTTTGCTACTCTTACCTCTCCAAGTCTTCTCCTCTTATTTAATTCATTCTTTTGGATATCTCCTCTCATGTTCTTTCAAATGATCCTAGTTTTGGGAGAAGGAATGTCACTCTAGATGGGTCTCTCCCAAAAATTTTAGAACCTACTACATTCTGAAAATGATGTGATCTATTATTCTTTAAACCCCTCCTACCTTCATTTGGTGTTAACTTGTTTGATATTATGAAGATCTAACTATATATAAAGACCAAGGGGTAGTATGACGTGAAATTAAGCCATAGGTGCTGGTTAAATAATGTAGAGAATGAATAAGAAGTTGTGTTGTAATTCTTTTCTTGTCTAACATAATTTCTTATCGTGTCTCTTATCACAAGATCACTAACTTTCCTTTTTCTTAAAATGTAGATGCCGACCTACTGGGAGCCACAGTACCACATGAGTACCTTCGAGGAGGGTGCACTGCAGCACACCCTATGGGTGATGTTATAGCTTGTGGAGTGGCCGTATCTGCCTCGATACACGGTTTTCAGCACACCCTCCAGTGTGGCATCCACCGAGTACCTTACCTAGGTGCTTCTCTAGGGATGTCACTTTGGAGACCCCGCCTTCCGTTACTATGGGAGAGGCTCTACCATCCTGATGTCGCTCTACGATGTGGCCTACGTCGCTATCGTATGCCTATGACATGAGCTGTCGGAGTTGGAGGACCCATTCTTCCACTTCCCCGCATGGACGGTGGACGGGGAGGAGCACACCTACCGAGTGGAGGGTAGGCCATTCCTCACTCCCCACCTGCATCTCATCGTTCATGTGAGATCACTCGACGGATACCTCTGTCACGTATCCCACGAGTTGTTGGAGGCCCGACGGAGGATCTCCATCCTCGAGGATAGCATCGCTCCGATGGTGGCTCAAGGACTCTTCTCAAGGGAGCTACTGTACAGGAAGGATGCTGTGCTGGCACCTGCTGAGGAGGTACTAGAGCTCACCATCCGCATCTAGTCCATTGCCTGACGTCCCCTCATGTCGGCTATCGGTCACTACCGCTGGGTGATGGCCACCTACACGGTTGCGGAGGAGCCATGGCAAGTAGTGCAGAGACACTGTCTTCTCCACGACGGGTGCGAGGAGGTTGCGTACTTTGACCCTTCCCCATCCGCTGCCCTAGAGCTGTTGCACTATGCGACCACGATGACTAGAAGGAGGTCGACTGCCGAGAGCTCACTTGTAGGACTTTAGCGTGAGCACTTTTGGGTATTTTGTAAGTTGAAATTTATGTAAGATGTTGCTATGTAATTTGCTACTTATGATGGTTTAGTTGCCTTCTTTTGTAAAATGTGAACAATGGGCATGAACACCATGTAAAATTAACTAGTATGTTGAAATTTATGTGTGTTTCCCTTATGGTTTGAAAACATGCATATTTTTAGATTAGACAAGTTGTTTTAGTATGGGATGATATTACTTGCCTACCCACTTAACTTGTGCTTATTCCCACTCACCCTTCGCGCGTATGTTAAAATTATGTGATGTATGAACAGGATGCCGGTAACACGCTCTGTTTGTCAGCTCATGGCAACAGGAGCCACCTCCAGATCGTGACAACAGGAAGGCGAGATTCCTAATCCTCTGTCACCCAACCTACTACGTCCTTCTACATCAACGACGCAAGCTGAGCAACCTCAGTCTGCTTCTATCGACAAACCAGAAGTTCTTCGACCACCACTATAATAGACCAAATTTTCATTTTCAATTAAAAATAAAATTTAATTATCTTATGCAATTTTCTGGAATTTTTGAAATTTTTAGAAGCTTTACCCTATTTAAATTAAAGACAAAATAAATTATTTGGAATTACCATTACCAATTATAAGTTGAAAATATTTTAATAAGTCCAAAATAAATCAGGGAATTTATGTGAAATTTTCCATTATTTTTGGACTTTATTTGCTATTTTATAGAAGCTATTTTGAATTAAACAAATTTTTGAAATTTATAAATCAAAGAAAATCTCAAAACAGTAGTTGGACCGAATCTCCCTCAGTCCAGCCCATTTTTCCCGCACGCGGCCCATTTCTCCGGCCGGACCACCCACGCTCCCTTCCCCTCCGCTCTCTGCTAGGTGGGCCCCACCGCTCCACGTCACTGCCCATGTCATCATCTTCCATCTTCCTTTCTTCTCCACCCCGATCACGCATGCCTCTGCCATTACTGCGTATCGGAGCTTTCCAAACTCGACAACATCTTCATTACCTCCCCAAGATTTCACGCGCATTTAAGCGCCGTATCAACCCCGCGTCCGTTTCTACTTCTCCCCTTTCCTTTCTCGCCTTCAATCCCCCTAAACCCGCCGGTGTCCATTTTGGAGCTTCCTGCACCCTACAGTGATTAAAACCTCCCCAGCCACTATAAAAGTGTGCCTCAGGTTCGCCTCTCTCCGCTCATCCTAGCGCCCCAACTCCCCACGCTCCTCCCTCTCACTAGCGCCCTAATTTCAAAGTTCCTCCTCGCCGCCCGAAGGTTCTTCATTCAGCGATTCCACAGCCGATGAGCACGCTCTGGCCACTCGGACCCCACCTTCGTCACCCACTGATCATCGCATACCCAGTGCGTGCACCATCCCGAGCCGAAGACCACCGGAGCACCGTTGTCGTCATTGCCCTAGTGCCGCCGCCGCTAAACCCCTCGCCGTCGGCCATTCCGTCACGCTCCACCACCATTTTGGTAAGCCTCAGGTTCACTGCAATACCCTCTCTCTTTTGTGCATACCCGTGAGGCTCGACGTGGCGTGAAGCGCTGGCGAGCCCATCGCCATAGCTGTAATAGCCCAAAATCCCTAAGTTGGATTAGTTAAGCATCTAATGTGCATTTGTGAAATTTTGGACTTTTTAAAACTTTTTGTGTAGCCCATATGTTGAGAATCCTGTGATATTTGAAGACTAGAATTTAAAACATAGTAATCCAATACTCCTTCTCACATTCAAAAGCTCAATTTGAAGTCGGATTAAAACTAAAAGGGTTTCAAGTGTGGGAATATTTTAGTTGAATTCTATATTCTTTGTTATGCTTGTTTGAATTTTTCTGGAATTTTTGGAGGTTATTTGGTTCTCTATTTAAATAATAATCAATATTAAATCGAATAGTTTGAAAAACTGCATTTAAATTTAATTATTTTAATTTTATGTTTTCGCATGCATCACAAAAATTATATCGTCATACATGCATCAGTATCTTCACTTTCTTTTCTGGCTCGACCGACCGCAGGCGAAACACCTGCGTGCCCCGTCTTTTTCGGTCATCCCCCTTTTTCCTTCCCCGCTAACTCCTTTCGCTTGTCTCCTTCAAATCTCATCCAAAAACTCAAAACCAAGCCATGCATGTCATACCACTGTGATCGTCATCGCATGACCAACCCATTTCTGTAATTTGTTTTCGCCTACACGGCAGTTTGAGCGATTTCACGAAAGGACAAAAGAAGTAGCAGATAAAACACTCGTGTGTCCATTCTTTTCCCCTCGCAATCACAACCAAAAACCAAAAATCGTGCAATGCATGTTATATCGTTGCGATTGTCATCTCGTGAGTGTTCTATTTTAGTGGTTAGTTCGCGCATGTGAGGTCGTTTGGGTGAGTTGGAGAAAAGGAGGAAGAATTGCACTGCTATTTATCCCCTCCCCAACAGAACACAACCAACAAAGACTGGAACTTAAGATAATTATAGAGAAAAATGCAGAACAAGAAAAAAAAACCCTGGAAAAAATTATACAATAAGCATCACTATGTCAGGAACCTCTCCTAAAATTTTTATGATTTTTGGGGTTAAACTTCTATGCCTAAAAATTCTTTCACTCTCGCTACCATTTCTTTTTTTCTCCACCCAACTCCCTAGCAGAGAGCCATCTTTCTCACTCAGCTGAAACTCTTTTTCATCCCCTGCCATTTTTTTCCAACCAAACACAACCCCTCCCCTCTGCCATTTCTCTTCTCAAAGATCATCCACTGCCAATCACTTTCCTTCCCATCCGAACTATGCTTCACTACCATTTCTTTTAGTCTCTCTCAGCACACAGCACCAACCAACCACCCTCATTCTTTTCCTCCCCACGTTGCTTTCTTCTTGCTCCAGAACTCCAACCTCCATTGTTTCTCTAATAGCTCAAGCTCCCTCACTTCTCTCCTCCCAATCAACCCCAAGAGCACAAAATCACCCAATGCATGCTATGCCATTGCATTCATCACCGCAAGAGGAACCCATTTTAGTGATTTGTTTTAGCATGCATGAACTTTTAAGCATGTTGGAGAATAGGAAGGGGAAGGATAGAGGAGGATCAAGAAGCTGCAGCCCAATACTGCCCTACGGCATCAACAAGGCTTGGGGAGCAGCGGTGACCAATACATGACAACCCAATGACGCACACAGGGCAAAGCACTATAGCAAAGATAGGCAATGAGGTATCAGTGGCGGCGAAGACGACGGCGCCGAGGCACTACAGGTGGCCAATGGTAGCAGCGCCTATGGTGCGACACCAGCAAGGAGGTGACCGAGAGCGGTCGGTGTGGCACCGATGCAGCGGCTCGGCAGGTGGCGTGGTGCCTAGGCGAGGGCATGGCGGCCCTAGCAGGAAGAGGTGCTGCAACGGCACGCGGCGACGTCGACTTGGTGGTGGCCGAGCCCGGGGTGACCGAGGCGAGGAGGCAAGGCTGGCGGAGTAGCACTGCAAGGACAGTGGCTCGGTGATGTCCAATGGTGTCACAAGCATGGCAAGGCAGAGCCGAGGCTAAGGCACTGCATGCAGTAGCAGTGGCACAAGGGGTAGCCCGGAGCGGCTTGGTGGCGAAGCTTGGTGGTGCGGCCAGCGGTGCGAAGACAGCGGCGTGGAGGAGCTGAGCGAGGCGAGGCGGTATGGCGTGTTGGGCTAGAGCGCGGTGTCGGCAAGGTGGCTCTGTGGGCATAGCCGAGTCGCAAGTGGTGGTTGTGTGTTGTGTTTAAAAAGAAATGTATTGTTGTTGTTGGGTGTGCAAGAGGGGGTTCCTGTCTAGGTTCTCCACATCGAGGAGCATCAGTAGTTGTCCTAGGCTTTACCCCGAGGAGTAATTGACCTAGGCTTTACCGATGACTCTAAAACAACGTATGGGTTTCTATCCATACGGGTGGCTCGTAGCTAATGCATTATATTGAAAATGTCTCGTAGGACTTAGCTTTGCCGTCATACCTAAGGAAGTGTGCTCTATAGCTTAGTGAAAGGGCGGTCTGGCGTGTGGGTACAGTTGTACACCCCTGCAGGGTTTTAGTCTATTCGAATAGCCAAGTTCTTGGTTATGGACATGCTTAGGGAGGTCTTTCGAGAGTTAGACACAACATTTTGGAATTTAAACTTAAAACTTGATCGGTGGTATTGAGAGTGGTTCTCATGCTATGTTTGTGTGCTATGGGGGTAGCTACCTGTTGTTGTTTACTTGATGTCTAATGTTAATTACTCACTGTTATTTTAAGTCTTAAAAAATTTTGCTCACTTGCTATTTGAATCTACTACATTGTATTCAATTGAAATATTGCTTTGTGCTGAAAATGAACCCTATAGCCTTCTTCTTTGAGTAGAGCTTGCATGTAGCTATGTATAGGCTTGGTAAAGTCTTGCGGAGTATATTCGTGTACTCACTGTTGGCTTTTATTACTAATCTGGACAGCAGGAGTGAGGTATAGAATCAACTTGGCAAGATAATCAAATCTTTACGATCTGATCGTGGAGGTGAATTTTTGAGCCATAAATTTGGTGATCATTTGAAGCAATGTGGAGTTGTTCCACAGCTTACACCACCGAGCACTCCACAATGGAATGAGGTGTCCGAGCGACATAATCGGACCTTGTTGGACATGGTTCGGTTGATGATGAGCCAATCAGATCTGCCATTGTCTTTTTGGGGTTACACTCTAGAAACTGTCGCTTTCACTTTAAATAGGGTACTATCTAAATCAGTAGATAAGACACCATATGAGATATGGACTGGGAGGAGCCCTAGTTTGTATTTTCTAAATATTTGGGGATGTGAGGTCTATGTTAAATGTTTGACATCTGACAAACTCACACTCAAGTCAGATAAAATGCTTCTTTATAGGATATCCTAGGGAAACCAAAGGATATTACTTCTACAACCGAGAAGAGGGCAAAGTTTTTGTTACCCAAAATGGTGTCTTTTTGGAGAAAGAGTTTCTTTCAAAAGGAGTTAGTGGGAGAAAGGTGCAACTCAAGAAATTCGGAAGCGTCGAAAGTGTTTCAACTCCTATCAACCTCTATAGGATGAACAAAATATTATTGAACCTATAGATGAGGCATCAGTCCCACGTAGATCTAAAAGGCCACGTCAATTGCCTATAATATATAGGCATGACATATTATTATTCAATAATGATGAGCCTAAGTGATGCAGGCGAGGTGCCCGATCTTTCAATGAGATTGAAAACTATCGATTTTGGTGGAGGTAACTCTCGCGATCCGATTACAACCGTGCAACGACACTTGCACCTTCGCAATCGTTGAACCAACTTCGAGATGTTATTGACCTTGCTGGAAGCGTGATCAACCTAAACACGAGGTTCAATCCCTGCAAGCAATCGAAGAACTTGCAAGAATAAGATGTAGGCAATCTGATATCGCGACTAAGATTGTAGTGTAGATGGTATTGAAAAACAAAGGTGGGATCCCGAAGGCTATCTTGATAGGTGATCGTCCGACACAACTGAAGAACAGAAGTTTGCGCAATGGCTAAGCGTAAACTCAACGAAATCCGAGTTCTAGCAAAGAAAGGTGGCGGCTCCTATATGAGGAGATGACTAGGGGTGGCGGCTAGGGAAGTGGACACACGCCCCTAGGGTTACAAGGCCCATGGGCCCAAGTGGAGGTGGCGCAGCACCCTTTTGACTCGGGCTTAGAAATAGATGTGGACTCTTTTGATGATTGTGGCCGGCTCAGATGGAATTTGAAGATGATGTTAGATCTGTTGGAATGTAGACTTGAAAATCTTTCCATGAAGCCTGAGAATGTCCCAAACGGAGTCCGTATGAAGAAGTTACGACCGTTTAAACTTAGTATTATCGTAGTAGTCTGAATCCGAATCCAAAATGAGCCCAACTCAAACTCTTGCTTGACTCGAACCCAAAGTGACGTGGTGACCTCCATTATGCCTTCTATGCATATCCATGACTCCGCATGCCTCTCCTTGGTCCTTTCCCATGTTCCTAAGCATAATTAAATCACTTGCATTAGGTAGCGGTCTATTCTCAGTAATATATAAACCTAGGAATGAATTCACCTGGTAATTAAGTTGGCAAACACGAGCTCGAGTAAGTGGTCCTTGTAACACTGGTTATGGATGAGTTGTGTGTATATGCGCTTTTGTATCCATGGTAGGGATGTCCTCAACACTAAGACTTATGAGGAAGCGATGATAGACCTAGACTCTAAGAAATGGCTTGGAGCCATGAAATCCGAGATACACTCCATGAGAGACAATTAGGTTTGGAACCTTGTCGATCCACTTGATGGTGTTAAAACCATTGAGTGCAAATGAATCTATAAGAAAAAGATTGACATGGATGGAAATGTTCACATTCATAAATTATGACTAGTCGCAAAAGGATTTCGACAAGTTCAAGGGGTTGACTACGATGAGACTTTCTCACCGATAGCGATGCTTAAATCTATATGGATTATTCTAGCTATTGTTGTATATTTCGACTATGAGATATGGCAAATGGATGTCAAAACGGCTTTCCTTAATGGAAACTGAAGTGAGGATGTGTACACAGCCTGAAGATTATCGATCCAAAGAATGCTAGTAAAGTGTGCAAACTTCATAAATCCATTTATGGGTTGAAGCAAGCATCTCGGAGTTAGAATATACGTTTTGATAAGGAGATCAAAAGGTTTGGTTTCGTTAAGAACAAAGAAGAACCTTGTGTTTACATGAAGGTTAGTGGGAGCGCACTTGTAATTCTAATCTTATATGTGGATGACATATTATTGATTAGGAATGACATTCCTATGCTGGAATCCATTAAGACATCATTGAAAAATAGTTTTTCTATGAAGGACCCAAGAGAGGCAGCATATATCTTAGGGATAAAGATCTATAGAGATAGATCAAAAAGGCTAATTGGATTAAGCCAAAGTACTTATATTGACAAGGTGTTGATTCGGTTGAACATGCAGGATGCCAAGAAAGGGCTCTTGCCTATGTCATATAGCATAAGTCTTAGCTAGAGTTAGTGTCCTTCGACAACTGATGAGCGAGACCGTATGAATGGTATTCCGAGCGAGACCGTATGAATGGTATTCCATATGCTTTAGCTATTGGATCTATCATGTATGCCATGATATGTACTCGGCCAAATGTATCATATGCTCTAAGTGTTACAAGTAGATACCAAGCAAGTCACGGTGAAGGTCACTAGATAGCTGTAAAAAATATTCTTAAGTACTTGAGAAGCACTAAGGATGCATTCCTAGTATATGGCGATGATGAAGAGCTCGTTGTAAATGGTTACACCGATGCAAGCATCCAAACCGACAAAGATGATTATCGTTCACAATATGATTTTGTATTCATTATGAATGGAGGAGCAGTGAGCTCGAAAAGTTCCAAGCAAGAGACGGTTGCTGATTCTACGATGGAGGCTGAGTACATTACAGCTTCTAAAGCTACGAAGGAAGGAGTTTGGATAAGAAATTTTATTGCTGAGTTGGGTATGGTTTCGAGTGTCTCGAGCCTAATGGATCTCCATTGTGACAATAATGGAGTCATTGTGCAGGTTAAGGAGCCTAGATCCCATCAGAAGTCCAAGCATATACTTAGGCGTTATCATCTTATTCACAAATTGGTGGATAGAAGAGATGTTAAAATATGCAAAGTTCACACGGATTTAAATGTTGCTGATCCGTTGATGAAGCCTCTCCCACAGCCAAAGCATGAGGCGCACATAAGAGCTATTGGTATTACATACTTAAATGATTCACTCTAGTGTAAGTGGGAGACTGTTGGAAATATACCCTAGAGGCAATCATAGAGATGATTATATTTCGTTATGTTCATAATATTGGATAATATGTTATCTTGTTCCTAGAATAATATCGTTAATATTTATTATCAAGTATGTGACTTGATTGTGAAACTCAGATTTTGTGATGATTATTCTTAAATGTTCCCTAGTCGAAAACATATGAGAACACATATGAATAGACTAGCATATGTATTGGTTGATGACTATGTTTCACGAGTCATAGATATGGAAATATCAAACCAATATTATGGACACATGTTATCGAACATGGTGTTGGTTTGACCCACCTTGAGACACTGTTGAGATTATTATGATTTCATGTGTCATTAATTGGTCTCAAGCAATGATGATGTATAATCCTTAGACCAAAGATCAGCATGGTTTCCTACATATGTAATAGTACACTTAGGGGTTACCAAACGCTATTCCGTAACTGGGTAGTTATAAAGGTGGCTTTCGGGTATACTATGAAAGATGCAGAGGAATATGACTGGTCGGACATGGGATTTGCCCCTCCTATCATAACAGGAGAGATATCTCTGGGCCCCTCGTTGTGGTCGGATAAAGAAAGTGCATGGTCATGCCACTAGTGCTCGAAGTGTCGACCACATGAAGTTATTCAACACTTGATCGAGAAAGTGTTGAACAGTCCATGGGTGACAAATTATCTCACCTGGAGTTCAACCAGAAGTCATGAGGCAAAGGGAGAATACACAAGCAGGTCGTTCAGTTCGACTAGATACGAGCTAGTCGTATGGAGATACAGACTGGTCGAACATAGTCACTAACTGGTCGTAAGGAATTACGAACTGGTCATAATTAAGTATTAACTGGTTGTAAGGAGTTATGAACTTGTCATAACTAAATATGGACTGGTCATGACTAGATGCGAGCTGGTCGTAGTGATAAGGACCTGGTCATAGATCATATTGCATTAAGGTTTGTCCGATATATTCTATGTGTATTTGGGAATCGTTATGTCCTACTAGGTACCACTAACGACTCATGGTCGGAAAAAGAGTTTCCGAGTCACAACCGGTTACACATGAACCTATAGGGTCACACACTTAAAGAGCTAGGATTTGATTTAGATGGTGATCCGAATTCTTGTAGGCCATGAGTTCCTAATGAGCCTCAAGTTAGAGACCTATCATGGATGCCTATATATAGAGGGGCGGTGGCATAGGGTGGAATAATCCTCTTTTGAAGAATTCCCAAAACCCTAACAGCCACGCCTTCCTCATCTAATACCACGCCGCAGGTGCTAGCACTCCAGCGCGTGGTGTCCTTGCCCCGTATGTGTGGATACCTTAGAGGTGTTGTTGTGAAGCATCAGCACTAGGACGATTTGCAACACGTGACGATCTCAGGAGCAGGAGGAGAAGACGAGCGGCGAGTACGACTACTACTGCATCAACTCACCACTTTGACTCTACTTCCGCTACGAGTCGGAGCCTCTAGTGGTAATCCCGTGATCTATTACTAGCGGAGGTTCCTTAGTTGCGCGGTAGAATTTTTGTTTTATGCTATCGTAGCCTGCCCGTAATCCTTCAGAACTATGTGGTAGTTCTTATTTGCCGAGTCCATTATGTAAAAAACTTGAACAACTTGCTTAGCGAGTACGAATGGTTCGTCCTTGTATCCGACACGTTTGAGGTCACTAGTAGTGACGCCGTACTTGTCGACCTTCATACCCTGCAGAAGTTTAACGCAATGGCATGAAACTCTTGGTAGGTAGTTGTAACATCCCAAAATTTGGTTTGTTTTTGAAGCTTTAAAAATAAAAATAACCATTTGAATTTTTCTGTTAAAGTTAAAGCTTAATTTGGATTTTCATAAATCAAAAAGATTTAATATGAATAATCTAAACTTCAAGTAAATTAAATGTTGTTTTATTTGAGTTCCTGGTGTTCCAGAGAATTTCCTAGGAATTTTTGGGATTTATTCGCTATTTAATTGAGCTCGATTTTTTTATCTCCTTTTCCTAAATTTGGAAATCCTTTTTAATTTCAGAAATCCGCTAGGCTCAAACTCTTTTCCTTTTGGGCTCAATTATCTTTTCTTGGGCATAACCTTTTCTTTTGGCCTTTCCCATTCTTCCTCATCGGCTGGTTTTTTTTTCTTTGTTTCGCTTCGGCCCACTCAAATCCGGCCGCTTTTTTCTTTCCTTGCAAGTCGCTTGCCCAATCGAGCTAGCTTGGTCTTGCTTTCCTTTCCGCACCAAGCCAACCGAAGTCCAGGCTGCCTTTGCTTTCCTTTTGCGTGTGAGCCCAGCTGAGCCACGCGAGTGCACCGAAGCCGCTTGCCCATGCGCGTGGTTCAGCTTGCCTCTACCGCGGTCCCTGACTGTGGGCTCGTGTCGTCAGCACATGCCATTGTCTTCAACTTGGACACCCGAGTTGTGTCTGAGATGAACACGTCTTGGTCGCCGGCTTCCTTTAGGATTGTCCCCTCCGGGTGCTATTTAAGGCCGCTTCCTCGTGTCATATCCTCCGTGCCGCCATCCTCATCTGAAACCCTAAATCCCTAGTCTTGGGTTCATCTTTGTGTTGTTGGATTTTGTCAAAGGAGCTGAAGCCACCACCGTGTCTTCGTCACCGGAAATTGTCGCCATCCGAGCTTCTTCGGTCGTTCCACCACCGGCGTTGGGATCGCCTTGTCGTGAGCTTCTCCGTGCGCTCACCATCTCTTTTCGAAGAACACCGAAGCACTGTCGGCCTCACCTCCTCAAACTCCAGCCACCGCCCACTTTGTTGATCCATGCTGTCGGTGAGCTCCTATCCTTTCCGTGCATGTCACTTTGCACTCTATGTCCTTCATCTAAACCCTATCTCCAATTTGGTTTCTATGTCGCTGAGCCACAGCCACCATGGTTCTTCCTCATCTCTGTTCACCTTTGCATTGCCGCTAGCATGGTCCATTTTTGGTCATTCTGAGTTCCTGGTGCCTCCACTGTTGCAATGCTCCTCCCTAGTTCCCTTGGGCGACACGACACTCCTTCGCCAATTTCGCTGTGGCCGTGAAGCTATTCATCGCCGGCCATCTTCTGTTCCTCTCAAGAGCTTTCTTCCCTTTGCTAACATGGTAGCCACCTCTCCTTCCACCTCATGTCCACATCAGCAGCCATCTAAGCTAATTGCTTGTGTGGCATCCTTGTCAAACAGCCCAATGGTGGACTAAATCTGACCCGAGCCAAAGTTCATGCACTCAGTTCATATGAGCCCATCTCAATACAATGTGGGTCCCACTTGTCAACCCATATTTCTTTTTATCATTTCAGCCGAAATTCCTTGCTGACGTCAGCATGACCCCAATAAATTGATTTTCCTTCAGAGAAACAATTCTCTAAATTTTGAAATTCTGATTCTACCATTTCATATGAATCTTCAAGAAGCCACATCTTCTTCATCCGAACTCTGATTGAGCCCATTCAAATTTCTAAATTCATCTAAATTCAAGATCTATTTATCTAATGTTTTTATTTAATTTTTGGAGTTTGTTCTCTCTTTGTTATTTATTTATTTGCTTTGTTTGCATATAGATGTTGATACTTCGGGAAGTTTTGAGCAAGGAGGACTGCACCAAGATCAAAATCAATCCCAAGATTTATTCCAAGGCAAGCCGTAGTCCTTTGATCATATTGAACCTATGATTACAAAAGTATATTGTTTTATACAACTATTTGTTATCTTTATACAAATTGTTTTGGGATTAGCTATCACCTGTTGTTATTATGCCTCCATTGATGATTTGAATGCCGTGAATTCTTTGTCACCATAGCATGGATAATTTTAGTTGGAAATATTTGTATCACCAACATGGGTATCGTATTGATGCTTAGTTCAACTTAGTTACAATGGGTTCATTATCACATGTATCATAATGATTTATCTTGACTTAATGATATATAGAATCGTGGTGGTTAGCCAGTCTTTGTAAAATTTGTGTACCATGACAGGGTATACCATTGGTCTTGGTTAAACAAAATGGTTTTTGCTCGGACGAGTGGATGGTGGATTGAGGGTGTGGTTATAACACATTGTGGGTTTGTGGTAGACTCGCCTGAGTAACTTGTTAAAGAATTAATCTTGTGCGCCATTGAACTAGGCCTTAACCGTACAACCACATGGCCAGTATGGGATGGACCTGGCTAACTAATTAGCAATATCTTAATTTCGGTTCTGTCTTGGAGGCGTGAGTTGCGGGATAGACGTATACTCACGATGGCGCAAGAGGGGGGCCCTGTCTGGTCGGAAAGACATTCAGTGTTGAAATCTTAGCGGGCAAAATTGGGTTAAGAAGGAGCTTTGTATAAGCCTTGTGATGATCATTTAAGTCGCGCACCTAAGGAAGTGTGGTCAGACTCTTTGAATTGATTAATCTCTTATGGGAAAAGCTGTACAACCTCTGTAGAATGTTAAAAACTATTCGAATAGTCGTGTCCGCGGTTATGGACGTGTTCGGGGATTTCACATGAGAGGTAGAGTTTCTTATAAAATGTGTTGGAGTGTAAATGAGAAGTTCACTTGATAAATATAATGTTTGTTTGGTGAATAGGTAATTCACATGGTGGTTTGTCTTAGGGAGTGCATGGGTAGTTCGCTGGTTGTTTCAAAGTAATGTTTATTTATACATTATTGATTTTCAACTACACATTTCAATCTATTATTAGTATTTTTCGTTAATACTTCTTTCTACAAAAAAACCATACAGCTAACCTTTGTCAGGCCGTGCATGAATACTATTTGCATACATTTCCCTACGGATTGCTGAGTGTTTTTTGTACTTACAACTTTATGCCTTTGTTGATCAGTTGAAGAATACCAAACTTCTTTAAGAGTTCTTCGCTTAGGAGTACCATGAAGGTTTTACGAATTAGGATGCGTTCTCCACTCGATTGCCTATGGGCATGTTGATTGGCCATTTCAAGAGCTTCGTTCCGCTGCAAGAGTTTATTTGTTTCTTTAGCTCTGCCTGGGAAGTTAAGTAAACGTTGACCATAAGGTCAAGTTATTATTATTATTTGTTACTTTGAAATCTTTTTAATTAAATCAAATAAATGGATGGTATTTCATCACTGTTT
Organism: Phyllostachys edulis; assembly: GCA_036346405.1. NCBI lineage: Eukaryota > Viridiplantae > Streptophyta > Magnoliopsida > Poales > Poaceae > Phyllostachys > Phyllostachys edulis. The sequence continues at coordinate 45,636,100 of CM070556.1, forward strand.
CCTATGTGAGCTAGCTACTGATATTGGACTTGTTCAGAATACACAGAGGGTTCCTGAATCGTATTTTTGTGTCCCGGTAGTGGTGCACAATACGTTTCCCTTTGGAAGGATGTTTGCTAGGAGACCTAACAACATCGAGAAACTCTTGTCAGACCAACCATTACTTGCCTTCAATTTTAGCAGTTCAAGCACGGATGATAATCTTGTATATTCTAACTTGTAGCTAGGGAACAAAGGTTTCCCTGAGTCCTCTATTAGGCCTTTGAATTTACCAAACTCTCTCTCGCTGTAGTTCCCTTCTACATCGTGTAGCATCTGATCCAGATTGTCATCATCCGACCTATCCTTATCAAAAAGCACAATCTATATCTAGCATATCGTTAACTTCCTCGGTGATGTCGTTATTATTAACTTCCTGTATAATCTTCTCTTCACCATGACTAGTCCAACATGTATATCCCTTTTTGAAACCCCTTCGAATCAAGTGCGATTCGATCTATGCTGGGTTGTTAAACATCTTCATATTACCGCAAACAATGCATGGATAGTACATAAATTTTATCCCCTTCTTCAACATATCCTGCTCGGCGGCTCTTCTAAAAACAAACACGCCATTAATATACTCTTCACTCACATGGTTCTCACCGTACATCTAGTTTCGATCCATCTACGCTACGCACGTAACAAATTAGTGTTAAATTATGTTAATAAACCATAAATACTCTTTCTATTGACTAAACATACTAAAATTAATTAGCGATTAACCTAGCGCAAATATAAATGGTTACAGATCGTTACCTTCGGAGCTCACGACGAAAATCTCAAATATCCCGCGAGATCCTTCTCCATTTCTTCCTCCTCCTCCCTAGCTTCCTCCTTCCCTTCTCCTCTCTTTAGCTTCCTCCTTTCCTCCTTCTTTCCCTTCCTTCTCTTTAAGGTGGCACATTGGGGAGGAGGCAGCAGGGGTGGTGGCTCAAATGGGAAGGGGTGGAGGCGCCAGGGGCAAGGGTATCTGTCGGAACGACTTGGTATATAATGGCTGCATATCACAGACGGTTCTTATTAAGAACCATCTGTGACATTTGCACTATCACATACGGGTATTGTTAAGAATTGTCTGTGATAATTCACGGACGGTTTTTAACAATAACCGTCTGTGACATCTGCAATTGTTACAGACGGTTCTTATTAAGAACCGTCTGTGAATTATCACAGATGGTTCTTTACAAACCGTCTGTGATAATTACGTATCACAGACGGTTCTAAGCATCAATACATATCATAGACGGTTTGTAAATAAAACTGTCTGTAATAAGTACAACACACGTCAAGATAATATGTTTTATAGTAATGACACAAGAATAGCACTTGTAACTTATAGTAGAATAAGAACTAGCGGTCTGAATCAGTTAGCTCGATTCCCTACTAAGGTAAGTGGAACAGTAGACTGAAAACTTAAACAGTGGACGTAATGAAAATACATGTGCGGCAACATTATTAGTCGGACTCGTCAATTCATGCCTCTGCTCAAAAGCCATCATAAATTATTCCTTTCGAATGTGATCCATATTCTTCCACCACGCCACTTGTACTCCAGATATTTGGAGCAAATGCTTTTCCATTGTATTGGGACGACTATTTTTCATTGAAATACCCCCCTTTAATTAAGAATGACTAATCCGATATCCAAATGGTAATCTGTCCAGCACTATTTTCTAAGTAGCTAATCCGATATCCAAATAGTAATCTGTCCAGCAATATTTTCTACGTAGAGCTAGCGTGCATGCACACTACAAAGGCGAGCGAAAATGAAACAAAAGTTCACCTAGCTACCTGGCCCGGAACACATTGTCATTTAGAAAGCACCATGGCCTGAATTAATTTGTTTCTTCTTGCCATGCTTCCTAGCTTGGACAAATTAATCAATCTCAACTTCTCCAATATAATATTTTTTGAAAAAAAAACACATGCATGAAACACATTTGGAAATAATAATATCGTAAATGACATCTGATACCCTAAAGTAAATCTCAGAAACATGTTCTTGAACACGAGGAACCTCTAAAGAAGCAATAATGTGATGCTTGGTCCAGCTAGAGCTATCGGTCCGTTACGTGGCTAATCCTGACTATGTACCCACACATTAGGTAAATCACTCAGCACACCAGGGTGCTTGAGACGCGCCACAAGTAGTGACCATTGTCCATGCATGCATCGAACTGAGCAAATCTATGACACATAATATATTTTGGTCATTTGATTTCCATGCTTGCATTAATTAAACCACATGATAATGACAGACATTTTGCAAGACGGAAATTTTAAAATTAAACAATACTCCTTTCAGAAATAGACAACATTTTATAAAGGATTTTTTTAAAATTTTATTATTATTTTAAAAACAATTACAAAAATAAATAGTCAAGAGAAATTACAGAAATAGGCTCCTATCACCATTCCAATTGGCGATAGAATCCAGTCCCCAATTGGAATGGCAACAGGAGCCCTGTTGCCTAGAGGATACTCTTGCCAATTAAACTGGTGACAGGAGCTGGAAATTTTTTAGAAAATATTTATATTTAGGTCATTCAGCTTCAAATTTAAGTGGAATTCACGAAGTTTCTTGGTAATATCATGAAGTGTCCGCGTAGTTTGGAATGCGAAATGGAAAAGATAACGAAATATGAAGTAGAGAATGCGAGATGGGCGGCACAATGTGGAATACGAGTTTGGCAGAGCGATAACACAAACAGACCCCTGTATTGTTTAGGGTTGCCACGCGCACTACTACAGAAAAAGTTATCACAGACGGTTTCGTGAGCCATCTGAGTTTATGGGTCAGTAATAACATGAGGTCATCACAGATGGTTTTCGAACCGTCTGTGATGTAAACTATCACTTACTTACTTACTTCGAACCGCCTCGTGATAGTTGACTACCATGCATTTATTTGTAGATGAACCATCTCGTGATAGCCGACGTATCACGCATTTATTTGTGAATGAAACCATCTGCGATAGCTTATATATCATAGACGGTTTGTAGATGAAACTGTCGGTGATAGTCTCTTCTCTATAAAATCTCCAAGCAAGAGTCGCTTGTGCCTTTAAAACCGACTTTTATATATATATATATATATATATATATATATATATATATATATATATATATATATATATATAGTTAGTAGTCCTTGTTAGCTATCTCGAGGCCTGAATTCAGCTAGCTAGCTCGCTCCTTGGCCGTTCATCAAAACATGCTGGTGAACCACGATCTATTTCATCGAACCTAACACACTGGAATGTGTGATTTGCTTCATGCCAATCCTCCATAGCATGAAGCAAATCACACACTCCAGTGTGTCAGGTTCAATGAAGTAGGCCTTGGTTCACCCGCATGTTTAGACTGAATGCCCAAGGAGCGAGCTTGTTAGCTTAATTCAAGCCTCGAAAGTTAGCTAACATAGGCTCAAATATATATATATATATATATATATATATATATATATATATATGAAGCCAGTTTTAAAGGTAAAACCAGCCACTACATGGAGATTTTATAGCGAAGAGATATCAAGAATAGAGAAGAGGGGAGGATGTAACGCATGCTCGGGGGAAGGAAGGAGGCGCGGCGGGCTCGGGGGAGGAGGGGCGCCGGGTTCACGGAAATAATTAATTGACTAAGATAACATATTAACATGTAATTTTTGTAAGACAATTAATTAGGCTAAAATGCTCAAAAGATAAGATAAGTAACCATACGAAAACAACATATTACTCAGTTTTGAATGTTTATGATTGCTTTCAGATGTAGAGGTGCACAAGAAGTAATCTTGGCCTTCTCAATACTTGCTAATATTCTTTGTCAATTAAATGTGATAATAATAAATCAGAGTTTTGAGCTCAAACAATGTTTCACTGGAATGTCAAGAAATAACTTCTAAAACAACAGTTTTATACTTTCAATCATCACACGGTCATTCAACTAACAGTGTGCAGAAATGCTATATTATCATATTAGCCAATTAGTAACCAGATAAATGAAAACTGAACAAAATCACTAATCTCAAACACTGGACAGAATCACGAATCTCAATAAAATAGCCAATCTACTATCATTAAACCAGCAAAAGTACATAGCACAAATTCTATCCAGTTTCAACTAAAAACAAAAAATATCAGAACTAGCTGCTTAGTACAAACCGACAATGAGAAGCAATCCAAATAGCCCAAGTCTGATATTGCTATCACATCAATATCATGATATGACAATTTTCTCATCCAGCAATTACCAGAGCCCAACACAACCTAAGTTTGATATTGCTATCGCATCAATTTCATAATATGACAATTATCCTCATCAAGCAATTACCAAAGCCCAACACAATACCAAGTCTCCTAGTGCTAGTCAAGGTAAATTGAAATGCAACTAGAACATCACACGTACTAAAGTAAATCAATTCTGAAAAACATAAACAACTCATGAAGGGATGGCAAGAACCACCCAGGATGGACTGGCTGAATGCTCCTCAGAGCAGGAGAGGAGGCGTGCCGGGCTAGAGGAGGCGGCGGCTCATGGTCGGGGAGGAGGCAGCGGGCTCACGGGAAGAAGTGCGCCGAGCTCGAGGAGGAGGCACCGTCGAGGAAGGCGGCGATGTCTCTCTGGGAGGGAAGGAGGCGCGCCAGGCTTGGGGGAGGAGGGGCGCTGGGTTCGAGGAGGCGGCAGCTCATGCTCGGGGAGGAGGTGGCGGGCTCAGGGGAGGAGGCGTGCTGGGCTCAAGGAGGAGGCAGCGTCGAGGATGGTGGCGCTGGGATCAGGAAGATGTGGGAGCCCGAACCCGAGCACAACACGATGAAACTTAATCATTTGAGTGGGGGACGTGAGAAAACCCTAGAGTTCGAATATAAATAGGGATAGACATCATAGACGATTCTAAAGTAGAACCGTCTGTGATAAATACACATCACAGATGGTTCCAATAAGGAGCCGTCTATGATAATATACATAAATGCAAATTCAGAACATATATGACACATTTACATATTAGTAAAGCATTAGTTTGAGCGCAAAGTCCAATTTGCAGTTGTCATATTTAATTAGTGAAGAATATTGACAAAAAAAATGGTGAGGAATTATATCTGAATATTTACTAAAACTATGCTAAAACCGCTAATTTTACGACAAGTAGTTCAATTACACCTGTGCGAAGAACTTAGTGTACTCATACATAATCCTATAGTCATCGTTGCAGAAGACGACGTAGTCGTCCCACCCTACATTCAAGCCGTAGTCGGTGCTCATGCAACGGTGGTCGTCCTCCAGCACCGCTAACACCCAACCCTATGGCCCGGCCATCTTCCACATTACATTATTGACCACGTCTACAGCAAGCATCTGGCACCGCCTGCACTCCCGGTTGGTCCTCTTGGCTATCTCGCACCCATCGCCGGCTAGCTCGCCCTCGGCCTAGCTAATGTAGTGCTTCCCAAAGTCAGATGCTACGCCAGCCGTGTAGAGGAGGAGGCCGAGCACGTAGGCCGTGGCCCTGTGGCCAGCGATGGCTATCCGGTTGAGGCAAACGAGGTCGCGCTACATGTCCTGGTGCGCGAAGACAAGCGTGAGGCCGATGATGAAGCAAGCCTCCAAGTTGCTGGTGTCGGCCAGGTGGTTGACGACGGCAAGGTAGTGCTTATTGTCCAGCCACTTCATCGCCTCCTCTGGCTCCAGTGCCACGCGCCTCCCCAAGGCACGCTCCTTGGACGCCTTGTACATGGCGCAGAGGTCAACCATGGGCTGAGGAGTGCTCGTGGCCACACGGCCGATGATGTCGACGACGACTTCATGAGGAAGAGCGACGGTGATCGCCGACCTCGTCGCCTTGGTCCTCAACGTCATGCTCCACGTGCTCACCATGGTGCCCGATCGATGGTACTATGTCTTGCTACGTACGTTATCAATACAGTGCGTCCTCACCATGGTGCACGATGATCATTCTTATAAAACAAGGAGTAATGCCAGCGCACGAGACGAACAGACGTGATCGCGAGACGTGATCATGTTAGTAACCAATGCATCAACGTCTTTTCGGGAGACCTCATCACAGATGAAGGAGACCTCAACATGAACCGCTCGTGATACTTCATAGATGGTCTTCAACATAAACCGCTCGTGATATTACTTCTCCACGCACGGTTTTAGCGTAGTCGAACGCAGCATACTACTAAACCAAAATCGCTCGTGATTGTATTTAATAACGATAGCCCATTAAACCGTTTGTGATGAGGTGTCTAGTATTAACCTTTTTGTAGTAGTGGCGCGTTGTTGTCCCGATTGTATTATTTGTAGAACTGATTACTTTGGAAAAAGAGTACAGAATTTGAAATAGACAAAATATTTGAGAATAAAATTTGAAATAGAAGAAATATTTAGGAACAAAATTTGAAAGATTTCATAATTTAATTGTGAATTACATGGTGTGCAGGGTTTGGTTACGTGCATTAGAAACGACAGCATGTATGAATGAACAAACCGGAAAACACCTACGATACATGTGTGCCTTTTTGGAATAATAATAATTTGGATTGGCATAAAGCTGATTAGTGTTGGTAGCCCATTGGCCCCTTCCCCTTGTCTTGGGACTACCCGCGGTGGTGGCTAGTCTCGAAGTCAGCCATGTTCTACGAGATCGGTTGGACGATTGAATGATGTTAGGATAGCACAACATAAGGGCAAATCAATAATTAAGATGCAAATTGAACATAAATAACTCTTAGATGTGGATTGCGCTCAGGTGACCGGGACCTCTAGGATGGATGCGGTCTCACTAGCAGAAGCCTTCCCCTTGTCAGCCGCGCGCTCGGTCTGGTTGTACTCAGCTTCCTGTTCGGGGGTCCTCCACCACCACCCTACTTTCCTAGGCTCCTCCAATGCCTTTTCAATGGGCCGGGTACGTAAGGTTTCTAGCGTTCGAAGGTCTTGGGTCGCTTCACGTAGTTGAACATGTACTTTTGCTTGATGAAAACCCTACTGTACAAGTCCGGGCCGTCGATCCATTCGAACAAATTGCAATGCATCTCCGGCTACCATTATGCACGGATGAACTTAGCAATATGTGGAATGCAGCGTAAGATGTGAAAAATCTATGTGTGTGTAAGATTCTCTTATGAGGATATTCCCGCACGTGTAGTACGCTCGAGCGACAGTCGTCGGGTGTACGGACTGAATGATCTTTGCTGGTTCTTAGCACACACATTGCAAGCATGTGAACTCCGATGGTACCAGCGTATCCTTCATATAGAATAATCTAAGTAGGGTTTAGCCCACTTGCCAAGTCACTTGCGCTTCCGTAGCATCTTCACGTAGAAGTTCGATGACTAGTCCGACATCTCCTTCCTCTCTGTTCTATGAACCAAGTTAGAGTGAAGTGTTGGGTGTGATGGTGTAGTGTTATCCTCCAGCTCTCTTATCCCTCGATCTTTTTATAAGTGGATAGATTGTAATGATGAGGGTGGAGGGAGAGAGACAAGACATCAGTTTACAAAAGTGGCATTGCAGAGTGTGGTCATTTCTATCTGAGAAGGTAGCGTCGCAGTGTGTTTCATTTTGCTCTGTAAAGGTGGTGTGGTAGAGTGTGGTCATTTCTTTCTAAAAAGGTAACGTCGTAGTGTGTTGTCACTTTGTTCTGCAAAAGGTGACAGTGTGTGGTCTTTTCAGTCTGAAAAAGATGGCATGGCAGAGTGTGGTTATTTCGGTCTAAAAAGCTAGCATCACAGTGCATTGTTTTTTCAGCCTGCAAAGGTGGCGGTGTATGGCATGACAGAGTGTGGTATTGTGGTATTGAAGTCTCATTCTGTAATGCAATTGTTCCTTGTCACGTTACGTTCATACCGATCAAGTTGCCAAAAGGTGAAGATGCCTTGCAAGTCATAAACAAGCATACAATATTGTTCATACATGAATTCGTTATGCAGACAACGGCTACTACTTAATACATATTGAACACACTATTAGTAGGATACAAACACATATAAGTTTCTCGAGCCACATCAGGTGGTCAAGAATCATGTCCAAGCGCTCATCTACAGGTGGCATGTTCACCATTGGACCATATGGAACTACAGGTGGACGTTCAGCTGCTCTTTCCACCACGACACCAACAAAGTCCGCCCACTGAAAGTATTGGCAACCGTCGTCTTGAAAACCAAGCCAAATAGTGAAAAAAAGTGAAAAACAAACCCAAAATGCAAATACTAGCATCCGTGGAAATCAAACTAATCAAGAAATACAAACACATGTAGAACATACACCCGCTGTTCTCTTCGGTGTTAGAGTACAAGACATTTGGCTATACCCTACAGTTCGGGTAGTTCACACGCCTTGCATTCGCCAGCGCCACCGCTCTTCGGCTCATTGAACTAGATGACTGAGGCATGGCACCGAGTAAAGTTCTGAGATAAGTGTAAGTAGATTAGAAGAGAATGGGCTGCAGTTTAGTTAGTTGGGTGGGCTTTTGTAGAGGTGGAGTTCGGCATGCCGTGTAAATTTTTTAAGAGTAAAGTCCATTAGGTCCTTAAACTTTTTATCTTTGTGTCATTCGGTCCATAGACTTTTAAAGTGTGTCATCGGTCCTAAACACTGTTTGGGTCTCAAACATAGCCCTCTTGCTTAGGCACAAGAATGGCACACTTTGAAAGTCTATGGACCAGATGACACAAAGATAAAAAGTTTAAGGACTAATTTGAGACCCAAGCAGTGTTTAGGGACCGGATGACACACTTTGAAAGTCTATGGACCGGGATGACACAAAGATAAAAAGTTTAAGGACGGTAATGGACTTTACTCTTTTTTAATATTAAAATTTAGGAAAATCACCATTCAAAATGGCGATAGGGATCTTGCAAGCCTCGGCCGCCATTCCAAATGGCGACACAACTTCCCTATAAAAGACCCCAAAATTGGGCATAACTCACTTTTATTCGAAAAAAGAAAAGAGGGAGGGAATGGAGAGGAGTAGAGAGGAGGAGAGGAGCTAGCAAAGTGCTACCTATCCGGTTGTCCACCTTATAAGTAAATTTTTTAACTGGATGTATTATAGAGTTTTAGATGTATAGTTACATAGTGTAGTATGTTGTAGTACATCCTTTTCGTTGTGCAGTTTATTTTTAGGTATGTGGTTAATCGTGGAAATATTGTTTATGGTGTAGTATGTCGAATATGTCGGACACAATAAGTTTCAAAATTTACTACGGTCAAGGGACTGTTCTACAGGGTCCCATGGGGGTTGATTTGTGTTATTTTGAATTGGCGCCCATAAACATAACAAGATCATAGCAGCATACATGGGGCGCTGTGATGCTGCAGTTGTTGTTCCACACATTCGATTTGGATCATGTTGTGTACAATCTGAGATTGAGCTGCTTTGCTAACCGAGCACCACAGGACACATATTGGGAGTTAGTGCAGCCCAAGGGAATAAGGTCATGACAGTCAGATGTACTCATGGTATGGGAGCAAGCGTGGGATTTGGTCCTACTAGCTCAAGCATATGCCAAGACCATTCCGGCATTTGCGACTAAACAAGAAGGTGGTGGTGATGTCGAAGAAGAAGTTGGGACTCTAACCATAGTGCGCGCACATAATGGCCAAAGGTTAGGGAGTTACTGATGTTTTGCCGATGAAGACCGTGTGGAAGAAGCTCCTTTGGTCTGGGAAGCAAGTGGGATTGCCCACGAAGATGAGGAGATTGAAGCCCTAGTTCAAAGGATGGCTCGTGAATAAGAGGACTACCAGGCATTGTCGAAAGATGAAGGATCCGATGAGGAGGATGCAGTTACCGTGGGAGTACAAACAGAACGAGGTCAGGAAAGGAGTCATGTACAAATGCAAGGAGGCTGTCTAGGAGGTTGTCAAATTCTAGACCTTATCGCTTTGACGTACATTCACAGTAGTGAAGTCTAACCTGAGATGCTACGACATGAAGTTTGACATAGAAAGATGCCCTTGGTGAGTGCACGTATTCCAGAATAAGTGGGACACCTAGTAGAAATGCTATATAGTATTCCCTTACACATGTGTTGTCGCTGTATCAATATAGTCCCACAAGAACCTGTCAATGATTCAGCGCGAACATCATGTATGGTGAGATCATGGATAATCTGGATTTCGAGCCACGATCCATCATTCACGCAATAGAGGCAAGGTTTCAGTACACAATCAACTACGCTAAGGTGTGGAGGCAAAGCGTAAGGCATTGAAATCAAGGTTCGGTGTGTTGAAGGACTCCTACCACAACCTGCTCGGGAAATTCCGAGTCATATAGGATAGGAATCCCGACACTCATGTCAACCTACAAGAAGGGACACATTCGTTGTGTATTGACAACACGGTATTGAAGGGTGCATTCTTCGCCTTTGGTTCATGCATCAATGTGTTCTAGCATTGCCATCTGATCCTATGCGTGGATGGCACATTCCTAACTGGGAGGTATAAAGGACAGATACTTACTGCAATTGCGATAAACGAGAACAATTAGGTTTTTCCGGTGGCCTTCGTGTTCATTGAAAGCGAGAACACAGACAGTTGATTGTGGTTTATGTGGAACGTGAAGATTTCTGTTGTACAGGGCCATTCAAACGTGTGTGTCATACATGATCAGCATGTGGGCCTATTGAGCTATTGAGTGCAATAACTCAGCTACAACAAGAGAAAAACGAGCCACTTCTCTGGGTGGATCTGCAAAGCAGGTGTTGTATGAGGCGCTTGGGTGCGAACTTCTACAAGCAGTTCCACAACATGGACTTGTTGAACTTGTTCAAGCGGCTATGAAACAAAGAACCAGCAGAGAAAGTTCGATGCACTTTGGAAAATTATGGATGAGCGGATGGGGACACATAGAAGGGAGGCAGCGAAAAAGCCCACTGCAAGCAATGACAATGTCCACGAGGCATTGCCAGAGTTACCAACAGATGGTCTGGTGTGACGAGGAAGGCGGGTGGGGGTGGGGGGAATGTCGGTGATATGCTTCTGATTTGGATTGACAACGAGTCTAGGGTGAAGTGGTAGTTGCTACATGACAAGGATGGTGCTCGGTATAGTGCCATGACAAGAATCTAGCAGATATATACAATTAGGTCTTATGGCGGTGCCAAAAGGCCCCTTTGATTGCTATTGTGTAGGCAATTATGCACAGGACCAAAAAGTACTTTGTTGAATGAAGCAACAACACATCGCTCTCCATGATAAAGGACAGAGTACTATACTCAACCATGATCACCAAGTATATGGAGGAGAAGAGCAAGAAGGGTGAAATGCACTAGGCTTTCAAGATGGGCACAAGGGAGCTTTGCTTTGAGATATTGTGTATGGAGAAAGGACATTGCGGAACGAGCCACAAGAGGATCATCCATGAGTGCACGCTACACCGCTCTAGTTACATATGCACTTGCAACAAGCCTCTTCTTCTGCATAGGTCATGCTCACATATCATGGCTGCATATTCGACAATGGCGCAGCATCCCAGCCAGTACCTTTCTGAATATTTCACAAAGGAAGAGGTGATGCAAATCTGGAATGCAGAGTTGTATTGTTACGGTGTAGTTTTCCATTTTACTAGCCATCCTACCGGGAGCGGTGATCCGGGCCGCCGACATTGCTTGGTCAAGGAAAGGTTGGCCGCAGAGAGGTATGGCATATTAGGAATGACATGGACGAAGCATGTCGAGCATCGTATGGAGAAGTGTTCAATTTGCAGCGAAGTTCGATCATACATTCAAGAAATGCCCTATAAGAAATGCACGGGAGGAGAGGTCGGCAGTTCAGATGGCATCGTGGGGACCTTATCCGACTGCCCCACTCGAGGAGGGCACCGTGGAGGTCAACACTACAGTATTGATTGAGGCGCGGTCACGGAATGGTTTGTCTTGTTGAAATATGTTATGTTGAATGTGTTTGCGATAACTTTGTGATTTGTCGACAGTCTATATGATGACGTTGTGCGGAAATGTTTTGTAATATCATTGTGATTTGTCGACAAACTATGCGATGACGTTGTGCTGAAATGTTTTCTAATATCATTGTGATTTGTCGACAAACTATGAGATGATGTTGTGTTGAAATATGTTGTGCTAATATTGTTTCTCATTACTTTCTGTTTTTGTTTCTTATTATGCGGTTACTTTCAGTTTTCTTTTAAGAAAAAAAATCCGCTGATCCTTTCACCTTTCCAAATGGCAAAATTTCCATGTCACCATTTAGAATGGCGACACTACTGTTCTATTAGCGACAGGGCTCCTGGCACCATTCCAAATGGCGATTGGATCCTGCAGCCAATTAGAATGGGGACAGGAACTCATTTCGCAAAAAGAAAATACTATTTATTTTTAATGGTTTTTAAAATAATATTATTTAAAAATCTTTTAGAAAGTGTCCTATCAAACTTCCTTAACTTTGACCACTAATGTATAAAATACTATTTGTATTGGTCATGTAAAAATGGTATCATTAGATTAGTCATAAAAAATATTTTTATATTATATTACAAACATATTCGTATAAAAAGTAACGGTCAAAATTGTATGTTAGAGACTGTTGATATTCAAAACTTCATATATATATATTCTTGAACAGAGAGAGTATATCTTGATTTGCTTATCAAAAGTAAGAAAAAATGGTTTACAACAACGAACGCTAGGAATAATAGGGTATATAATTCAGATCAGATAAGGACAGCAAATTATTACCGCGAAGTAGCATGAACTCATGGGACCTAGGGAACCTGTCTTTAAGGAAGGACCACCACATGTAGATATTTAGCCCAACCTAGAAATTTCTGGCAAGCTACATACAGTGAAATCCCAGGATGCCATATAAATAGCACCTTGTGGCTCGTATCGTACCATCAAGAATCCTTATCCAAACAACTCCATCTTTCTATACGCTCACACGTGCGAGAGTTGCACTCGTCAGGCAACAGCTAGCCATGCCGCCGTCACGCCGCAGGAACAACTCCTCCTCTTTGAGTCGTCCACAATCATCACGGCCAACCTCATCATAGCCTCCTCCTCCTACCTCCTCTCCAAGATCACACCCCGTGAACCGGCTACACAGACGGCACCGCCGGCGAGGGCAGCTCCGGCGGCAGAGGCGAAGCCTCCGGTGATGCCCACCCTTTCCGTCCAGCCCACGGCCACGGGCAGGAAGATCGTCATGCAGCCCGAGGAAGGGAGGACGCCAAGGTGGACGAACGCGCTGACCTGTTCATCAACAGGTTCCGTGAGAGGACCCAGTCAGACATAGCCCGCATGGAAGAGGCTGCTGCAGCGCCGACGGGAACGGCGGCAGCATGGCAGCCACTGCCGCCGCCGGCAGTGGCCGCCAGGAATTGGGCTGGGACTGTGCATGGACACCAACGTTAGAGTGCGGAAACTTGTAAGGTGCAGCAAGTACGTCTATGTATCGACTATGATGGTATGTGTATGTACGAAATTCAATAATTATGTCAGCATGGGTAGGGGGGAAGTTTAGGATGAAGGAGATGGAAGCGGTAAATATGTACGTAGCTTGTAACATGCATGACGACATGTGCTAGTGGAGAACACCAAGTCTTTTAAGGAAATATAGTTACAATCCTAGCTGTGAGCTCTACTTTTAAAATGTTTTATTTTGGACGGATTTTCTTTCTTATTTATAGAGGAATTATGGAGGGATTATGAAACATCCGCAAAATTTCAAAATTTCAAAAAAATCAATTTGAGTTTTGATTTGAATCTCGTTTTCAAATCCCAGTTTAGCAAATTTCAACCAATTTCAATAAAAACCCCCAAATTCATCAAATTCGCTTTTTTTTGCCTCCCGCTTACCCCTCCCTAGCGGCCCCCTCTTCAATGCATCCCATACTTTGCGCCAACAAGATCGCTCCGTCTCCGTCACTGGCCTGACTCCGCCCGCTTCCAAATGAGGGCACCGCCATCGCCTCCCTCTCTCACGATCACTAAACACGACAACAAGACACGTCGTCGCTTCGCTTCAATCGGCGCCGCCCCCCAGCGCCGCTTCACCCATGCCGCCACCCATTCTGCAGACCCTACCCCCGCCTCCACGGGCTATAAAGCCGCCGCCGCCTTCATCTCCGCACCAAGCCCTTCCTCCCTCTCCCCCCCCTTCATCCCCAAGACCGCCAAGAGCCGCCACTACAACCCCACCAAAAATCCCCAAAGCATAAAACCCTAAGGTAAGGGGACTTACTCGCGGAGTTTCCCATGCCTCTTCCTTGCGCCACGGCCGTCGCCACCACCGCCGCATGGAAGCGTCGTCACCTCTCTCGCCTTCTCCTCCTCCGCGGATCTTGCCGCGCCTTCGCTTTCTCGCTTTCTCGCAGCGGCAGAGGAGGCGCTCTGGCCTTTAATAACGCTCGGCCTCTTAAGGCCCGAACGAAACGGGCCATTGGCCGCACAGTAATGGGCCGATTTCTTTACCGTTCATTCAATTCGACCAAACACTATTCATCTGCACAGTAAAATGAGTACTGCTCAAACCAAACCCCTAATTCATCGTTCTTAGCACAAGAATTTAGCTACTGCTCATAGTAATTACAATTCATTTGTCAAAAACAAGAAACTCTAGATACGTTCATTTCTCACTGCTCACAGCTACTCAAGCTCCAAATAAATCTTTCCACCTTCCTATAGATTTATTTAATCCTTTACAATATTTTTGTTGTACTTGGATCCGAATCCCAAACCCCGTTCAGTCCAATCAAACACCAGATAAATTCGCACCATCCCACACCATCTTCCTTTAAGTCTCTTTTTGATTTTATTTACTTGCTTGTTGTTCCTAGCTCATTCCTTGTCGAGCTAGTTTTTACTTAGTTTCTTTTTATTGCATTGCTTCTTGTTAGGTCACGATCTTGACGACTGTGCCCGTAAGACTCCTGACAAGACTAGTATCCACGTGACTTTGTGCAAGAAGGCAAGTTGCATTCCTTGAACATTTTGAACCCACATGTCATATATTTATATTGATACTTTCATTATTATATTTGAGCCAATTACTTTAATTATTCAAATAATACTTTTGAATGCCATGATAATTAGATAAATCCTATTACCCTACATACAAACCCACCCAACACTTGTAGGCCATATTCACCTTGACAAGTTCACATAAAATATTATCTATATAAGTAGCTTTGTCACACAAATGTGTTTATCAATCAAAAGAGAGTATTGGCCAATGGTTTTGGTGGTGAGTTGAGGGTTGTGTCTAGGAAGTTGGACAACCCAATAGACTTGTGGAAAAGTGAGTCATCACTGAGATCTCGAGGTGGATACCACGAAGTTGGTGATGGGCCATTGCCTCATTGGATGACAGTAAGGACAAGAACCTTGTGTCAAGTGATCAACATAGAAACCGCCAACCACATGCGTGGTCATTACTCCCTAGCTTAGTACATCGCCACCCGATTGAATATCCGCAAGGAACAAGAATCGCTCTTGTGTGATAGAGTAAGCGCGAAGGGGTGTGATAGGAGTGGGCCTGAAGGGACACTCAGTAGTCTACACACAACGGTATGGACCCGTCAGCCTCGGAGTACGCATTCCACTGTTGGTCAGTGGTCTCCCGAGGGCTATTCGGAGTAATACCTACTGGGTAGAGGCTAAAAAGGGTTGAGCAGTAAAAAGGCTTTGTTATCTCAGCTCAATCGCACGCTAACGTGTTGTGTGTATATAGCTTGATAGTATGAGGTTGAGATATCATGTGGGTAAAGTTGGGCAGCTCTGCAGAGTGTATAAAAAGGTATTCGAATACGTCGTACTTCCGGTTAATGAAGCCGTGTTAATGGGTGATTCCAGTACATGAGGCATAAGTAGAGTTTTTGAGATGGTAAGCTGGAAATTGAGTTTGTTGAGAAACCCCCCTGATGTTATTATGTATTATTGTTTTACTGTTATAAATGTAAACCGCTTTAACTGCAAAATGCATCCACATATGCCTGTTAAGGTAAAACCCTAACCATCTATTGAACTCCTTGCATGTAATTATTTAGCTTTTCCATGTGGCTTGTTGAGTACGGTAGTTGTACTCATTCTTGCATAATTTGCAAACAATCTACAGAAGAAACCTGGAAAAATGCAGAGGATCTGGTTGAACAAGATTTTGGTGGACCCACGGATGGCAACAACTACTGTTATTAGGTCTCAGCCGCGCTCAAATGCGCCTGTGGTTTGAAGTTTTTTTTGTCTTGTATTATATTAACTTTGGGTTTGGATGCCCGTATCAGTGTCAAAACTGGCTGTTAAGCCTTAATCTTATGTAATAAAATGTTGGTTTTGTTGTAATCGAAAGCTTGTTTGAGACACTGCTTACTTCGCAACTGCACATCTTGGACGGTTGTGAAGAGTTTAATATCCTCAGAATTTGAAGGCGTTACAAATTATGTTTTATTAATTTAACGGAATTTTGAAGGGATTTCTGAGGATTGCGTTCGAGTTAATTATGATTTTTATGTGGTTAATTTTGGGTCTGGTTACATCGTGGGTCGTCTTCAGCCAAATATTAGATTACCATCATTTAAATCACAATCCAACGCAACGACGAGAAGTAAGAGCATCGAGGAGGGACCTGAGGTGGCGATATGACTGGCAAGTGGCAACCATTGATAGGGGAAGCCGCTGCGCCGGGGCTGCTGCCAGAGACAGACTTACCAATGATATCTAATAAAAAGTATCTTATCAAATAGTTGGTATCAGATTCAGAGCATCTAATCATCTTGAGAATCGAGAACGTTATAGAACAAATTTTGTTTTTCAGTGGGTTGGTTAATGGACATTTATTTCACAAATTATGCCTATCAGAATATAAAGATATTTATAATAAGATGCAGACAAATGCTATTTATAAAGAACTCTCCAACACTAAAAACAGCTTATACAATGGATTATGGTGATCTGATCGGTTACTGTAATTGTAGACAACATACAATCTTTTAATGATTTTCTTGGTTATGGTGCTACAGTCATCTACAAGATTGTAGACAACACATTTTTCTCTCTTTATTCTCTTTCATCTACATCAGTTTAAATTATACGTAACATAGACTATAGACAGCTAATATAAACTTATTATACATGATCTAAGGTGCATGCATGGGGGGCTTAAATTATTCAAAAATGCTTAGGTAGAAATGAATCTCTCTTAAACGTGAAAGAGATTGAAGAATCACAATTTGACGAAAGAAGCAGGTTATTGGTGTGCACGAGGCATGTTTGATGTCACTGAATAAGTGTGAATGACAATTATCGTAACCTTTTGTAGTTTGACCATAGCGCCTAAAAAATGTTTGGTTTGGCCTATTTGCTATGTAGTGGACAGGATAGGTGATACTTAGGCTCTGTTTAGTAGAGTTCTAGATTCTCATTTCAGATCTTGCTTTTAATACTATGATAATCCAATTAATTCTCTTGTAATCTGGAGCTACCTTAGGAAAGCATTTGGCTATAGATTGGCTCCAAAAAACATAAGAGGGAGGATAAAAGGCAAATAGACCATCCTACCCCTAATTATAATACTTCAATTGTATTTATATCTAACTCCTTTGTATTTGTACACAAATTATAGAATTTTTTTCCAAAATTTTAAAGACCATATAAATGTATATATACAGTCATTACTTACAAATCAGAGCTCGATTGATATTCCTCAGTCAAACGCACATATGGTACCAACGAACAAACGAACGCGCGGGGAAAGTTGCAACCCATTCGTTATGACGAGAATTATGTGCCGCAATCAACGGCTGGGTCTTATCAACCCCAACTCAGATGCACGCAGAGTTAGTATTAGGATCTAATAAGGAGTCATGTTAGATACTTAATCTAATGTCTTATTTGAGTTGGATTCTACCTTTAGACTATAAACAAAGGGTGTGAGGATCTTATGGGACACATGATTTTTCCAAAACATCAACGCGTTCCTACTATAAAAAGGCTAATATCGACGCCTAATCACGCATTTGCTGACCAAAACCATCTATATTAAACACAATCACAGGTGGTTTTGGTTTAGCGGCCGGCTATGTTACATTCTGCGTTAAAAAACCGTCTGTGAAGAGGTAATATCACAGACGGTTCATGTTGAAAACCGCTCAGGAAGTATCACAGATGGTTCGAACAAGAACCGCTCTGTAATATTACGAAATACCGCACCTTTTCAGAAGTTGTGGTAGTATCGTAGCTACCCATCCCTAACCACGCCGCCGTTGCCGCCATCCACCACCGTCGCTGCTATCGTCGCCATCGTCGTTGTCGCCATCCACCGCTGCTGTCGTTGTTGGTCGTCGTCTTCAACACCAACGGTGGGCCACAGCCGCATCGGGTTACCGGGTGACAGTAGCCTCAGGCTGTCGTCAGGCCACCAGGCCGTCACCATAGACCACCTGGACCGACCGACACCTTGGGCTACCGACACCACACGTAGGAGCACCAAACGAGGGAGAAGCCATCGGCGGGGGACAGATCTGAAGAAAAGAGGGGAAGGCTCAAGAGAGGGGACTCAATCTGGATCGAAGAAGGGAGGGAGAGGATCAAGAGAGAAGGGGACTCGATCAGATCTGAACCGATTTGAAGAAGAGAGGAAGGAGGTGAGAGAAGAATAAATAGGTTCTCTATTCTGTTCAGGAGAAGAGGTGAGAGAAGTTGGAAAAAAGAGGTTCTATATTCGGGAAAGAGGTTCTCTATTTGGGTTGCATGATTTGGTTAACTGTGAAACCAGTGAAACCAGTCATCAAGGTTCAATAGAACATTGATGTGTGAATGATTGCTATGATCATAGGAGATACGTGTGGCATATGTTGGAAGTGAATGGCATTGCTTCGGTTGTTTGAGATGATGACCATTGAGGAGATTGAGTTTGCAAGGAAGGATGAGAAAGCAGCCGCAATGAGGGTGGTAGAAAAGAAAAGGAAGGCAGTTATTGAGACTATTTCCCCGCTGGTCATGCAAGCTGACATGAGAAGCATGTTACATGACCTCCTTGTGATGGGTATGACAGGTCCTAGGGTTGGTGTAGGGTCATCTGAATTAAAACTAGAGCTGATGTCAAATGATGTAAAGTTAGAAGTACATAAGAATTACCTAAGCTAGTCTAGAAGGGCTCAGCTAATTCAGAGAACGAAGGGGGTGGAGTACTACCTGCGAGATACTTGTGTTGAACCTACAGACAAGGCGAACATGTATTGGAGGATGTGGAACATCACCAACTCTATGGTGGTAGCTTGGTTGCTAACTTCGATATCTCCATCCATTTCTCAGATGGTGGAGATGATGCAGACTACATCGGCAATATGGAAGACGTTGAGCAACATATACTCTGGGGCCAGAAATGTGATAATGATGGTGGAGGTCCAAGGCAAGGTGGAGGCCCAAGAACAGGATGAGAAGACTGTCCAGGAGTATGCTAGTGAACTGTAGCAACTATGGGCTGACTTAGATCACTATAATCCATTGTAGTTAACATGTGCTGGAGATATTGAGGCTGGAAGGGTGTGGGTGCAATGTAGACATGTTACACATTTTCTGAAGGGATTGAACCCAAAATTTGAGAGTAGGACGGCTGCCATGTTTCACTTAGAAGATCACCACTAGAGTATAACAACAAAGCCACAAAGGAGACAATGCGACGCCACTTCCGAAGAGCAAATAGATCAAATGGATCAGTCAAGTCCATCCTATACTGGACATGTGGTTGTACGATATGACCGAGTTCAATGGCGCAAAATATTAAGTCGTTAACAATTCATCCAGACGAGACCACCTCATCCCAATGTGTGAATGACACCCTCTTTATTGCACAATCACTTACCTGAGCATAAAACCATTTTTTTAACCAAACCAATGACAATCCCTATCATGACACATAATTTTATAACAAAGAAAGATCACACCACAACAAGTACAATAGCACCATCCCACCACAAATTATACAACAAAGGGCATCTCACCACAAGGTCCATATCTCATTAAGTCAAATTAAAATCATTTATACTGTGAACATGAGTCCATCATATAACTAATTATGACTAAGCATATCTAGGATAACCTATGTTGGTGATACAAATATATCCAACTAATAATAATCATCCTATAGTGACAAAGGATTCAAGGTATTCAAAATAATCAAGGTGACATAATGACAAATAGGTGATTAACTACTCCCAAAAATAGTTGATATAAAAGTAGCGGCAATTTGATACAAAAAATATATACTTTTGAAATTATAGGTTCAATATAATCAAAGAACTATGACTTGCCTTGGACTTGCTCTACATTACACTTTGGTCTTCAAATCTTACTCCCGCACCTGCTCCATGAAAGCCGTTGTCTAAACGAGAGAGAGAAAATGAACGAAACACAAATAAATCCAAAAGAAATTCAAATAAAATCCAAAACAAATAGAACTAGCACTGAAAGAAAGAGCTCGATTTTAGATGAATTTATGAACTTGAACAAGAAGAATCGGAGTTCAGACAAATGTGAACGGGATCTTGGAAGATTCAACAGGAGAGAAAATCGGGGAAAAGAAAGATGAGAGAGGGTACTACGGCTGACAGGTGGGTCCTACGAGATTTTTCCGAATTTTTGAAATAAAAGAAAATCCGAAAAAGCTTGAAAGGCTAACAAGTGGGCCACTGTGCATGGACCAAGTCCACGAAATAGCTTAGGTTCAAGGTGGACTGGGTGCACTTAATAGAGCATTGCTGACAGGTAGGACTGTGTTGATAGAGGCATGATGCACGGTGAACCAAGTTCACGTGCTAGGATCCACTACTACAGAATAGGTCATCACAGATGGTTCAAAATCGCCATCACGGATATTTTTCTAAACCGCTCGACTTTATGGGTCAAGAATGACATAAGGTCATCACAGAGCGGTAACCATCTCGTGACAAAAACTATCACAGATGGTTCTAAACAATAACCATCTGTGATAGTCCGCTATCACTGTATAATTATTGTTCGAATCTGCTTGTGAAAATAAACTATCACACACGGTTTTTTCAGAAAACCATTAGTGATAGTTTTTCTATTACAAAAAAAAATGAATTTTGAGTCAAACCAATCAATTGCTGGACAGTAGTTTCCATATGCTCCTTTGATAGTTTGCAAGAAGGTAATTAAAAGATACTCTCTCTCTCTCTCTCTCTCTCTCTCAATCAATCAATCAATCAATCAATAGCTCACTCTTTAACGAGGACAAGGTCGAGTAGAGGCATCCATCTTGAACGAATCGGCCTCCCTTGTCGACCATAGATGGGGGTCCTCACTGAGAACGAAATCTAACAGGATGGAGGGGACGAAATCTTACTGAGAAGGAAACCTGGATGGGGATTTGGGGGCCTGAGACCAAGATGGAGGGTGGCTAGATCTAGCGGTATTGGTTGAGCTACAATACCGCTCACCGGTTGCCATGAAACAAAGAAAGTTGCAGACGCAGGTCGGCCCTCTGCGGCAAACATAGAGCTCCTACGCGTCCCTCCTCCTCCTCCTCCTCGTCGGCTACGTCTCCTTGTCAAACCGCACAGGGGAATCGAGGGCGGTCGCCGGAGCTCGGCGTGGGGAGGGGAGAGGGAGAGACTGATGGAAGACAAGGCGGGGGATGGGTATAATATATAAGGACAGTGCCAAAACATTTTGCCACCCGTGCAAACGTTCAAAAATTTCCATGAATCACAAACGGTTTCAAAAAAGCCATTTGTGATGAGTTAATATCACAGACGATTTTCATATTAAAAACCATCGGACTCTATGGTTTTACCAAAACTTGATGCACACAAAATACCTAACTCTATGATTTTACCATGACTTGAAATGCGAATCATTATTTTACCATGACTTGAAATGCCAAAACTTGGACGCACATTACGTAAATGCCTAACTCTGTCATTTTATCATGACTTGAAATGCCTAACTCAAGTAGTCATGGTAAAATCACATAATTAGACATTTCAAGTCACAAAGTTAGGTAAAATCGGGAGATACTTATCACAGACGGTTTTTAATGCAAACCATCTATGATGAGGACAGGAAGTCACAGATGGTTCATGTTGAAAACCGTTTGTGAAGTGTCACAGACGGTTTTCAACATGAACTGTCTGTGATATTACCTCTTTACAGACGGTTCTTAGTGCAGCTAGTAATATAGACGGTCGCTAAACAAAAACCATCTGTGATTGTATTTAATACTAATAGTTTTGGTCAACCGTCTTTGATAAGGCGTCCAGTATTAGCCCTTTTGTGGTAGTGATCTAGGGTTTGGACTTGGTTCTGGCCATGCATGCATCCACGCGACGCTGATTGGGACGGCAGGTTGAGGTGGAGCCAAACATGGCGAAGACACAGCAACCACGTCGGCTTCAATGGCGGCGACGGTGGAGTGGCATAGGAGAGAGAGGATGCGATGTCGAATCTATTAGGTCTTACATCGAGACTGGGGGCGACAGAGATGACCAGTGGCAAGCTTCGGTCTTCGACAACAACAAAGCTCTAGCAATGGCTTAACGACACCTAGGAGAAGGCGATGTAGATCTAGGCACAACGAACCAGACGGTGGTGACGACGAGGATAGGGGCTTAATAGAGGTGGTGGAAAAAGACGACGAAGGCGACAGCAGAGCGATTTCGAAATGGCGGATTGGCGACGGCTTCAAGGGCAGTGGCTAGGGCTACGGAGGCGGTGCGATGCAGAATGCAGATGTAGGGGGTCGGGCGGGTTTTAAAGGTGGTGTAGACAGAGTTCCAAATGAGCATAGCGGCGAGACTATGTTAGAGACAGTGACGAAACCAGAAACAGACGTGACTCGACTGACAGGAGGGACCACCTGTCAGTGTCAGTGAAGACGCGGAGTGGCTCGAGCTGGGCTGTAGAGCTAGGCCGGGCGAGGCAGGCTGGGGAAAAAGGTGGGCCGATCAGGTGTAACACCCTGCCTTTTGGAGCCTTTTTGAAATTTTAAAATAAAAAGAACCATTTTGTTTTGATGAGAATTCAAAGCTTAACTTGAGAATTTCATAATGGACTTCAATTGACTAAACCAAACTTCAACTAAAGACTCTCTTTTGGTTGTTGGGTTTGTTGGAACTTTAGTGATCCCTTCCCTTCTGTGCTGGTTTTACCCTTCTCGGGTCCAGGCCTCCTTATGTCTAGACCTCCTAAGAGGTTGGATTTTCTCTGCCTGCACCTCCCTTCCTGTGTCTAAACCTCACTCATTTTCATTTGAACTCACTCCTGGTGTCTTTTAGGACCTCTTTCTTATCTATTTGGACCTCCCTATGTCCTTCATGACCTCCCTATGTTCTAAAGACCTTCTCCTTGTCTATTTAGACCTCTCTGTGTCCTTCAGACCTCCCTGCTTCCTTTAGGACCTCCTCCTTGTCTATTTGGACTCTCCCGTGTCCTTCAGACCTCCCGTGTCCTTTAGGACCTCCTCATTGTCTATTTGGACCTCCCCTGTGTCCTTCAGACCTCCCCCTGTCCTTTAGGACCTCCTCCTTGTCTATTTGGACCTCCCCTGTGTCCTTTAGGACCTCCTGTGTCCTTCAGACCTCCTTGTGTCCTTTAGGACCTCCTCCTTGTCTATTTGGACCTCCCGTGTCCTTCAGACCTCCTCCTTGTCTATTTAGACCTCATTTGTGTCCTTCAAGACCTCCTAGTGTCCTTTAGGACCTCCTCCTTGTCTATTTGGACCTCCCCGTGTCCTTCAGGACCTCCTAGTGTCCTTTAGGACCTCCTCCTTGTCTATTTGGACCTCCTCGTGTCCTTTAGGACCTCCCTGTGTCCTTTAAGACCTCCCTCTTGTTAGATCTTACCGTTAAAACCTCCCTTTGAGATCTTAACCGTCTGCACTTCTTGTTAGATCTCGCCGTTAAGACCTCCCTTTGGAGATCTTAACCATCCGCATCTCCCCTTTGAGGATCGGACCGTCAAGACCTCCCCTTACCTCTACGCGATCCCCTCTAGGTCTCCGCAGGACCTCCACTTGAGCTTTGACTGGCCCCATTTGGCAGTCACACTCCTATTTCTTTATCCTTTGACCGTGTCCTTTGCGCATGGGAGTCTCCCTACATTTAATGCTGTTGTATCGCATTAAATGCTTCTACCTTTTTGCAGCACCCGTGCTATTCTTTTGTCCCATCCTTGCTCGCTTCCATTGTCCTTTTCACCAACTCTTGAACATGTGTAACCATGGGTATCTGGGCGGCTCTAGCTATATAAGCTTGGGCAGCCCTTCCCTTTACCCTTTGGCTCATTTTCACTCTTGGACCTCCTCCAAGAAGCTCTTGACCTCCTCCAAAGCTCCTGGACCTCCTCCAAGAAGCTCTTGGACCTCCACCAAAGCTCTCGACCTCCTCCAAGAAGCTCCTTGGATCTCCTCCAAACCCACCTAGTCTCTGTTGGTTTTATTTTGAAGTTTCATTAAAGTTTCCTTGGATATTATTTGAGCTTTGTGTTGAGTTGCTTTGGTTTCTCATGTAGATTGTGAAGACACTAAGGAGCAAGAGCTCTTTGAAGAAGAAGACGCCATGGCCTTTGAGCAAGGTAAGTTACACTCTTGATCATGTTGCACCCATTATTTCAAACTACTATGCTCTGTCTTAAAGGTTTATGCATGCTTACTTTACTAAGTTATTTCAATACCTATCTTTAAATCCATAGCTATACCTAAATCATTTGTATGGCCATTGTTGACCTTGAACCAACATCTTGTCACCATAGAAAAACTGGCATTTGGTACATTAGTACTAAATGGAATCATTTGAAACACGATGCTTAGTCTCGCTTAGACCAAAAGTATTTAATTTGGGGAATTTTACCAATATGACCAACTGCTGTTTAAAGGTTTTAAGCCATGGCATTGGGTTGTCATAGAAGCTTCTAAATGTCCTTTAAAAGCGAATGAAAGGATAATGGTTTAGACTGGGGCGAATTGGTTGCTTAGTTGGTGCATGTCCATGCACGAGCTCAACTTGGGTAGAGTTGAGGCTCAAGGGTTCTGTGGTTGTCGCCCTAGTCATATGAGGACCGACCTTTGAGCGTCCCTTTGCTAAGCCTATAATGGGCTATGCCACCCCCGTACAACCACATGTCTTTAGAATGGGGCGTGGGACCTGCCAATTAATTTGTAAAGTTCCACCATGGTTGTTCCACTTTGATGTGTGGGAGGTCTTTCATGGCCTATAGTCTTTATAGCCTATGTTTCTAATCGGGCGTAAGAGGGCTTTCCCATGGTTTCTATCCAATGGAAGCTAAACCTTAGCGAGGAGGGTTGTGGTGGAATGATGCATTGTAAAGGCCTTGTCATGAGGTCTAAACCTCTTACCTTCTAAGAAGGAGAGGTGGCATTGTTGAATGCCAAACAAACTAGAGGAATCATGTCGTGTGGGTAAAGTGTATAACCTCTCAGAGAGCTTAAAACTATTCGAATAGCCGTGTCCATGGTCATGGACGTGCTGGCAAAGACCACTCAAAGTTAGACGTTGGTTTTGTTTTCAAAAGGTTTTGGATAAACTGTTCTTTTGGGATCTCTATCCCATGGGCTGGGCAGGGAGCCTTGTGATAGGAGGGTATCCTTCACCATTTCTTGATGAATGATTATCCAACTGAAAAGTTGACTTCGCAAAAATGAATTTTAATTACTGTATCACTGCCTTGAAACTTAGTATATGTATTTAAAATGAACTTGGCTTTACGCAAAGCAACCATATTATGCATTCCTTTGAATATCCATGTATGCATGTCATTTTGCTACCCCACGGGTGTAACTTGCGAGCACGGTTATTGTGCTCACTCTTGCTTGAAACAAATTTTTGAGCAGGAGAGGACTTCCTTGATGATGACGAAGACCAGATCAACTAGGCCGCGCCCTCCAGCCAATTACCTATGGTGTATTGGATGGACTTGCATTTTGTTCCTTCGTATTTCGCTATTGCTCGATGGCCTCAGAAGCAAACTTTGTAATCAACTCTTTTTCTGTTAATGAATTCTCGTAGATGTATGTTATCACTTGTAATTGCTGTGGAGAACTAGCCATTGATTCTTGGGACTGGTTCAGATCACAGGAGGGCTAGGACTTCTCCAAGTCCCGTGACCTCCTCGGGTTGGTCTCTGGACCTCCCCTGTGTTTGATCGTGGCTCTTGGGAGGTCCTGAGCCTCAAGACCTCCTGTCAATGCCTCGACCTCTTCGAGGTCCCGACCGACCTCTTGAGATCCCACTGACCTCTTGGGAGGACCACCCAAGAGGTCCTTAGGACCTCCTAGGAGGTCCTAGTGGACTCCCAAGGAGGTCTTGGAGGACCTCTCGGGTGAGGCCCCTGGCTGGGTCGCCACATCAAAGCGTGGAATGTAAGAAAGAAATTGGTTCGAGAGGATTTTCGAATTCAAAGGATTTCTGAATTTCGAAAAAAATTTAAATCAAATCAAGCTCAAAGAAATACCAAATAAACTCCAAAAATCCAAGAAAAATCTAGAAAATACTCAAATACGAGAAACTCAAATAAAATATTTTTGAATTTAATTGATGTTTAGATTATTCACATTAATTGGTTTTACTTTCTAAAAATTCAAATTAAGCTTTAAATTAACTAAGAAAATTGAAATGGTTGTTTTTTTAAAGGCTTTAAAAGAACTCCAAATTTTGGGATGTTATATGAACTCCGACGTGTCAACCACCACCATTTCCGTAGTGCTCGCTGACTCATGCCTACGTGGGTCTCCTGCTACTACCCTTCCTCCTCCTCCTCCTCTACTGCTAGAGATTTGGGAGAGAGGTGGAGTGCATTGGAGTTTGGTGGTTGCTACTTGGCTAGTTGCCTAGTTGAGCTCGCCAGCCCCCGTTCCATGCTCCTCACAACAGCCAGTGGGGGCGCACACGGGGGCCAGACACGGCGCCTAGGGCTTCGATCCAGAGATCACCCGCGCGGTCGCAGGTGCCAAGAGGAGTTAAGGAGGCAAGGTGATTGCGAAGAGGTATGCTAGGGGCTTGCGGTGGGATGGGAGAGGGTAAATCTGGCATTCGTGGGTAATTACATGCAACTTCAAGGGTTATTTTTGTTTCTTGAAGGTTGGCTCCCCATGAGAATCCTGTAAAGGTTGTTCCTTGTCGCTAATTCATTATCGAGACAGCTCTCGCGAGAATCAAAATCTGATTGTTTTGGGAATTTGGTTGTTTGGTACAACTTCACAAGATCCCAACAAGAAGCTAGAAGTAGGAGTTATACCAAATGTAGCCTTATTTATTCATTTATCTACTTGCTCCATCCTCTTTACTTGTCATTTTTATGTTGACATAGCTCTAACACGGAAGCATATCCTTGAGGCAAAGAACACATTGTACCTAGAGTGAACTAAATCTAGCTATGAAGCTATGAAGGCAGGAACCGTAGCAACAGAATAAAAAATCACTGTAGTAACGGTGCAGTCGCTCTTAGATTTATCAGAGCATACAGATCTCATCCATTCGCTTTGGATCCAACGGTGAGAAGAGGGAAAGGAAGGGATATTGTGCTCATCTGCCTTTGATGATGCAACGGTAGAGGACACAATGATATCGATGCACCTTTAATGAAAAATTGCTAAGAATACAATGATATCGATGCACTTTTAATTAAAGATTTTTGATATCATTTCAATGTAAGAAATCTACATATATTAATATATATGGTCAAGACTGTACATATTCTACAACTACGTTTAAGAAAACAGGAAATTTGGTTTATATACCACCCAAATAAGACCACTTCAGAAAAAGCATATACATGTTGTGCAATAGTATACATCGTTGACACGGCATTATGTTAGGCTGTTATTACTCAAGGGTTACTGTAATAGTCACAGATCGCTTTGCCGGACCGTCGTCGCAATATTAGTCGGAAGTTAGAGATGAGAATAATTAATTTTTTTATATGGGTTTTTTTCCTTAGAAATATATTAGACATGAATTTCCTTACGTTAGAGATGGTTTCCTATGCGTGAATTCGAGTGTCTATATATATCTACAGACAACAGCTCATATTCAAGATACCTCATTCACTCTGGAGGTGTAGAACATCCCACAATAATCCTTACACACTACTACAGAAAAGGTTATCACACACGGTTCAAAACTGTTATTACAGACGGTTTCGTGAGCCGACTGAGTTTATAGGACAGTAATGACATGAGGTCATTATAAACGATTTTCGAACCGTATGTGATAGTTGACTATCATAGATGGTTTTTAGATTAAACCGTCTATGATAGCTGACATATCACAAACGGTTTGTAGATGGAACCGTTTATGATAGTCTCTTTCTATAAAATTCTAAGTAATGGCTGCTTGTGCCTTTAAAATCGGCTTCATATACGCATGAAGCAAATCACACACTCGAGTGTGTCGTGTTCGATGAAGTAGGCTATGGTTCATCTCGCACATTTAGAATGAATGCCCAAAGAGCGAGCTAGCTAGCTAGTCAATTCAAACCTCGAGTTAGCTAACAAAGTGTATATATATACATACATATATATATATATATATATATATATATATATGTACATATAAATATATATATATGTATGTATACATATATACATATATACATATATATATATATATAAAGTTGGTTTTAAAGGCAAAAACAGCTACGCTTGGAGATTTTATAGAGAAGAGATCAATAATAGAGAAGTGGGAGGAGGCAGTTCTGGGAGGAGGCGACGGTGCTTGGAGGAGGTAGGAGGCGAGCTCGGGAAGAAGGCACGGCAGCTCGAGGCGGGAGGGCGCCGGTTCGAGGAAATAATTATATGACCAAGATAACATATTAACATATAATTTCTATAAGATAATTAACTAAGATAATATTCTCAAAAGATAAGATAAGCAACCATATGAAAACAACATATTGCTTAGTTTTGAATATTTATGATTGCTTTTAGATATAGAGTTGTACAAGATGTAATCTTGACCTTCTTGATACTTGCCCATATTCTTTATCAATTAAATGTGATAACAATAAATAAGACTTTTCATTTCAAATAATGCTTCACCGAATGTCAAGAAATAACTTCTAAAACAATAGTTTTATACTTCTAGTCATCGCAAGGTCATTCAACTAACATTGTGCATAAATGCTCTATTATCGATTAACTAATTAGTAACCGCTAAATGAAAACTGAATAGAATCACTAATATCAAACATCGACAATCACTAATCTCAATAAAATTGCCAACTGCTATCAAGAAACCAAAGAAAAGTATGTAACACAAATTCTATCCAGTTTCAACTAAAAACAAAAATATCGTAACTAGCTGCTTAGTACAAACTGATAATGAGAAGCAATCCAAATAGCCCAAGTCTGATATTGCTATCACATCAATTTCATAATATAACAATTATCCTCATCAAGCAATTACCAGAGCCCAACACATTACCAAGTCTCCCAAGGCTAGTCAAGACAAGATTAAAATACGATTAGCTAGCACATCACACTTAGTAAAGTAAATCAATTTCAGAAAATGTAAACAACTCACAAAGGGATGGCAAGAACCACCTAGGATGCACTGGCCGAGTGCACCTTAGAGCAAGAGAGGAGGCGAGCCGGGCTAGAGGACGAGGCGGTGGCTCGTGCTCAGCAGAGGCGGCAAACTCGGGGGAGGAGGCGTGCCGGGTTCGAGGAGGAGGCGCCGTCGAGGAAGGTTGCGACGTCTCTCAGGGAGGGGAGGAGGCGCGCCGTGCTCGAGGGAGGAGGGGCATCGGGTTCGGGGAGGCGGCAACTCATGCTCGGGGAGGAGGCGGCAGGCTTGGGGGAGGAGGGGTGCCAGGCTCGAGGAGGAGGCAACGTCGAGGACGGCGGCACCAAGCTCGAGAAGATGTGGGATTCTGAACCCTAGCGCTCTGTGATGAAACTTAGTCGATTGAGTGGGGGCACGGGCAAACCCTAGAGTCCGAATATAAATAGGGCTAGACATCGCAGATGGTTCTAAAGTAGAACCTACTATGATAAATACACATCACGTAGGTTCTAAAGTAGAACTGCAGTGTGTGCTAAGTACATATCATGACGGTCCCAATAAAGAATTGTCTGTGATAATATACATAAATGCAAATTTAGAACATAAATGACACATTCACATATTAATAAAGCATTAGTTTGAGCTCAAAGTCTGATTTGTAGTTGTCATATTTAATTAGTGAAGAATATTGATAAAAATGGTGAGGAATTATATCCGAATATTTGCTAAAACTATGCTAAAACCACTACAAGAAATCTGCTGAACGGTGACAATCAGAATTCATCACGAATTTGTGTTTTTTTTGTCACAGTATGGGATCTGTGATGCTCCCGTGACGAAAAAACGATCGTCACCTATAGTGCATCGCTGATTGGTTTCTGTGACGAAAGTAGCGAATTCGTCACAGACTTAGTGACAAAATCATTGTCGTCACGAATTTTATGACGCCGCCACGTCATATTCTTATTGTCATTGGTAGCCTGGTCGGGCCACACGGGATCTGCCGTGGTTGTTGGTTTGTGAAGATGTCTACCGTCATAATATGAGTTAGGCCTATGTAAATTTTCGTCATAATTTATACAAGGCCCATTTTGATTCCATCGTCCGCTAAGTCAATTTGTGGTCGTAGGCCATTTTGTAGGCCCAATTTATTTTAGGTTAGCCCAAATTGCAGGCCCAATTTTTTTTGGGTGTAGCCCATTTTGACATTTTGAAAGGTGCAATATATTGTTGGGCTAAAACCATTTTGGCCGCTTTTATCTCGGCCAAGCCCTTTGACAACTCACAAACCAATTTTCCAATTTCACACGCATGCACCAAACCGCTGTGTTTGGCCCAAAGACATCCATACGCATAAAAACAAAGACAAGCATACACAATAAGTTCATGTCATGTTATAATAGCAACATCCAGCACATTGTTCCCAAGTTACATGCATCCAGCACAGTTCACAAAATAACAGTATCCCAGATCGCAGTGCCATCAAACCACAAACAACATCAGTTTAGGGAGTACGGTTCATCTGACCCTGATTGCATTTCATCAAACAATGAAGGAGGGCATTAGTATCTGCAATCTTATCCTTCAAAAAGCCAATATCTTCTAAGCTCTTATTCCTAGCTGCTTCCGATTCTTCTGCCTTCTTCTTCAAGCTATCCAAGTCTTGCTGCTGAGCTTCAAGTTGGTCTCGAAGCTGGGATGCTCCTTGCTTCTCAATGTGAAGTTCAGCTTCAAGCTCTTCCACACGCGAAGAAACACCTCGTCTCGAGCTTTTCTGTGAGGGTGTTTCAAGGCCCACACGTTTAAGGAATTTGATTGACTCACCGAGCACTTCAGAAATAGCTGCAGTAGGAGACTTTTATTCTTGTCCATCTTCCACTGGTTGAGCCACGATGGCTTCCATATCAGCCTAGCAATAGATGGACTACACGTAAGTGTTATTATTTACAGTATGCTTATGTACAAAAGAAATGAACAAGTGGTGACTAACAATTGCTTTCTTCACTGGCTCACTAAAACCAAGTTTCTTGCTATTATGGCACTCTTTGAAGAGGTCAATTGCAGTGGGCTCTACATCTTTATATTTCTCTTGCTTCTGAAATGTTCAAATCATTGCAAACTGTAAACTTCCAACATGGTATGGATGGGTTTCATAACAAATGTATAAGAACATCATTTGTCTAAGTACTTACAACAACATGACAGTGTGCAATGTAGGAATGAGAGTCGGTCCGTCACGAAACCGGACTTTCTCACTGCTCGCTTTTGTTTTTCTCACAATGGTCCTACAGAAAGACGGATTAGTGTAAAACACGCCAAGTAACAGATAACTAAGCAAATGAACCAATTAATTTCATACCATGTGCTTTAGGTTGGATCACATCTGCACCAGCGCTCTCCATTGCTCATCACCATCCGCTTCAACGGGCTAGTGGTTCTCACTTGATTTGCCGGGTACACCATCAAAGTAGCACTTTTAAGCTCAGACTTCATCTGTCATTGTCCACACTTGAGCAAATCAGCACATGCAGATGTGACTGCCTTTGAGTTGGTGTCCATGGTAAATTGACCCTAACAAAGAGCATACACATTACACGAGACATGTGAACACAACGAGAAACAACAGAACAAGGAAAACAGAAAGGGATTTCACTTTTGGCTAAGAGTTGATATACTTACTGCAACTTTTCCAATGTAGCCCATAAGGTGAGACTTATCATTCTTATACTCTTTTCAATGTGGAAAGACTGGTATATGCTACCTTAGTATGATCCCACCCTCTGACACAAGCTTTGTAGCTTGCATAGGTGCCTCGGCCGCTTTCTTCCTTCGTAAATTTGGATCGAATCTTATACTTAATGCTCTTGATATCCTATCAAGATCTCGCCTTGTTTCTTCCCTCTTATTTGATTGTTGATTGACATCCGTGCATCTGAAAATATGAATTTCATAAAGTTAGTGTAAAGCATATTTGTATTTCTTAAAGGGTTGTGCACAATCACTTGCCTTCATCGAGTACATTTGAATGTGCTCCTCAAATTGGGTAGGTACCAAAGAATCATGTGTGGCGAGAGGAGGGTTTTGAGTGGCCTATTCTTTTGGATCTGAACTCATACCAAGGGAAACTTCTTGAGTTAATGTGGACTCTCTTGTCTTCCGCCTAGTGCATCTAGCAGTTGAATTGATCATCGGTGCCAAAGACCTCTTTGGTGGTAGAATTGTTTTCCTCTATCTAGATCTCTTCTTAGAAACCTACCAGCCTCATTGGCGAGAATACATGAAGAATTAGTAGCACATGAATCAAACTACAAACTGAATATATGATAAATAACACTACAACAAAGGTAAGGACACCACATGAGCAGACCTCCAAACCCACCCCCAAACCCCCAACACAAGAGAGAGAGGCACAAAACAAAAATGAGCACCTTATCGAGTTCCTCTTGTTCGGTGTCCTCATCCTCGTTCTCTTGAGGGTCATACTCGGATCTAGAGTCTTCGCGACTACTACCTTTGCTGTCTACACGTGTATTTGTAAGAATTGATGCTATTGCAGTGACGCCAAGTCCTTGCAACACTTGATTGTTCCTCATCAGATTTTGAGCCCTCTTTTCTCATATTCTAAGTGGTGCTTTTTACGTGAGTAAGAAAATAAGCGTAAGATTGCAATTTTGATACTACAAAGTTACTAGTATGCAACTAATTAAATTGTGGCAAGATTACTATGGAACTCTAGCATGCAACGCCCAATGGAAGTAACAAATTTACAAGAACTTTAGCATGCGAGGCACCGGTCCTCATTGTTGTTCTCGCCACCCTAACGCCACTACCTAACGTGCCTCTGCCGGGCCGGATGTGCTCCTCGCCCGACATCACCCACCTTCGTCGGTCCGGCCTATCGACGCGATCCCCTCACCGACCGGATGAAGGGAGATGGAACTTATCGCCAACTTTTTTCTTGCTAGCACCTTCGCTTTCAAGATGGATGAAGGGAGATGGATGTCACCATCACCCTTCCCTTGTCGTTGCCCGCCCCACCGAAAGTGCCATCGCCTTGCCGGAGGAGGGATTTAAAGGGGGATGGATCGACTAGGGTTTGGGAGAGGGATTTGGGGAGAGGATTTGAGGAGGGGATTCGGGCAGGAATATGAAGGGTTCTGGCCACAAGCATGCGTGATGTTTATGAAAATAGCCTCCACCCGATTGGGGAGGTCCAATGACCTGTTTGGACAAAATATACATTTCACAAAAAATTGGGCGGCTGGCGGGGTGGGTTATGGCGCACAACGAATTTTTGGGCGGGATTGTGGGTGCGCTTTGTAGTTTTGCCTCCAAAGGCTCAATATATCTCACTAAAAATTAAGTTAGTGAGTTATGAAACTCGTGAATAATATTTTTCAAAGTAATTTAATATGATATGTGATGCTAAAATTGTATAAATTTATGAATGAATTCATTTTAATATACGTAAAAAGTTAATGACCTAAATGTCATATAGCACTCATCCTAATTTAATTATTTGGCCAAAATTTGTAGAAAGGTGGTGGGAAAAAGGATTGCATAGATAAATAGAGAATTATTTTATAAGACCAAAATAACTAAGTTTGTGGATATCATGGGGATATGCCCATGATCTTAGAATGATGAAACAATTGGCAATGTTGCTTTTGGTTTGAAGTTTCACGCTTTGCGGCAAAGTTAAAGGTTGACCTTCACCATTTTGGAAATTTGGCTTTGGAATAGATTGAGTTCATAGGATATAGTGCATATGTGTTGCATGTTGCATGTTTTCACTAACGTGGGTCAAATTGTGAAGAACTTGTTCCCGGATTCGTGTTTGCTTGTCTATTGCTGTGCAGGTGGCTTGCAGGTCAACGACGGTCAACGGCGAGGAGGATCGAGAATAAGCTTGGAGAGCCGAGTCCGTAATCCATCATGGATGCCGGATGAGGTCAAGTGACTCAAGCGTGGCGCAGAATGGACAAGGATGACCGAACGGCGATTCGGCATCGGGTTTGATCAAGTGGTGCGGGCCGGTGCAAGTGGTAAGGTGGTCCGGAGAACCGGATGGGAGAGACTTGCCGACACGATGAGAGCCGCCGATCAACCTACACGTGGTGAAGGTGCGATTGTTTAACAGATTGACTCGGTCTTCGAAAAGATCGAGAAGGGTATTTTGGTAATTTTACCAAATACCGCTTTGGTGACCTAATGCCAACTCGCGCAATACGGCAAGGCCAAGAAGTGGATTAGGTCAAGAGAAGTGAAGACGGCGCTTTAAAATGCGTGCGCAGGTGTTCCGTTGTTGCCGGGCCTTAACGGAAGCCCATTAGGTTTAATCTTCTAAAAGCCCCAATTCGAAAAGGGTTTTTAGGGTTGGTGGCTGTCATATAAAAGGATGGGGATGGGATATTCGTGGTGCTGCGCCTGGGAGAAAAAGGAGGAGCCTATGGCGGCGGCCTCTCCCCACAAAAACCAGAGCCCTAAGTGGTGGCGGGTGTGCCCGTAAAAAACTGAAGCCCCTGGCGGCGCCTAGTTAGTCCCGAGAGAATGTAAGTCCTAGGCGCTACTGTAGTTATGACTGATTTTACTTTTTATGTAAGAAGATATGCCTCTTTTTCATATGATGTTGCATTAATGATGCTCCCGGTTGTTTGTTGTTGCAATATCCTCGCTTTTTGGCCGCCATTTTCTATGCGGAGTCTCTTCATGCGTGCTTGTCACTCAGACGGTGGTTTGATTTGGGACACGCTGTCAGCTGGCGGCGCGGATCACCTTTTTCTTGCGTGTTGTGTGAAGTGAATTGGCGTAAAAGGAGTCCGTGGTGGCGCTTTGTCAGGCTTGCAAAATTCGGAGTTCCCTAGCGGCATTGCTCCCCAAGCAAAAACCGGAGGTCTCAAATAAGCGGCTTAGACGTAAAAAATCGAGATCTAGTGTTTTGATTTTGGATTTGTTTATTGATGTGTTAGTCGGCTTGGGGATCGGTCGCAGAGTAATCACCGTTTTCTTCTTGGATGTAAGAGGTCTAGTACTCAGATTGACTTGTTGTTGCATTAAGTTGTTTCGGATGGTCACCGCTTTTAGATCTTTTCATTGCTTTGACCGCCAAATGATGTGAGTGAGGCGTCGGGTTGATTGTCGTCGACGGTTATTTTCGCTCAGTTTATTGCTTTGTCTCCACATCAATCTTGAGGTAGTCGTTTTTTTGCTTGTTGATGCGTCAGAAGGAAGCGGCGGCGTCAGACATGCTACTGCTCAGAGACAGAGAAATCGACCGCTTGTAGCGGCTTGAGAAAAACTAATCTAATGTGTCCTCTCATGTTGGTCAGAACCCAAGCTTTTGCATTGATGAAATAAACAAAAGGTACTACCGAGTTTTTGGTGTTTTGATTGCTTTTGGCTATAGTGCATGATCTACATGGGTGCGAAGATACCTGGGTCGCCAAATAAGGTGTCGCCATCGCCACGACAAAGCGCACGGTTTGGACTGCAGTGTCTATTGTGTCTTGATTGCAGCGCGTACAACTATGATGCGTCTCGATGGATTGATTGCTATTGTGACCATATTTATTTATTGCTAGTGTGTGTGTCGATCTGTAGTTTGTTTTCAAAGACTGCGGTTATGCGGCGGCAAAGAATGATAGTAGCTCTCCAGATTTGCTCGTCATCTCTGTTACAGCCTGGAGGCTACGGTCTTTGTGCATGCAGTGTGAGATGTTTTTAGTCTTTGTTTTGAGTTTGATCAGATTCAACACAGTCATCCACAGGCTCAGATACGATCTTTGTAGCTTTTATAGCTATTGGAGGAAAGTAGTGTTGAGTTCGACGAGGTGAAAAATAGAGAAAGCGCCTATTCACCCCCTCTAGTCGCCTTTCCGGTCTCAGAAAGTTTATCTCATTTGGAGTTTTTATGAATTAGTTATGAATTTTCAAAGTTAATAGTCTTTTCTAGTTCAAAATAACTCAGCTTTTGGATCACTTCCACAAAATATATTTTCGTGATAAAGGAGTAGTTTGAAACCTATTTTAAAATATAGTTAAGTTAAAACAAAATTTATCAAAACTGGTTTCACTATTCAAGATTTATTTGCTTAAATTAAATTCAAACTTGGAAAAAGGTTAAAGAAAAGAGTTAGAATTTTAGGAGGGTTGAAAAGAGTTCCAAAAATTTTGAAAAAATTATATTAATTCATGATAATTATTATAGTAATTGAATAAATTATTTCCGTAAGATAAACAAGAGTTTTTGTTCTTGTTTTCTTTTGGAGCTAATATTTGAGTTGTAGGTTTAAACTTTGTTTGAGATTTTCCAAGTGCAATAAAATATGCAAAAGTTTCAAAATGTCATGCATGCCGATAACATGCATAATAATTATCATTAATTAATTGGGGATGTTACAAGCCTCCCTCCCCTTACAAAAGATCTCGCCCCGAGATCCGGTAGGTCAAGTTGACGGGAAGGTTCTAAAAGATACAACATTATATCTGCTGCCTTGATTTCCTTCAAATATAGTGCTAAGATATCCTAACAAGGTTACAAGGAAATTCTATTACATTTTCCTTCCCATAGTTTTGCTTAACCTTTCCTTTCTTGATCCGAAGGCACTTCAGAGAGAAGGAAAAAGGTCGTGATATTCGGTTCAAGATATGGTCTTCACGCTCCCAAGTTGCTTCATCTTCAGTATGGATGTTCCACTGTACCTTTAAGAACTTGATGTTGTGATTCCTTGTCTTGCACTCCATTCTTCAAGAATGTGTATTGGGTGCTCCTAATAAGAGAGATCGGGTTGCAAATTGAGGTCTTCTAAATTGGTTGCTTCGGTAGGGACTCGAAGACATTTCTTCAGTTGTAGAAAGGTGGTGGGAAAAAGGATTACATAGATAAATAGAGAATAATTTTATAAGACCAAAATAATCGAGTTTATCTCATTTGGAGTTTTTATGAATTAGTTATGAATTTTCAAAGTTAATAGTCTTTTCTAGTTCAAAAATAACTCGCTTTTGGATCACTTCCACAAAATATATTTTCTGTGATAAAGGAGTAGTTTGAAACCTATTTTAAAATAAAGTTAAGTTAAAACGAAAATTATCAAAACCGCTTTCACTCATTTTGAAGTTAAGAAGAATTAGTTAAGCATTTTTGAAGTTAGTTGTATCTTGAAGTACAACTAAACGTTTGGGCCACACGATCTAATTTGACGGTTCAGATTTGAGTGGCCGTCGACGGTCCGAACGGTCCACTCTACAAGGGCCATTCGATCAAGATCAAACGGTGGCGGTGGTGTGTGGTGCGGCGCGCCGGCCTAATCGAACTTGGGGTGTTTAAGAACCACACGATACAAAATGTACAGTTGGGATTTCGTGGTCGTCGGATTGGTCCGAACGCCCAATCAACGCGGGTCGTTCGATAAAGAATTGCTTGATCTCGATCGATTTGGCGTTCGAATCGTCCGAACGGCCCAATCGTTTTCAACGCTGATTCTAATCGACGGTTATGCCGCAATGATAGAGTTGGGCCGAGTCAAGAGGCGCTGGCGGGCTCGGGCAATGAACAAATGCTTGAGCCCAAGTTTTGAATTCGTTTGACCAAATCTCACAAGGTTTGTGGGGCTTTAAAAATAGGTTCGCTCTAGGCTCGCCGCCTCCCTAAATCGATTCTACGGTTTGGCCCTCCACCCCTAAACCGGCGACTTGAAGCGCCACTCCCGTGGTATGCCTCGATCACGCTCACACATGCGCTGCCGCACCATGGACAAGCAGAAATGTCGCGTGGAGACGCACTCCGAGTGGTCAACCACAGGCCCTAGCGGTGGGCTACCTCTCGTGCCGTGCCCAAAGTGCCAAGCCACGATGATCTGGGCCGTGTCCGGGAGCTCGAAGAATCGAGGAAAGGAGTACTACAAATGCCCTAGAAACGAGGGAGTAAGAAACTCCCTTTTTTGTTGAATTTGGTTTTTGGTTTTGCCGGGCAGTTTATGGTTTTTGTTGATCCAGATATATTCAGGTGAGTACGACACATTCATGTGGAAAGACCAATACCTGAGCCATTTGAGTGGCTACATCCTGGGTGCCTACATCCTGTCGGACAACAGAGAAGAGATGGAAATGAAGTGGTTTTCACAGTGGACCACCATGTATTGGAACAACATTTTGCTGTGATGAAGAGCTCATTGGACCAGATCAAGACTTCATTGGACGAGATAAACAATTCACTCAGGAAAGCCACTTCTGGAGATGAAAAGTTAAAAATAGTTGTAGTTGCATTTATATTCTTGCTATTAGGAATTTGCATTGAGAAGATTGTCAACTGATTTCCTAATTTAGTTATCTTCAAGTCTTTTGTAATGTAATATCTAGTTTGTATAAACTCTGTCTGAAATGGGAAATGAAATCTGAAAAGATGTCTCAGTGTACATTTCAGCTGGAATGTTGGAATGCATTTCAGCATGGTTCATACAGTTGATAGTTGGATGCATGGTTCTGTTGTTACAATTGTGACTCTAAAACTATGGCCAAATTAACATAAAAAAATACAAGTGCCAAATTAACATCAATCTTACATATCTATGTCCACATTACAACAAACTAACAGATCACAAACTACTCCTCATCGCTATCTATCTCAGGAATTGCGCGATCTTCATTATCACTATAGTACTACATGTATGTTTCGTCGTCTTCATCAGACTCGCAATTGACATCATCCACTTGGTTGCGAGCATTTTCGACGACACTAGCAGGGACAGTATGACATTTTCCATCATCAGCATGTAAATTTTCAGAAATAGGTTCATTTTCTTGTACTGGACATTGTGTACAGTCATCATCTTGGTATGTAAGTTCCTTCTCAGTTTCTGCTTCGGTGACACTCTACAAATGCCTAAGCTCAAACTTTTGAACAAGTCTCCAGTCTCCACCAAACTTTGTGTCCTGCAAGTAAAATACCTATGTTGATTGTGCGGCTAGAATAAAAGGATCTCCTTTGTACCAGTAACTTGCAGTGTTGATGCTTTTGAAATATCCATCATCTTTCAATCTTGTCTTCTTGCCATCAAGATCAAACCAGCCACAACGAAATAAAACAACTATTCGACAGACGTCTTGGCTTGAGTTATACTGCAACTCGATAATGTCTTGCAAACAACCATAAAAATCAATATGCTCACCATTATGTGTACCCTGAACTATGACTCCACTGTTCTGAGTCTTTCTATTTTTTTCACGGTCAACCGTGTGATATCGAACATTATCAACAATACATGCTGAATATAATCTCACTCGCGATATCTCGGTTGGCATGCTAATGAATATAGGTCATCATCGACCTCTACC
The DNA here is from genome assembly GCA_036346405.1 of Phyllostachys edulis. NCBI lineage: Eukaryota > Viridiplantae > Streptophyta > Magnoliopsida > Poales > Poaceae > Phyllostachys > Phyllostachys edulis. Next base: position 45,675,965 of record CM070556.1, read on the forward strand.
TTCCACATAACGCAGCTTTTGCCATCCGACAACAAAAGGTTAGCATGATGATAACATGTACACCCATCGAGTTCCATCCAAAATTGCAAAGAAAACTCACATGCTTCTAAACCAAGTGACAAATTCATGCTCTAACATTTTGTAGGACCGAAAGGTTCCTAGAGGGGGGTGAATAGACGCTTTCTATTTTTCACCTCGATCAACTCAACACTACTTTCACTCCAATAGCTATAAAGCTATGAAGATCTCAGATACAAGCACAGTGGATGACCCGTGTTGAATCTGATCAAACCTCAAACAAAAGACCCAAAACACGGAGATCAAACCCTCGGGCCGGGCCCGACCGACGGCTATCACGCTGTCGAGACGGACGCGGTCCGACCGACGACTTACACGCGGGTCCGACCGACCGACTGTAAACAAAGGTACGACGAAATTTCAAAATCCAAAACGAAAATCGGTCTAACTTTTGATCTACACGATGAAACTCGACTAAACTTGAGACATACCTTTCTAAGGATATCAGGAACCTATTGCAAGCAACGATCATCTAGATCTATGCCAGAGTCCTGACCTTTTTCCATTTGAACGAAGGTGGTTTCAAAACCGGGCAAAAACGAAAACGAGATCTAGAAACTTGCTCGTGGTTGAATGATGATCTAGATGATCCTAGATAGGTTCCCACATGTCACAGCAAGTAAAATCAAGAGAAGAAACCAAGCAAAAACTCGTGAATCAAAGGATGACTCAAAATGACCAAATAGAGATGAAGAACACAAGAAAACTCATCTTTGAGAAATCATGCATAGATTGATTTGAGATTGGGAGGGTTTACAGCCACTCCATCCATGGAGGACAAGAGCTCAATCCATGAGCACTCACTCAACTCATCTCTCTAAAACCCTAAGCCTCTCCTTTTGTCTCTAAGCCCTAAGACAAACTAGGGTTTTGCAAATAAAGTGCTTGGGGGCTGCTTGATAGCACCCCCTCCTATTTATAGAGAGGCCTAGCTTCTAGAAGTGTTAACCCTAATGGTTTCCCGTTAAGGCCCAACACAAACGGGTCACACACGCACGCATTTTAGAGCACCATCTTCACTTGTCTTGACCTAATCCGCTTCTCCAACGCACCGTCTTGCGCCGCGGGTTTGCAAAAGGTCACCAAGGCAGTATTTGGTGAAATTACCAAAATACCCCTTCTCAATCTTTTTCGAAGACCGAGTCCAAACTGCACGAGGCACTCCTATGCTTCGCCACGTGTAGGTTGATCCAGCGGCTCTGATCATGTCGTCAAGTCTCTCCAGTCCGACTCCCGCCGAAACCACCAAGGCACTTGCACCGACCCCCGCATCACTTGATCCAACCCGTCGCACTAAACTGCTCGTTCGGTCACCTTTGTCCAATTTGCGCCATGCTTGAGTCCATTGACTTACCTGGCATCCTTGATCGTTCTGAACCTCAGCACTCCAAGCTTAGTCCTGATCATCCTCGCCGTTGGCCATCATTGACCTCCAAGTATCCTGCACAACAATAGATAAAGAAATCGATTCCGGGAACAAGTTCTTCACAACTTGACCCACGTCAGTGAAAACATGCATCATGCAACACATATGCACTGAAGCCCATGCCCTTGACCTAACCCTAAGCCAAATTTCCAAAATGGCCGATGATCCGCACAAGTCCGGTCAGACTGCCATTCATTGGTCGGGTCAGATCAACTAGGCCGATCCGCCGTTTCAACACTCGACCGCTCCTACTCGACAAATTTTAAAACTTCGCCGAAAACACATGATTTGACAAACCATCAATGCCATTGCCGATTGTATCATCATCCTAAGATCATGCACATACCCCACGATATCCACACCTTTTTTCCACATCATGACTACCTTCTTTCTCTAACTCTTGTTTGCATAACCTGCATAGTGGCTTTAGAAATTACAGATAAATAATATATTATATCTGAAACAAAAGTCAAAAGTGTTAGAATGGAACACATACTCCATAAATGGCTGAACCTCAGGACAATTGTTGAGCACATCTGAAACCATCTTGTCATAATAACCTTCAAGATATGTCATCCTCGAGGCTCCAATTAAATGAACACCATGCTAAAAAAGCAGAAAGGTCACCTTCTTTTAAGTCAACACGCTCTCTATTCCTCGCCTCTTGATTGAATCGTGGTTCCACATCATTCAAGTACCTTGAGCAAAAGTTAAAACTCATTAGCAACATATGCTTCGCAATGGATCCTTCGTGTCTAGCCCTATTCCTCACAAAACGCTTCAATGTACATGCCTTCTTTCCACTGGGTACATCCAAACCATATTGCACTAGGCCTCTTAGGATTGCTTCATCGGGTAAATGAAATACCAAGTGCACCATAACATCAAAGAAAGTGGTGAAAAAATTTTTCAAGCTTGCACAAAATGATTGAGATTTGAACTTTCAATTTATGCGTAACATCTAGCTTTAGAGTTTTGCAACATAATCGCCGAAAGAAATTTCCCAATTCAACAATCGCTTCATATATCTCCTCACTCATGATTCCTCGAGGGCGAGGTAAAATTCTTTGTAGAAGAATATGATAATCATGAGTTTTTAATCCTAGCACCTTGCATCCATCCGCACTAATACATTTTGCTAAGTTAGAAGCATATCCATCTCGAAATTTCACCTCTTATAAATTCAAAAATTTATGCTTTTGGTCTTTTTTCATTTTATACGGGCTTTAGGATCTTGTATGAATCTCCTTCATACTACAAGTGTAAAAAAGATCTTATGCCCATGTCTTCCAAATCTAGCCTAGCACTAACTATGTCCTTTGTCTTCCCATCAATGTTGAGAAATGTACCAAGCAGGTTGTCACATATATTTTTTTCAATGTGCATTACATCAAGATTGTGTCGCAGCTTCAGACTCGACCAATATGGCAAGTCAAACAAACAAACTCTTCGAGTGTAAACTTGACCATCGGCTTGTCGCTTTCTTATTACCGCTTATGGATGCTTTCTGGTCTAACATCTCTTACATTGTCTAGTTGTCAGAAAGTACTCCTCTCGTATTAAGTTCCTAAAGCTTCGCACGGATTCATTCTCACCATTAAATTCTTTCCTTTTTCTCCATGGATGATCCCTTGGAAGGAAACGACGATGGCCAATGTAACATATCTTGTGCCTTAATTTCTTTGAGCAGGGATCTTTGTCACAACGCACACATGCATAATAACCTTTTGTGGTTCGTCCTGACAAGGTGCCCAATGTTGGATAATCATGAATGCACCATAAAATTACAACATGTAGATCAAACATACTAGAACTACATGCATCATAAGTACGGACATCCTTCTAAAGCTCCAGCAACTCTTCGATGAGAGGCTCCAAGAACACATCAAGATCCTTTCCTGGATATTTTGGACCTGGAATCAGTAAGGCCATCATGAAGTTGGACTGTTCCATACATGCCCAGGGTGGCCCATTGTAAGGCACGACAAATACTGGCCACATGCTATAGTAGGAGCTCATGTTGCCAAATGGATTGAAACCATCTGTAGTAAGGCCAAGTCTCATGTTCCTTGCATCTTTTGCGAACCACCCATATTTTCTGTCGAAGTCTTTCCATGCCTCACCATCAGCAGGATGGCTGAGTTCATTGTCCACAAAGTTGCCGCTCAACTTGTGCCATTGTGCCTCCTCCATTGTATTTTTGGAAGCAAACATCATCTTCAAATTTTGGAATCAATCGAAAATACCACAATACCTTCACAGAATCGCTTCCTTCCTTCGCAAGATCTTTCCATCTAGATTCACCACATAATGGGCACTCATCATTGTTGGCATACTCCTTTCAAAACAAGGCACAATTATTCTTGCAAACATGGATTGAATCATATCCAAGTCCTAATGCACTGATAAAGTTCTTTCCTTCATTGTAAGATGGGAAGAAAGCAAGTCAGAACGCGAAGACAACAAACTTCAAAGAATGCAAATGAATGCAACATTCTCGATTCGATAGAATGATTTGGTATGAAGTAACATCACAACAAATGTAAATCTTGAAAATGAGCACATCCAGATAAAGCCACGCAACTCGCTATTACACTTCCAAACATTGAATTTCGTCCACCTTGTTCTTCAGCTGTGTATAACTCCTCTACCATATCTGGAATTCTATCATCATCGTCGTCCTCCTCATTCAAACCAACATCCTTTTCAACATCATGTTCCATAGTATCGAATGGTTCATTCTCATGCGTACATTTTCATGAATTCCATCATCCAATGGTTCTCCATGATGGATCCACCTATTGTATGTGCTTGACATCCCATGAATATATATGTGATCCTCCACAACTCCTTGAGGTCTATGAGCCCAATTCAAACATACACGATATGGGCAAAGTATTTCAACATTCTCATCAAATCGGGCACTAACAAATTGCATGAACTCTTTCACCCCATTGATATGTGCAGTGCTAAACTGTCTGAATTTAATCCAAGATCTGTCCATCTGTCAGACACTCAAACAAGTACAAATTAATCAAAATTATTGCCCATCTATCAGCCATTCAAACAAGTAAACCTTAATCAAAATTATTGTCCATGCTGTTCACATCTTCATACTGTTCAAATTCTCAAAACATAAATATTTTGCAATGACCAAACGGCTTGTAAAATTAAGTGTATTCTAAATTCTCAAATTGGTAATTCAAAGGGCATATACTCAAGTTAAACCATGGACCAAATTTAAAACGCACAAAATCTACAATAGCACTATTATTCAACCAAACCCGAGCCACTAAGAAGGAACAAAAGGAGAATGGAGGGCATCCTTACCTTCAATTGAAGACTACAATTGAGAATGGCCTATGTCCGCCAGATCGGGTGTCGGTTTATGTGGCGCCGACGGTCAGTAGTACCGTGGTCGTGCCACTTGAGCTGTGGTAGTGGCGCAATGAGCATGGAACGAGTAGCCCTTGCCGGCGGGGAGGCAGAGGCGTCACGGCGAGAGTCGCGGCCGTGCCGCCAACGGTGTCATGAATCGCCCCTTTGCTCACCTGCTCAAACACAAAGGCCCACCACCGTGCTCTTGGTTTTTCTTTGTAAGTTCCTGCCGCATGTAATAGCTTATCTAGATATTCACATACGATTTCAATGAATTCTCTCGATGGTGCTTTGTGGTGTTGTAGCAAACTATGATGCAACAGTCCCTGCTCAAGCCCGGAGCTAGTTTTTATTTGCGCTGCGCACATTACATTTTGCACCACTTCCGACATGTGGGTCCCACTGCATTCGTTCACGGTGGCAACAAACCGCTTTGTCACCGTAACTTTATCCAAAAAGAAATCCAAGAGGATTACGACGATATGAGATTGTCACCGTAATTATGACAAAGCATGGCGCCACAATGCCAAACGCCTGCTTATGACAATTTGAGGTTTAGGAGTTAGTGACGATTTTGACATTTTTCATCACTACAAGTAGGGTCCCAGCCCGTGATGCTTTTTATGACGTATTTAAAAACGCTATAGAATATGGGCAGATAATGATGATTTACCTAGTTGTCATAGAAATTTTATCATAGTTTAGCAGATTTCATGTAGTGAACCTCTAATTTTACAACAAGTAGTTCAATTACACTAGTGCAAAGAACTTGGAGTACTCATGCCTAATCCATTAAATGCCGCTATAGAAGACGACGAGTGAACCCAACCTACATTCACACCGCAGCTAGTGCTCAGGCAATCTGGTCATCCTCCCAAGACCGCCAACACCAAGTCCTGCGGTGAAAAGCATCTAGGCCCCTAAAAATGGTTTTGGAAATTAATGATAATATATGAATATGGGATTAATGTGTTTATTGAGTATTTACAAGGTTAAGTCCCATTGGTGAATTTGATGTCTTGAAGATGCATGCTAAAGGATCTACATGAAGATCTTTTGGATAAAAGACAAGGTACAAATAGTCTAGAATCTTTTTATATTTTACCGGTCTTAGGAGAAATGGTTGGAAGACCGGATTATAGGTTAAATGCCATACTATTAAGAGGATCATGACTAGTAGCTTGATAGTATGTTCTTGTGTCATTTGGATTAATTTAGGATCACGATGCATTTCATTTTGAATTTGACAAACTTTATATGAAATTGATCGCACAAACGGTAGTACAGAGGCTAATCAAGTGAACTACCGCTATGCGATATGACCGCACATCCTTGGCGGTATTATGGTGAACTGTTTTGACCGTCCCAACAAAGACAAGATCGTGTGGCTTTTAAGCATGGTCGAACGACCCATTTAACTGGACCGTCCACTTGTGCAGCGCTCAAATGTGTTTGTCAACTTATTTGTGGAGCGCATTTATGATTCTTGTGAGCTGGTATGACCGCATCACGGTAATTCCATTTTCTAGTTAACGAAGACGTAAAATCCGTGGAGACTCCATTTTGGTTAAAATGCAAAACTCTTGGAACAAGAGAGTATCATTGTTGTTTAAATGGTACTACCACTCTACTAAGATTAGAAAAATGGAGCGGAACGTATTTTCTAGAGAAACCCTTTTTGGAGCTCTTGTGCTCCCTTGGCAAACGGTAATACTGGTGCTTGCTTGGCGTACCTACCGCTTAGCAAGATATCAAGACTTCCTTTGGCGGTACTACCGTGGGCCGTTCGGATTGTCCAAAAAGTTCAAGATCGTGTGGTTTAAACGCATGGTCCGAATAGTCCATTGCTTGTGAGCCGTCCACGTGGCCAGCGTGTTTGGGTGAGTTTGTTCAAATCTTTGGTGCGGTAGTACCAGAGCCTTAATGGCGGAACTACCGCTCTATGGTCGATCCGAATTTTATGTGGCGGTACATAAAAACCAGAGAAGCACCCTTTTCAACTGAGTTTTGAAATCCTAAAATGATTGACTCTAGTGCAAGTGGGAGACTGTTGGAAATATGCCCTAGAGACAATCATAGAGATGATTACATTTCATTATGTTCATGACATTGGATAATGTGTTATCTTGTTCCTAGAATAATATTGTTAATATTTATTATCAAGTATGTGACTTGGTTGTGAAACTCTATATTTCGCAATAATTATTCTTATACGATCCTCGGTCGTAAACATATGAGGACACATATGAATAGACTAGCATATGTATTGGTTGATGACTATGTTTCACGAGTCATAGATATGGAGATATCAAACCAATAATATGGACACATGTTAGAGAACATGATGTTGGATAAGACCCACCTTGAGGCACTATTGAGATTGTTATGAATCTATGTGTCATTAGTTGGTCTCAAGCAATGATGATGTATAATCCTTAGACCGAGATCAAGATGGTTTTACATGTGTAAGAGCACGCTTAGGGTTGCCAAACGCTACACCGCAAGAATCGTAGTTATAAAGGTAGCTTTCTGTATGCTCAAACATGGAGAGGAATGTGACCGGCCGGATATGGATTTGCCCCTCCTAACATAACAGAGAGATGTCTCGGCCCCTCGCAGATCGGATAAAGAAAGTGCATGGCCATGCCACTAGTAGTCAAGTGTTCACCACATAAGGTTATCTCGACACTGATCGAGAAAGTATTGAATAGTCCATGGATGACACAACATCTCACCCGGAGTTCAACCAGATATCGTGAGGCAAAGGGAGAATACATGAGAAAGGTCATTTTAGTTCGACCACCACCGACCGGGTCGATGGAGATACAAGCAAGTCAGACCTGGTCGAACGTAATCACAGAGTGGTCGAAACCAAGCCGTGCTAGGTATTCGTATCACCGCGCTATAGGTGGTGTGTGCTCATGTCATCCGTTAGAATTGGATTACATGCATAACTTGTTTTTGCAGGATTGATGTGAATAGTATGACCCATACTTGTTTCATGTATGAGATGCATGTATGCTTGTAATATTCATGACACGCATGTCATGTTAATTGCAGCCCAAGGTCAGTCTATAATTGTATAACGCCTGCGTGGTCGACTTGTGATGCTTCTTTACTCCTTGTGTTTCATTACTAGTGCTATTAGAAATAATGGCTTAGTAGGAGTGCTTGGAGGAGTCCACCACTTGAAGACATGGTGAGCAGTGATGCATGGCGATGGAGATTACCATGAAGAAGGGTCATGCTATATCACAATGCAATTTGATTGTCTGTGAATGCCTTTACATTCCTGTTCATTTATTTCTATGCATGTTATTTTGCTTTAATTGCTTTTAACATGATAGAAGTAAAATTCCCTCACTTAATATTAAGTTAAATTGATGCCCTCCCAAATATGCCGCACCATCAAAAGTCATGTATTTTTAATGGTAGGTCTTGCCAAAGCAGAGTGCCATTAACTCTCCTTGACTAGATGGGTTTGTGTCGTATTAATTTACGCTACCGGCATTGGTTCAACTTAACAAGGTTATCATAACAGTTGTGGACCTTGGGGCATAAAGGTTGGGTCTTCAAGCATCTGAGATCTTCGCCCAACAACAAGAGTCATATAGTGGATATGATTAGCAAAGGTTGCTTACCGTTTTCACTAGTCTTCTAGCAAAGGAAGCCAAAGCTCACTAGTTGATTAATGATTATGGATCTTGAATCATTAAATGTCATAAGAGGGATATGGTGTTTAGTGGGAGTATCTTTATTAAATTGTTTAATAGAAGTTACTTTAATGAACATATGTCTTAGTTTTGCATATATTTTTGTTGTAGATCATGGCACCAATCGTCAGACCTACATCCGCTTTTGCTTTTACGCTCGATACTTGAAAAGGAAAACTTAATGGAACAAATTTTATGGATTGGTCCAAGCAACTCGAGAATTGTTCTCGTGCAAGATAAAGGAACATGTTCTAGAAGAACCAATTCCGGATGTGCCTACGTGAAAGTGTCATTGCCGCTATTAAACCGCCTATAAAAGGCATGTGATGAGTCCCTTGATGTTAGTCGCCTCATGCTTCTCGCTATGAACTCGAGACTTCGTAGCGGCTTGAGAACATAGAGGCCTCACGATATGATCGTAGCGCCAAAGGCATGTTTGAGACACAAGCAAGAACCGAGAGATTTGAGATCTCAAAGAACTTGTTTGGATGTAAGCTAGCCGAGGGTGGTTCGGTGAGCCCTCATGTAATCAAAATGGTTGGTTACACACGAGCTTGGAAAAACTTGGTTTTCCACTTAGCCAAGAATTGGCTACAGATTTGATTCTTGCTTCGCTTCGAAAGCTATGGCCGTTCATTTTGAACTTCCATATGAACGGCTTAGACAAGAATCTCACCGAATCGATATGATGCTTAAGGCAGAGGGCAAGATAAGAAATGCAACAATCATGTGATGATGGTGCAAAAGAGTACAAGCTTCAAGAAGAAGGCTAAGACTTGGGTCAAGAAAAGGGCAAGGCTAAAGTTTGGATGAGATCCAAACCGACAAACCTAAACCCAAGACTAAGTCCGCCCGACTCAAGAGAATGAATGCTTTTACCGCAAAGAACTAGGCCACCGGAAGAGGAACCGCAAGAAATACCGGCCGATCGTAAAAGAATGGTGGGACTAAAACTTCCACTACAGTATTAATGTTATAGAAGTTTTTCTTGTGACTCTTCCGTTAACTCATGGGTATTTGATACCGGATCGGTTGCTCATATTTGCAATTCGATCGAGTCTAACAAGAAGTAGGATGATTGCAAGGCTAGATGGATCTTCGCGTCGGGAATAAAGCAAAGGTTCTTTGCATTAGCCATCGGGACTATGCCACTACTTTTGCCTTCGTGATTTATTATGGAATTGAATAATTGTTATTACGTTCCGACCATTAGTAGAACATTATCTCGCCTCATGTTTGATGGCGAGGGTTATAAGTTCATTATAGAGAACAATGGTTGTTCTATATTTTTGAATGAAGTGTTTTATGGCTATGCACCTATTTTGAATGGGTTGTTTATTTTAAATCTTGATGATGCATCAGTCTATAATATTAATGCTAAAAGGCTTCGGCCTAATGAAATAAATTCCACTTTTATTTGGCATTGTCGTTTGGGTCACATAAGTGAGAACGCATGAAAAAGCTCCATAATGATGGAACTCTAAACTCATTTGATTTAGAATCATTTGAAACATGCGAGTCTTGCTCAGTGGAAAGATGACCAAGACGCCTTTCACCGGTCGAGTGAAAGGGCGCACCACCGATTGGAACTCATACATACCGATGTATGTGGACCAATAAGCACGATACCAGAGGTGGTTTTCAAGATTTCATTACTTTCACCGATGACTATAGTAGATATGGTTATATCTACTTAATGAGGCACAAGTCGGAATCCTTTGAAAAGTTCAAGGAGTTCCGTAATGAAGTCTGTAATCAACTTGGCAAGACAATCAAATCTTTACGATCCGATCGTGGAGGTGAGTTTTAAGCCATGAGTTTGGTAATCATTTGAAACAATGTGGAATTGTTCCTGACTTACACCACCCGACACTCCACAATGGAATGGGGTGTCCGAGCGGCGTGAATAGACCTTGTTGGACATGGTTCGATCAATGATGAGCCAATCGGATCTGCCATTGTATTTTTGGGGTTATGCTCTAGAAACCGCCGCTTTCATTTTAAATAAGGTACCATCTAAATCGAGAGATAAGACACCATATGAGATGTGGACCGAAAAGTCCTAGTTTGTCTTTTTCTAAGGATTTGGGGATGTGATGTCTATGTTAAACGCTTGACGTCGATAAGCTCACACCCAAATCGATAAATGCTTTTTATAGGATATCCTAGGGAAACCAAAGGATATTATTTCTACAACGGGAAGAAGACAAAGTTTTTGTTGCGAAATGGTGTCTTTTGGAGAAAGAGTTTCTTTCAAAAGGAGTCGATGGGAGAAAGGTGCAACTCAAGAAATTCGGAAACATCCGAAAGTGTTTCAACTCCTCTTGAACCTCTCATCGATGAACAAATTGTTGTTGAACTCAGAGATAAGGCACCGACCCACGAGATCTAAAAGGTCGCGTCAATTGCCTACAAGGTATGGGCATGACGATTATTATTGAATAATGGTGAGCCTAAGACTTATGAGGAAGCGATGATGGACCCGGACTCGAGAAATGGCTTGGAGCCATGAAACCAAATAGATTCCATGAGAGAAAATCGGGTTTGAACACGGTCGATCCACTTGATGGTGTCAAACCATTGAGTGCAAATGGATCTATAAGAAAAGATTGATATGGATGGAAATGTTCACATTCATAAGGCTCGACTAGTCGCAAAAGGTTTTCGACAAGTTCAAGGAGTTGACTACGATGAGACTTTCTCACCGAAGGCGATGCTTAAATCTGTTCGGATCATTCTAGCAATTCTTTGCATATTTCGACTATGAGATATGGCAAATGGATGTCAAAACAGCTTTCCTTAATGGAAACCTAGATGAGGATGTGTACATGACACAACCTGAAGGTTTTGTCGATCCAAACAATGCTAGTAAAGTATGCAAACTTCAAAAGTCCATTTATGGGTTGAAGCAAGCATCTCGGAGTTGGAATATACGTTTTGATGAGGAGATCAAAAGGTTTGGTTTCGTCAAGAACAAAGAAGAACCTTGTGTTTACATGAAGGTTAGTGGGAGCGCACTTGTTATTCTGATCTTGTATGTAGATGACATACTACTGGTCGAAAATGACATTCCAATGTTAGAATTGTTAAATCTTCATTAAGAAAAGTTTCTCAATGAAAGATTTAGGAGATGCAAGATATATCTTGGGAATAAGGATCTATAGAGATAGATCTAAGAGGCTAATTGGATTAAGCCAGGAAATGTACATAGACAAAGTGTTGAATCGGTTCAACATGCAAAATTCCAAGAGAGGATTCTTGCCCATGGCACATGGCATTAATCTTAGCAAGAATCAGTGTCCTACGACCACTGATGAGCGAGACAAAATGAGTGATATTCCATATGCTTCGGCCATTGGATCTATCATGTACGCCATGATATGTACACGACCAGATGTATCATATGCTCTAAGTGTTACGAAGCAGATACCAAGTGGATCCCGTGAAGGTCACTGGACAGCTGTGAAAAACATTCTTAAGTACTTAAGAAGGACTAAGGATGTGTTCCTAGTTTATGGCGGTGATGAAGAGCTCGTTGTAAATGGTTACACCGATGCAAGCTTTCAAACCGACAAAGATGATTATCGTTCGCAATCTGGTTTTGTATTCATTTTGAATGGAGGAGCAAAGGAGTCGAAAAGTTCCAAGCAAGAGGCGGTTCTTCGATTCCACGACAGAGGTCGAGTACATTGCGCTTCAAGTCGCAAAAGAAGGTGTTTGGATAAGGAATTTCATTCTTGAATTGGGAATGGTTCCGAGTGCCTCGAGCCCAATGGATCTCTATTGTGACAACAATGGAGCCATTGCTCAAGCTAAGGAGCCTAGATCCCATCGAAGTCCAAACACATACTCAAAGCGTTATCATCTTATCCGCGAATTGGTGGATAGAGGAGATGTTAAGATATGCAAAGTTCATACGGATTTAAATATTGCCGATCCGCTGACAAAGCCTCTCACATGTACCAAAGCATGAGGCACACACAAGAGCTATCGGTATTAGATACCTAAAATGATTGACTCTAGTGCAAGTGGGAGATGTTGGAAATATGCCCTAGAGGCAATCATAGAGATGATTATATTTCATTATGTTCATGACATTGGATAATGTGTTATCTTGTTCCTAGAATAATATTGTTAATATTTATTATCAAGTATGTGACTTGGTTGTGAAACTCTATATTTACGCAATAATTATTCTTATACGATCCTCGGTCGTAAACATATGAGGACACATATGAATAGACTAGCATATGTATTGGTTGATGACTATGTTTCACGAGTCATAGATATGGAGATATCAAACCAATAATATGGACACATGTTAGAGAACATGATGTTGGATAAGACCCACCTTGAGGCACTATTGAGATTGTTATGAATCTATGTGTCATTAGTTGGTCTCAAGCAATGATGATGTATAATCCTTAGACACGAGATCAAGATGGTTTCCTACATGTGTAAGAGCACGCTTAGGGGTTGCCAAACGCTACACCGTGAATCGGGTAGTTATAAAGGTAGCTTTGGGTATGCTCAAACATGGAGAGGAATGTGACTGGTGGGATATGGATTTGCCCTCCTAACATAACAGAGAGATGTCTCGGGCCCCTCGTTGTGATCGGATAAAGAAAGTGCATGGCCATGCCACTAGTAGTCAAGTGTTCACCACATAAGGTTATCTCGATACTCGATCGAGAAAGTATTGAGCAGATCCATGGATGACACAACATCTCACCCGAGTTCAACCCGATATCGTGAGGCAAGGGAGAATACATGAGTAGGTCACTTAGTTCGACCCACTCTGGTCGGTCGTATGGAGATACAAGCAAGTCATAGATCGGTCGAACGTAATCACAGAGTGGTGAAACCAAGTCGTAAGGAGTTACGAGTTGGTCGTGATCAAATCTACTGAATCGTATAGAGATAGGACCTGGTCGTAAGTGATGAGGACCTGGTCGTATATCATATTGCATTAAGGTTCGTCCGATATAATTTGTGTGTTTTCGGGAATCGATATGTTCTGCTAGGAGCCACTACGACTCGTGATCGGAAACGGTTTCCGAATCACAACCGAACTACACATGAACCTACAGGGTCACACACTTAACGGGTTGGAACAAACCAAGATGCGAATACGATTCAGAACGCGTCCGGATAGGATCCGCCACGAGCACTATATAAGGAGGTGCATGAGGCTATTGGGATAGGGCGTGAAACACCACCAAACCCTAGCCGCCATCTTCCTTAGAGCTCCACCGCCGCGATTTGGTCTTTGGCACACCAGCGTTCGGTTGTTCCTTCCTCGGACGTGTGGATACCGTAGAGGCGTTACTACGATTGTTGCGCTTGAGGACGATCCGCGATCTTCACAAGGAACCGCAGACGTTGCTGGAGGAGACGATCGACTCGTGAGGACATTGATGATCGACTACGACCACTACATCGACGCGCTCTTCGTTGGACCGTTGCTCCAACCCTTCTTCCGCATGCTCTGCTGGCGTCTGGTGGTAACGATCTATGATCATCTACTTGCATGGCTTCCTGGTTTGCGTGGTAGAAATTTTGTTTGTAGCTATCGTAGCCTACCCGTGACCCAACAAGTAGTACCGGATTTCGCTGAAAAATTGGGGCTTCTCTCATAACGGTTGGATTTTGTTGTGGGGGTTATAAATACCCCTCCACCTGCTCTAGGACAGAATGCAACTCTTCATTTAACATCCTTAGAACTTTGAGCATTCATTCAACACCTCAAATACACGTGTGCATTCATTGTGAGGTAGTTGAGCCAATTCAAGTGCATTCACTCATTCTAGTTGATCCATTTGCACTTGAGCGCCATTAAGCGAAGGTCATCGATTTATTACTCTTGGAGTTTTGCTAAACTCCTAGACGGCTTGGTGGTGGGAGCACGGTGATCTCTTCAAGAAGCTTGTGAAGAGGCTCGGTGCCAAGATTGTAGTGGTTCGATGTTCACCATCTCCAGAGCGGAGGAAGAACAACCAATAGTGATCGAGGGAAGGCTTAATTCATGGAGCCGACTTGATTCGTTCAAGCTTCCTCAACATGGACTAGTGAAGACCAGCAAGTCTTCGATACCACGGGAAAATATCATTGTCTCTTTTGTGGTTAATTCTTGTCTTTACTTATTCTGGATTTACAATTCTAGTATTTATCTTGTATAAAATTGCTTAGCTAGAATTGTATCTAGTTTGCACATAATTCATAATTGTCTTAAATTGTTATTTTGCTAAAAAGTTTTAAAACCTCCTATTCACCCCCCTCTAGTCGGTTATCCTTGATCCTACATGCGGCCTAGCCATCTTCCACGTCACATTACAGATTGCATCCGCAGCGAGCCTCTAGCACTGCCTGCACTCCCGGTTGGTCCTCTTGTCCATCTCCTACTCGCCGTCGGTTTGCTCGTACTCGACCTGGCTGATGTAGCACTTCCCAACGTCATACGCCTCGCCGGCCATGTGGTAGAGGAGGCCAAGCACATAGGCCACAGCCTTGTGGCCAACGACAGCCGCCTGGTCAAGGCACACGAGGCTGCGCTACATGTCCTTGTGCGTGAAGACGAGAGTGAGACCGACGATGAAGCAGGCCTCCGGGTTGCCGACGTCGGCTAGGTGGTTGATGACGGCGAGGTAGCGCTCATTTTCCAGCCACTTCATCGCCTCCTCCCGCTTCGCCGCCACACGCCTCCCCATGGTATGCTCCTTGGATACCTTGTACATGGCCTTACACGTGGCTCGTAGGCTACAGAGGTTAGCCATGAGCTAAGAGAGCTTCGTGGCCCGCGGTACGACGATGTCGACAACGACTTCGTGAGGAAGAGTGACGGCGATCGCCGACCTCCTCGCCTTGGTCCTCACCGTCGTGCTCCGCGTGCACACCATGGCGCGTGATCGACGGTACTATAGCTAGCTGAGTACATATTGATCAATACCGTGCGTCCTCACCATGGCGCGCGATGATCATTCTTATAAAACAAGGAGTAAC
This sequence comes from Phyllostachys edulis, assembly GCA_036346405.1. Taxonomy (NCBI): domain Eukaryota; kingdom Viridiplantae; phylum Streptophyta; class Magnoliopsida; order Poales; family Poaceae; genus Phyllostachys; species Phyllostachys edulis. The sequence continues at coordinate 45,691,559 of CM070556.1, forward strand.
GCTGGCGCGCGAGACGAACAGACGCGATTGCGAGACGAAGAGATGCATCGTAACGTCGGCACACGAGACGAAGAGATGCATTGTAATGTCGACGCACGAGATGAAGAGACGCATCGTGCGGCAGCCGAAACATTGAATTATCACAGAAGGTTATATTTAAAAACCATCTGTGACGTCTGTAATCACATACAGCTCTTATTGAAAACCGTCTATGATGAGGCCTCTAGCTTCAATTGTAAAGATAGGAAAAGGAGCGTGAACCGTATTTATGGAAAATAATTCCCAAAAAGACTGTGATGCTTTGGTTGCCAACGATTTATTAGGAGCAAATTCTAATAAGTTGGACTTCTGTCTTTATTCGTTTAATCTTGCCACAAGTTGTTGGCCTATACAAATAACCATCAGAAGGGCAAAACTATAAAAAATCACTCACAAACTTCCCATCTTTTCTTACTTCTATTTCTTCTTGAAGTTCTCATCTCCATACCTTTCTAGTAAGACAAAATTCACGGAACAAAATGACTTCCGATCAAGTGAGCATTTCCTTTGTCTTTGATGTGTAACCGATCAAGTGAAGTTGATCGGAAGTTACACATCAAAGATAGTGAAGTTATACATACGGAACAAGGTACGTACCAGATTACATATCTTCTGCTTTCTTCTATTGGAGATCAAGTTCGACCACTTTAAAAGATCAATCCCGAGGAACCGGCCGTCGGAAACGACTAACCAGTCTTTTCTCATTACAGATGGTTCTAATAAATAACCGTATGAGAATTTAGTAATATCATAGACGATTCTTCAACATGAACCATCTGTCATACTTCACAAACGGTCTTTAGCATGAACCGTCTGTGGTATTATCTCTTCACAGTCGGTTTTTAGCGCAGCCAATAACACAGACGATCGCTAAACCAAAACTATCTGTGATTGTATTTAATACTGACGGTTCCAATAAACCGTTTGTGATGAGACGTCCAGTATTAGCTTTTTTGTAGTAGTGAAACTAGAAAAAGCTAAATTCCTACTAATTATCTCATTAATTAACAGAAAAAGAGAAGATCCACCCCCACTTATTTTGGTAGGGACAAATTATTACCGGTGCAGATTAATCATGTATAAATATTAAAGTCTCTTATTGATAGAGAGAAAAAGAGAAGATCTATGTTACTTATTTTGGTATGGTCATATTATAATGGTGCAGATTAATCGTGTATATATATTATGACTACTACAATTGTATAACAGACATGACTATATTTACGAAAGGCCATAGAGTAATATAACAAATATAATATATTACAATATCTAGTCGTACAATTGAGTAAATTTCGCTAGTTAAGCAAGAATAATAAACTATTGTTTGTCTTATGCCAGTTTACAATCCAATGTGTTGTGTTAAGCTGTCGAGTGGAATTGAACTATGGACCCTGGTATTTACGTGTTATACTTTTTCCCTTCCCTCTCTTTCTTTCTTCCACTACCTCCAATCCTTCCACTCCTTTACCCCGATCGAAGCTTTGCCGTTGACATCTGACATCCTACTGCTCCGATGATATCAGTGCTCCCCTCCGTGATTGGGAGCCTCAACGTCAGGCCTCGACTTTCCTCGCCGTCGCCACCTGTGGCCAGTCAAATGATCCAAATCTTCTCGGCTGCTTGGCATGGCCGCGCCGTGGACTAATGAGCTCGCAGGTGATTTTTTTGTTGTGAATTTTTTGCTGTAAGTTGGATTTCAAGTCAAAATAAAGTAATTTTTTTAGTTAAAAATACCTAAAAAAACAATTCAAGGGCTGGTTAGTGCATCCCTGTTTATTTAGGAAAAATTGGCCGGACATCACGTTTGGCAACCGAAAAATCGCACGCACTTGCTACACAGCACACTTTGTGTATTATAATAATATTATCTTTCAATCGAAAGGAGAGAATGTTTCTAAAGAGGAAATTTTTTATTAATTAACCTTTTTTAATTTTAATTTTAAAGTTAATCCCTGACGCACTTTATTTTCAATTCTGACCCCTTGGGTCACGTCACCACCCGTGGTATGATAAAACAATCTTTATTCGCCGTCATTATCTCTTATCACGCCATCACCTATGGTGTAGCCGGTGTTGTTTGGTCACGCCACGACCAAATGGCGTAACAAAATGTGTTGTTTAACGGACTTATTCTCTATCGTGGATGCGTTGTTTTGTCACGCCACGAATGGAGGTTGAGTTGAAACAGCTAGAATGGTTGCTTGGGATTTTAGTTGGCTCATAATTACAAAAAGTGCTAGTTGCTGATTTTAGTTTAGTTAGAGTCTAGTTCGTCATTGTCTAGTTTGCATCGAAATCCTTCGTAGCTTGATCTTGTAACCAATCTGCTTCTTGTTGTGCCAACCCAAAATCCACCAATAATCTTTCCTGCCGTGGCAACCACCAAGCCACAACTCCATCGCGTAGCTACCACCAGCCTCCACAGATCATTGCCGACCACCCCACCCACCACCAATCCCTACCGCACCACCACCAATCCATCGCCACAAGCCGCGGCAACCAAAACGCTTTGCCACCGATTGCCACTCCTTTGTCGTGGCAACCCCATCTCTCGCAGCGGTCCGAACATCCTCGCCATTGCTTCCACCTCCTGCCACGGCAAACCAAGGCTCTACCGCCACTGCCTCTCTTCTGCTGCGGCATACTTCAACCAGCTGCCACTTCTTGGTTTCAGGGAGGAGCCCTAGAGTTTGTTTTGGTTGGTTCCAAAGAAGAACAACGAAGGCATAAGAAAAGAGAGATTGGACTTTGGTCTAAGAAAAGGAAAGCATATTTCGGTTGGCCAAAGAGAGAAGGATTTGTTTTCGGGTTGAAGAAAAAAACAGAGAAAAAAAAGAGAAGGAAAATAGAAGGAAAACAAAAGAGATAGAGTCAATCTATTCCAAAAATTGAAAAAGGCATCAAACATTCGCCAAATCCAGTGAAAATTGGTGGAGTCCTGCATATAGCCACAAGCTTCCACAAAAAAAATTCGGCAAGTTTGGCCCACGGGATCAAAAGATATAGCAATTTCAATTTGAGGCCAAAACGAATTCGAATTCGTTTCCGACACACCTTCAGTAAAACAGGCATAACTTTTGTATACAGAGTCAGAATTCGACGTTTTTAGACTTTTCGGAAAGCTACCGATGGCGCACATCCAATAAAAATTACCTACTTGTGCCTGTCACCATCCAAGACCCCCAAAATCGGCCATCTTCGGCCCCAAATTCGCATCACAAGATTTCGGTTTCTGTTTTTGGTGATTCTTTCGGTCTTCCCTTCGAAATTAGGAGTTCACCTCAACTGTAAAGTTGTAGAACTCGTCGAAACCTTTCAAACAAGTATATATAAGCCATATAAAACTTTGCTTTTTCATCTCTTGAGACTAACTGTTGTTTCGCTTAAACTAGAGGGCTGTTTTTCTTTTGCGTTATTCTATTTTGTGCTCTACAATCTGCGTGAACAATCTTGTGCCCTACAAAGAAGTTTGAGTAGATTAGTTAGCGTCTCTCCTAGCATCTGGTTGTGAGGTTTTCATTGCTTACATCAAGTCACATTTATCTTTGCGTGCAGCGTACATACACATCTCTTAGTATGGCTTTGATTAGACTAGGATCGAGAGCTTTGACTAGTACTTTGAACAATTTTTCAACTTCGTTAAGCGATCCGATTATTGTTGATCCTTGCTACCATATTGAAGCCTTCAAGCTCCAAATCCCTACTAACTTTCGGCAGGTTTAGTTTCTGCATAATCATTGGGCTCTTCACAAGTGAGAGTATCACGAACTAGCCACCGATTGTACCACTTTCTTGTTGCATTGGTAAGAGCTTGTAAGAACTTGGGATAAGCTTGTGTGTGAGTGACTGTTGAAGCACCAGAACCTAGTAGTTGATAGGAACATATACACTGTGATTTGTTCTTTGTTTTCTACTAACGATGGCAGGGTCACACGGATCTACTCATGGTGGAAACAATAACGACCACTCTTTGCATACTGGTGAGGGATCTCTCACACCTCGCACGAGAGAGCTCGTGCAGCACATTGAGCACTCGCTCGGTGACTGCCTTGGAAAAGATAATGACAACTTCGTGGCGATCCACACACGCATTGCGCTCCTTGAACGTCAGCCACTTGCTGAAAACAGGTCCCATGATCATGAGCCACGAGTGGAGGACCCTCCTGCTCACCGCATACCACCTACTGCCTGCTCTTGGGCAGATGAGGTAGAAGAAGATGTGAACAACTACACTACTGATACGGAAACAGATGGAGTCAATGTGCACAATGATCGTAACCATCGTCGGCTTCATCATAATCGTCAAGGTATGGGAAGAAATCAACATGAGGTACGTGACCATAATGATGCTTTTGGTAAAATTAAATTCACTATGCCTCCTTTTTGTGGAAAATATGATCTTAATGTAAGTCTCACATGGGAGCTTATCGTAGAACAAAAATTTGCTTGTCATGAATTCTCGAAGATAAGAAAGTTAGGGCTGCTACTAGTGAGTTTTTGATTTTACATCTATTTGGTGGAGTGAATATTGTCGTATTAATCGAACATATCTAGAACATGGAATGCTTTGAAGAGAGCAATGAGGCATAGATTTGTACCTTCAAACTATTCTCGTGATTTTCTTAATAAATTACAACGCTTAAGACAAGATTATAGTTACAGAGAGGATTATTATCAAGAATTGTAAAGCTGGTTTGTTGCGTTGTGGTTTATAAGCTGAAGATGCTAAGATGGCTAGATTTTTGGGAGGTCTAAACCGTGAAATTCAGGACATACTTGACTATAAAGAATACAATTCTATCACTCGCTTGTTTCATCTTGCTTGTAAAGCTGAGAGAGAGGTACAGGGACATCAATCCAGAAACAAAGGAAATTTTGCAGGATCTTTTGCAAGCCACACAATTCAAGGGCAATCAAGAGCACCATTTACTCCCTCCAGTCAAACACCTACACCTACAAACTCCTCCAACAGCCGGCGTCCATCTACTTCCACTACACCATCACGCGCACCGGAAACGAGCAAGAGCATGCTACAAGCCCACACGCAAAGTTCATCTTTGGTTGCTTCAATGGGTAGAGCATGAGAAACACAATGCTATCGCTGCAAGGGTTATGGACACATGATGCGGGATTGCCCTAGCAAGCGAGCTCTCTTGATAAAGGATAATGGTGAGTATACTTCAGCTAGGGACATTGAAGAAGAATATGCTATGCTTGCAATGACCCGCAAGTGATGACCAAGAATCGGCGAGGCGAGGAACAATATGGTGCTGAAATTTCAGATAAGTATTTAAGCCTTATAGTGAAGCGTGTACTTAGTGCACAAATAAAGCGTGCTGATAAGAATCAACGCCACAATTTGTTCCAAACGAAGCTTGTCATCAAAGAGCGTTCATGTCGTGTGATCATTGATGGAGGAAGTTACAACAATTCGGGAAGCATGGACATGGTTGTAACACTCCAGCCCAACAAAGGCCCAGAATGCTACTAAAATAACACAATTCAAAACATATTCAAACTAAAACTTCATACAAAAATTCGGCAGAACCTCCTTTGTATAACTAAGTATACCGGAGGTTCCGTCAGATGCATAATTTATTATCAATATCTCAAAATCTAAATCCATCAAGCAACCATAGAAAATCTATTCAACTAACTCATAAGTAAGCATAATCAAGGTTTACCACCCTCATTATTACAAATAGTTAAATGCATTCAAGCATAACCAAAATTATTCCTTAAGCAGTTTGCTTTTGTTAAGGTATGAACTAATGATGATCAACTCTAAAAGAATGTGTGGTAGTGAGTGCATCCTTAGCAAGTCCTACTCCCTCCCATGTATGCTGTTCTTGCCAGAAGTACCTAAAAACACAGTAAAAACAAGAGGTGAGCCCAAAGACTCAGCAAGTATAATAAAAGGCATCAACAATGAACAACCATGTAAATCAGTAATTAAACCTCTCAATTCCACATATCAATTATCTTACACATGCATGTATGCAATATGCTCAAAAAGACAATTCTCTTCCTTCTCTTTTCCTTTTGTATTTTACCGGTAATGCAAAGTGCGCATCCATCGATGCACACCCATGCCTGTACCATCTGGTACAGGGACCATTGCCCATACGCCACGCGTATGGGGACCTAAGCCCATGCTCTTCAAGCATGGGGACCTTTAGCCCGTCATCAACATGACGGGGACCTCAAGAGATGCTTGGTCATCACGTGACCAAGACTTCAATAATTCAGCATAATGCATATGTAAGAACTCTCAAAATTATCACAACATGCATCCCCATCAATATTTCATATGAATATCCTATTCATAAAGCTCATCAACATAGAATTCACAATTATCAGTTATCCATGATTAACAAGTGAATCATAACTCTAGCAACCATGAACATTATCAAACATGCCATCATCACAATCATGAACATTATCAAACGTGCCATCATCACAATCATGAACACACAAATACCCATTATATATATTAAACATTGTCATTCATCAATATCTATTATAACCGTCATTATACTTGCCTTAACGGCTGGAGAGTGAAGGATCTTGAAGGTGCTGCCCCGGGACCCCCCACCACCTGAGTAATTATTATAAGGCACACTAAGATGGCAGCAGCGGACCAAACCAAAATATACAACAACAATCACTAACTTGTAAGGCGTCTAACTCAATCCCAACCCCAAATCCTTCACATCGATCTGTCCCTCTGTGGACAGTCAGCTTCTAAAATTCATATCTATTGCTACAGAAGTCCAATTATGATTTTCTTAGACTTTCTGGAAAGGTAATTAAATTACCTAAATAAACTTAGTTGGGGAGCCCTTTTGATTCTGCCATCTACTGCCCCTACCAAGCCAATCTACAGAACATCAATTTTCACGTCGGGTTCTCTGGACAGTACACTAAAACTATCATAACTTTTGCTACAGGAGTCCAATTCTTACGTTCTTTAGCTTTCTGGAAAGGTGAGGAAATTACCCATCTTTTTAATTATAACAAGATCCTCTAATTTCGTGTTTAAATAATAGATTAACTCAAATTGCTACAGACTGTCAGAATGTTGACAGATTATCAGGACAGCGACACTAGAAAATTCATAACTCTCTACTCGTTAATCGGATTTGGGCATTCTTGGCGGCTACCGAAAGCTAAGGACACGACCCAACTTTTTCTAAGAGATGGGATCCACGTATTCTGCATATAAGGACCTCAAAACCGCCGTTCAAACGACTGGCCAGAAAGAGGTCTAATCTGCCGACATTGCTAAACATCCAATTAAACCACTAATCCATGGGGAACGATGGTTACCTACAACGAGTTGCTGAAGATCACAAACACTTGCTGGTGATCTCCCCTCCTTTGCCTCCTGTCCCCTTCTCTTCTTTCTTCTGTGGCCGGCCTCCCTTCTCCTTCCACGCAGCCAACCGCAGGGAGCTTCAAAACATCAATGGCAGATCGGTTCTTGGGGAAGATGAGGCACCTTGGGGAGGAATAGGAGGGTGGAGGTGCAGGGGGTGCTGGTTGGGGCGGCGACCAACGAGGTTCAAGGGGTGGCGGCCAAAGAAAGGGGAGGAGAAAGAGGGAGGGGGAAAGGCATAGAGGCGGCTAGGGTTTGGGTGGGGGAGTGGCGCCCCCCCCCTTGGCCGGCCAGCCCTCCTGGGCCAAGGCCCAGGCCCAGGTTGCTGTGAAAAAACGGAAAACCCCCTCTCTTTTCTTGTTTTGATGATTTTTCTGAATTAAACTTTCCCGATTAAAATATTCTCTACCGATTAAATTAATTTGTCCCGATTATTAAGCTTCTCACACTTTGGAGTATCACATTCTACCCCCTTAAACTGAATTAGGCCTCGAATTCTAAACACGCTTAAGTCAAAGTATAATCACGGCTAAAGCCATAAAAGCGTTAGCACGTACTGCTGCAAATAACTCGGATATTGTTCGCGCATGCGAGACTCTAATTCCTGTGTGGCCTCTCTCTCGTCTGCTTTGTGACCAAAGCACCTTAGCGTGCTTTAAAGTTTTATTCCTCAACGTCTTCTCTCGATCTTTCTAGGATCTACAGCGGCTTGGACTCGAAAGCGAGGTCTTGCTCAATGATTAGAGGTTCTAGAGACACATGATGCTCGCATCACGAAGGTACTTCCTTAACATAGACACATGAAAAGCGTTGTGCACCCCGCGCATAGACTCTGGTAGGTCCAAGCGGTATGCCAATTTCCCGATCCGAGCCAAGATCGCGAAAGGCCCAACGTACCTCGGGCTAAGCTTCCCTTTGGTACCGAACCTCACTACACCTTTAGTGGGTGATACCCTCAAAACACTCGATCTCCCACTTCAAATTCCAAGTCCCTTCTCCATGACGTCAGATAACTTTTACGTCATGGTGAAAGCTAACGATTCTGCCTTACCAATGCCACTCGTTCCATGTCTTTTGGACCCAATCCGAGCCCAAGACGCCTTCTCGCCCACCGCTTCCCAGCAAAGGGGTGACCTGCATTTTCGCCCATATAAAACCTCGAACAGTGCGGCTTTAATACTTGAATGGTAGCTGTTATTGTAAGCAAATTCCGCCAATGGCAACTGATCCTCCCAACTACCCTTCCAGGACAAAACACAAGACCGCAACATGTCCTCCAAGGTCTGAATGGTGCGCTCTGACTGTCCATCTGTTTGTGGATGAAATGCTGTACTCAGACAGATCTTGGTGCCCAGTGCACCCTGCAAACTCTCCCAAAACTTTGATACAAACTTGGCATCTCTGTCCGAAATGATGGTCTTTGGCACACCATGCAATCTCACAATCTCCCACACATAAATAGGAGCCAAGTCGCTCGCTGAGTGGGTCGTGCGGATAGGAATAAAGTGTGCCGATTTGCTGAATCGATCTACTATTACCCAAACTGCGTCCTTTCCTCGCGGCGATCGAGGTAACACGACTACAAAGTCCATGGAGATATCATCCCACGGCCATTGAGGGACCTCCAACACCGCAATAACCCTACAAGGCGCTTATGTTACGCCTTCACTTGTTGACAAACACCACAAGATGCTACATAGTTAGCAATGTCTACTTTCATTCTCTTCCACGAAGTTCGCTTGAGATCACGGTACATCTTCGTCTCACCGGATGAGCGATTATGCGAGTGCGATGTGCCTCCCTCAAAATATCATCCTTAACCTCGCATACTGCGGCACACAAAGCGACCTTTAAATCGCAAAGCTCCAGACCCATCAAACAGAAATCCTTCTTTGCCCATCTCGGTAGCGTTCGACCCTCTGCAATAATTGGTCATCTTTTGTGCCTCCGCAGACCGCCTGGAATGGTTGACTCTAAGATTAAGCGTGTTTCGACTGAGCCGTGCACGCATAGCGATGAGATATTCCCATGCGATCAAAATCAGCAATTAAACAATCGAGTAGCAGCGTCGCCTTGCGACTAAAACATCGGCCACCACATTGGCCTTGCGAGATGGTATTGAATTGTGAGGTCATAATCCTTGATCGGCTCAACCATCTGCGTTGCCTCATATTCAAATCATACGTGTAAAGATGTACTTGAGGCTTTTGTGATCGATGAAGACATCACAAGATTCTGTCTGGTAGTGCCTCCAAAGCTTCAACGCATAAACACTCGTGACCAACTCTAAATCATCGTCGGGTAATTCTGCTCATGCTTCTTAGTTGTTTAGATCGTAAGCCAAAACCTTGCCATCTTGCATGAGCACACAACCCAAACCGACACGAGGCGTCGGAATAAAGCGTGAAACGCTTCTTCGGTTCGAGAGCGGTGAGAACAGAGCCGTCACCGACTTTTCTTTCAAAGTCAAAGCTGCGTTCACAATCATCGCCCCACGAAACTTCACATTCTTCTCGAGTGAGCACGGATAGCGGCCGCAATGATGGAGAAATCTGCACAAAACGCCGATAATAACCTCGCCATCCCAAGGAAACTTCTCACTTCTTTGACGTTGGTCGGCCTTCCCCATTCTACCACTGTGGAAATCTTGCTTGGATCAACTGATATTCCCTTATCATTGATAACATGCCCCAAAAACCCACCTCGGACATCGAACTCGCACTTCTTGACGGCATAAAACTTATTCTCTCTTAGCGTCTCCAACACCAGCCTTAGATGACGCCCATGATCTGCTTCACTCTTGGAGTAGATCAAAATATCATCAATAAAGACGACGACAAAATCATCCAGATACTCATGCAGCATCATGTTCATTGTCTCCATGAAGGCAGCAGGGACATTCGTTAGTCCAAAAGACATAACTTTAAATTCAAAGTGCCCATACCTTGTAGAGAACGCTGTTTTCTCAATATCCTCCTCTCGGACAGGAATCTGATTGTATCCCGATTGGAGATCAATCTTTGAAAATACCTTTGCCCCCTTAACTGATCAAATAAATCTTCAATGCGTGGCAAAGGATATTTATTCTTAATGGTCAGCTGGTTGAGAGCACGATAATCAATACACATGCGCCAACTACCATCCTTCTTCTTGGTAAATAGCACGGGGGCCCCCCACAGAGAAACACTGGGACGAATAAGACCCTTCGCCTTTAGATCGTCCAACTGCTTCTTTAGTTCCTCCTGAAAAGGTCGCGCTAATCGGTACGGGGTCATGGAAACCGGTCGAGCGCCGGGAACTAAATCAATCCTGAACTCCACTGGGCGAGGTGGAGGCATCCCTGGCAGATCTGCGGGAAATACGTCCAGGAACTCCTGAACCACTGGAATACCTGCAGCCGTCAAAGGCAAACTCGGCTTCTACAGTAATGACAAAAGAAAGCCGCTCTTTGCTGCTCGACTACCAGGAAACAAACTAGCCAGCACACAGGGAGTATAAGAAGGGGCACTACCCTGAAAAACTATCTCCTGCCCAGACGGAGCCTGCAGAGTTACTGTCTTCCAAAAGCATGATATGACAGCACGGTAGCTATGCAACCAATCCATACCCAATATAACGTCAAACGGTTCCATCTTCATAACCATCAGATTAGCAATAAATTCTTCCCCGTCTAAAGAGATCACACAACCGGGACAAACTGTGGAACTAGAAAGAATCCCTCCAGGTGAATTAACTAAAACTGACTGAGCTATAGACTGCATACTCAACTTCGCCCGGCTAGCAAACTCTAACGATGCAAAAGAGAAAGTAGCCCCAGAATCAAACAAAACAAAAGCCTCCACTGAATCCACTAGTAGCGTACCTATCACCACATCGGGACGACCCACTGACTCAGCAGTCGGCATGGTGTGAGGAGGCCGATCTTTGGGCGGAGCCCCAACACCGGTATGGCGGTGTGGCGGCCTTGGAGGTGCTGAATGCACCACAAGTGGGAACAAAGCATGGGGGAGGGCGGCAAAAATACCTGGTGGTGGGATCCTCCAGAGTAGGATAGTAGGGCGTGGATGCATCCATGGTCGAGTGGGAGTAGTCGCAAGCATCTGCACCGACCCTCGAGAAGAAGCGGTAAAGACGCAGTCGATGCTCAACAGCTCCCACTTGATAACACTGTGGGGTTCAACACAAACCAACGCCTTGTGGCCCTCGACCCAAGTGGCGACAAGTACCCGACTGTACACTCTGCAAAGACGATGTTCATTACCACACTTGAAGCACTTCATACCTTGTCCTAGGACCCAGGCGCATCCTAGGAGCATTATTTGTCGGCCGAGAAGTGGAGGATGGCTGTGGCTTTGTGAACTGGACTGAAAGAGTTCTCGGGCCCTTGAACTTTTGGAAACAGCTTCAGAGATGACCGCTTCCCCTCCGGTACCCTTCTTGTGATCGCCCTCGCCCTCGGGAGCCATGGTACCTCTGTAGACCTGCAACTCTTCCCCAATCTGCATCTCTAGCTCCATGCCCTGGCCTGTTCTACTAGGGAGCTAAAATCACGCAGCCCAATGCCCCCAACACTTGGCGAAATTCTGCTCGAGCCCTCTGCGAAACCTCTTAGCCTTCTCGCCTCGTTGGTAGCCACGTTTGGAACGGCGGATTAAGTTATTGAAACCCACCTCGTGATTCATCACAGACATCTTCCCCGCTAAGTATTCAAAGATACCTCCATCCTTTCCACAAATGAGGCAGATAGAACCTCCTCTGAATCGCTTCCACAAATAGTTCCCAAGTTCTTTGGTCCATGGGCGGTTCTAGTGACGACAGACTCCTTCCCACCGAGATCCCTTTGCCCTTTAGCCGAAGGCCACAAATTGAGCCTCGCTCAAGTCAAACCCAACGCTCCCAAGTGCCTCTCTATGTGACCAAGCAGATTAGCGCATCAAGCGGCGTGCTGACCCATCAAAAGTGTCGGCCATAAAGCATTCCATCGATGCAGCCCCATAGCACCCACCTTTGCACCATCACGAGAACCGCCACAGGGAGCGTGCGGGAGCAACGTGGTGGCGCTGACCTCCTGACTGCTGAAGCCACTTCTTCTTCGACCTCGGCTCTCCACCCACAGAGCTCGAACTTGGCGGGCGTTGCACGGCCTCGTCGGCACCTGCCGGCCACGACCACGCCACGGCCTCCACCCTTTCCATCTCTAAAACATTACAAACAAGCATAAACTCAAATATTAAATATACATCAAACTAGAGTAATCAATGAGCGAGATGCAATGCAAACCCAAACCCCACTACTGTGCTTAGTGTGTCAAAATTTAGGTTTCATTAACCACAGACCTCTCGCCCGCTCGATACTAATCAGTAACACCCCAGCCCAACAAAGGCCTAGAATGCTACTAAAATAACTTAATTCAAAACATATTCAAACTAAAACTTCATACAAAAATTCGAGAACCTCCTTTGTATAACTAAGTATACCTGGAGGTTCCACGATGCATAATTTATTATCAATATCTCAAAATCTAAATCCATCAAGCAACCATAGAAAATCTATTCACTAACTCATAAGTAAGCATAATCAAGGTTTACCACCCTCATTATTACAAATAGTTCAATGCATTCAAGCATAACCAAAATTATTCCTTAAGCAGTTTGCTTTTGTTAAGGTATGAACTAATGATGATCAACTCTAAAAGAATGTGTGGTAGTGAGTGCATCCTTAGCAAGTCCTACTCCCTCCCATGTATGCCGTTCTTGCCAGAAGTACCTAAAAACACAGTAAAAATAAGAGGTGAGCCCAAAGACTCAGCAAGTATAATAAAAGGCATCAACAATGAACAACCATGTAAATCAGTAATTAAACCTCTCAATTCCACATATCAATTATCTTACACATGCATGTATGCAATATGCTAAAAAAGACAATTCTCTTCCTTCTCTTTTCCTTTTGCATTTTACGGTAATGCAAAGTGCGATCCGTCGATGCACACCCATGCTCGTACCATCTGCATGCGAGGATTATTGCCCATACGCCACGCGTAGAGGGACCTAAGCCCATGCTCTTCAAGCATGGGGACCTTTAACCCGTCATCAACATGACGGGACCTCAAGAGATGCTTGGTCATCACGTGACCAAGACTTCAATAATTCAGCATGATGCATATGTAAGAACTCTCAAAATTATCACAACATGCATCCCCATCAATATTTCATATGAATATCCTATTCATAAAGCTCATCAACATAAATTCACAATTATCGGTTATCCATGATTAACAAGTGAATCATAACTCTAGCAACCATGAACATTATCAAACATGCCATCATCACAATCATGAACATTATCAAGCGTGCCATCATCACAATCATGAACACACAAATACCCATTATATATATTAAACATTGTCATTCAGCAATATCTATTATAACCGTCATTATACTTGCCTTAACGGCGGGAGAGTGAAGGATGCTTGAAGGTGCCGCTTCGGACCCGGCCCACCACCTGAGTAATTATTATAAGGCACACTAAGATGGCAGCAGCGGACCAAACCAAAATATACAACAACAATCACTAACTTGTAAGAGCGCCTAACTCAATCCCAACCCCCAAATCCTTCACATCGATCTGTCCCTCTGTGGACAGTCAGCTTCTAAAATTCATATCTATTGCTACAGAAGTCCAATTATGCTTTTCTTAGACTTTCTGGAAAGGTAATTAAATTACCTAAATAAACTTAGTTGGGGAGCCCTTTTGATTCTGCCATCTACTGCCCCTACCAAGCCAATCTACAGAACATCAATTTTCACGTTGGGTTCTCTAGATAGTACACTAAAACTATCATAACTTTTGCTACGGGAGTCCAATTCTTACGTTCTTTAGCTTTATCGAAAGGTGAGGAAATTACCCATCTTTTTAATTATAACAAGATCCTCTAATTTCGTGTTTAAATAATAGATTAACTCAAATTTCTACAGACTGTCAGAATGTTGACAGATTATCAGGACAGCGACACTAGAAAATTCATAACTCTCTACTCGTTAATCATATTTGGGCATTCTTGGCGGCTACGGAAAGCTAAGGACACGACCCAACTTTTTCTAAGAGATGGGATCCACGTATTCTGCCTCTAAGGACCTCAAAACCGCCGTTCAAACGACTGGCCAGAAAGAGGTCTAATCTGCCGACATTGCTAAACATCCAATTAAACCACTAATCCATGGGGAACGATGGTTACCTACAACGAGTTACTGAAGATCACAAACACTTGTTGGTGATCTCCCTCCTTGCCTCCTCTCCCTCTTCTTCTTTCTTCGTGGTCGGCCTCCTTCTCCTTCCACGCAGCCAACCGCAGGGAGCTTCAAGAGCATCAATGGCAGATCGGTTCTTGGGAAGATGAGGCACCTTGGGGAGGAATAGGAGGGTGGAGGTGCAGGGGTGCTGGTTGGGGCGGCCAACAGGTTCAAGGGGTGGCGGCCAAAGAGAAAGGGGAGGGAGAAAGAGGAGGGGGAAAGGCATAGGGCGGCTAGGGTTTGGGCGGGGAGTGGCGCCCCCCCCCTTGGCCGGCCAGCCCTCCTGGGCCAAGGCCCAGGCCCAGGTTGCTGTGAAAAAACGGAAAACCCCCTCTCTTTTCTTGTTTTGATGATTTTTCTGGATTAAACTTTCCCCCGATTAAAATATTCTCTACCGATTAAATTAATTTGTCCCGATTATTCGCTTCTCACACTTTCGGAGTATCACAATGGTTGAGAAGCTTGCATTGACCACACAACAGCACCCTCATCCATATTACATTCAATGGTTCAACAATTGTGGTAAGATGAAGGTAAGTCGCACTATGAGAGTACATTTTTCTATTGGTTCTTATCATGATTATGCTAATTGTGATGTAGTACCTATGCAAGCTTGTTATTTGTTGTTAGGTAGACCTTGGCAATATGATCAAGATACGGTGCATCATGGTAGAACTAATAAGTGTACTCTCATGTTTAAAGAGAAGAAAATCACTTTGCTGCCCATGTCTCCTGAAGCTATTTTAAAGGATGAATTAGAGAGAGCTAATAGACAAGAGGAGAGTAGCAAAAGTGAAAATCAAATTGTAGCTAAAGAACTTGTGCTCTCGAAGAAGAAAGAACCTAGTGCTAGGAAAGGTGAAATTAAATTGAAAGGTTTTGTTTTACTTACTACTAAGTTTAATATTTGTGAGATGGAAGATAACAAATCTGATTGCTATGCTTTAGTGTGCAAAGAAGCCTTGTTTTCTTTTGAGGATATGCCTCCTTCGTTGCCTCTCTGTTGCTCACATTTTGCAGGAGTTTGCTGATGTGTTTCCAAGTGACATACCTCCGGGGCTGCCTCCAATTCAAGGTATTGAGCATCAAATTGATTTAATTCCAGGAGCCTCGCTTCCCAACCATGCGCCATATAGAACCAATCCCGAAGAGACTAAGGAAATTCAGCGTCAAGTGCAAGATTTGCTTGACAAAGGGTGCGTCACGAAAAGCCTTAATCCTTGTCTTTGTCCCTCGTTATTTTGGTACCTAAGAAAGATGGATCATGGCATATGTGTGTTGTTGTAGAGCTATCAATAATATTACTATTTGATATCGTCATCCTATTCCTAGGCTAGATGATATGCTTGATGAATTAAGTGGCTCTACTATGTTCTCTAAAGTTGATTTTATGAGTAGATATCACCAAATTCGCATACGATTAGGCGATGAACATAAAACAAACATTCAAAACTAAGTTTGGATTATATGAGTGGCGATGATGCCTTTTGGGTTAACTAATGCACCTAGTACTTTCATGAGATTAATGAATGAAGTTTTGTGTGCTTTCATAGGAAAATTTGTGGTGGTATACTTTGATGACATATTGATCTATAGCAAAACATTAGAGACACATCTTGAACACTGCGTGCTATTTTTAATGCTTTACGTGATACACGTTTGTTTGGTAACCTTGAGAAGTGCACCTTTTGAAGCGATCGAGTATCGTTTCTTGGCTATGTTGTTACTCTCTGAGGTATTGAGGTTGATTAAGCCAAGATCGAAGTTATCTGAGTTGATTGACTCTAGCACGGTCACACAAGTGCGAGTTTTCTCGGACTTCTTTGGATTTTATCGACGCTTTGGCAAAGATTTTAGCACCATTACCGCACCGATGAATGAGCTTACGAAGAAAGGTGTTCCTTTTATATGGGGCTCTACACAAGAACAATCATTTCAGATTTTGAAAGATAAGTTTACACATACACCACTTCTCCAACTTCCTGATTTTGGTAAGACTTTTAAGTTTGAATGTGATGCTAGTGGAACTAGACTTGGAGGTGTGCTTATTCAATAAGGTAAACCTGTTGCGTATTTCAGTGAGAAATTAAGTGGGCCTAGTATGAATTATTCTATTTATGATAAGGAATTATATGCTTTAGTTCGGACATTAAAGACATGGCAACATTATTTATGGTCCAAAGAATTTATTATACATTCTGATCATGAAACATTAAAGCACATTAAGTAGTCAATCAAATCTGAGCGTGAGACATGCTAAATGGGTTGAGTTCATCGGATCGCTTCCATATGTCATTAAACACAAGAAAGGAAAGGATAATGTTATTACTGATGCTTTATCTTGTCGTTATACCATGTTATCTCAACTTGATTTTAGAATTTTTGGTTTAGAGACAATTAAAGAGCAATATGTGCATGATGATGATTTTAAAGATATATTTCAGAAGTGTAAAAGAGGCAAAAGCTGGAATAAATTTGTTGTGAATGATGAATTTTTGTTTTGTGCTAACAAGCTATGCATTCCAGCTAGCTCCGTTCATCTTTTGTTGTTACAGGAGGCACATGGAGGGGGACTCATGGGACATTTTGGTGTCAAGAAGACAGAGGATGTTTTGACCGATTACTTCTATTGGCCTAAGTTGAGGCGCGATGTTGAGCGCTATGTGTCTCGCTGCACCACATGCCACAAAGCTAAGTCACGTCTTAATCCACATGGTTTATATATGCCTCTTCCTGTTCCTAGCGTACCTTGGGAAGATATTTCTATGGATTTTGTGTTAGGACTCCCTAGAACAAAGAGAGGGAGGGATAGTATTTTTGTTGTTGTGGATAGGTTTTCGAAGATGGCACATTTCATACCTTGTCATAAGAGCGATGATGCTACAAATGTTGCTGGGTTATTTTTCAAAGAACTTGTTCGACTACATGGAGTGCCCAATACAATTGTGTCTGATCGTGATACAAAGTTTCTGAGTCACTTTTGGAGGACACTATGGGCTAAATTGGGGACAAAGTTGCTGTTTTCTACTACATGTCATCCCCAAACAGATGGACAAACTAAAGTTGTTAACTGGACATTGTCCACTATGTTGAGGGCTGTTTTGAAGAAGAACTTGAAGATGTGAGAAGAATGCTTACCTCATGCGGAGTTTTCTTACAACCGTTCGCAACATTCAATCACAAAGATGTGCCATTTTCAGGTAGTATATGGATTTATTCCTCGCACTCCTATTGATTTATTACATCTACCATCTTCGGAAAAGGTAAACATTGATGCTACACAACGTGTTGAATTGATTTTGAAGATGCATGAGACAACTAAAGAGAATATAGAGCGAATCAACGCACAATATAAACCTGCAGGTAGTCAGGGTAGAAAAGAAATAACATTTGAACCTGGAGATTTTGTTTGGTTGCATTTGAGCAAAGATAGGTTCCTGACTTGAGAAAATCAAAATTGATGCCCAGACCTAATGGTCCTTTTAAAGTGTTAGAAAAGATTAATGATAATGCATATAACCTTGATGCGCTGCAGACTTTGGGGTTAGTTTCGCATTTAACATTGCAGATTTGAAGCCATACTTGGGAGAAGAAGATGATATTGAGTTGAGGACGACTCCAATTCAAGAAGAGGAGGATGATGGGGACATCCCTTCCACTGATACAACCATACCTACTACTTCTAATCTTCAACTTGATATGCAAGGACCAATTATTAGAGCATGTGCTTGCCAACTAAATTATCAAGTAACCGTTTTAGGAGTTCATAATTGTTCCATTGGGATGGATTGCTACCTAAGTCTTGTGATGTTATTCTACTCGGGAATAAAAGCAAGGGAATACCACTACTACTACAACAAGTCTAGGTCGACTGAATTTCAATTCTAGATCAATTCGAGTCATCCTAATAGCACCAACTTAAATCATGCATAACTTTCACATCGGAGTCCGTTGGAGGTCCACAGTACTTGATGGAAAGCTTATCTCGTTCTCTTTCAATGGATCTAGCCCCAACTCCAATTTCCTTTTGAGCGTGCTGCAATAACCAAAACAATCCAGCGCTGTTTTTTAGCCCAAGACAAAACGTTGTTGTGTCACCTCCACTTGGGCCCATGGGCCTTGTAACCATAGGGTTTGGTACTGTTCATGCAGTTACTATTCCCACATGAATAGTTCCACCACCCTCCTTTCTCCTATAAATAGTGGCCGCCGCCCCCTTTAGTTCCTTGGGTTTTGTTGATTGAAGTTTAGCTTTGCTACTTTATACTTTGTCCTCTTATTCGATGAGATCAACAGCGACATTGTTCTTTGGAACCCCACTATTTAGTACAATTTCAATTCTTATTCGCAATTGCCGATTGTTTATCAATCTTGTTCTTGCATGCTTCTTCGGTGTATGCAGGAATTGATCTTCGTGATCAGGTCATCCTGATATTCGTGCACAGTTGATAACGACTTGTCGAGCAGTTCAGCGATTGCGTGGTTTTGAGCCTTCCGAGTTCGTAGCCAGGATCATGAGAGTTGAGCGACTACTACCGAACTTACCTTCTCATCGAAAGATTGGACCAAAATAGGACCTTTGGGGTTCATCAATTTCATATCGAGCTACAAAACAACATAAGACTCCGTACAAAAATACTAGATACACATGCACAACATCAACAAATTTTTGGCTGTATTGATGTATTTTCGCCCCGTATTTACAAGAATGACCATCTTTGGATTTGTTTTGCAAAAATGATCTCAGACTCACGGCCGTAGGTGAGAGCCCTCCCCGCCTTGCCATATGCCCTCCACCAAGACTGCCACTATGTAGTGGCGCCTACTGCGACCACCGTGCGGTGGGTCACCGTTTCTCTCTCCTCCCAAATTAGGGTTTCAGCGCTCCCCGAAAATTAGGGTTTTAGTGTCGTTTGTAGGAATTTTAAAATATAGCAAATGACTTTAGAAAATTATGAAATTTTATGTGGAGCCTCCCGATATAGTGTACTTACTTATGTATTTTTTTATAATTTTATTCGTTCCAAATTTTTATCGCAATTTCATATAAGTGTACTATTTGTATGAATTTGTAAATGTACAAAATGAGCTCCAAAAAAATATGAATTTTGTTTTGAAGGCTCCTCACGTAGTGGAATTGATTGTGTAATATTCAACAATTTTATATGTGTTCTGAAATTCTCTCGAAAATTAAGGATTTAGGTCTTGAAAATTTGGATTTTAGTTTCAGAAATTAGAGTTTCATGATTTCATGTGACTTGGAATGTATGAAAAAAAGCTATATTGCAACTCCATTGGAGATGTGAATATACAATATGGCGCAGGAGTACACACATAGAAACCAAAATAGGCGTACAAATATAGCGAAACAAAATATGAATACAAATATAACAAAACATAATCGCGTAACACGGGATACAATATGGCTCACTCGTCTGAGCCACTACTCTTTGCTCGTTGAGGCTGCCTCTGCGTGCGCTTGGATGTTTTGCATCGGGCATGTCCCGTGGGATACGTGAGCTGGTCCGGAGAGCATGTGTCGGATCAGAGGGGGTATGGAGACCGTTGAGTGGGCGGAGGTGCATCAGTAGGCTGAGTTCGGCCCAGCAGATTCTGGTAAGCATACATGTCGTCCTGATGAGGCATGCCGACCTAGGGAGCCACCTCTAAAGAATTCATGAACGATGGACTCTATAAATTCACTCCCGGATTGTCCGCCCCAATGTACGATGCCTGCATCTCCGGTTCAACGGATGAGCTCTGGCCTTGCACGTACGGTGTGCCAGCCAACCCAGAGGAGCTCTGCCCTACGCACGCTCCAAACCCTGGCTACCATGGTCCAAACCCTAACGGCGTGTACTACATCTTGGTAGGAGCTGGGAGGCCCGTATAGTCATCATCAGTCGATGTGAACTGGTCCAAACCCCCACGGCCAACTAATGGCTGCAAGATAGAACGATGTTAGTACAAATAAACACTCTGGACGTAAATTGAGAATCTCATACCTCCCAGATGTGCAGTGGAGATGACTGAGGGGGAGCGCTAGTCTGTGTACCGAATGCGGACGGTGGAAGTGATTCATCCCAATGGACCTACGGTGGGATGTTAGTGAAATGTAAGGTATAACCAAAAAACAGAACGTAGATTTATACATAACTTACCTCCCCACCGATCTGGCCCGCGGATGACCGACGGGGAACACTACGACGCTGGCCAGACTTGCTAGGTCGTGGTGACCTAGCGAGTGAGCACACCCCCCCGCCCCACATGGTGCCCGATGCGTAGGACATCATCCGTCGAACGACCATAGCTCAAGTTCTTTATTATCTTCTTCGACTCTGTGAAGATGTACTTGAAAGTTTTTAGCATCCCCACCGGTGTTGTGTTTGGCCTACGGATGGTGGACTCCGATGCACTTGCGATGCGCTGCGCCTGCTCCAACTGTAGTGACATACATAACTGGTTTATTAACGAAGAGTACAAATATCATCAATGAAACGACCAGAGGTTGTAAGTGTCTGATGGTGTTGACATGCCGCGAAGCACTGTGATGATCAAACACACGATGGAGGCTCTGCTTGTGCGTGACCTGCTCCGGGCGCTTTGCTGGAGGAAGGGTGAGTCTTGCACGCGACCGTGGCACGTACCACTCCATGTACTCACCATATGTCTGAACGTCATACGGACATTGCTCATGCAAGACCTCCAAGTGCGCCCTCTCCATCCATGCCATAGTCCACTCGTGTTGGACTAGGCGCTAGTCCTGATTATGCCGACTCGTCCTCGATTGCCTGCATTTCCAGAAGGATTGGCGCTAGAAAAGAAGACATAAGAAGTGTAAACATTACTTGGATGAAGTTTGACTCACAGGTGTACGGGTCGTGGCAGGAGTGTACCATCCGGGGGGCACGACCTGGTGCACAACAAACTATCGCATTACGCGCTGCGACGCGTAATGCTCCACCATATGTGTGAACACCAGGTGGTAGGTCGTCGACCATCGTCTTGTGTCTTGGATGCATTGCACAGACAGTCCATGCAGCACTACCATGTGCACAAACTCTGGATAGCATGGAGTCCATATGATGTAGCTGTCGTGCAACAACTCGAACTCGTTGTGAAACAACGAGTAGCACCTTGCCGGTCTGTCCTTGGCCATATGTAGACGAGTAGCAGTCCACCATGAGCCAATGGTGGGCCCGTCTATCTGGTCGTCTAGAACAACGTACGGGTGCACTGCTCTCTCGATGGACAGCCACCCAACAGGGAAGTGCTCTCAACTCTACAACTGCAAGAGCACGTAGCAGACGGCCAGGTTGGGGGTACCACCATTGCAGCGCTACGAAACGTCACACAACCCCCGGTATATGGTGCAAAGGACGGCTGATCCCCAGCTATACTGAGGCATCGGCCCAGCCTCCGCATCAACCAAAGACTCGGCGACGCAGACGAAGCTGGGGTAGCACCAATTGCCTTGTGTGGTTGAAAACAGGACACAACCAAAGAGCTGAAGAAGATAAGCAACAAGGTGCATCCTAACTACCTCGTCATGTGCATCCTGCGGGCATTGACTGAAGTGCCTCAACCAAGTCTGGGGGATGCCACATGCACGCTCCGAGACAGGTTGGCTAAATTGATGCTCCAGCCTAGTCTTCTAGTCCGTCGGTGGAGGGGCCGGAACAAGTGGCTTACTCCGGATTGGGAGACCAGTCAAGAACGAGATATACTGTAGAGTGACCATCATCTCACCCCACCGAAAGTGGAAGGTGTGCGTCTCGGGCCTCTACCTATCGACAAGTGGCGACAGCAGGCTGGCGTCTAGGGTGAACTAGAGTCCGACAGAGACCATCCTCGCAATCGGGAACAAGCTCATGTCCCAAAGGATCGGGATGTTGCGATCGTCCAACTCCCAGTAATCCCTCCCCGACCGAAGTAGCTAGGGCGGAGGGCCATCCGCGTCACCGGCAATCTACAGCTTGCACCGGTGGTCCTCATCATAGAAGTGTTCCAAAAGTGCCGGTAGAGACATAGCTTGTAGCAGATGGAATATTAGTGAGAAGGTTAGTAATAACCATAAAGTATGACAAATTAAAAATTAGGACCAAATGTACACTAATTTACTAGTACAAAATTAATAGTGACAATAAAATCTTGCAAGTTAAAAATTATGACCAAATGAACACTACAAATTAATGTACACTAATTTACTAGTACAAAATTAAATACGACTATTTAAACATGACTTAATTAGTTATGACTAAATTAGTCATGACTAAATTAATTACGGCTTAAACTAATTTCTGCAGCAAAATAATCTGTGTTACATACTGACAATTAAAAAAGCATGCACATATTGTTCCAATAATTTACTGAATGTATAGCTTAGCCTTACAACATGTCAAACAACAACATAATTATTTCAGCGTGTAGATAATTTAGATACTGTTGATGATGCACTTGACGAAACATTAGCTAAGCATAAAACATTTCATGAATGAGACACCATAGTTTGGCCATGGACAAAGTGAGTGTGATCAAACTAGTTTTGGCAAGCTGTGGTCATTGACCAAACATGCGCTATGCCTCTAACTAATTTACATTGCTAAACAACATGTCCTACAAGCCTTGTCCTATTCGGCTTATCTAGTTGATGATGAAGATATGGCAGAAGAAATGTTTGCATCTAAAGTTGGACTAATTAAGATTTTGCAATACTTAAACCCTACAATCTTATATTCTAGTCCCAGTTATCACTTCTACATTGTACCATCGACATGATAGCTAGAATGACCATACAAACAATTCAAGCTACAGGTAGTTCAACTCCTTAGCTCAAGATTTGTTTTCTTTTCTAAATGACCCTAACTACAATCTTAAGATTAAACCAATCATTTAATATTAAGCAGGGCTCTAGCAATTAACAAACATCTTGCATACATTTGCAACCAAATTGACGTGATGTAACCACTAATCAATTCTATAAACTAAATAAAAAAAAGCCTCATCCAAGGTTCATACTAATCAAAGTATGAAGTGCATGCCATCATCAAAATACTAGACTATGCAATAATTAGAATGATTTTCGTAGCGCTAGTTACATGGGACTCCTAAAGTCAAAAAGATTTTCCTACGAAAATCTCAGAATGCTAATTACATGGGACTAACAAAGTCAAACTAAGTAAATGTCTACAGAATTACAGCTACCTAAGTACGCATCCACCATAAAATAATGGCCTCACTCTCTGCAATGTAGTTTTGTGTTTGCATACACTGTTCATTACGACTAATTAATCTGGCCTCAAGAATTAAAACTAATTAATTACATAACATTAGTTCAACTGCGGCTAATTAAATGCAATTAATAAAGTCAAACAAAGTTTCTTACGAAAATTTCAGAACGCCTATAATAGGTGCACCTAGAAAATTACAACTACTCAAGTACGCAATTAATAAATAATTTACGAACGATGAAAAAATGACAGAGATACAAATTACCTGCAAATGATGGCGGTTAATAACACTGAAATGTCCCGAAAAATATAATCGACAGAGCAAGAGAACGAGCGAATGACTGCGAAATGGAATCGTGCTCGCTCATTCTCTAATTTATAGCCGCTGTGGGAGGGAATCCTTCCCCCGCATGCGCTAATTAAATTTCGCATGCATGCATCAGACAGTGATGTGAAGTGACAACGATGGGAAAAAGAGTGACGATAGTGATGGATGTCATAGAAGATGCTTGGTTGTGGAATTAGGGAGTGGGGCTTGGGCTTTGGAGCATCTCCCAACGATAGCTGGCTTTTTTTTCTGGTTTTTTGTTTCTCCGGAGAACCGGATCGGACCACTTTCCACGTGGCAGGAGGGGGGGGGGGAGGGAGGGCCGTGTGGCAGGGGAGCGGAGGGGAGGGCACACGGCTGTGCGGGAGGAAGGGCCGTGCAGAGGGGAGGACATGCGGCGAGCGCGGGAGGGACACCGCACGGTGGCCGTGCGGCAGGCCCTCCCCGGGACACCATGCGGCAGAGGGTCATTTTTTCAAATAAAATCTAGCGACGGCCACTCGTAAATACAGTGCGGACATACGCCAAAACAGCCAAAAATTCCAGCATGAACAACTTAGCCTGCGTCTTAGGGTGTGTTTGGTTGAAGACCGGATAAAGATTCGCATGGTCGGGAGGACACCGGAAACCCGCCTTTGGTCTGTTTGGTTCACGTCCTCAAACGGGCCACCATCATCGAGTCCTCCATGGCGCCTACTACTGTGTCACTGGCCGCCACCGCCGTCGTGCGTCCCTAGTGCAGCTACATCCTCTCTCCCGTAGGGCACTGCCGTTGCCCCTTGCCGTTGCCTCGCTTTCTCCCTTGAACATCGCCGCTTGGAATGACAGAAGGGTGGACGGAATCGGTTTGGATCTGGTATTAGTTGTTTTTGTTCTTTCCTTCTTTTCCTCCTTTCTGCTCAACAAAAATATGTGCATGCTAATCGGGTCAGGTAAAAAGGCTGATGTAGACAAGGCTTCAGATGGTGCATCATGTTTGATTTATTATTATCATTAAGATTCATCATGTCCGATATTTTATTCACCATGTGTGATTTATGAAAGGGTTAATGTTTGTTAACATTTAAATAAGAGTAATTGGTCATACCTTAATCATGTCTCGATTTTTCCGCCCTCGAGTCTCGAACAAAACAATTTTATACAATTTTCAGCGTGCATAGGTCGAAAAAATCAGCAATACCTTCGGTAACTCTCGGGCACACAATTTTATTAAGTATGGTGCTCAAATCACCAACCAAACAAACCCTTACTCCACGACTTCCTCAACAGATGGCCCCATGAGACCAACTCACGCACGACGCACGCAGCATGCGATCAATAGGACCTCGAAACACTGATGCCCCAGTTCCATTTATTGAAACTGGAAGCTATTTTCCAGCTCAAGTTTTGAATCGCCATTTTTGCAACCAGATTAAGCTCTTTTACAGCAAGAGACTTCCCAGACTCTATTTCCTACTCACTAATACAGAGATAAATCAAGCAGCAGCATCCATTAAATCAGCCGGAGCTTCTTCTCCCAGATGATTGCAGATCCTCTCCCCAAATCCCCTCGTCCTCTTCTATCTCCAGACCTTTCTCCCCAAATCCGGCACATGTTTCATCTCCCAACCTTGCATTTTCGCTGGGCGTCCAATTCGGCAAGCTCCGCCTAGCTGCTTCAGTGCCGAGACTCCGTGATGACTGAGGACCACAACGCCGACGTCCCTTGACAAGCTCCCTGATGTTCTGTTCAGCCTCCTCGATTCTAGGTCGACCTTAAGCACTACTCCCTTGTCTACAAGCATTAAGCGTGTTCTCTCTGTGTGGGCTCCTCATCGGTGTCGCCACGACCTCCCTAAGAAGCTCTGCGCCTCACCACCATCTAGCACCTCTTCCACTTACTATGTAGGCGTGTTTGTGTGTTTCTCGAATTGTTGCAACTCGCTTTTCTATTGTTGTAACAAGTGTAAAACTACCTCCTTAAAAGAAATCTAGCCCCGAGATTCGAGAGGCTAGAGAGAAGACGGACATAGGATAAAAGAATTGGGAGGTTGAAAAGAGATAGAGAGTCTATTTTCAAGTTGGCTTCATTTTCTCGGGTTAATTCCTTAATACCACGATCGATTTTCAACCTTTGTCACGATTCCTCGATCAACACCGTGTCTTCGCTTGTTCAAAATTTTGAAGCATGAATTGGCCCATCAAGCCTCATGTGCATCGACAGAGTTGAGTTGGTCAATGGTTACTAGAGAAGAGGGGAGAGCCAAGCATGAGAGAGAAAACTATGAGGAGAGAAGTCTACCTACTCAAGCAACCGTTGCACACAAGATCGAAAAGGTTTGCGTACGATGTACCAAAATAAAATATACCATACAACTAAGACACAATACAATATTCTACTAGATCGATACTCTTAAGCTGGTAAAACTACTCAAGAGACAGAATGAACCTTGTCAAACTTAGACTATATAGCTTGGCTAACATCGCATCTTCTGCTCATGGACTTTGATTAATCTTGTGTGTTGTCCTTGGATGGTGCAGACGACTGACGGCTTTACCATGATCTCTTGATTGCTCCATGTCAGGTAGTGTTGAACGTAATGGTAAGAAACGTGTTGACCATCTATATAAATTTACAAGGAAAAGATGATTCATTTAACATTGTAAAATTGTGAAGGAAAAACTAGGTAAGAAGGAATGCCATGAAGCAGGTAATGATAGAAAGATGAGGATAGCACAATATATATTTTTTCTATTTATATAAAACAAGTTTTGAAGTTTTCCAACTAACAGCTATTCTAACTAGGTCATGACATACAATCGATATGGATCTGATACCATCTTTGTCACAGATTCTCTGTCTATTCTACACTAGTCCCTGAAACAGTTGCTAGTGTACACTGTAAACAAATATAATAACATTCATATCTCATACAACTTTATTAATAATTATCAGAGTTTTACAAGAATAGCCTACAAGCCAACAATAAAAGAACATAGCAAAAGACGAAGTAATAGTAGGGCCCAGCAAATCTACCACAGGCAATCAACTGGGGTATAGTGGCTTACTCATTGAGATCTTTAGCAGTGGTCAAGTCCTCCTCTTCTGAACAATATTTTTATAAAGTAGGGGTGAGTACAAAAATGTACCACGCAAGTTACACCCATAACAGAGTTAATGCATGCGTGGATATTATCAAAGGAATCATTATAGGGTTATTTGTGCAAAGGTAATATTTGACATTTTAAATACAATAGGTAAGTTTGAAATATCAAGTTTTACAATATCTAAAAATTGAGTTCAAATTAATTAATAAATCTTAGTGTAGGCACCAACCTAACACTAACTTAAACACATGCACCAACCTGAGGCTTTGACCCACGATTTTCTCATAGACACCCATCCATATCATAAACCATTTTTGTAAAACATTTAGAAAAGAAAACCAAAGTCTAACTTTGAGTGGCTTTGCTCAGCATGTCCATGACCATAGATACGACTATTCGAATAGTTTTACACTCTGCAGAGGTGGTACAACTTTACCTACAAGAGATAATCAACTTAATATGCCAGCCAAGAAACGCTTTTGAAGGCATGCGACTAAGTGATTATCTCAAGACTTTTACAATGCTACATCCCAATGTTGTTATGCCCTCTAAGGTTTCACTTCCTTGGGCTAACCACCGGTTGGAAGCCCCCTCTTACGCCAAGTGAGAATACTATCTAACCAACACCTACACATCAAAATAGTGCAACTAATAGTGGAACATTGCAAATTATTTGGCTAGGTCTGTCCCATACTAGACTTGTGGTAGTACGGTGTGGCTTTGCAAAATGCTGCTTGAAGACTAATCCTTAACCAACTTGGGCGACTTCCAGAAAAATCCTGGTTTCGATCATTGAAATGAATCGATCCCGTGCATTAACTTGCACCAACGTAACATCCATTTCGCCCAAGTCTAAACCATTTTTCATTTTATTTTGCTTTTCAAATCATTTATAAATTTTCTATGGCATACCAATGTCATAGACTCATTTTTCAAAACATAGTTGAATACTTGGCTAAAATTCCCAAATTGAACATTTTTTTGTCTAGGCATGATTATGCATATAATTTTCCCAAAGGTTCCTAGTTCATAATTTTAAGGCCAACTAGGTTTCATCTAAGGGACAAAGTATGTTTGATTCAATGTCAAAATTAGCTATATAATGGAATTGGGAATATCTATAGTTTTCAAATAGGATTTTTAAATTAAATTAAATACAAATAAGCATGCAATAATAATTTAAAACATAATTTAAATAATTTAAATTACTAGGATCAAATATGATCAAAAGATGTTACCTGCCTTGCTAAATTAATTGTTGTTCTAAAACAACATAGAAATTTATCTCTCCAGAGATGTCAAATTCAGTAACATTTGGTGCACAACGACACAACAGATGAGGAGGTCAGGATCGCTAGAGTGCTCGCACGGACTTAGAGAAGAAGGGCTTGTAAAGAGCGCCCGAGGTCTTCGACCAAACCGAGAGAGCATGTTGTAGGGAATGGGATGGGAGGTCCTTTGTCCAATTTATAGGGGTGAATGAGAAAGGGTTCGCCCAAATTGATCATCGAGGTTATGACCGGAGTTAACTACTACAAAAAGGCTAATATCGATGCCTCATCATAGGCGGTTGACCAAAACCATCGGTATTACATGCAATCATGAGACGGTTTTGGTTCGAGACCGCTTGTGTTCTTCGCTGCTAAAACCGCTCAGTGAAGAGGTAATATCACAGATGGTTCATAACTAAAACCGTCGTGATGTATCATAGGCGGTATTGCTAATAACCATACGTGATAATTCTACATATCACGCATAGGTTTTCAACAAACAACCATCTGTGAAACCTCATAGACGGTTCTTAACAATAACCATCTGTGATATTACTACATATCACAGATGATTTTTTATTATAACTATCTGTGATAATATCGTTACAGCTCCTAGTTGAAGCCCGATGATCAGTTTCTTCATCGCCGATGCGTCTCTTCGTCGCATCAATGCCACTTCGGCTCCCCGATGCGTCTCTTCGTCTCACGCTCTGAATTTATTCCTTGTTTTATAAAAAGGATCATCCGCCATCGAAGATGATTATCATCCCCACATATAACTCTAGTACTTATAAAAAAATAGAAATGGCTGCCTCTTCTGTTTCCTTGTCACCGGCATTGATGGCCTACCAGGCCATACTGTACAAGCAACTCTCCGGCCATACGTTGGCGGATGTTGTGGAAGAACACTATTTCAACAGTGTCTTCACTCCTCTCTCCGAGAATTTCTTTGGAGCAGTGATGGCCACCTTCCGCCGCCTTGACATCCTCCTCTCTTTGTGTCTTCCGAGTGATCTCCCACTTTGGCGAAGTTTATCGTGATCATCGATGTGGTCCTCCACAACGACGTTGCATGTCTCTAGGAGGCTTGCCGTGACTTGGATTGCTTAATCGAGGCGGCGGCATCGAGTCGACTAGGTCGAGACCCTCAAGCAAGGGAAGAGAGCCTATGGACTCAATTCTTCTTGGTTCAACAATCAGATCATGAACCATCCGGACGACGCCGCTACCTCACGAAGTATTGAAGACGGAGATAGTAGCCTACCTCCACTACTAGAAAAACTTTGTTTATTTATAGGTTTCTACTTTTTTTTTAAATCTTTGTAAGAAGCGACTGGCCATGCTGTCTGGCCATATGAAAATGCCAAAATGAAAAAAAAAATCTAGTTTGGAGGTGAAGGTACTATATTACCATATGTTGAAGGAGATAGATGAGGGTTGTGCTTGTCACATCCCCAAGTTAATAAAGAGGATTACTATGTATCTCATGAGCATGCATCATTGTTTTCATGTAATTACACTATATATTGCATTTGGAAAATCTTGTTCAAATATTAAACACACACTTAAAGAAGTAAACTACAAGAGAAACTGAAACAAGTGCTACTGAAGTTCCTCTGGAAACAATTTATTCAAATACTACAATAATTATCATAAATTAATATAATTTTTTCCAAGTTTTTGGGATTAGTTTTAACCCTCAGAAAATTCTAACATAACCAAACAACCTAATTCAAGTTTGAATTTAAACTGCACAAAATATAACATGAAAAAGAGGGGTTTCAAATTTTATGTGGATACTAGGTCATCCCAGGAGCACCTCTAAATTATTTCATATTTTTAAGAATTTTAATTCTATTTTTAGTGGCCCAGTCAAAGTAGCAGTTTAGATTTTAAACTCCGTCAACTGAGAATATTAGGGCTAATATGGACCGTCCGATCTTAATCGTGCGGCTTGTGCGCGTGGTTCAAACCGCACCAAGCCAGCCAAAAACAACTAGGACCATTTTGGACCGTTCGATTGAAAAGCAATAGTCCAGATCAATTGGGCTATTCGGACCATCCGGGCTCGCCTCGCATCTGGACACTCCGATGTGGAATCAACGGTTCAGATCAATTGTTCCGTTCGGACCATTCGAACGCTCCATGATTGTGGACCGTTGGATCTAAATCAGAATGCTCATGAGCATGGTCCGAACGTCCCACTCGCGCGTGCGCCATGTCGTTTCGCTGACAAGGCAGGCCCACTTGTCAGATCTTTCTCCCTCCTCTCGCTGACACGCCCGTCGAGTCGCACAGAGAGTAAAGGCCACGTCGCCGCCGCATGCTCTGTCACCACCGTGAGCCACCGCCCATAGCAACCAATCTTAGAGCTTATCTGTTTAACGTCGCCTCCACTCCGTCGCTTTTTCGAGCATAAGTAACCCCCAAACCCTAGTTTTTCCTCACTTTTCCTCTCGGTGGCTGAGGAAAGGAATGCTCTCTTTCATTCTCTACTCCAGTATAAGTTTTGACTGGGTGGTTCCTCCATGCTCTATGTTCATCCCTGTATCCATTTTTTGTTAATGCAAGCTCCTATCTTGCTTTGTAGATCTCGGACCATTTTCATGCTCTTTGAAGTTCCAGAGCGCATCCCCGAGGACACCACCATGTCATTTTCGCCTACGGTGAGTTTTAGATAAAAAAAATTCGCGTCACATTGTGTCATTTAGCATGACATTGAAAACCCCTAAACCTATTGGGACAATGCATGGTATGATTTTGCAAATTTGAAGAAATTGCATTTTCGGCCGAAGAACAGTCCCTTCATCTCCCACTTCGATTTGGTAAGGCATTGTCTAATTCCTTTTGTCTTTACCTTGCCATGGCATCCTTGAGCTATTCGACCATTCACTTCTCTTCTGGTTGCTCAAGGTTTTCTCTCATCATTGGACCGCGCCGCCACCATCGTCTTCTCCGGCACCGATAACACTCCAACTGCTCCAAGCTTCCCTAAGCAATCTCCTTTGCTCAGTTAGCTCTCTTATAGACCTTAGATGTTGGGAACACGCTTATCTGGACCGCTGCACAACTTTACTTGTTGCATGCATTTTAGTCGTATTTCTCTCGATGCTCAACTCCGGCTAGCTGCTGGCGAAGGCCATCTCAGATGTTGTAACCACTCCATCTAAGTGCGCACTGCTATTGCGCATCTAACCGTGTCCTTGGTGGGCAAGCTGCCGGTGAATCGCGCGGGACAAAATCCCGTTGTCGTATGCGGACAACAACTGTAGCAAATGATTAGGCATTAAATGATGATGATTAGCATTTAATAACTGTCTTAGCCGCACTTATAAGTCACTTACATGCGGGCCCCTTGCACAGAATCCAACACGTTAAGTAAAACACCACAGCAACTGACTCGTGGGCCCAACCACTTAAGCGCGTGTGCAGTGCGCATGCGTGCGTGGGCCAAGTCCAATAAGCTGTGTCACTGACTTTAGGGCCCCACTTGTTAGTTCACAGTTTTAATCGGAAGTTTAAATGGAAAACCACACTATTCAGGACCCCACATGTACTTCGCTGTGGCTAGCGCAGCACTGAGTAAGAAAAGGATTAAATACTTTAAGAAAATCAAAATCTATTAAAATTGGATTTTTCTGAAAACTGAGATTCAGACTGCTATAACTCTCACATACTAAATCCAAATGGAATAATTATTTCACCTAAATTCATATAAAATCATCATCTAGCTACTGTAGAAAAATCATGCATTTTTAAGCAATTTGATTTTTGAGGTATTTCTCGGTGTTTATCGATATCGTTAATTCTATAGATTTCGAGACCATTGATATTGACTCCTACGCTACTAAGAGTGAAGAACTGAACTACTAGCAAGGCAAGCATCATTTGAACTTTCTTTTGCATCATATTTGATCCCAGTTTTGGTTAAGTTAATGCCATGATAATTGCTTGCATGGTATTTTGATAATATCGCTATTTTTGTGATGTGTAGAATAGTTATATCCTATTTATTGAGGTTAATCTTGAATTACTCTAGTACCACATGCTTAATATAGGAATGTGTGAATTATATTGTTCGAGTTTGCTTAGCCATGAATTATATCTTTCGTCTGTTTTTCTAATCATCCTTGTGAAATTAGGATGACTGGGCCTAATACTCATTCACGGGCTCGAGAAGAGGAAGGGTCACCACCTCCACATACTTGCTCAGCTTTCATGGATGAGCTCTCTACATGTGAAGAGGGTGGTGAGCCCTCCCATCAGCAAAATCAACAAGGTGGTCCACGGAAGAAGTGCTTCCACCCTCGCCCACTATGGCGGAGGTCTTGGCTCAAATTGAAAGAAACCGCATGGATCAAGCGCGATTCTAGAAGCCATTGCCCACAATACTTCTCGACACGGACCATCGGGCCACGAGCTCAAGGAGGACTCGCTGATTTTCAGCGAACTCATCCCCCGACCTTCTCCAGCACCGAAGACCCTATGGAGGCGGAGGACTGGCTCCGCACCATAGAGAAGAAGCTGGCAATCACTCAATGCACCAGCATTGAGATGGTTCTCTTTGCTAGCTATCAGTTGGAAGGCGCCGCAAGCGTGTGGTGGGATAACTTCTCCGCCATGCAACCTAAGGGACGAGTTCCAAGTGGCCTTCCGTGAGGCTCACATCCCTGAGGGTGTATTGATGATCAAGCAGCAGCAATTCCTTGCCCTTAAGCAAGGAAAGAAGAGCGTTACAGAATATCTTCATGAGTTCAACTTCTTGGCTCGTTATGCTCTAGATGATGTTTCTACGGATGCTCGTCGTCAGAGCTGGTTCATCAATGGCCTGACGGAGGAGATACGGCTAGCTCTTGCTGTGCACGACTTCAAGAATTTCCAGCATATGGTCAACAAGGCCATCGTGGTGGAGCACAAGAGCATAGCCTTGGATGAGTCGACGAAGAGGAAGAGAGCCACCCAAACGGCAGGAAGCGTCAGTTTCCCTCGCCCGCGCACCGGACCGCCCCCAGCACCTCGTGCCCAAGCTTCGGTGCCACCAAAGCCTCCCACGGTGACTCCACGACCTTCTCCACCAGCGGCACAACAACGTAATGGGGGCAAAAGCTCCCAAAACAGCAGCACATTCAAGTCAAATGTCACTTGTTTCCATTGTGGCCGCCCCAACCACTATCAAGATCAATGCTTTGCGAGGCAACGAGGATGCCCGGACTTATCAAGCTCCCACACCACCACCAGCTCTGGCAAGACCCTCACCACCTCCAAGGGCAGAATCTACTCCACCTCAAGTCCCTGCATGTGGCCGAGTGAATCATGTGACTGCTAAGGAGGCGAACGACGCACCCGACGTCGTTGTGGGTACGCTCCTTGTCAATTCTATTCCAGCTACTGTCTTATTTGATTCGGGAGCATCTCATTCATTCATCAAGAAGTCTTTTGCTACACATCATCAATTTTAAATGCATACACTTCAGCCACCCTATCGAATTCGATAACGGGATCGGTTTTCCAAACCGATCAAGTCTGCCGGGACGTTAAAGTGGAAATTCAGGGAATGAACTTTTTAGCAAACTTAATTGTTATAACATTAGTGGGTATTGATGTGATATTAGGAATGGATTGGCCGTCCAAAAACCAGGGGCAAATCAATTGTGCTCAATGGTCTATTCTGTCTGGCGAAAATGGCAATCAAATCGCTTTTTGCATCTTTAGTAGGCAATTCTCATCGCTATGTTTCTAGAAGCTAGTACCTCTCTTGAATTAGAGAAGGTACCAGTGGTATGTGAGT
Source organism: Phyllostachys edulis (assembly GCA_036346405.1). Lineage (NCBI taxonomy): Eukaryota > Viridiplantae > Streptophyta > Magnoliopsida > Poales > Poaceae > Phyllostachys > Phyllostachys edulis. The sequence goes on from CM070556.1 coordinate 45,725,969, forward strand.
ATCCAGATGTATTCACCAAAGAACTCCTGTGCATGCCCTCCGATCGAGAAGTTGAGTTCATCATCGAGATTGCACCCAGTATCGTGCCCATTTCAAAATGGTCGTACCGTATGCCTCCTAATGAGTTGGAAGAATTGAAGAATCAACTCAAGGAACTCCGAGATAAAGGCTTTATTTGGCCGAGCTCCTCACCCTGGGGATGTCCGGCTATATTCGTCAAGAAAAAAAGATAAGAGTTTGCGGATGTGTGTTGACTACCGTCCGTTAAACGAAGTCACTATCAAGAACAAGTATCCGCTGTCGAACCCGGGAGCGAAGGATCCCGAATTCTCTGTGTTCATACATTAGTCGGGATAGCTAATGTACAGATCAAACAAAAGTGATAATCAAAACATATCACGCATTTTATTAATATTTATTCAGAGTTTATTACAAAGGGCACGAGGCCAAATAAAGTAAAAGCACAGCGGAAGCAAAAAAAAGTAGTAGACCCAACGATTAGCCCACAGTAATCGCTGGGGCGCGACCTAAGCGCCAAGATCCTCACCGTCTGGTAGATATCTTCTCTGAATAAAGATTATTCAAAGAAGAGTGAGCACTACTACCGTGCTCGCAAGTTACACCCAATATGGAATTGATATGCATGCATAAGGTAGACAAAGGATATTGGCAAGGTTATTTTATGATAGCAAATAGTTTTAATTTAAATATTCATATTAGATTACAAAGCCATTTCATACAATAATCTAAAATCTCCATTTTAAATGACAATTATTTATTGTGGATAACCTCCATAAAAGATGATGGATATCCTCCAATCACAACGGCTACCCGCCCAATTTTCCCACAGGACTATCCATCCTGAAATTATCTGTTGAAATCACTTTTAAAACCAAAAACAAAACTAACTCTGAGTGGCTTTGCTAGCATGTCCATGACCGCGGACGCGGCTATTCGAATAGTTTCAACTCTGCAGAGTTTGTACAACTTTACCCACACGAGATATTATACTCTTTATGTCGGCCAATCCACGCTTCCTAAGGCGTGTGTGAGCAAACATCACAAGGCCATTACAATGTTCTACCTCAAAGTACTCGTGTTCGCTAAGGTTTCGCTTCCATTGACCGACTAGTCCTCAAAACCCCCTCTTGCGCCAGATGGGAAAAGCTGCTTCTGCAGACACCTATACATACAACATAGCACAAATAACTAAGAGGTATTACAAATTATTAAGCAGTCCTGCCCATACAGGACATGTGGTTGTCTGATAAGGCATAACAAAATGCGCTCAAAGACCGGTCCTCAATTGACTTGGGCGTCATTCAATTTAAACCACAGGTCTTAATCTTAACAGACTAAGCCGTGCATAAACCTCGCACCCACCATTCATCCTTTTCGCCCAAGTCCAAACCCTTTTGATTTTATTTCTATAAAACCATCTTTACAAATTCTCTATGGTAAAACAATACCATAGTTTTAATTTTCAAGAAATTTTATTGAGTTGGCTAAAATTCTCCCAAAAACATAAATCATGGTCTAAGTATTTGCGAAGCATTTGATTATTAAACATAATAATTTATCTAAAGTGACAAAGGAATGACATGGCAACATCCAAAATTTGGCATACAAGGATAATAGGAATAACTAATTATTTAAACAGAATTTGAAATACTTGAATAAAATTATGCATGCATTTAATAATTTAAAACTGAATTTAATTAACTTTAAAATAATAGGGGCAAAATGGTCAAAGTATAACTTGCCTTTGTTGCGATCTGGAAAATCTAAGTCTTGAGAAGTATCAAATTCCTTAATCGTCAAGTCTAAACGTGAAAATAAGGCAAATCAAATAAAATTCAAATAAAACTCAGAAATACAAAATAAACCAAGTCTAAATATAATAATTTTATTTTATTGAGCTAGATAATCAAATTATAAAATTTTAGAAATTTGTTTCACTAAATTTGGAGTTAGGATTCAATTATTATGAATTTTACAAATTTTAACCTAAATTTGATATTTAAAAGAATTCTAAATTCTAAAACAGAACTAAAATGAACTCTAAATTGAATTATTATATTTTATTTAGTTAGACAATAATTTTCTAAAATTTTAGCAACTTGAATCATCTAATTTGGAGTTATAATGCAAAAGTTATGAATTTTACAAATTTTAAACTAAATCATTATTTAAACAATTTCCGAATTATTTTTCTAAAGAGAATTCTAAATATTGCGCACGATAGCGTCAGCGATGATTTTCCGGATTTAAATGAATTAAAAGAATTTTTCGACGAGTGGGGCCTCGTGTCATAGACACGGTTCACGATAGACCAATTCTACCCAACCAATGGATCGGAAGATGGTGAACGTACACGCCACGTATTGACCAAGCGGCCATGTGGGCATATGTGGTGACGTGGCGGTTGCGTGGAGACGAGGTGGTGCCACGGTGGCGATTGCGTGGCATGGCCACGTCGGTCTCGAGACGGGCGGCGACGGACCCTAGGAACCGGCGATTGGCGGCGAAGTTAGTCTCCGGCGAGGGCACGAGGGGAAAGAGGAGGCTACGGGGAATCTGGGGCTCACCACGGCGATGAGCAAGCGTGTAGCGGTGGTCGGTGACGAGGACGAAGGCGGCGGCAGTTCGGGCTCGACGGCGAAGTAGGGCTTCAGGGCTCCTCCGGCGACGTGAGTGTGCGCAATGTGTTAGCGGTGAGATGGCGATGACGGCGGTGGTGGTGGAGGACGCGGCGTTGACGACTACTGGCGCAACCGAGCTTGAAGCTCTCGGGACGGGCGGGAAACTCAAATCATGGCTAGCTCACGACAAGGGGAGGAAGTGAGTGGGGCGTTAACCGGTGTGAGAAGGGCTTCCCGCGCTCCTTTTATAGAACCGGGAGGCACCGGCGGCGAGGGCGTCTTGGCGGAAGGCGGCGGCGGCGGCAGGTAGTGGGCGTTTAAGGGGTTTAAGACGAAGGCGACGGGTGGCTTGAGCGCGCTGTGATCGTGGGTTTGATTGCCACGCATGCAGCGTGAAAAAGGGGAGTAATGGACGGTGTTTAAGAGTTCGGGTGAGGCATTCATGGCGGCGACGCACGGGCGCGTTGAGGAAGAAGGAGATGGGGAAGAGAAGGCCGGGGCCGCTTGATTTCCATCCGACGGTGCGGAGCGAACGTGAGGCGTGTGCGCGTGTGGACCGTCGGATTAAAATCCGACGGTGACAGGTGAGGGAGGCGGGATGGAGCGGGCCTGCGCGTGCGAGAGAGGAGTTGGGCCGGAGGCTTTCGGCCCAAACACTTTTTAGAAGTTTTCTTTTGTTTTTCTATTTAATTTAATCCTGAAAATTCAAATAGGCTTTAGAATATAACAATTAACATCCAAAAATTCTAAAAAAAATTCACATAAATTCTTAGAGACATTTTAGACTTAATAACATTATTTCCAACTTAAACTTGATAATAGATTTTGTAATTTAATTTATTTTAGCTTTAACTAATTAGGGAAAAGTTTTAAAAATTTCAGAATTTCCACTAAAATAAATAATTTTAAATTTTCTCTGAAATTGAAATTTTGGGCTGTTACAAACCTTCCCCCCTTAAAGGAATCTCGACCCCGAGATTCAGATTTGGCCAGCAAGGAGATGGGGATACTCTGCCTTAAGATCTTCCTCTCGTTCCCAGGTGGCTTCACTTTCTGGGTGGTGGCTCCACTGGACTTTATATGATTGGATGATCTTGCTCTCGTAACATGCTCATGACATCTAGAATCTTGATTGGTTGTTCTACATAAGTGAGGTCTTCTTGTAGATTGATACTCTCTAAAAGAGTCGATCCTCCGCACTCGAAGGCACTTCTTTAGTTGTGACACATGAAAACGTTGTGTAATCTGAGACAAGGTGGTTGGCGGCCCAACCGATAAGCGACTTCACCTCTCTTTGCCAAAATTTTGTAAGGACCCACAAATCTGGGTGCGAGTTTTCCTTTGGTTGAAACCTTCTTACTCCCCGAGTGGAGTAACTCGAGATAAACAAAATCTCCTATTTCAAATGTCAATTCTTCTTCGATTGTCAAGATAACTTTTCTCGTCGGGTTTGAGCTACTTTCAGACGTTCTCTTATTGCTTTAACCTTGCTTTCGGCGTCTTTGATCAATTCCGTCCAAGAATTGGTGCTCTCCTACTTCATCCCAAAGGAGCGGAGTTCGCATTTTCGCCATATAAAGCTTCAAATGGAGACATCTGAGACTAGCTTGATAGCTATTGTTGTACGAGAACTCTGATAGGGTAGATTCTTGTCCCAACTTTTTCCATAGTCTAAGGCACTGTGCTCAAGCATGTCTTCAAGAACTTGGTTGACGCGCTCGTCTCGACCATCCGTCTCGAGGGTGATCTGTTTATCTTGAAGTTGAGTCTGGTTCCTAAAGCTTCGTGAAGACTCTTCCAAAATCGGAAGTGAATCGGGAACCTCTATCGAGACAATCTTCTTGGGTACACCATGTAAACAAACAATCTTGGCCACATATAATTCGCTAGTTTGCTACTCGATAGGTGGTCTTATTTGGAATGAAATGGGCCACTTTGGTCAATCGGTCAATTATCACCCAAATGGAATCACATCTGTTTGGGTTCTAGGAAGTCGGTAAAGAAATCCATACCAATTTCTTCCCACTTCCATTCAGGAATTGGTAATGGTTGCAACAAACCGGTGGGTCTTTGATGTTTCGCCTTAACTTCGTTGACATACATCTGGCGGCAACAAATTCAGCGATTTCTCGCTTCATCTTGACTCCACCAATACTTCTCCTTCAGATCTGGTACATTTTGGTACTTCCGGATGAATGGAGTAGGGTGATTCATGTGCTTCTTTCTGAATTGACTGTTTTAATTCCTGGCGATTAGGCACAGATGCGATTTCGAACCACACTGCTCCTTGCTCATCTTCAGAGAATCCTGGAGCTTTGCCTCTTCTCATATTCTTTTTGATTTCTTTGATGTCTTCGTCTTCTAACTGTTTTTCTCTAATCTGACTCTGAAGAGTGGGTTGAACTTCCAAAGCATTGACACATCCTTGATTGACAATCTCCAGATTTAGATGTTTTAGTTCTTCATACAATTCTGGCTGATTCTTCTGAACCAAAATGGTATTGCAATACGCCTTCCTACTCAGGGCATCTGCAACTACATTTGCTTTACCCGGATGATAATGAATTCCAAGGTCGTAATCTTTTATCAGCTCTAGCCATCTTCGTTGTCCGAGGTTGAGTTACGATCGAGTAAAATGTATTTGAGACTCTTATGATCTGTGAAAATCTCCACGTTACCAATGAGATAATGCCGCCAGATTTTGAGCATGCACAATTCTTTGCTAACTCAAGATCATGAGTCGGATAATTTCCTTCGTGTGGTCTTAATCGACGAGATGCATAAGCCACTACTTTGCCTTCTTGCATAAGTACACATCCAAGTCCTTGACGGATGCGTCGCAGAAGATTTCAAAGTCCTTATGAATATCGAGCGATACTAACACCGGTGCAGAACACTAATCTCTTCTTTAGTTCCCGGAAACTCTTTTCACGTGCCTTTGTCCATTCAAACTTTTTCTCCTTTTTGAAGTTGAGTCATGGGTCTCGCTATCTTGGAGAACCCTTCAATAAATCTCATGTAATACCCGCTAATCCAAGGAAACTTCTCACCTCTGTGATAGACTTGGGTTGTTTCCAACCCATTACGGCTTCAACTTTGGTGGATCTCTGCGACTCCTCCCGACACAATATGTCCAAGGAATGCCACTTGACTTAGCCAAAATTCGCACTTGCTAAATTTGGCATAAAGCGATTCTCTCGAGTTTTCCCAAAATTATTACGAGATGATCCTCGTGTTCTTCTTCATTCTTTGAATAAATGAGAATATCATCGATGAACACAACCACAAACTTATCCAGAATTCCATGAACACTTTGTTCATCATATTCATGAAATGGCGAGGCGTTTGTCAAACCAAGCGACATCATCAGTAAATTCATACAACCCATATCCGGTTGTGAATGCAGTCTTTGGAATGTCTTCGGTGCGATCTTGATTGGTGATAGCGGATCTCAAGTCAATCTTGAAAATACACTTGCTCCCTTTAATTGATCAAGCAGATCATCGATCCTAGGTAGCGGTACTTATTCTTGATTGTCACTTCATTAAGTGATCGTAATCCACACACATTCTCATACTATTGTCTTTCTTCTTGACAAATAATACTGGCGCTCCCCAAGGTGATGAGCTTGGCGTATATAACCTTTTCTGTTTTAGTTCCATTATCTATTTCTTCATCTCTGCCAACTCATTGGTAGGCATTCTAGAGGGTCGCTTTGAGATTGGGGCGGTCCACAGGACTAAGTCAATTATAAATACTACGTCCTGTCGGGTGGCATCTTAGGGTAGTTCATCGGGAAAAACATCAGGAAATTCTTGTACCCTTGGTATATCTTCAAGCTTTAATTCTTTCAAAGTGGTTAGAATTGATCTTCCTCCGGTACTAGTCTTGGGCTTGAATTCAACTGAGATTCCTTGCTCATTGGTAAGAGCAATAGACCTATTGGCACAATTTATTTGTCCTTGATTCTTGGCTAGCCAGTCCATTCCAAGGATTACATCCAAATTTTGAGAATGCAGAACTATCAAATCTGCTAGGAAGGTTACTCCGGATATTTCAAGGGTAAGATTTGGGCAGAGATAACTGGTTCTCATTTCTAAGCCCGGGGAGTGAATTATCATAGGGTTATCTAAAGGAGAGATAGGTAACCTATGTTTTCCCACAAATTTATTGGAAACAAAAGAGTGCGATGCTCCGGAATCAAATAGGACTAATCTTTGGTCTTGAATTGATTTGAAGCGTACAAGGGCGACATCCGTCTTTGCTTGAGCTTCCTCTGTGATAACGTGGTTCACACGCCCTTCGATGTCTTGAATCGCTGGCTTTTGATTGCCGCCGATGGTTTGGAACTCTGGTCTTGGCCTAGTAGGTGGTGCGCCTTGCGACTTCTTAGGGCATATGTTAGCATAATGCCCCATCTCGTTGCAGTGGAAACAGTCACTCCAACTGCTGATGGAATCGGATTCTTCTGCTGAGACTGACCTCCAGTTGAGTTGCTACGGAAGCCTGAAGTATTGGGGGTATTTGTGTTGGTCTTTGGAGCTCGAGTGTGGAAGATGAAATCCTCCTGTTGTGGTGGCCGAGGTGTAACGCGAGGCTTGGGTTGTCCTCGACATTGTACGAGCGGCCATCCTCCGCTTGCGGTTCTCCATCTGCAGATGTTTGGCCTCCTGGCGAACAGCTTTATTCACTAACTGCTGGAAGTCAGTGTAGTCATTGGAGACCAGCTGGACTGAGATCTCATCGTTCAAACCATCCATGAACCTTTCTCGCCTTTCTTCATCACTAGCCACATCTGCTTTGGGGCATAGCGAGCAATTTGGTTGAATTTGTGCAGTATTCACCTTTGGCGGTTGCCTTGTTTGAGCGCGTGGAACTCTTTCTTCTTTAGGGTCATTATCCTCGGGAATATGTGCATGGCGGAAAGCCCGCACAAACTCCTCCCAAGAGATAGTCTGCGCATCGGCATGGGAGATGTTGTAGTTATCCCACCATTACGATCGCGGGACCGGTGAGTGGTGAGAGGCAAACAGACTCTCTCACGATCGGTACATCGAGTGATATCCGGCTTCTTCCGATAGCACGGATCGATCATCGGCATCCATCGGCTCTGTCTTCTTTGGAGAAAGTCGGTGGCGATACGCATGAATTCCGCCATGGTCAATCTTTGTGCAGTGGAGGTGGTGGTGGTGCTTGAGCCGATCTTTGCTTGGTTGTTGTTAATGGTGAGCTAGCGTGTCTATCGGATGTCTGGTTGGCCATCATCTGGCGCCAATCGGGCTCTTCACCGTGCAGGAGGTGGTTCTTTGGATAGGGTTTTCTGTGTCTGCATTTGGATTTCCTTGGCCTTGGCGCTACCCTTTGCCGGTGCATGTGGTAACCATCTGTGGAATCTTCTAAAGACTCGGAATAGAGTATAGAAATAAAGTTCTAAGGGAATAATATTTTTAATGCCCAAGAACAAACAAGCACAAGACAAAAGAACCAAATTTTGCCAAAAATAGTCCTTTTATTATTTTATTTTATTGTTTGATTATGGCTATCACAAGAGACATCGACTGACTCATAATTCGCATCTAACGATCATATTATGAGATCTTGCTAAGGTGTAAGAGGGTATAATCGGCTGCAAGTACTACCCTCTCCTGCCTTGTAGGTAGCCAGCTCTTCTTCTGCAGCTTTCAACCTTTCTTCTGCATCTAGCAGGCTGTTCTGAGTATTACGCAGTTCATCCAGAGTGTTCCCATAGGCATAATCCATTGCCTTAGACAGGTCCACTTGGTGAGTAAGTTCAGGAGAGTCCTCGTTCTCAGCTGAACGAAAGATACTATCAAGCCGAGTCGGAATGTGCATGGGGTGGTAGTGGAACTCGGAGTCTTCAAAATGATTGTTGTAAATATGGCGGAGACGACGTGTTGCTTCTCTAGCTGCGTCCTGAAGTCCATCAGCGAAATTATCGCGTCTCATTGGGGCGTCGAAGATGTGGTGGTTTGTGTTTGGTTGAAGATTGGCGTAGAGGACTACTTCAAGTCTCCAACACTCTTGGTTCCCCACTTTATACATGTACCCTTGATAAGTTGGTCTCTGGTTGTAGCCTAAGTGCTGCATCATCTTCCATAGGAGTGTGGCCCAGTGTCCGGCGAAAATTCCATGGGAAATCCGGGTTGGTTGTTCAGCCATCTACAATTTAGAGAATAAGATGAGTTGATAACCATTTTAAAAAGAAGTGTTGAGAAGACTCTTGGATAGACTCAAAATATTTTTAATTTTTGAGAAATAAATCCTTAAGGCGATTCTAAGGCCACGACCTACAGTCGATATGGCTCGATACCACCTTTTGTCGAACCCGGGAGCGAAGGATCCCGAATTCTCTGTGTTCATACATTAGTCGGGATAGCTAATGTACAGTCAAACAAAAGTGATAATCAAAACATATCACGCATTTTATTAATATTTATTCAGAGTTTATTACAAAGGGCCTGAGGCCAAATAAAGTAAAGCACAGAGGAAGCAAAAAAAAAATAGTAGTAGACCCAACGATTCGCCACAGCAATAAATGCGGGCGCAGACCTAAGCGTCAAGATCCTCACCGTCTGGTAGATATCTTCTCTGAATAAAGATTATTGAGAAGAGTGAGCACTACTACCGTGCTCGCAAGTTACACCCAATATGGAATTGATATGCATGCATAAGGTAGACAAAGGATATTGGCAAGGTTATTTTATGATAGCGCTAGTTTAATTTAAATATTCATATTAGATTACAAAGCCATTTCATACAATAATATAAAATCTCCATTTTAAATGACAATTATTTATTGTGGATAACCTCCATAAAAGATGATGGATATCCTCCAATCACAATGGCTACCGCCCAATTTTCCCACAGGACTATCCATCCTGAAATTATCTGTTGAAATCACTTTTAAAACCAAAAACAAAACTAACTCGAGTGGCTTTGCTAGCATGTCCATGATCATGACGCGTTATTCAATAGTTTCAACTCTGCGAGTTTGTACAACTTTACCCACACGAGATATTATACTCTTTATGTCGGCCAATCCACGCTTCCTAAGGCGTGTGTGAGCAAACATCACAAGGCCGTTACAATGTTCTATCTCAAAGTACTCGTGTTCGCTAAGGTTTCGCTTCCATTGGGTGGAGTCCTCAAAAACCCTCTTGCGCCAGATGGGAAAAGCTGTCTGCCGACACCCATACATACAACATAGCACAAATAACTAAGAGGTATTACAAATTATTAAGCAGTCCTGCCCATACAGGACATGTGGTTGTCTGATAAGGCATAACAAAATGCGCCAAAGACCGGTCCTCAATTGACTTGGGCGTCATTCAATTTAAACCACAGGTCTTAATCTTAACAGACTAAGCAGGTGCATAAACTCGCACCCACCATTCATCCTTTTCGCCCAAGTCCAAACCCTTTTGATTTTATTTCTATAAAACCATCTTTACAAATTCTCTATGGTAAAACAATACCATAGTTTTAATTTTCAAACAAATTTTATTGAGTTGGCTAAAATTCTCCCAAAAACATAAATCATGGTCTAAGTATTTGCGAAGCATTTGATTATTAAACATAATAATTTATCTAAAGTGACAAAGGAATGACATGGCAACATCCAAAATTTGGCATACAAGGATAATAGGAATAACTAATTATTTAAGCAGAATTTGAAATACTTGAATAAAATTATGCATGCATTTAATAATTTAAGAACTGAATTTAATTAACTTTAAAATAATAGGGGCAAAATGGTCAAAGTATAACTTGCCTTTGTTGCGATCTGGAAAATCTAAGTCTTGAGAAGTATCAAATTCCCAGGAATAATCGTCAAGTCTAAGCGTGAAAATAAGGCAAATCAAATAAAATTCAAATAAAACTCAGAAATACAAAATAAACCAAGTCTAAATATAATAATTTTATTTTATTGAGCTAGATAATCAAATTATAAAATTTTAGAAATTTGTTTCACTAAATTTGGAGTTAGGATTCAATTATTATGAATTTTACAAATTTTAACCTAAATTTGATATTTAAAAGAATTCTAAATTCTAAAACAGAACTAAAATGAACTCTAAATTGAATTATTATATTTTATTTAGTTAGACAATAATTTTCTAAAATTTTAGCAACTTGAATCATCTAATTTGGAGTTATAATGCAAAAGTTATGAATTTTACAAATTTTAAACTAAATCTGTTATTTAAACAATTTCCCGAATTATTTTTCTAAAGAGAATTCTAAATATTGCGCACGATGACGTCAGCGATGATTTTCCGGGATTTAAATGAATTAAAAGAATTTTCTGACGAGTGGGGCCTACGTGTCATAGACACGGTTCACGGTAGACCAATTCTACCCAACCAATGGATCGGGAAGATGGTGAACCGTGCCACGCACGCGCTGACCAAGCGGCCATGTGGGCATATGTGGTGACGTGGCGGTTGCGTGGAGACGAGGTGGTGCCACGGTGGCGATTGCGTGGCATGGCCACGTCGGTGCCGGACGGGGGCGGCGCACGGGACCCTAGGAACCGGCGATCGGCGGCGAGTTAGTCTCCGGCGAGGGCACGAGGGGAAAGAGGAGGCTACGGGGAATCTGGGGCTCACCACGGCGATGAGCAAGCGTGTAGCGGTGGTCGGTGACGAGGACGAAGGCGGCGGCAGTTCGGGCTCGGCTCGGCAAGTAGGGCTTCGAGGCTCCTCGGCGGCGTGAGTGTGCGCAACAGGTTCGCGGTGAGATGGCGATGACGACGGTGGTGGTGGAGAGGACGCGGCGTTGACGACTACGGCGCAATTCGAGCTTGAAGCTCTCGGGACCGGCGGCGGGGAAACTCAAATCATGGCTAGCTCACGACAAGGGGGAGGGAGTGAGTGGGGGCGTTGGCTTCGGTGTGAGAAGGGCTTCCCGACGCTCCCTTTTATAGAACCGGGGAGGCACCGAAGCGGCGAGGCGTCTTGGCGGAAGGTGCGGCGGCGGAGGTAGTGGGCGTTTAAGGGGTTTAAGACGAAGGCGACGGGTGGCTTGAGTGCGCCTGTGATCGTGGGTTTGATTGCCCACGACTGCGCGTGAAAAAGGGGAGTAATGGACGGTGTTTAAGAGTTCGGGTGAGGCATTCATGGCGGCGACGCACGGGCGCGTTGAGGAAGAAGGAGATGGGGAAGAGAAGGCCGGGGCAGCTTGATTTCCATCGAGCGGTCGCGGAAGCGAGCGTAACGTGAGGCGTAGGCGTGTGGACCGTCGGATTAAAATCCGACGGTGACAGGTGAGGGAGGCGGGATGGAGCGGGCCTGCGCGCGCGAGAGAGGAGTTGGGCCGGAGGCTTTCGGCCCAAACACTTTTTAGAAGTTTTCTTTTGTTTTTCTATTTAATTTAATCCTGAAAATTCAAATAGGCTTTAGAATATAACAATTAACATCCAAAAATTCTATAAAAAAAATTCACATAAATTCTTAGAGACATTTTAGACTTAATAACATTATTTCCAACTTAAACTTGATAATAGATTTTGTAATTTAATTTATTTTAGCTTTAAATAATTTGGGAAAAGTTTTAAAAATTTCAGAATTTCCACTAAAATAAATAATTTTAAATTTTCTCTGAAATTGAAATTTTGTCATACATCCGCTCCATGATTGATGATTTGTTCGATCAATTGAATAGAGCTCAAGTATTCTTCAAGATTGATTTCTGATTGGGCTATCATCAAATCAAGGATAGAGTGAAGACATACCAAGATCGCATTCTCTACTCGTTACGGTTTATGCGAGTATACCGTGATATCCTTTGGCTTAACCAATGCTCCGGCCACTTCATGAACCTTATGAATTCGGTTTTTATGGAGTATTTGGACCAGTTTGTCATTGTATTCATTGATGACATCCATATCTACTCAAGTCGATGAAGAACACAAGCGGCACCTGCGGCTTGTGTTGGAAAAGCTTCGTCAACATCAACTCTATGCCAAATTTAGTAAAAGCGAGTTTTGGCTTCATGAAGTTAGTTTCTTGGGTCATGTTCTATCCAAAGGTGGTGTCACTATTAATACAAGGAAAGTACAAGATGTTCTTGATTGGAAACAACCCAAGAGTGTCACCGACATTCGTAGTTTTCTCGGACTTGCGGGTTATTACCTCAGATTCATCCAGAATTTCTCAAAAATTGCGAGGTCGATGACCTAGCTTCTTAAGAAAGAAAAGAAGTTCGAATGGTCAGAGGAACGTGAGCATAGCTTTCAGATCTTAAAAGAATGTCTGACTAAAACTCTAGTGCTCATCCTGCCTGATATTCACAAGAGCTTCGATATATACGGTGATGCATCTCGCCATAGGCTCGGTTGTGTGCTCATGCAAGAGGGCCGAGTTGTGGCATATGAATCAAGGCAATTGAGACCTCACGAGGTTAATTATCCCACGCATGACTTGGAACTTGCAACCGTAGTTCATGCTCTAAAGATTTGGCGACATTACCTCATCGGTAATCGTTGTGAAATCTACACCGACCACAAAAGTCTCAAATACATTTTCACTCAAGATGATCTGAACTTAAGGCAAAGAAGATGGCTCAAGTTGATCAAAGATTATGATTTGGGACTCCATTATTATCCAAGGAAAGCCAATGTGGTAGCTGATGCCTTGAGTAGAAAATCTCAATGCAAATGTTTATCAGTAACGCCCATTTCGGCAAGCTTGTGTGTTGCACTGCAACGTCTGCACTTGGAGATAATTGAAGAAGGGTCTCTTGCTGCCCTTAATGTGAATTTTACACTTGAGGACTGTCGGGACCCGGGGTATGCAACCCTAGGACCCTCTATGTATTCTAAACTAGTCCCATGATCAGTAGCTAGCTCACACAGTTGCAACATTGGTGTAATCATAACCACACAACCAAATAATAGATGAAGCAGACAAATTAATAATATTAAGCAAAAGAGACCTTATGGCCAAGTCTTACAATGGTTGCCACGTAGGGCTAAAGAAAACAGAGTAAACTTGCAGCGGAGAACAAAACATCTGGCGGAGGTCACCCAATATGCCCACCAGCAATCGAGTGAAGGACGCGACCTAATTCGCATAGTCTTCAAAGAAGTCTTCTTCATAGAACTTCGTTGCTTCGGGTTCTTCTTCATCGTTGATTAACGGGGGCACAAAGCCGTGAGTACTTTGAATACTCGCAAGTCATGAGAGAAATGTATGCAAGAAATATTCATGCAAGGTTTGACAAGGATAACTTTATGGCTATTTTGCAGAAAGCAATATTTGCCAGTAAATACAGTAAGTAGATTGCAAAGCACAATTTAAAAGATTAATACATAAGTAATCAATTTTCTTTGAAACAACTAGTGAACACCCTGTTCACTTCCCAATCATCAACCATCTACAAGATTCGACCAAACCATTCCAATATTTTTGACAAAAGTTCTACCCCTTGCGTGAAATCACTAGGCATGTCCATAACCGGGGGCACGGCTATTCGAATAGTTTTACACTCTGCAGAGGTTGTACAACTTGACCCACAAGACACGAATTCTCTAGTTTGTTCGGCATATATCTATGCCACCGCTCACTACCTTAGGTAAGCAGTCTAGAGCACGTGACAAGGCTTTTACAAAGTTCTGTTTTGACTCAGTTCTGTTCGCTAAGGTTTAGTCTCAATCTGGCCCCCTCTTGCACCGTTCCCAACCAAAACAGATCCGAACCAAGACATTGCTAATTAGTCAGCCAGGTCTATCCCAGTCTAGACATGTGGTTGTACGGTTAAGGCCCAGATCAATGGTTCAAGGTTAAGTCCTTAGTTGGTTGCTCAGACGAGACGTTTCCATATTCCAAGTGTGCGTTACGGCACTCACCTTTTACCACCACCCACTCGTCCGAGCATAAATCATTTTCGTTCAACCCAGCCAAATAACCACCCTAGTCATGGCACAACATCTTTTTAAAAAAGTGGCTCGCTCACGGTTCCATAATTCCTTTAGTCAAATTCATCTTTGTTGGGTTCAACTTGACCAGAGGACCACCCGATTACTGCACCACAAATTTTAGTTAAGGTGACAACAAATGTCATGGTGTCACACAGGACCATACTTCATTTTAACCAGCAACATCGGCCACTACTACGCAAGCCACAAACCGGTGCGTTGGGGTAAACTTAATATTGAATGATTCATGGCGAAACCGACGTCTACCAAAGCATGTCTAAGCAAACACGATACCCATGTTGGTAGTACGATAATATCTAACTAATAATTGTCCACCCTAGGGTGTCCAAGGATTATGTCATTCAAGGATACATGTCGCTCACAATTTATCAAGGAGGTATAATGGTAATTAGGTAATTAACTAATCCCGAAACCATTTCTTATAAAATTAGCAATGCATCTTTATATAAAATAGTATACTTTTATAAAGATGGGTTCAATATGATCAAAGGTCTACGATTTGCCTTCGTTGAAGAGTAGAGGTGCTTCAGTCGTCGGGTCTGCGAAATCGTTCAAAACGCTGGAATCTACACGTGCGAACAAAGCTAAATAAATAAAACAACTCCAAATAAAATCCAAATAAATACCAAATAAATACTAATAGGAAGAAAAGGAATTTAGATGAATTTAGAAATTTGAATCACTCGAATCGGAGTTCGAATGAGGAAGTTATGGCCAAAGGAAGTTGGAAAAACACATAAAATGATGAATTTAGGGATTTCCTGATTTTTCCGAATTAATTTTCTAAAGAAAATCATAGAAATGCCACGGACTCTTGGTGGACAGATCAGTGGAGGGCGACGTGGCGCCATCTTGGCGCAGATGTGGCGCCACCTCGCTAGCCTTCTACGTCTGGCGAAGTGAGCGAGGGTCGGCCGATCCGGGCAGGCGTGTCTGTGTGGCGGTGACACCCACGTGAAGAGGAACTCACGGGATCTTGATCTGTGGGCGGTGAGGACGCGGCGGCATGGGGAGATCAACGCAAGGCGAAGAGCGGCGAGGCGGTGGCTCGGCAACAGCGCGGGTTCGGTGAGGCTCGGCGAGAGGTGCGCACAGTGCGCCTCGGCCGGCGATGCTGGGGTGAGTCAAAGCGGCGGGGAGGCTCGAGGCGGCGGCGGGTGCGGCGGAAGCTTCTCGGCCAGCGACGATTGGAGCTCCAAATCCGGCGAGCGCTGAGGGAGAGAGGAAGAGTGAGTGAGGGGGAAAGAGAGAGTAGAGGGAGGCGCGTCCAGTGCTCGCTTAAATAGGCGACGGGGGGGGCCCGGAGGAGGAGAAGGGGGAGGCTTGCCGTGCCGGCTTTAATGGCAGGTGGCGAGGCGCGAGATCATGGAGAAGGGGACAAAGGGGACGCCTGGTCTGTGCGGAGGCGAGGCAGGCGGGCGGCCAAAGTGGGACAAGCTAGGGGCTAGGGGTAGTGAGGGCAGTGCGGCTCGGCATGAAATCATGGCCGAGGTGACATGGAGCGGTGCTTGGAGTAGAGATGACGCCTTGAGCGTCTGGTGATAAGGTGGCCCCACTGGCCAGCGAGAGAGAGGAGGGAGAACGGGGAAGACGCGGGCGATTGCGAGCCGTCCGATTTTAATCGGACGGTGCGATGGAGGGGGGTGCGTGCATGGAGCGGGCCGGAGGAGCGGGCCGCGCAGGAAAAACAGGAACGGGCCGGGGAAGATTCGGCCCAAGAGCCAAAGGAGGATTTTCTAAGGTTTTCCGATTTTAATAAATACCGTAAAAGAAAAAGCATTTTAGAAAATAGCTTAAGTTGTCCAAAAATTCTAGGAAAATTCACGTAAATCCCTTGAATTATTGAGGACTTAGTAAAATATTTTCAACTTAACTATTGCTTTTAGTTTTTGCAATTAATTATTTTAACATAAGGCCAAAGGAAAACCAACTTAAAATCCAACAAAACTCAACTTAAACCAACTTTAATTAGTTCAAGTTTTAATTAAGTCAAATTAAACTGCTTTTAAAATTCTAAATTACAAATTAAGCTTTAGCGAATTAATAAAACCAAATGGTTAATTTTTAAAGCTTTCAAAATTTTTAAAAACTCAGGAAAATAGGGATGTTACAAGGACCAAATCAAAGAAGCCCAGAAGACCGACATGGAAGTAGCTCAAATTCAGGAGAAACTAAAACAAGGCGAGGCCAAATGTTTCACCGAAGATGCACAAGGCACCCTATGGTTCAGAAACCGTTTAGTGGTGTCGTTTGATCGCCAATTGAGAGAGTTAATTCTCAAGGAGGCTCACAACTCTCAATTCTCCATTCACCCCGGAGGTACCAAGATGTATTATGACCTGAAAAAGAGGTTATGGTGGAGTCAAATGAAGCGACAGATCGCGCAATATATTGATGCGTGCGATGTATGTCAGAGAGTTAAGGCTGAGCATTTAAGACCAGCGGGTACTCTCCAACCTTGCCCATTCCAAAATGAAAGTGGGAGGAAATTAGTATGGACTTCATTACTGGACTTCCAAGAACTCAATCTGGATCAGATTCCATATGGGTGATTGCCGATCGTTTGACCAAAGTTGCCCATTTCATTCCTGTCAAGACCACCTAAACCGAGGACAAGCTAGCCGAGCTTTATATCGCGAGGATCATTTGTCTCCACGGTATACCAAAGGCAATAGTTTCATAGAGAGGTCCGCAGTTCACATCTCATTTCTGGAAATGTTTGCATAAAGCAATGGGGACCAATCTATCATTCAGCTCTGCTTATCACCCGCAAACGGATGGACAAACCGAGAGGGTGAACCATGTTTTGGAAGACCTTCTCTGAGCATGTGTGTTGTCCTATAGCAAGAATTGGGAAAAATGCTTGCCGTTTGCAGAGTTCTCCTACAACAACAGCTTCCAATCAAGCATACAGATGTCACCCTTTGAGGCGTTGTATGGAAGAGCTTGTAGGACACCCTTGAATTGGTCTGAAGCCAGGGAGAGACCATTCTATGGTCAAACCTTGGTGGAGGATGCCGAAGAGCAAGTCTGTATCATTCGTGAGCGACTTCGGACGGCTCAATCTCGACAGAAGTCATATGCCGACCATCGTCGTCGCAAGTTGAGCTTTGAGGTAGATGATCATGTTTACCTTAAAGTCTCTCCGATGAAAGGAATGCATCGTTTCCAAGTTAAAGGAAAGTTGGCACCTCGCTACGTCGGACCATTCCAAATTATAGCGAAATTTGGATTGGTGGCCTATCAATTGGAGTTGCCACCATCACTTTCAGATGTACATGATGTGTTCCATCTATCACAACTAAAGAAGTGCCTTCGTGTTCCAACCGAGGCAACTAAGTTGGAAGAACTTGACTTGCAACCCGATCTTTCTTATCGGGAGCACCCGATTCGCATTCTTGAAGAAACGGAGCGCAAGACGAGAAATCGCAACATCAAGTTCCTCAAAATTTAGTGGAGTAATCATACTGAAGATGAGGCTACTTGAGAACGAGAAGATCATATGCGAAGTGAATATCTAGAAGTGCCTTCGAATCAAGAAAAGCAAGGTTAAACAAAGCAATGGTAAGGAAAATGTAATAACCATCCATTGTAACCTTGTAAGATATCTTAGCACTATCTTTGAAGGCAATCAAAACAACAGATGTTGTATTCCTTTAGAACCTTCCTATCCAATCTTGACCTACCCAGATCTTGGGGACGAGATCTTTTGTAAGAGGGGGTTGTCACATCCCCAAGTTAATAAAGAGGATTACTATGCATCTCATGAGCATCCATCATTGTTTTCATGTAATTTCATTATATATTGCATTTGGAAAATCTTGTTCAAATATTAAACACACACTTAAAAAGTAAACTACAAGAGAAACTGAAACAAATGCTACTAAAGTTCCTCTAGAAACAATTTATTCAAATACTACAATAATTATCATGAATTAATATAATTTTTTCCAAGTTTTTGGGATTAGTTTTAACCCTCAGAAAATTCTAACATAACCCAACAACATAATTCAAGTTTGAATTTAAACTGCACAAAATATAACATGAAAAGAGGGGTTTCAAATTTTATATGGGTACTAGGTCATCCCAGGAGCACCTCTGAATTATTTTAGATTTTTAGGAATTTTAATTCTATTTTTAGTGGCCCAGTCAAAGTAGAAGTTTAGATTTTAAACTCCGTCAAGCGAGAATATTAGGGCTAATATGGACCGTCCGATCTTAATCGTGCGGCTAAATGCGCATGGTCGAACCGCACCGAAGCCAACGAAAAACAACTAGGACCATTTTGGACCGTCCGATTGAAAAGCGATAATCCAGATCAATTGGGTCGTTCAGACCATCCGGACTCACCTCGCATCTGGACCCTCCGATGCGAAATCAACGGTTCAGATCAATTGGGCCGTTTGGACCGTCCGAACGCGCCGCGATTGTGGACTATTGGATCTAAATCGGACCGCTCATGAGAATGGTCCGAACGTCCCACTCGCGCGCGCCCGCCGTGTCATTTCGCTGACGAGGCGGGCCCACTTGTCAGATCTTTCTCCCTCCTCTCGCTGACATGCTCGTCGAGTCTTACAGAGAGTAAATGCCACCTAGCCGCCACATGTTCCATCACCACCGTGAGCCACCGCCCATGGCAACCAATCCTAGAGCTTCTCCGTTTAATGCCGCCTCCACTCCGTCGCTTTTTCGAGCATAAGTAACCCCTGAATGCTAGTTTTTCCTCACTTTTCCTCTCGGTGGCTGAAGAAAGGGACGCTCTCTTTCATTCTCTACTCCGGTATGCTTTGACTGGGTGGTTCCTCCATGCTCTATGTTCATCCCTGTATCTATTTTTGTTAATGCAAGCTCCTATCTTGCTTTGTAGATCTTGGACCATTTTCGTGCTCTCTGAAGTTCCAGAGTGCATCCCCGAGGACACCACCGTGTCATTTTCGCCTACGGTGAGTTTTTGATAAAATCTTCCACGTCACATTGTGTCATTTAGCATGACATTGAAAACCCCTAAACCTATTGGGACAATGCATGGCAGGACTTTGCAAACTTGAAGAAATTGCATTTTTAGCCGAAGAACAGTCCCTTCATCTCCCACTTCGAGGTAAGGCATTGTCCAATTCCTTTTGTCTTTACCTTGCCACTAGCATCCTTGAGCTATTCTGACCATTCACTTCTCTTTTGGTTGCTCAAGGTTTTCTCTCATCGTTGGACCGCGCCGCCACTATCGGCTTCTCCAGCACCGACAACGCTCCAACTGCTCCAAGCTTCCCCGAGCAATCTTCTTTGCTCAGGTAGCTCTCTTATGGACCTTAGATGTTGGGCTGCGCTTATCCGGACATTGCAGAGCTTTACTTGTTGCATGCATTTTGGCCGTATTTCTCTCGATGCTCAGCTCTGGCTAGCCACCGGTGAAGGCCATCTCAGATGCTGTAATCACTCCCTCTAAGTCGACCGCTATTTGCGCATCTACAAATGTCCTTGGTGGGCAAGCCGCCGGTGAATCGCACGGGACAAAATCCCGTTGTCGTACGCGGACAACAACTGTAGCAAATGATTAAGCGTTAAATAATGATGATTAGCATTTAATGACTATCTTAGCTACACTAATAAGTCACATACATGCAGGGCCCCTTGCACAGAAATCCAACGCGTTAAGTAAAACACCGCAGCAACTGACTTGTGGGCCCAACCACTTAAGCGCGTGCGCAGTGCGCATGCGTGTGTGGGCCAAGTCCAACAAGCCGTGTCACTGACTTTAGGGCCCCACTTGTCAGTTCATAGTTTTAATCGGATGTTTAAATGGAGAACTACACTATTCAGGACCCCACATGTCCTTGGCTGTGGCTAGCGCAACGTTGAGTAAGAAAAGGATTAAATACTTTAAGAAAATCGAAATCTATTAATCTGTACACTAGAAATGTGAATAACTTCAAAAATACATAACTAATTCATCTCAACTCCAAAATCAATGAAGCTAGTGCTGATAATTTTGGAGAGTGATCCATAAACCTACTATTTTTACAATAGAAAAAAGGTCATTAACTTTGAAAATGCATAACTAATTCATAAAAACTCCAAATGAGATGAACCCAAATGTTTTGAACTTATAATAATATTCTATATTTATCTCTATAATCCTTATATCCCCTACTACTCTACAAATTTTGACCAAATAATTAAAGTCGGTGAACACTAATCGATTGGAATTAAAATTGGATTTTTCTAACGGCGAGATTCAAACTGCTATAACTCTCACATAATAAATCCAAAAGGAATAATTATTTCACCTAAATTCATATAAAATCATCATATAGCTACTTCAAAAAAATCATGCATTTTTAAGCAATTTGATTTTTGAGGTATTTCTCGGTGTTTATCGATATCGTTAATTCTATAGATTCTGAGACCATTAATATTGACTCCTACGCTACTGAGAGTGAACAACTAAACTACCAGCAAGGAAAGCATCATTTGAACTTTCTTTTGCATCATATTTGATCACAGTTTTGGTTAAGTTAGTGCAATGATAATGGCTTGCATGCTATTTTGATAACGTTGCTATTTTTGTGATGTGTAGAATAGTTATATCCTATTTATTGAGGTTAATCTTGAATTACTCTAGTACCTCCTGCTTAATATAGGAATGTGTGAATTATATTGTTTGAGTTTGCTTAGCTATGCAAGTCTAGAAAGCGAGAGTTAGATTGTTGGGAATAACTTGACAATTATGGGAAACACTTACCTTCTTTTATTCATTTATTCCAGATCTTTGTATCTATTTTATGAAATAAATCTTGTCATTTTAAATGGGTTTTGGGGTCTGGACAAGTGCTTGCTAGTGATGGTGCCTTCGTGCATGAGATTGGGTATGGGGTTGTCTTATTCGGACAATTAAGGACCGAACTTTGGTAACGTCGTTGATTCAAGTACACTTGTGCTACCACACGCGGGATATGGGTCTTGTCACGGTCAAGTAGGGGGAAGGTTTTGTTGGGTGAAGTCTCATGGTGGTGTAAGGGCACTTGTGTTGATCATTTGTCCGTAGGAGCCGAGGTAATTTTCTATAGTGTACATGCGAGCACCAATTTTATCATTTACATTACCTCGGTTTTTCTAGTACAACTTGTGAGCCCCCTAGCAAGTGCTATCAGACGTTTGTACTAGGTATGGAAACATCTCACACGGGGGACCTACACTCAGTGAGGCATACCATGCTAGAATTTTGGTTTATTTACATTGCTTCCGCTGTCACTTTATGTTCTTATTTAAATTTGGCCGGTCGGCCACTTGTAATAGTTGTAGACTTGAACTATTATGCTGTATGTCTTTTGAACTATGAATGTATGAATGTTGTATGGATCTGATCAATGCTATATGTGAGTTTGGGGTATGTTGGTCGCTGATCTTAGGAGCCAACATGATCTCATGATCGCTGTTTGTGAATTCCATTTTAACTCACTGAGTGTAGTGCTTGGACTGTTGAAGAATCGATCATCATGTAGTGCTCGCAGAGGTGCAGCGCGCATGATCGTCGGAGCTCTAGTTTTTAGTCTAGCCTCTCACTTAGATGGAGTTAAGTTGGAATTCATTCACACGGGAGACCTAGTGTTATCTCCATTACGCCGAGAATGCCTTGGTCTTACGGAAATAACCCGGGGGTCCCCACAAGCGTTGGTATCAAAGCCATACTGACTGTAGGTTAGAAATAGCACGGGCGTTAAGTTTAGCAAGTCCTTTGGTCTAAAATTATTTTTCAAATATCAAACTAATTTTAGAAACTTAAGTTAGGATCTCTTTTATTCCTTACCCATCTTAGTATCATTTCTCACCTTTTTCTTGTTTCAATTTACAAAACTAACTCATCTTGCTCTTCTTGTCCTTAGATGAATCACCAGTATCTTGTCAAGAAAACCTAGGCAATGAATGTGGATGGATACCCAGCGCTACCGAGAGACATGATGTGGAGAGCGAACTTCACATATCAGCCAACCTACTCCATCTACCGACGCGACGGAGGACCTGGAATGGAAGACTATGAAGCCGTGATCCACATCATCGCAAGACAAGTTACGGGAAGCTTTCCGTACCGTTTCCAAGCACGTGGCACTTCTGAGGCCATGGCATTGCAGGAAGTGGCTCATATGGCTATGAGTCATCTTCGTTATGACTTAACGGAGTTGTCTCAGCCACCATATGACCACATTCCTATGCAACCACATGGCGCAGACGTGGACACTTTTGTTGGGATTCAGTTCGGGGAAGATCCCCAAGTGAGGCAACTAGCGAGGTTGGTTCGCATCATGAACCAAGTTCACCATTGCACCATACGTGAGCTATGGCAGACTCGACGTCATCTCATAGCAGCACAAGGGGGTCTACTACACCTATATAACATGGGGCTTGTTAGCCATCATGTTGTGTACGGAGCAAATGAGGTTTCCCCATATGCGTCTGCACCACTGGAGTTTCGACTTCCTAAAGTGGAAAATCAAGTGATTGATGAGTGGTCACCCAGGCGCCTCACCAATCCAAAGGACCCCGACGACACAGGATCACCGGGATATCATCTTTTGGACGAGTTCCCGGTAAACTTTGATCAGGAAAATAGATAGATGTTGGCGTAGTAAGCTTGCTATTTGGACATGTGTCCAACAAGCTTGTATCTTTGGATTTATGTAATAGGATAAAAGTTGTTGAACTCTAATTCCTTGCAAGAACTTTTGCTTCGGGCAATCACCCTTCGTCTACGGGCAATATGGATGTGATTGTAACCACAAAACTATATATTGCCTTAATGGATTTTTATGGTGGCCTATGTGCCTTTGCGATTTCATCTGGTGTTAAGTTTTGTGCATTTCGTCACCATTTTGCATGCTAGTTAAAGATCATCTACAATGAAATTTTTTATTTTTAATTATTTTTCCAAAAATTAAATTTTTGGGATGTTACCATTACTTTAGTTTGCAAATGTATTTTGCAAACGCTTTGAATCTATGTACCTAATCCTTGCAGCATGATTCTAAAGTCGGCAAATGTGTTTTAAAACTTGTTAAGAATGATGTATCGATTCCTTGTTTGCATGGAACGACAATTGGTGAATGTGTTTTGCAATTGTCTTGTGAACTTTTCAGTGGTCGGTCTGACCGCCTTGTGTGTTGGTCTAACCTTCTAGCAGTCTAACCATCAAGGTTGAGCGGTCTGACCCCCACGATCGACGTTATCTAGTAGTGTTTTCCCTCTCAAGTTGTCTTTGGCTCCTGTGTGGAGCGGTTTGACCAGTCTCCAGGTGGTCTAACCGGCAGTGCAGTCTGGTTGTTCCCTGTGTGGGCGGTCAGACTAGTTGAGCATGTAACGGCTAGTTTTTATAGCCATCGACCGAGGCCGGTCTGACCAGCCATATGTTGATGGTTTGTCCGTTCTCCCCTATTTTTTACGGTATATCGCTCCAAGCGGCTAGTTTCTTTACGTGGGGTATAAATACCCCTTGTGGTTAGTTTGGAGTAGTGCTAGTTCCATTTCATTCTCCATTGATCTAAGAGCAAGCCCTTTCTCCTCTTATGTGCATGTGTTGCACTTAGTGAGCATAGATAGGCAAATCCTTGTGCATGTATTGCATTTGGTGGTGGATTGTGTATCCATCGAGCTTTAGTTGTTGATTCATTCAAGTGAGCATCTCGACTTGTTACTCTTGGTGTTTGGATTCCTAGGCGGCTTGGAGGAGTTGTGCGATGATCTTCTCAAAGAAGATTGTGAGAAGACCCAAGCGTTACGAGTGGTTTAGTGCTTACCATGTCCGAAGTGGAGGAAGAGCAACCCTAGTGGATTTGAGGTGTTGGCTCGTGTTTGGTTTGATCCTAGTGCTCATTTACATTCTTGCAATTTACTTTGATAGAAATAATTGTGTGCTTGTAATCTTAGCATTGCAAACCTTGTTTTAGACTTAGGTTGTTGGTGCACTTAGTTAATATCACAATTTTTGAAGTTTCAAAACCTTTTTTAAGTAGTTTAGTCCCTTGGAAAATTTCAACAATTTTTATTTGAATTTGTTAAAGCTTAAATAGAACTTTTAAAGTCAAAACAATTTAATGTGACTAATCTTAATATCAATTAATTCCAAAAGTATTTTATTTGAGTTCATTCTTCTTGGAAGTATTTTCCATATTTTTCTAGAATTTTTTCGAGTTCATTTACTATTTTTAATTTGCCATTTGGATTTTTTGTAATTGCTAAAATAGAAAAGCTATTAAAATCTCAGGAAATTCCTTTGGGCTAAATTCCTATTCCCTAGCCCATCTCCTATTCATCTCGGCCTGAACTCGCGCACAGCCCATCTCCTCTCTCCTGCTCATCATGCCCCTGGACCCATCCGTTAGCCGCACACGTGCCGTTTCTAACGCAAACACAATACAACCAAAGTTGTTGTCATGCGAGACCGCCTCATGTTACTGTTCATCTTCTAAGTCATGTACGAGCTGGATTCTACCACCGTGTTGCGCTCGGACTATCCCATAGCCCCACCGCTATAGGCTATAAAAGTCATCGGCATGCGTGTCAAAATGATCGACTCAGACCCCACCGTCAACCCCATGAAGCTCAAAGCCCGAGATTGCCGCCGTTTCGTTGGAATCGAAGCTTGAACCCTAGCTTTGCCACTACTGTTCTTCCTCGATTCTATCAACACCGATGATCCCCTGTTGTCATCGTCTACACTACAGGGTTCGCCTTGTCATGTTCTACCTGGTGCGCACCTTCCCATCGCTGGAGAGTTGCCGTAGCACCGTAGCATCGTCAAGCCCGCGGTGCTGCCCTGCTTCATTATCGCCACCGTGTTCCCATTGTCGTCGGTGACCATTGGGTCCTGTGCGACACCCATTAGCATCGCCTTGTCCTCAGGAAGCTAGCACGCATGTCCAATACCTCGCCGAAGCACAATGTCGCCATTTCACCACTGACCCGAGCCACCGCTGTCATCCTCATCATCGATGACCCCTTTGCCGCCTCCATCGGTAAGATCTCGAGCGATGGATGTGATCACCGAAGCTCAAGCATGCCAGCGATGACCTTCATTCGTCGCTGATCACCGCTTATTCACCGTCGCCGTTGTCGAGCCGTAGCAGCTGTCGATCTTGTCGACGTGGCCACGAACGTGTCAGCCCTGTCACTACCATGTGTGCGTCGCGTCAGCAGCACCCACACTAAAACCCTAAACCTAACCCTAGGTGGAACTAGTCTAGCATGAGCCATGTATCTGACATGTGGACCCCACATGTTAGTACATTGTGTTGTAGACCCATGAGCCAAACCCAAAAACCGGGTCTATAGACCGAGGGTCCCACATGTTAGTCACTATTTCCTATTTTCAGGATTTTCTTTTAATCTTGAAATTCATTGCTGACATCATGTTGATGCTATATTTCAGAATATCCTTTAGAAAGAAAATGCCAAAAATCCGAAATAGTTTTTTCTTTCTCTTTTTCTTAGATTTAAATCTTTCGAGAGCCCGTTCTTCCACATACGAACTTCGATTGAGCCCATTCAAGTGTCTAAATTCAGCTAAATTAAAGCTCTACCTTCCTGTGATTTTTTTTATATATTTTGGAGTTTATTTGTTGCCTTATTATCGGACCCTAAATCTGTAATTTGGAATCCTCTATGTTCACAGCACCAGTCCCTGGACTAGTAGCTAGTGCTCATAGTTACAACATTGGATATCAACACATATCATGAAAATATGAAGCTATTGCATAATAATAAACAAAGAGTAAATATACTAATGAACTACAGAGGTCCTGATTTGGCCTGATCTTTTAATGAGAAGATAAATTTAGTAGAGGCCGCTCATCTCTCATGATCCTGGCTATAAACTCGTAAGGCTCGAAACCACGCAATCGTTGAATTGCTCGACAAGTCGTTATCAACCGTGCACGAATACTCAGAAGACCTGATCACGAAGACCAATTCCTGTATACACCCAAGAAGCACGCAAGAACGAGATAAATAGCAATCTGAAATTCCGAATAGGAATTAGGATTGTATTGATAAGTGGGGTTCCGAAGACAATGTCACTGTTGATCTCGCCGAACAAGAGGACAAAGTATAAAGTAGCAAAGCTAAACTTCAATCAACAAAACCCAAAGAACTAGAGGGGTGGTGGCCACTATATATAGGAGAAGGGAGGCCATGGGTACTGTTCACATGTGAATAGTGCTATGTGAACAGTACCAAAAACCTTAGGTGGCCAGCCATATGGGCTAAATCGGCCAAGTCCGCCCAATTATTACAAAGCCCATGGGCCAATAATTGGTGACGTGGCACCATGTCATGTAGACGTAGCACCATGGCAAGTAGACGAAGCTCGAATCGTATGAGTAGACGTAGCTCGGTCCAACCTAGGGAATATGGCAGTACAGTAGCCGAAAGTCCTATCGAAGTAGATGCAGTTGAAGTAGAGGATGCAGTGCAGCGGGTCGAAGTAGTGGTTGCATCCTTAGGGTTGATGTCCTCATCATATACCTTATGGCATTTGTCTTTCAGAATGGCTGACCAGGACAAATACTTTTCAAAGAATCAGCAGCGGAAGAGGAATTGAAGTATAACAAGTGGAAGCCTCACGATATACCCACTGGCAATCGACTGGGGCCCGTGACCTAGTTCTTGGCCATCTTGATCTTCAATCTTGAATGCACATAATTGTCCATGTAGCCTTCTTTTATGCTTACAGACTAAAAGAATATAAAGAGTGAGCATGAGTACACAACTGCACTCGCGAGTCAACATACAATGCAATTATTATAAATGCAAGGCTAATCCAGGGAGGTTCTTGGTTCTTTCATTTGCACAAAGCTAAGTTTGAATTATATTATGTAGTAACAATTCCTAAGACTTAGCATTTTTAACAAACACGAGTTTTA
Source organism: Phyllostachys edulis (assembly GCA_036346405.1). Taxonomy (NCBI): domain Eukaryota; kingdom Viridiplantae; phylum Streptophyta; class Magnoliopsida; order Poales; family Poaceae; genus Phyllostachys; species Phyllostachys edulis. The sequence goes on from CM070556.1 coordinate 45,753,478, forward strand.
TAAACTGATTTTTATTGTAAAGTACTAGTGGAATTTCATCTCCTATACCATTGAGTGACTCTGACCAACCAATGCTTGGGTCACATCCCATACTTATCATCGGTCCTCGACTAGGCCAACCCAAATCTCGTGTTTCAAATTTCAAACTTTTCATTCTACCTAGAAATTGTTTTACAAAAATGAAAGCTTGTTCAAGCAAGTTCTCGAAACTACTCTTGACCGTGAGCACGGCTATCTAGATAGTTTTCTTACTCTGCAGAGTTTGTACACTTTAACCACAAGAGGCAATCAACTTATAATGTCCGTTTAACACATTTCCATAGGTATGCGACTAAAATGATTGCCACAAGGCCTTTACAATGCCCCACCTCGACGCATCCCCACACCGCAAGGTATCACCTCTTTGGGCCTCACCCACGGGAGGTCTCCCATTTGCGCCAAGTGGTTTTCGGTGGCTTGTTCCTCTTTACCCATGCTACATCTCTGCCGACGATGAAGCCACGTTGAGATGAACAAATTAGTTAGCCCGGTCGTACCCATTATGGACTTGTGGTTGCAATGTTTTTACACGGGAGGTCATCACAGGATTCGGTCTTTCATTGACTCGAGCAGTACATCCACATACCTACTTTCTATCATGCACCCCAAGACGGCCATTCTTCCTAGCCACCCAAGTCGAAATATGTTTTTGGGTTTTTCTTTGTTTTTAAATTTACCTTTAGTCCAACATACCAGCCAGGCTCTAGCCTCAACTGCCCAAATCTAGTTTTCATGTTTTGAATGATGTCAGGGCAAATCATTGCCCGCATACCAATGTATCTAAGCAAGGCTAAGCATGACGCTTAGATACGACATATTAACTAGTATGTATACCATTAATTCTAGGGTGACAAAGGATAGTGTTCAATTTCAAGGTTTAGAAGTTTATACACAATTATTATTAAGGCATTAACTATGAGTTAGACCAATTTAGTTGTATAAATCATAGCAATGCAATTTTATAATTTAAAACAATATAATTGCAAAAAGTAGGTGCAATACGATCAAAGTATTGACTAGCCTTGTTCAATATTCTGATAATCATCTCGCTCAATGTGCTGATATTTATCTTGTTCAATATTTTGACAGTCTTGATCCCAGCCTCGTCCTTGTTAGGGGTTGTTGTCCCATTATATCTTCAGATTCTAACTATGCAGAATATGATCGAACTCATCTGAAAGTAACCAATTGAAATCCAATAAATCCAAATACATGCAAACAAAAATACTTCAAACAAAACTAAACATACTTATCGGCATCTTGGAAGAAGGGGTTACTTCAGATGAAACCAAAACATACTCATCTGGAGTTGATGAAGGAAATATTGCAGACGAAGTATAACCAAGAGAAGTTAATGAAGGAAATACTTCAGACGAATTATAACCAAAGAAGTTGATGAAGGAAATACTACAGACGGAAGTAAATAAATCCAAACTCTATTCGTTTGGTCTATTAGTGCTATCATGAATTGTCCGTGTGGACATCATGGGGATATGTGCATGATCTTAGGATGAAGATACAATTGGCAATGGCATTTGAAGTTTGTCGATTCAAGCGTTTTCGGCAAAAGCGTCTGTCGGTCATTGGTGGTCGGTCGCCATTTCAAGTGATCGGTAAGCCATACCTCGAATAGTTTTTTGGTTAAGTCCCAGGTGCGGTCAGACCGGCTAGAACGGCGATCTGACCAATTTTGACTTGTTTCGTTGAATTGTTTGGCGATGCTTGATGGTTTAGCTTAAGATCATGAGCTTCAGTGCATATGTGTTGCATGATGCATGTTTTCACTAACGTGGGTCAAGTTGTGAAGAACTTGTTCCCGGATTCGATTTGCTTGTCTATTGGTGTGCAGGTTGCTTGGAGGTCAACGACGGTCAACGACGGTCAACGACGAGAAGGATTGGCACTAAGCTTGGAGAGCCGAGGTCCAGAATGATCGAGGATGCCGGGTGAGATCAATGGACTCAAGCATGGCGTAGAATGGACTAGGATGACTGAGCGGGCAGTTCGGTGCGACTAGTTGGATCAAGCGGAGCGGGGGTCGGTGCAAGTGCCATGTGGTCCGGTGGGAGCTGGATGGGAGAGACTTACCGACACGATGAGAGCCACTGGATCAACCTACACGTGGCGAAGCATGGATGTGTTTCGCGTAGTTCGGACTTGGTCTTCGAAAAAGATCGAGAAGGGGTATTTTGGTAATTTCACCAAATATCGCCTCTGTGACCTTGGGCTAAACCGCAGCGCAAGACGGTGCGTGGAGAAGCGGTTTAGGTCAAGAAGAAGCTGAAGACGACGCTTCAAGATGCATGCATGTGTCCCGTTTGTGTTGGGCCTTAACGGGAACACATTAGGGTTAACTCTTCTAGAAGCTAGGCCTCATATAAATAGGAGGGGGTGCTGTCAAGCAGCCTTCAAGCATTCCATTTTGTAAACCCTAGTTTGGTGTTAGGGTATTAGAGAAAGACAAGAGGCTTAGGGTTTTAGAGAGATGAGTTGAGTTGTGTGCTCATGGATTGAGTTTTGTCCTCTATGGATGGAGTGGCTGTAAACCCTCTCAACCTCAGATCAATCTATGGATGATTCCCAAAGATGAGTCTCTTTTGTGTTCTTGCTCTATATTTGAGATTTTGGAGGTTTCTTTGATCTATTGCTTTTTGGTTGGTTTCATGCCCTCTTCTTCCTTGCTGTGACATGTGGGAACATATCTAAGATCACCTAGATCATCAATCTCCCACGAGTAGGTGTTGGATCAAGTTTTCGTTTTTGCCCGGTTTTGAACCTTCCTTAGGTAAAATGGAAAAATGTTGAAACTTTGACATGGATCTACTCAATATCTACTTGGAATAGGTTCCTAATATCCTTAGGAAGGTCTGTGCCAAATTTGGTCAAGTTTGGCCGTGTAGATCAAAAGTTAGATTGGTTTCGTTTTGGTTTTGGAAATTTGTCTACTGCTTTTTCGGTCAAGGCGGTCGGACCGATCCTATAACGCGAGTCAAACCGCCCGTCGGTCTGACCGATTTCCAGATTAGGGTTTGGTCTTTTTGTTCCTTGCTTTGGAGATTTTGGTTTGGATTCAACACAAGTCTTCTGTTGTACTTGGATGTTGATCTTCATAGCTCTCATAGCTATTGAAGTGAACCTGGTGTTGAATCTAAACGAGGTGAAAAATTAGGCGAGCTCCTATTCACCCCCCTCTCTAGTCGCCTTTACGGTCCTCAAATCCGACTCTTTGGAATGGATAGTGGTGGATGATAGCTAGTGTTTACACGATGTTGATTGATGGTGGACGAACTTCTATCATCCACTTGGGAACTTATCATCGCTATCCATAAGCGGCGCCTAGTTGCTCTAATAATTCTTTTAGTTGTTATTTCCTATTTATCGAGGAGGTTCCATGAAAGTGAGGTAGGCCTATGCGTAGGTGCAGGGTTCGCTCTAGGTAAACATAAGTCTCACCGACATATAGGGCCTAGTTCACGTAATGACTTCTTTTATTACTTTATATTTATCAAGAAAATTCCATAAGCCTCAGCTGGAACTTCTAAACATAGGCTAGATATTGGCCTAACACCTTTAGTGGTGTCTATGTGTTTGGGTTTATCGCTACGGCAGTCTTTAGGTAGCTTTATTACTTGCGTGGCTCGGTATACACTAAGGTGAATCTACTACACTAGGCTGGATCCTTAGCTACAACATATGCTTATGATTAGCTCTAGTTAATTAGGTATTTACTCATGTCCTAGGTAAAGCCTATGTGTTTCCAACCACTACTTTCTGTTCAATGATTTACTTTATCAACTTCGGTTTGGATTATCTAGTAGGAGGCCGTGACATAGCTATTGTTAACCTTCATGATTATTTAATAGTACTAATACACTTATATATTATAAAGTTTATAGTTTAACTTCTAGCTGCAGGTAAGACCTAGTTATGGTGAGGCATAATCGTCATATGATGTTTTCATTGAACTGTGGTTGTAGAAAAGTCTAATCCTTCAGCCAGACAATGTAATGACCTAGGGTTCACGGGTAGTTTATATCTTCTTATTCATAGTTTTGGTATCCAACTAGTCAGTACTATTCCTGACCCACTAACCATACCATGTGTGCCATGACCTAGCAATTATCATAGGTTTATCTTTTTGTAACATCCCAAATGTATAATTAGGGTTATTCAAGTATAATTATATGTGTAGAAGTTAAAACTTTTTCTCACAACTTGAAAACCCCTAAAATCTCATGTAATTCTTGTCCAAGAGTTGTGTAATCCAAAAACACAAAGCTCTTGTTGACCCAAAAGTCAAATTCATTTTTCCAATTGTCTAAATCTGGTGTCAAACATTGAATATATTTTCCTTGGTCCCAAAAACTGATGTGGGACCCTCCGAAACAAATATCACAAGTGGTAAAACTAGTTTGATAAATTTTGGAGGTAAAACAATCCTTTAACCAACCTTCATGAATTTCCTGAGAAAAATGCATTGCATAATAACCTCTGGAAATTTTATGTAAGGTTAATCTCATTGTCAGCAAGCTCCAGTTAAAAATTCATTAAATTTGGAGTTCATTTGCTATCTCAAATAATTCCGCTAAGTTTCAGCTGTTAAAAACTAAATTTAAAAGCCTACTGCTGTTCCTTGGGCTAGCCACTTTGCAAAGTGGTCCAGCCTTCAACCCCATCCGACCTCCTTCCTCACCTTGATGAGGTCGTAGCCGTTGGATCCAATCCAAAGGCCACGACCTCCCCCTCAACTCAACGCACCTGGGACCTCCCTTCGACGTCCTTCGACCGCGTGGACCTCCTCGGGTCAACATGGACGCCAGACCTCCTCATGCGGTCAACACCGCAAAGGCTTTCCCACCTCATCAGTCGTCAGAACTGGATCAAAGATCACGGTCATGACCTCCCACGTGTTAAATCCCAAAGACCTCCTCACCTTGTCCAGTCATAGCCCTTGGATTAAGATCCAACCGCCCCTGACCTCCCTTGTTATCAAACCTCAAAACCACCTTCCACTGGCGAGGTCATAGTGTTGGATTTACATCCAACCGCTCTGACCTCCTCCTCTTAATCTAACTATCGACCTCCTTTGCACTCACTTGAGGTCGCAGACTGCTGATTTACATCCAAAGGCCACGACCTCCTATGAAAAACATCACAGCCATGACCTCCTTGTGTGTTGTGCGAGACTCAGACCTCTGCTTTTGATCACCACCGTTGGATCAAAATCCAAAGGTCTTGACTCCCTCGGCTTCACACAAAGCCTCAACTCCTTTGGTTGTGTGCCCTTGGGATTTTAATCCAAAGGCCATGACCTCCCTCATGTTTTAAGTTCATGTCGGTTAAGACCTCACAGGAGGTCCGCACTGCTGGATGGAGATCCAACGCTTTGGACCTCCTGCCCTATTTCCCCCGTGCGTGCGCTTACACATTAAGGAAATCGGAGGGCCACGACCTCCCCATCCTTGATCGTGGGTGGGACCTCCTCCCACCACTTACAACATAACGGTTCAAAAATGGGATCCGATGGTTAGGACCTCTCCCAGTCTTATCCAACGGTCATAAAGACCTCCCCGTTTTCTCCTTCCTCTGGGCGCTACCATGCTCTCGAAAGGAGTTAATGCACGCGCTGTCCACTTGGTACCTTTTCAACGCTCTTTGTTGACCAAGATTTAATGCGAGTGCGACCTTCCGCCTTCTGGTCAAGACAGCTCACATCACCTGTCAACTTTACATCTTGTCCAATGTCCTAGACCGTGCTATGGGCCAAGCTCACCATGAGTGGTTTTTGGATGTGGTGGTATGCCCGAGTCAACAAGGACCGAATTCTTGAGCCATTGATCCAAGCAATTTTAGCGTGCTAACCACACGAGGGGCATATGGAACCCTCTTGACTAAGTACTTTGGGTGTGTTAATTGGGGTCGCTCGGTTGGTGTGTTTTTAAAGATAAAATGTGTGTGTGTGATGTGGGAGGGGAGCATTAGCTTAGGAAGGTTGTGTGATGTCTCTTTCTCCCCGTGGGTTGTGCGACTCGAATTAGCATTGTCCATTGGAAATGTCTCAGAGACTTAGTTGTGCAAAGACACCTAAGGTAGTGTGCTTAAAGGAAAGGCTCGACGTGTGGGTACATTGGTACACCCCTGCAGGATAAAACTATTCAATAGCCTCGCCCCAGGTTATGGACACGCTTGGTTATTTCCGTAAGAATTAGACTACAACCTTTAATTAAAACTTGACATGGTTGGTATGAACGGAAGTTCATGCTATTGTTGTGGTGACTATTGGGTTAGTCACTTCCGTGTTGGTCTTGTTGTTGTTACTATGTTATTATCTCGTTGTTACTTCAACATTTAAAAATGCTTTGCCAAATTGCCTTCAATCTATTATGTTATTGCAAATAAATCTTTGCTTTATGCTAAAATGAGTCCAAAGCCTCCTCCACTTAAATAAAGCTTGCATGTAGCTATTTATAGTTCTGTTATCTCACACGTAAGTCTTATGGAGTACTTTATGTACTCATCCGCCGTGGTTGTGGCAATTTTTTTGTGGCTTTTGTTGCAGAGGAAGAAGGAGAGCTCCAAGAGCCTCTCTTTGCGCTTCGTGTTGCGCTTTCTTGACGACTAGCTTGGCGGTCCGGTCGATGCCTAGGGTTAAGGCACACCGATTGGCATTTTGTGTTATAGCCATCTTTATGGCACTTTTTGCTTCATTGTTATCTTTGTAGAATTATTGCTATTTGGCCTAAGGGCCCTTTTTTGTAATAACCTATCCTTATTAATATTAACTTCGGTTTGTTGCTTATGTTCTATGTGTTGTATGGAATTGATACATTCTTTTGTTGTGAGGTATGTATCTGATTCGGGGAGTATACATCTCTCGAGATCGGGTTTATTTGGTTGATAATACTAGGGTCAATTGGATGACTAAGTATTATGAGCTTAATAAATCCGGTGCTCACACTTTTAACTAAGTCATTAGCCTAGACCTTGGTATGATCTACCGCTATTTTAAATGCATCCATTACTATTTTAGAAGGGACTATGGCTCTATTAGTGCCCAACACTACTACAATCTTGTTGGTGTTCCAACTAATTAACCCTTATGCTAGGTGACTCTAGGACCATCTCCTAGTGACACGCTAATTACCTATGGTCACCCACGATACTCTTGCCTTGGTCAATCATCGGACGTGTGGCGGACGGCCATGGGAGAGAAAAGTAACAGCAACCTTTGGAGTGGAAGGGGTGAATTAGAGGAGAGCACAAGCAAGAGAGAGGCTAGGGAAGCCACCACGATGGTCACTAGTGGTGGAGGAGTGCCGGCAGGTCAGCGGTGAGAGCCGCGGTGGCACAACGGGGTGTCATGGGGGCGGTGGTGCGGTGAGGAGAGCTCTTATCTGTTAAAGTTTGATATTCTCTTCTTGTGAGGCCTATGTCCTCAAGTGTGGTCTCCTCTTATGTTTTACGAGTTCATTGCCTAATTGATTATTTCCCTTGGTCTGTGTTCACTGCGAGTAGTAAATGTTTCTTTCTAGTTGGTGAAAATTGTTTCATTTGACTTTTACTGTTGAGAAGGAATCAACCTATTATATTCACAAGGGGCTTTCGAGGTGTCTTTTAATTATCGTTCTTGAGACCTTGGGTTGAAAGTTATTTGAGGAGCATTAGAGGATGAATTTGTTTCATGTATGATTCTTGGAGAGAATCTCGGTTATACAAGATGTTTGTCTTTAAGACTAAACTAATTGCATTGTTGCAATTAACGGAACCTCTGATAATTTGTGGTCCAAAGTCTTTTGTTCACTTTGGGTGGAACATTAGAACTATCGAAAGAATGGAAACATTGATCAAGTATGATTAAATTGTGGAAATTTTATTCATCGAATCTGAGGATTTCCCTAACATTTACACCAGAAGTTCATTCTAGGAGTTTTGGAGGTTAATTTTGGGCTTCGCATTTTTATGCTAGGACTTTGGTCACCGAAATATTATGTGTATAGAAAGTAGAAAACTAGCGCGTATTACGGCGGTGGAATGATCGTTGATAAAACCCTTACGATGTAGTACATGGCGTGTGTACAGAGGATTACGAGTTGTTTATGCTTAAAGGTTTGAGGTGATGTGATGGTGTAAGATCTATTCTAAGGTGTTTTGGGTGCCATCGCCAAATTAATTTAAATCGATGGGAGGAGTTGTCTAGATTATTTCCGTGGGATCAATAGAGCCTCTCCACAAAGTTGTGGATAATGTATTTCGGTTTGAGCATAATTTGAAGATGTTAAATTAAGAGGTTGAGCTCATGTGGTATGCGATGAGTTCAATTCTAAGGTTTGAGAGAAATTTTATTCCTAAAGGAGCGAAAATGATGTTTTCTCGAGTGGTGAAGCGTTTTCTTGATTCTCGTTTTAACTTTGTGTTGTTGGTGATGTTTTCCATAATTTGAGTTGGTATTTGTTTGACATGTGTGATTCTTTCGGTTTAAGCGGAATAAAACAAATTTTGATTTGGGCATTCGAGTGATTTCTCCTTTGGCTTTCGTGGTGTTCATTCGCATATTGCCTAAATAGAAAGTGGTATAGTTTTCGTGATGATTTGTCAAACTTGGATTTGACCCTCTTGGTGGAGAGTTGGCATTGCGTGGTTGCGATGAAAACTCTTTATTTTCAATTGGATCCTCTTTGTAAATCGGTTGTATAAGCGAGTTCGTTGTGCATTCTTGATTAAAGGAGGTGCTCCTTGTTAAGATGAAGAAACCGATTGAGAAGTGGGACAAGAGTTCTATGTGTGCGGTGCATGTTTGTGCTTTTGTACCAAAGGGAAGTTGGCCCAGCGTACATTAGTTTGTTTTAAATCGATTATGAGGTTTAATGGCTGGGCATATCATTTGTGACCGATCTCGGGTCTATCTGCGAGAATGCAACGTCTGGCATGATCTGGTCTTTGAGTGAGTATCTGAGCCGTTCAAAGTTTGAGATTTCGTTAAAGGCGTTGACCATCGAGTTGGGTCTTACCTTGATTCTCTTCGATGAGTGTACACCGAAATGTCGAGTTGAGGGTTAGGATGACGTTGTTTTACATCTTTGTGTTGTGGTCTCGTCAGTCCGAGAGAGAGGTCACTTGGGAGATGGAGTTTCGTATGCGCGAACAATACTCGGATTTGTTCACAATGGGTGCGTGTTGGTTGTTGTTTCATTCCAGTCATAGTTTTCTTTCGGAAAGGTCGGTGAGTAGATTAGGAATTGAATCTGTTAAGGGGGTAGAATGTAATACATCAAATTTCAATTAGAGAATAATTTTTGAGAGGGAAATTAATTTATTTTCAGGATTTTGGAGGAATTTGGGAACTTGGGCCTCTGGCCCAAGCTAGGGCTGCCTAAGGGCGGCCTTGAAGTGGGCCAACAAGGGGGGAGGCGCCCCTAAGGCCCTTGGCCCAAGCCGCGCCTCCCACTCCCCTCTAACCCTAGCCCCAAGCCGCCCCTTCCCCCTTTCCTCCCTCAAGCCGCCACCACTCCTCACCCCTGGCCGCCGCCCCTGCTGGCCTCTCCCTCTGGTGTTGGCGCCTCGTCCTGCCTCCTGGAGCCGCCCTTCTACCTTAGTGCCGACCCTCCCTGCAGCCGGCCATTCGCGAAGGAAGGAGGACTTTGCGGGGTTACCGACCAAGAAGGAGAGGAAGGAAAAGGGACTAGGAGAGGATCTTCTTCGAGGGATTGATCATCGTCTTCCTGTAGGTCTCCAAGGGTAACAACGGGCTTCTTCACTGTTTGTGTCGTTTTTAGATGCGAAATCGATTACGTTTAGTAGATCGGTTCCCTGCTGATATTAGGACAGTTCTGTCCAGAACCTTGCGTGACGGTTTTCATGTGTTTAGATTATGAATTTGAGGATCCCATCTCCTAGAGTTATGTGGGATTCGTACTTAGCTTTCCGTGGGCACCAAGAACACTAAATTCCGAGTTACGGTTCATAAGATATGATAGATTCTTTCTTGCTGTACTGAAAATCTGACGAGAATTAACAGTCAAGATGTTTATTAAAATATGATTTGGTTAGGGTCAAATTCAGACTTGTTGCCCCAAAATATTTCTGAATATAATTTCATCATATTTCCGGATTGATAAAGAACATCCTGTTTGGATTTATAGAACAAAAGTTATGATCATTTCTTTACTGCTGTCTATTTCTGCTAGGCAGATTCTGCAATAGACTTTTATCTAATTGTTAGCCTAATACTTTGGCCGAATTAGAGGATTTACCCAACTAGGTTAATGTGAATATTTTCGTTATCTTTCCATAGGATCTAAGCTCACTCCGTTTGAGTCTCAGATCAAAAGTTATGATGTTTTTAGTACCCTTTGTCTAGTTTATCGTTACGCTAAACTATCGGGTTAGTTGGATAGATCGACCATGTGAACCTTGGGTTTAGAATGATGCGACTAAGTGTTTGAGTAGTGTCCTATTCAAATTCTTCCTTATTTCAAGTAATTAATTTGTGTAGAAGGAGGAATTGAGTCTAGCGGCACCCTTTTTGCCTCATAACGCTTCACGATTCGCAAGGCAAGTACAATTGAGTTGTTTGGATTGCTGATTGTGTCCCTTGATTGGTGATTATGCAATGAGTAATTCTGGTTTTCTTTTTCCTCTTCATAATTGATTTACCATGATTAGTCGATGATATGTTTACGTTCGATATATTCATTCATTCCTTCTTTCATGTTCACCCGAGAGTGGGTAATGAAGTCCCATTATTCCAATATGGGCAAGTACCTTGTGATTATTATTGTTGGTGAATTTTGAGTGCTTGTTGTTCATACTGTTATTTATATGATCCATAAGTAGATTCAATGCTTCATGTTCTTTTCACACTCGTTAATCCATGTTTAAAGAAAAAATGTCTTTCATTATTCATATTTCATTCCATTTATTCATTGTTCATGTTTCATCCACGGGAGTGGAATGTACAGACCCATCAATTCCATTATGGGCACGTAAGACCCACCATTCCAATGTGGGCGATTTGGATCCCGTATGAAATGTTCTTCATATGGGCCTTGGATCCGTGATTTTATTAAATCACGGGCCTAAGTGAACACCGACGGGTGTGTCACTAGCTATCTGGGTATAAGCAGAAGTGGAGTTCATGCATTTCATTCATTCACATGATTTCTCATATTCTAAATTCATATTCTGTAATGTGACTGTCATGTCCTTACTCGTTTGTTCTACATTCGATTCTATTATGTGATGATATGTCCTTACTCGTTCATTCTACATTCGATTCTATTATGTGATGATATGTCCTTACTCGTTCATTCTACATTCTATTCTATTGTGTGTTGATATTTACTTATTCGTTCATTCTACCTTAGATCCTATTATGTGATGATATGTCATTACTCATTCATTCTATTATGTTCTTATTCTGTATGGTTCATTTTGTTCTGTTGTACTTGCGGAGTTGTGGACTCATTCTTGCCATGTTTACTTGTTTTAGGTAAACATTGAAGACGGCATGCATGGGAGGGCTTAGTCACGTGGATCACATCAATCACTTCACATTCATCCTTTCACTTCACAATATTCACCATTAATCATATGAGCTTGTTCTTTCCAATCATTCATTAAGTATTGGATTGTAATAAATGGAGTATCTTTGGTTGAGGTTATCCTTCACTATGATTAGGGTTGATTCAATAACGCATGTGATCCTTGATTAGGTTATTAATAGGATTATATTATTTGACTCAATATGCTTGGATACTTAGAGTTTGTGAGTCATCGTTGAATTGATTAAATCCTAAATTTGTTCTATTAGATCTTGATCTTTATTCGAGATTAATTGTTATTGTTGAAATTATTCCGCACTATTGATGTATGTTAGATTTCTAGGTAATATCTTGGCTTCCACTTAGCTTTGGGTGTTACATTGGGTGAGCGAGGAAGAAGGAGCGAGGTAGGGAAGCAGTGAGACGATCGCTCGGTGGATGTTGCGGTGGTGGCAGGGCGATGCGCTTTGTGGGCGATGAGGCGATGGCTTGAGCTATTGCATGGCTGCTACGTGGAGCAAGGTTCCAAAAAATGTTGAGGCTGAGTAAGTGGGCAGTGGTGATGTCGCCGGGAAGGAGAAGATAGCCGGGTGCTAAGTTGATGTGGTTCGGTTGCAACAAGGTGGCCCAAGCAACTTGACCTGATGAACAGCAAGGATGGAAAAAAGAATAGGATGGGGAAAAGGAAAAGGATTAGAACCTTAGGTTTGCTTAAACCTGATATTTGCTAAGGAATTCTGTTATTTGCTAAGAAATTCTCATGTGGGGATTGAATACTTGGAGGATTAAGTTTCGAATATGTTTTCGATCTTTTAGGGTTTCCATTTCATATACTATTCCAAAGGGCAATACTTTAAGTTAACTTTATTTTTTTACAATTTATGTTTCTAGGGTTTCTGTTTTACATCACTTGCATTAGCAACAAGAAATGTAGTTCAAATAACTCTAAAAAATTATGCAATCAAGGCAATAACGAATAACATGCAAAAAGTTTTAAAAATCCCATATTTTTGTATTTAGGCATTTTTGGGATGTTACAAACCGTACCCCCCTTAAGAGAATCTTGACCCCGAGATTCCAGTAGAATCGAAAGAAAGAATATAGAACGAAGAGGAAGAGAGACGTAGTGGAGGATGCTGGTGCTCTCATAGTTGCTTTATCCGCTCCTGATGTGGCTTCTCAGCATTGTTGTCCTCGGTTTTCCTTATGATAGCCACAAATTTTCTGTTGATGGATTGATAGTAATTGTCCATATCCGAAGAAATAGCTAGCCTTGGATATGTTGATATAATAGTTATATTATGATCATCGTGTCCGATCGCCCCTATCAGAATCCAATTATTTTGTTTTAGCCCGCTAATTGCCCTAATTTAAACTCTAGGCTTCTCTTATAATCGATTTTACTACCAAAATTTTTAGCTTGTGTATCCTCCTAGTTTGCTTGATTTTCTTCAATAGAAGTTGTTATACCACCAAATTATAGTTGTAGGTAATCATAACGATTCGACATTTCTGTATTCTTCTACCCCCCGAAAAATGTCCACCGATATTTTCGATGTTTTCTTCAATCGCTAATAATCCAATTGTCATTACCCACCAAGATTACATTGGCCCCATATAACAATGGTCCATCATTCTTTATCCTTCGATCATAATATCTAGGTTAATCCAGACATATATTGACTCCACATATGTCCTAGTGATCCAACTTCGGACAGTTATGGCTATTCCTATAGATTAACTTCCTTGCAATTGATCCTGTTTACACGCAATTGTATTTGATTCCACCAATTATCATATAATTCATTACTATCTAGTTTACTAATGCTAATTCAATACCTTCTAGTGCAAATTGAATTTTCCTTTAGTACTATTTTAATTATGTTCATTATGTCGATATTCAATCCCTAAACTGTCAATAATCCATTTGTTGATCATTTTTTTTATAAATTCAATTATTTCTTGTTAATTCCACCCAAATGTGGTCTTGCGGTGTTGTCTTCCAAACATATATCCTCATGATTACTCCAATAATATGTGACATATTTGATTCATCCTCAAAATCATAAGATATTGTTGATACATTATCATTAACTATTTATCGTACAAGTCCTCTATGGCATCGCTAGGACTAAGGATACAACATGTGTCAACACATTGTCCAAGTTGCCTTCACGTGCTTTCTTGGTGGGGGCGCTTCCATGTCGGCTCTAATGGTCTTCGTTGCAATTGGGATAATTTGTAGTGCACTGGTTGATGTGGTGTCCTTTCTCATCACAGTATTGATAGGCCTCAACCTTCATGATTGCCTTGTTCAACTCCTTTAGACGACAATTCGTAGCGAAGTGCCCCACTTCACCACAGCTAATGCAAGCATGTCGCCCTTGCCCTTGTCGCCCCTCGGGGCAGTGGGACACGAAGTGGCCCTTCTTGCCACATCCGAAACATGTGTTAGTTCATTGAATCCCAAGGGGGAGTGGTGTGAGTCCTATCATGGGAACTTGGTCCTTCTTTGCGCAACGGTTGATGGGTGGCTTCACCTTAGGGTCTTTGAACTCCACCTCGAGGTAATGTTTCCTCGATTTGTCATCACGAGATATTGTTGGGTTGGTTGGTTGCATTCCACCGGACATGTGGTGATGCTTAAGGGTCTTATGCGGATAGTTGGAGCGGGGTTGACAACTTTTGTGAGCTTTGTCTTGATCTTTCATGCTTGTTACATTGGTCTTGATGCCTATTGACATTTTCAACAAGAATGAAAGGGAATAGCATGAGACATGGAAAAGGGTTGTGGGCACAAGGTAGAGAAACCCATTTTGTTTTTAAAACCTAATGTGAAACACATAGGAAGCTAGGGAGCCTCAAACAAATCACACAAAATTTCTAAAACAAACTTTTTCCATGATGCGAAATCGATGCCCATGGGCAAAATAGGCAACACACAAGTTCCAACTGAAATCTCACGACAGTAAAACGTTTACTCGTGGAAACACACACATGGGAGTGCACAGTTCTGAGCACAAGGGTTACTCAAAATGAGATTGCCCTAGCCTAACAAGTCATCGCATTCCTGAACTTAAACTTTTGAAGCTTGGGTAAGAGAAGAAGAAACCAATCTCCTTTCGAAATCAAAAGAAGATCCACATAGGTAAGAGAGAAATCTTTAGGAGGGATGAGAATGAGAAATATTACTTATATTTTTCACAAAACCGTTGTAGGTGCAAATAGATTTTAAAAATCTCCACTAATGAAACTAACGGCCATGCTAACTATGGTCATGACCTACAGTCGATATGGCTCTGATACCAAGTGTGTCGGACCCCAAATCTATAATTTAGAATCCTCTGTGTTCACAGCACCAGTCCCTAGATCTGTAGCTAGTGCTCATAGTTACAACATTAGGTATCAACACATATCATGAAAATGCAAAGCTATTGCATAATAATAAACAAAGCGTATATATACCTTATGACATTTGTCTTTCAGAATAGCAGACTAGGCCAAATACTTTCAAAGAATCGGCAATGGAAGCGGAATTGAAGTATAACACGTGGAAGCCTCATGATATACCCACAGGCAATGGACTGCGGCCTGCGACCTAGTTCTTAGCCATCTTGATCTTCAGTCTTGAATGCACATAATTGTCCATTTAGCCTTCTTTTATGCTTACTGACTAAAAGAATATAAAGAGTGAGCATGAGTACACAACTATACTCGCGAGCCAACACAGAATGCAATTATTATAAATGCAAGGCTAATCAAGGGAGATTCATGGTTTTTTATTTGCACAAATCTAAGTTTGAATTAGATTATGTAGTAGCAATTCCTGATACTTAGCATTTTTAACTAACACAGGTTTTATAATCCGAGTTTTATTGTAAAGTACTAGTGGAGATTTCATCTCCTATACCATTGAGAGACTCTGACCACCCAATGCTTGGGTCACATGTTTGACTTATCATCGGGTCCACGACCGAGCCAACTCAATTCTCGGGTTTCATTGACTTTTCATTCCACCCGAAATTGTTTTAAAAATGAAAGCTAGTTCAAGCAAGTTCCGACCTTTGCTCTTGACTATGAGCATGGCTATCTAGATAGTTTTCTTATTCTCTGAGTTTGTACACTTTAACTACAAGAGACAATCAACTTATAATATTCGTTTAACACACTTCCATAGGTGTGCGACAAAGATGATTGCCACAAGGCCTTTACAAAGACCCACCTCGACACAACCCCATACATCACCACTCTGGACCTCACCCATGGGAGGTCACCCATTTGCGCCAAGTGGTTTTTCGGTGTCTTCTTCCCTCTTTACCTACGCCACATCTCTGTCGACGGTGAAACCACGCCGAGGCAAACAAATTAGTTAGCTGTGTCGCATTCCATTATGGACATGTGGTTGCCTGCTTTTTTACAGGAGGTCATCACAAGATTCGGTCCTTAATTGACTTGGGTGGTACATCCACATACCTACTTTCTCATGTGCACCCGACACCAGCCATTTTTTCCAGCCACCCGATTCGAAATTTGTTTTTGGGTTTTCCTTTGTTTTTAAAAATTCCTATAGTCCAACATACCAGCTAGGCTCCAACCTCAGCTGCCCAAATCTAGTTTTCATGTTTTGAATGATGTTAGGGCAAATCATTGCCCACATACCAATGTATCTAAGAAAGACTAAGCATGACGCTTAGATATGACTTATTAACTAGTATGCATACCATTAGTTCTAGGGTGACAAAAGATAGTGTTCAATTTCATGGTTTGGAAGTTTATACACAATTATTATTAAGGCATTAACAATGAGCTAGACCTATATAGCTGTATAAATCATAGCAATGCAATTTCATAATTTAAAACAATATAATTGCAAAAAGTAGGTGCAATACGATCAAACTATTGACTCGGTGTGCTCAATATTCTGATAATCATCTCGTTCAATGCACTGATAATCATCTTGTTTAATGTTCTGGTAATCTTGATCCTGACCTCGTCCTTGTCGGGGTTGTCGTCCTATTATATTTTTAGATTCTAACTACGCAGAATACGATCAAACTCAAGAACTTCTAAAAGTAACCAAATGAAATCCAATAAATCCAAATACATAGAAATGAAATACTTTAAACAAAAATAAACATACTTATTGGCATCTTGGAAAAAGGGATTTCTTCAGATGAGACCAAAACGTACTCATCTGGAGTTGATGAAGGAAATACTTCAGACAAAGTATGACCAAAGAAGTTGTTGAAGGAAATACTTCAGACAAAGTATAAACAAAGAAGTTGTTGAAGGAAATACTGCAGACGAAAGTAAATAAATCCAAACTCTTTTCGTTTCGTCTAGTAGTGGAATCACAAATTGTCCGACTACTGGAACAGATACTGGTGGATGATAGCTAGGGTTTACACGATGTTGATTGATGGTGGACGAACTTCTATCATCCTCTTCGGAACGTATCATCACTATCCATACACGGCGCCTAGTTGCTCTAATGATTCTTTTAGTTGTTATTTCCATTTACCGAGGACGTTCCATGAAAGTCAAGAGAGACCTATGCGTAGGTGCGGGGTTCGCTCTGGCTAGACATAACTCTCACTGACACATGGGGCATAGTTCACTTAATGAGTTATTTTATTACTTTATATATATCAAGGAAATTCCATGAGCCTCAGCTGGAACTTCAAAACATTGGCTAGATATCAGCCTAACACCCTTAGTGGTGTCTATGGGTTTAGGTTGATCATGGCAGCCGTCTTTAGCTAGCTTTATTACTTGCATGGCTCGGTATACACTAAGGTGAATCTACTACACTAGGCTGGATCCTTAGCTACAGCATATGCTAATGATTAGCTCTTGTTAATTAGGTATTTACTCGTGTCCTAGGTAAAGCCTATGTTTTTCCATCCACTACTTCCTGTTCAGTGATTTACTTTATCAACATCGGTTTGGATTATCTAGTAGGAAGCCGCGACATAGCTACTACTAACCTTCATGATTATTTAATAGTACTAATATCGTTATATATTATAATGTTTATAGTTTAACTTCTAGCTCCAGGTAAGACCTAGTTATGGTGAGGCATAATCGTCATACGATGTTTTCATTGAACTGTGGTTGTTGAAGAATCTAATCCTTGACCCAGACAATGAAGTGACCTAGGGCTCACGGGTAGTTCGAGATCTTCTTATTCATAGTTTTGGTATACAACTAGTTAGTACCATTCCTCACCCACTAACCATACCATGGGTGCCATGATGTAGCAATTATCATAGGTTTATCTTTTAACAAAGTCGTTAGCCTAGACCTTTGGTATGATCTACCGCTATTTTAAACGCATCCATTACATTTTTAGAAGGGACTATGGCTCTATTCATGCCCAACACTGCTACAATCTAGTTGGTGTCCCGAGTAATTAACCCTTATGCTAGGTGACACTAGGACCATCTCCTATAGTGACACGCTAATTACCTATGGTCACCTCTACGATACTCTCGCCTCGGTCAATCATCTACACGGCGGGTCATAGTTGCATTGGAATTACCTAGTATAATGACTATGCCTAAACATGACTATCTCATTGTTTGGTTTTAAACAACCTTGTTATAAATGGTCAACCTACTAATCCCAAGCTGCGTGGGGCTTTCTTTCATATTATTATTTCATGAGACCGTATAACTATATTAATCTTAACTCGAAAGTCTAAAATAATTGCTAATTATTTAGGACCTTGTTAATTGGGCATTCTTAAACATAAGTCTATACTCGATATAAAACCTAAGCGATATGTTCTCCGATCACTAACCATGATGTATTACTTATTATAACAAATGGCCTAGGGTTTACATGTCGTTGAGACCACTATATTAGATATATGACTCATGATTAGATGTGTCCTTTGAGTACTCTGGTAATGACAACTACTTGACATCTAATCATCTACACTAATAACCTTAAATTACCAGTTTGATTAATCCATGGTGTTTTGTTTGTTCATATCTCCCCATGCTGACTTCCTAACTGTGTATTAATGATGATCAATTAACATCTTACTTTAATCTTTTTAATTATTAGAGTGCCTACCCTAATTAAAGTCTAACTCATTGATCCTCCTAGCTTGAGTTTTATTTATCAACATCTTTACGTAATGATACTTTGATTTATCTTAATCTACTAACCTTGTGACTATTATTATTTTGGTATGATTTAAATCTATATTCGCACTAGAAATTACAATAGCTTACTGGTTGTTTTTAGTTAACCTCTAACTATCTAGGTTAATCATATTATATTATTTGCTAATTACTTAATTTAGGAATGGCTTTCTACCCTTTATTACCGCTGCTAATCACCGTACTAATTAGCTTCTAACTAGCCATTTAAACATATGGGCCTACTGGTCAGAAGAGTGCACACAGAAAGGTATATAGAGCTGCTGAGAGGAGGCCCCATCTGTCATGCATACACAGAGATTCACACACACATAGAGCACACAGAGAGAGCTGATACAGAACAGAGGAGGGTAGAGCCAGGTTGACAGTGAGGGCGGCGCCAGCGGAGGAGGCTACGACGGCGGGCTAGGATGGGTAAAATGGAACGTAGATGCCAAGGCGAACCCCTGGGTGGTGGAGGTGGGCCTAGGGGTGGTCGGTGGAGGGCTGGAGAAGGCGTGTGGCAGACGTTCATGGGGGAGAAAAGCGCCAATGGTGCCGGAGTGGAGGGGGTGAATTGGAGGGGAGAACGAGCAAGAGAGAGGCTAGGGGAAGCCACTGGGATGGTCACTAGCGGCGGAGGAGTGCCGAGCGGGTCCAGCGACAAGAGCCAACGGTGGCGCGATAGGGTCATCGTGGGGGCGGCGCTACTGTCAGGGAGAGCTCCAGTGGGTGGGGGGAAAGGCTAGAGGGGGGTGTGAGGACTCTCCAATGGGAAGGAATCAAAGGATCACTCACTGGGGAGAGTGTAGGGATGGTGGCAACGGCGCACGGCTGAAATTAGGCAAGACATCGGTGCGACACGCTACTACGGGGGAACCAAAATTGAGTGAGGGAAAGAGTAGGGGAGACCCTAGAACATGTCGTGACGTAGTTGGCCGATGGCGAGGTTCACCTATAACACCCTGGCTTAGCAAAAGCCAAGATGTCACCTACAACTACTATCACTAAAAATCACAACAATTTCTACATCAAACTCAAGTAATACTACCTTCTAGGCGTCACGATTAAACATTAGACAATGAGGAAATTCATAAATTTCAGCAAGATGGTTAAACGTATTTCAATTATAATTCGATCTAAATAATTATCAATGGCATTACTGATAAATTTCATTTAAGGGAAAAACACAAATAGCAATAATATCAGCCATGAGGAACTAAGGGAACCACAACCTATTCAAATATCACAAGTCCAAAATAAATGAATCATAAAGTGGGGTGAAGTGCTACACAAGTGGAAAAGTTCCATGTTCTACTTTCTTCCCAAAGTATGCTGCAACATCCCAAACTTGGTTTGTGTTTCAAATGTATGGAAATGAGAAGAAAGTAAAACTTTTCATGCATCATGTTGTTATTTGAATTTTTGGAAATTCTTTCAAAATGATTTGTTAAATTCAAAGACCTAATGCTTCAATCTAATAGAAGCATAATCCTTGAAAACTTCTAAAACAAATCTTGTGATCATCCTCTAGAATTATTTTTCCTAGGTTCCAAATTATCCTAGTAACTCCTCTGAAAAATTTCGTAATTTTTAGAAATTGTTTGCTATTTTAAACTGGCCAGTCAAAACTCTAGGACAAAAACTTGTAAAATTTTGAGATGGGAATGTAGTGCATAAAAACCTCAGGAAATTTTATACAAGGTTGTTCTTAGAGTTAGTAACCTCCTGTCAAAATTTCAATAATTTTAGAGTTAATATTATACCTCTAAAAATTCATTGAACTTTTAGCCTAAAATCCAAATTTCAGTCCAAACACTGTTGGACCGATCAAGCCACTTTGACTCGGCCAAACCCAACCGCTTAACCTAAACCCAACCCAACCTGAGCCTTACCTCCTTCCGCTGACGCTGGGCCCCGCCTACCTACTCATCATCTCCATGCGGCCGAGAGCGCCTCACCAGCTCACCGAGAGTGCGCCATGGCTCCTCTCACGCCCGCGTTAGTGCCAACCACTCGCGCACGGATTTTGCGAGTGCCCCTGGTTTTGCCTTGCCTCTCGGTCGCATCGTCGTCTCCCTTTACTGTCGGTCAAGTCTTGAGCGCTAGCCCATGCCGGCGCATCAAGTTCTGAGCGTGTCGCAGAGACACACTCGTGAGCCCTCCGCCTCTAGACTAAGTAAGCCCCCAAAGTTTTCTTCCTCGCCATTTTGCCTCCCTGAGCTACTCCATTCCCTCTCTCCTTTCTTCCACCAAGATAATCAGTCGTGAGCTCAGGCTTCCATTGTTGGCCGAGGTGCCGCTGCATTACTCCGGCCATTCCAGTGAAAATCTTCTATTTCTCTTCGTGTCATTATGCGTTCTAGATCTCTAGAAGTGTTTCCCCTCAACTTATTTTGAGTTTTAATCGTAGGAGTCGTCGAATTTTGGGTTCTTCCTTAGCTCGCCGCAAGGTCCTTTTCTTCCCTCGTCCAATCGGTGAGCTATACTCGATCACTTTCACCTAGAGCACCTCCTTCACTCATTGAAGCTCCTCGACCATTCATCTCTTTCCATTTGGCTCAGGCCGCTCCCTCCACAGAAGCACCACCTCCACCGTTGCTATTCTTCGCTGGCCGCCCTTCTCCGGCAAAATCCTCCTCACCGCGTCATCCCGGTATGCATCTGGTGCACTCCCGTAGTTAGTGTGCACTTTTGTTGGGCAAAAACATGGCCGAACCACGTGTGTCATTTTGGCGGAAGCTTTCACTCCATTTCCCCTCATCACGCCGTCGCTCCAGTCTAGCTTCGGCGGAGCTCCGGCCACCTTCAGGTGTGCAAAAGGGAGGGGGTCCCATTTTAGCCCTTGGTCCGCGCCGCCTTGGCCTCCTGCACCGGCGATTAGCCGGAGCAACTCGCGGCTGTGTGCGCTTCGTTGTCAGACAACCGACAGGAGCTGTAGCATAATCATTAGAAGTTAATTGTTGTCTTAAGCGCAGATTGCTATGTTGTTCCGGCTTTAACTACCTAATGTCTCTATGGCATGCGGGCCCCACGCACTAAAATCCTAGCGTTTTCATGAGCAACGTTGAGTGGGTCCATGAACCGGCGAAACACTATGCCGTGGACCGAGGGTCTACACTGTGCGTATTAGCTGTGAGAATGAGTAGTGGGTCCCGTTTGGCAGTAACAATTTAATTCCTATTTTAAAAGAAAAAGGACACATTGATCGAGTGTCCATGCAGTCGCTGACTACGTCTAGGATGGGTTCGGTATGAAAATAATTTTATGCTTATATGATTTCCAAAAGCTTTATTTGTGTAATGTTAATTGCTTTTAACTTCAGAAATTCATATCTATTTCATTTTAACTCCAAATTGAACGAAACCAACTTTGTTGGTTTCCATTCTTGCATCCACATGTGGGACATATGGGACCCTCTTGACTTAGTACTCTGGCGTGTATTAGCACCAAGTTGCAGGATGTGGGTGTGTGCGTGTGTTGTGTTAAAAAGAGAAATGTGTATGTGTGTGTTGGTTGTGAGGGAGTGGAATCCTGTCCAGGTTCTCCACACCGTGGGGCATTGTAGTTTTCCGAGGCTTTGCCCCTATAGGGTAGTTGACTTTTGGCTTTACAATGACTCTGACACAACATATGGGTAACCATACGGGCGACTCGTAGTTAATACACAATATTGGAAAACTTCTCGTAGGACTTAGCCTTGCCGGCATACCTAAAGAAGTGTGCTCTATAGCTTGGCAAAAAGGTGGTCTAACATAGTTAATACACAATATTGGAAAACTTCTCGTAGGACTTAGCCTTGCCGGCATACCTAAAGAAGTGTGCTCGTAGTCAGAGTCGAGATCCCGAGTCGGATCGATTTGCCTCCGGTAGGATCGAATCGTAGTATCGAATCGTAGAATCGGCGATTCTACGGATTTGTAAAAATACACATATTTAACATCTATACTATAAATTTGTATGATTGTTATATGGTTTACCACTTGCATGTTCCTTAAAAGTAGCTAGACATACTCCAGGAATAAAAATAGCTTATCATTATCAAGCTCAAGATTGCTCATGCCATAATATAGATATTTGTACTAGCATTACCACACTGATACAATATTTTGCATGCTCCTTGTTTATTTATAGTTTCATTCTCAGAAATTAATATCAACAAATTTTGCTTTAAAACAAAATATCAGCAAAGCTTGGCCTCTAAAAAAAATTGCCCTAAGTCTCTACGAGTAGGATCGACAATGAGATTTGGATCGACAGTCGTGTGGTTCAGAGAACCGTAAGACTCTAAGAGGATCGCGATCCTACCTACCTTGAGTAGGATCGGATCGTGAGAAGACTTGGATCGGCTGTTGTCGTGGGTTAAATGAGAGTCGTAAGACTTTAAGACTTGGATCGCGATCCTAACTACCATGCTTGGCAAAAAGGTGGTCTAACATGTGGGTAAAGCTGTACACCCCTGCAGGGTTTCAAACTATTCGAATAGCCTTCTCCTAGGTTACGGACACGCTTGGTTAGGTTTTGCAAGAGTTAGACTATATCATTTTCGATAAAACTTGAGATCGGGTGGTACGAATGGGTAATTCGTGCTATGTTGTGATGGCTTTGGGAAGTCACCTCTAGAATGTTAATTATGTTTATAATTGTTGTCACACTTGTTATTTGAGCAATTAAAATTGTTTTAACATATTGACTTCAATCTATTACACTATTGCAAATAAAATCTGGCTTTACGCTGAAAATGAACCCTATAGCCATCTCCATTGATCTAAGCCTGCCTGTAGCTATGTATAGGTTTGTTAATCGTATGTCTCATGAGGACAATTTTGTACTCAACTGCATTGTCTATTTGTTGCAGAGGATGTTTACCCCCAAGGGGTTGACCAATGTGAGACTGCCTAAGAAGTTGACGACTAGCTAGGCAGCCCGGTCGGTTGCCTTGTGAGTAAGAGGCAAACTAGTCGTCTTTTGTTTACTGCCATCTTATGGCATATGTTTTTGCTGCAATACTAGTACTCTGTCTTGTGTTTGGCTATTCGGTCTTTTGTATAAAGTCTAAGTTGTATGTTGGTCATGTTGTAAATTATGAAGACTCGGTATTGTAATACAGGTGTATGGAATTGATGCTATGTTTTGTGAAGGGGTATGTGTACCGCTGTTCTGGGAGGTACATAATATCCCGAGAGCGGGGAAATTTAATTTGGAATGGTAGGACCAATTGGAAGGTTAAGCATTACAAATTAAATCGCCCGGCAGCTCTCGCAATAGTTGGTATCAAAGCCATCTTGTCTGTGAGAAACCCCTAGCTTGGTCGTCTTTAGGATGTTTTAAAAACTTAGTTTTCAAATATCAAATGGTTTATGAAAACTTAAGTAAGTTCTCGATTTTACTCCTTACTATTTTAGATTCATCATCTTACCTTGTTCTTATTGGGTTTCAAAAGTTTTTCTTCTCATCTAATTTCAAATGATAGTTGATTACCATTTAAATTCGGTTTTGGGATTCAATGAGAGTAAAATATAAAGTGTTGGCTGTCCTTGGTGAAGATTTGAAGCGCTTGGAGTTGGAAGATTCAGCTTGGAGCTTGGATGCAAAATCTGGACAGCAAGCACTTAGTTCATCGTTAGGGCTAAAAATGACGGATAATTCAACTAAAACTCATGGGAATTAAAAGGGTAAGATGTGATGTTAGTTGGCTAGTGCCTAAAACACCCTTAGATGGTTTTTACCATGCTCGTTAGATGCGGTAGGACTTGAGTTGTGTTCTAGAATTTTTCTTCTCAACCGATTGCTCGCTTATTCAATACTGAGTTAGTCGTGTCGGAAGTTGATTTTATGTCTTATGGGTTTGAGCTGGATCTTTTGCCTTTTACAAATATTTGGAGTTCTTTTCTTGCTAATATTTTTATGTTCGATTAGGATAATATCTCATTCCCTTGGTCGATGGATTCTCTACTGCTATCTTTCGCATCTAGTTTTCGGGTTTTGTTGCTAACCTAATTCAACGGAACAGGATGGCTAGAAGAACTCGAAGCGGACAAGGTCAGCCAATTGGTCGTGATGAGGAGCTCCGCCTCCTTCGACTATGGGCGAGGTTCTCGCTCAGATCGGCGGAACCAAATGGATCGAACAAGGATCCTAGAGGTTATTGCGTGGAACACCTCCGCTCTTTCTGGTGCCTCTCGATCTAGAGGAAGTGGTGGGCATCAACACGGGGAGGACTCTCAGAGTTCCTTCACACGAAGCCACCGACCTTCTCCCGGTCTAAAGATCCCCTCGGCCGACGATCGGGTTGCGTCTCGTCGAGCAAAAGTTGATTACTGCTCAATGCCCAGATCATGAGAATGTGCTCTTTGCCTCTCATCAACTGGAAGGCGCACCACACTCGTGGTGGGAGAATTTCTTTGCAATGCAACCTGCAGGCCGAGACGTCACTTGGGAGGAGTTACGACCGCTTTACATCAAGCTCACGTCCCTGCCGGCGTGATGAAGTTGAAGAAGGAGTTCTTGGCGCTCAAGCAAGGGCGTAAATCAGTCACGGAGTATCTCCATGAATTCAACCATCTCTCCTGCTATGCTCCTAAGGATGTGTCCTCAGATGCTGCTAAGCAAGAAAAGTTCTTGGATGGCTTGTCCGAGGAGCTGCAGGACAAGCTGTCTATTGTCGACTTCCCCGACTTTCAGACTTTGGTCGACAAGGCCATTGTAGCTAACCATAAGGGAAGAGCGCTAGGCGAGTCCCGCAAGCGCAAGTAGGAAGCCTAAAAATAAGCAAGGGACAACTTTTTCCGTCCTCGCTTCGGGCAAGTTCCGGTGCCCCATCCTCAGGATCCACCACCACCAAGACCACCGGCACCTGTACCTCATCCTCCTTAGGCCGTGTTCCAACCACTTGCACATGTGGGACAGCAAGGAGGACTCCGCAATCCAACTGCTGAGGTTGTTTGTTTCTATTGCCACAACAAGGGACACTACGCCAATAGCTGTCCTATGAAGAATAAAGCGACCACTCGCCCTAATCAGGGACAAGTGCAAGGTCAAGGACGTGGTCATCCCCTAGCTCAGAAGGTGGCCCAACAATTCCAAAAGGTTGCAAGCAGTCGAGTCAACCATATCTCGGCCGAGAAAGTGCAGGAAGCACCTTACATCGTGTTGGGTACGCTTCTTGTCAACTCTCAACCTGCTACTATCTTGTTCGATTCCGGAGCTTCTCATTCCTTTATATTAAAGTCTTTTGCTGCACTTAGTGATCTTCAAATTGTTCCCATGCATGTTCCTTTGATTATTCACTCTAGGGTCGGAAATGAGAGCCAAAAAGAGTGTCGGGATGTCTCTATTGAAATCGAAGGAGTAGGATTTTTGGCAAATCTTATCCTTCTCAATTCAGCGAGTTTGGATGTGATACTTGGCATGTATTGGCTATCCCAACACTTGGGACAAATCAATTGTGCTAAGAAGTTCATCTCCCTTACAAGTCCATCCATGAGAAAGTTAGAATTTCACCAAAGTCTGCAGGAGCCGCACCTTTTCGCTTGAAGTGAAGCCGTCTCGATATTCATGAAGTTCCAGTGGTGTGTGACTTCACTGATGTATTTCTCGAGGAATTGCCTGGGATGCCTCTAGTCTAGGATATTGAGTTCGTCATAGAGTTGCTACCCGGTACCGCCCTGATTTCAAAGAGGCCATACCGGATGCCTCCGAATGAATTGGAGGAGTTGAAGAAGCAACTTGGTGAACTTCAAGAGAAAGGTTTCATTCGCCCTAGCTCATCTCCTTAGGACTGTCCTGCGATCTTTGTGAAGAAGAAGGACAAGACCCTGCGAATGTGTGTTGACTATCGTCCGTTGAATGAAGTAACGGTGAAGAACAAGTACCCACTGCCCGGATTGATGACTTTTTGACCAATTGACCAGAGCTCAAGTATTCTCCAAGATTGATCTAAGATTGGGCTATCACCAAGTTTGAATCAGATCTCGATGATATTCCAAAGATGGCTTTATCTACTCGTTCTGGATATGCACGAGTACACCGTCGTGTCTTCGACTTGATGAATGCTCTGCCCTGTTCATGAATCTTATGAATATGGTATTCATGGAGTATTTGGACAAGTTTTAGTGGTCTTCATTGATGATATCTTCATCTACTCAAAGAATGACGAAGAGCATTTCAACATCTGGGCTAGTGTTGAAAAAGTTGCGTGAGCACCAAATTTTAGCGAAGTTCAAGAAGTCTAATTTTGGTTGAAAGAAGTAGCATTCTTGGGCCATGTTCTTTTAGCGGGAGGCATAGTTGTGGATCCTAGCAAGGTTAGTGATGTGCTCTCATGGGGTCAGCCCAAGTCAGTGACCGACGTGAGAAGTTTTCTCGGTTTAGCAGGATATTATCGTCACTTTATCAAGAACTTCTCTAAAATCGCGAAGCCGATGACCGAGTTGCTCAAGAAGGACAAGAAGTTCATATGGTCTGCTGATTGTGAGAAGAGTTTTTAAGAACTTAAGAAGAGATTGACCACAGCTCCAGTTCTTGTTCTTCCCGATGTCCACTGAAGTTTTAATATCTATTGCGATGCTTCTCGTCAAGGACTCGGTTGTGTTCTTATACAAGGGGGCAAGGTAGTTGCTTATGTATCAAGACAATTGAGACCGCATGAGCCAAATTATCCAACCCATGACTTGGAACTAGCTGCAGTGGTCCATGCACTGAAGATTTGGCAACATTACCTCATCGATAATCGTTGTGAAGTGTATTCGGACCACAAGAGTTTGAAATATCTTTTCACCAAACTGGATTTGAATCATAGGCAAAGAAGGTGGTTGGAATTGATCAAATATTATGACATGGGTCTCTAATATCATCTGGGCAAAGTAAATGTTGTTGCTGACGCTCTTAGTCGCAAGGTTTATTGCAATACCTTGATGCTCAAGGAGTAGCAGCCCACCCTTCATGAATAATTTTAGCGGCTCAACTTGGGAGTGGTTGAGCATGGTTTCCTCCCTACCATGGTTGTGCAACCCATCTTGGAAGATCAGATAAAGGTTGTGCAACAAATGGACGTTGGGGTAAACCAGATCAAGAAGAATATTAAGAATGGATCAGCTAAGTGTTTCTCAGAAGATAACCATGGAGTCGTATGGTTTGGACAGCGCCTTGTGGTTCTGAAGGACATGGAATTGTGAAATTTAATCATTTGCGAAGCCCATGACTCCCCCTTGTCCATTCATCCCGGGGCCATGAAGATGTATCAAGATCTCCAACAAAGATTCTGGTGGACCCGAATGAAGCGAGAGATCGCAAGGTTCGTTGCCAAGTGCGACGTATGTCATTGGGTGAAGGCCAAACATCAATGTCCAGCGAGTATGCTACAGCCCTTGCCAGTACCTGGGTGGAAATGGGACTCGATCGATATGGATTTCATCACCGGTTTGCCCCAAACTTCCAAGAAGAATGATGCCATCTGGGTTGTTATCGATCGGTTGATGAAGGTAGCATATTTCGCGGGCTGAGACTAATCTTAGTGTGGAGTGCATTGGTAGACCTCTACATTTCCGCATCGTGCTTACATGGTGTACCGATGATGATCATTTCAGATCGCAGTGCACTCTTCACCTCCCGATTTTGGAAGAGCTTGCAAGAAGCTATGGAGACTCACCTTTCCTTTAGCACAACATACCACCCACAAACCAGAGGCCAAACTGAATGAGTCAATCAAGTATTGGAAGACATGCTTCGTGCTTGTGTTCTCTCCTATGGGAAGAACTGGGAGAAATGTCTGTCGTTCGCTGAGTTCTCATACAACAATAGCTTTCAAGCTAGCCTTGGTATGGCACCATTTGAAGCCTTATACGGGAGAAAATGTAGGACCCCGTTGAATTAGTCAGCGACAGGCGAAAGGACATTCTTTGGCCCGGACTCGATCAATGAGGCCGAAAGTCAAGTTCGGTTGATTCGAGATTGTTTATGCACAACTCAATCAAGGCAAAAGAGCTATGCGGATCATCGTCGTCACGAGTTGAGCATTGAGCCAATGATTTTCTCTATCTCAAAGTCACTCCGATGAAGGGCAATCAAAGGTTTAGCGTCAAAGGCAAATTGGCTCCTCGATATGTCGGACCTTTCCGTATCATTGAGAAGAAAGGAGTTGTGGCCTACAAGTTGGACCTACCTGCTGCACTTTTGGGAGTACACGATGTATTTCATGTGTCTCAATTGAAGAAGTGTCTTCGTGTCCCAACCGAACAAGCTCCATTGGAAGGTCTTGATGTGTAAGAAGATTTGACCTACCGTGAGCGTCCAATTCGCATTCTTGAGGAAGCTGAACGAAGAACAAGGAATCATGTCATCAAATTCCTTAAGGTTCAGTGGATAAATCACAACGAGGATGAAGCAACCTAGGAATGGTAGGATCACCTACGTGCGGACTACCCATCTTTCTTTTCCGAGTGAACGGAATCTTGGGACGAGATTCTTGTGGGGGGGGGGATTTGTAACAACCCAAACTTGGTTTGTGTTTCAAATATATGGAAATGAGAATAAATTAAAACTTATCATGCATCATGTTATCATTTCAATTTTCTGGAAATTCTTTCAAAATGATTTGTTAAATTCAAAGACCTAATGCTTCAATCTAATAGAAGCATAATCCTCGAAAACTTCTAAAACAAATCTTGTGATCATCCTCTAGAATTATTTTTACTAGGTTCCAAATCATCCTAGTGACTCCTCTGAAAAATTTCATAATTTTTAGAAATTGTTTGCTATTTTAAACTGGCCAATTAAACCTGTTGGTCCCCAAGTCAAAACTCTAGGACTAAAACTTGTAACATTTTTAGAGGGAAATGCATTGCATAAAAATCTCTAGAAATTTTATACAAGGTTGTTCTTAGAGTTAGTAACCTCTGTCAAAATTTCAAGAATTTTAGAGTTAATATTATACCTCTAAAAATTCATTGAACTTTTAGCCTAAAATCCAAATTTTAGTCCAAACACTGTTGGACCGACCGAGCCAGGTTGACTCGGCCAAACCCAACCGCCTAACCTAAATCCAACCCAACCCGAGCCTTACCTCCTTCCACTAACGTTGGCCCCCTTCAGCTCATCATCTCCATGACCGAGAGCGCCTCACCAGCTCGCCGAGAGTGCGCCATGGCTCCTCTCGCGCCCGCGTTAGCGCCAACCACTCGCCCACGGTTTTCGGCCAAGCCCCCAATTTTGCCTTGCGTCTCGGCGCATCATCCGCATCTCCCTTCTTTCTTTGGTCAAGTCTTGAGCACTAGCCCATGCCAGCGTGTCAGGTTCCGAGCGTGTCACCGAGACACACTCGTGAGCCCTCCACCTCCAGACTATTTAAGCCCCTAGAGTTTTCTTCCTCGCCATTTTGCCTCCCTGAGCTACTCCATTCCCTCTCTCCTTTCATCCACCAAGAGAATCGTCTGTGAGCTCAGGCTTCCATTGTTGGCCGAGGCACCGCCGCATCACTCCGCCATTCCAATGAAAATCTTCATTTCTCTTCATGTCTTTATCGTTCTAGATCTCTAGAAGTGTTTCCCCTCAACTTATTTTGAGTTTCAATCGCATAAGTCGTCGAATTTTGGGTTCTGCCTCAGCTTCGATCGCAAGGTCCTTTTCTTCCCCGTGTTTGATCTGGTGAGCTATACTTTGATCACTTTCGCCTGGAGCACCTACTTCACTCACTGAAGCTCCTCCGACTATTCATCTCTTTCCATTTGGCTCAGGTTGCTCCTCCACGGAAGCACCACCTCCTCTCGCCATTGTTCTTCGCCGACCGCCCTTCTCCAATGAGATCCTCTTCATCGCGTCATCCCGGTATGCTTTTGGTGCACTCCTGTAGCTAGTGCGCACTTTTGTTGGGCGAAAACATGGCTGAACCGCGCGTGCCATTTTGGCCAAGGCTTTCACTCTGTTTTCCGTCATCGCGCCGCCGCTCCAGTCCAGCTCCGGTGGAGCTCTAGCCACCTTTGGCTGCGCAAAAGGGAGGGGATCCCATTTTAGCCCTTGGTCTCAGACCGCCTTAGCCTCCTTGCACGACGATTAGCGGGAGACTCATGGTATGGCACGCTTCGATGTCGGACGATCAGCAGAGTCAGAGCACAATCATTAGAAGTTAATCGTTGTGTTAAGAGCAGATTACTGTGTTGATCCGGCTTTAACTACCTAATGTCTCTATGGCATGCGAGCCCCGCGCACGGAAATCCCAAAGTTTTTGTGCGCAACGCTGAGTTGGTCCATGGACCAACGAAACACTATGCCATGGACCACTACACTGTGCGTATGAGCTGTGAGAATGCCTAGTGGGTTCCGTTTGTCAGTAATAATTTAATTCCTGATTTTAAAAGAAAAAGGATACTGTTGATTAGGGCCCGTGGGTCAGTGACTATGTCTAGGATGGGTTTCGTATGAAAAGAATTTTATGCTTATATGATTTCTGAAAAGCTTTATTTGTGTACTTTTAATTGCTTTTAACTTCAAAAATTCATATCTATTTCATTTTAACTCCAAATTGAACGAAACCAATTTTGTTGGTTTCCATTCTTTTTGTACTTTAACATGAAATAGGTTTTAACATGTCACTACCATATAAAATGTTGGTGTTAGAATTAAGTTCCAATCAGATTATTTGTTACACTAAAAATTCTTTTAACTAGGAAAATTCTTAGAAAATTCTTCTTAACTCCAAATAAAATGATTTTTGTTTCTAAATTTTTATAAAATCATACTCTTCCTGTTGTGTGAGTTTGATGCATGTTGGATGAATTTGAATTTTTGGTTTATTTGATGTTATTCGTTCTTATTGGTTCTTCTCGTACGTTCGATAGGTTCCGACGAATTCGTTGAATACGAGAGTGATCCTCAACAGCAAGTGGATTATCTCCAGCAAGGCAAGCAGTTCTTCCTTTGATGCACGTTGATCCTATTATTTGCGCATACTAATATTTCAATTTCAACTATATGTATGCATGCTATGTTGACAACTATTTTCTCGGTTCGCGATAGTTTACTTGATTAGTTAAATGAACTGTAGGTAAGCATCCATCCTTTACTACTGAGCCTAAGTTGATATCCGCTGTGATTTAGAGCTCGATGTATGGGCTCTAGTCACTTTATATCTAGTATACGAGTTGTTGTCGCTTAGCAATGCTTAGAATGGTAGCAAGGGGATCATCACTTCGGCGATGGTCATTCTATCATCACTATAAATATTTGAGTCAGGTTACTCATGTATGTAATGTTTTTTGGAAAAGTAAAACTGAAAATAAAATATTTTAGACTTAGGCACATTGGTTAGATGGTGTGCTGTTGGGTATATGCTTGGTGCCCAAGTCAACAAGGAACGAACATCTTGTGTCACACTATCAAAGCATCTTTGCGTGCATGCACATGAGGGACATATGGGACCTGTAATACCCGGTCTACTCAGAGTGCGGCCCATGTGGCCCATGAGGAGTCATGTGGTGGGATTAGTCCCATATTGCTTGTCTAAAGTGAGTTGTAGTATATAATGCTGTTGGGTCCAAACTTAGCACCTCCGGATTAACCCTTTTACACGAAGCGAGGACGAAAGTGTAAGTGGGTGCTATGTGTCTTGGGTCCACCCACGGTGAAATTTGGGCATTGAGCGGATTTTGGGCTGTGGTGTTACAGATGGTATCGAGCATCAACTCTTATTTGCACGGGCATGTGCGGCATAGGGGCGCGGGCATGTGGCGCATGGAGCGTGTGGTCCCGGAGTGGACACACGGCATGGCATATGTACCAAAGCACTAAACGCGCTGGACGTGTACCAAGGGGTGATTCGGGCATTTGTCACAGATGCGTGTGTCTTTGCCGAGGGCGGCCCTTGGGGGGTGAATGTAATACCCCGGTCTACTCGTAGTATGGCCCATGAGGAGTCATGTGGTGGGATTAGTCCCATATTGCTTGTCTAAAGTGAGTTGTAGTAGTATATTATGCTTGTTGGGTCCAAACTTAGCACCTCCAGGTTAACCCTTTTACACAAAGTGAGGACGAAAGTGTAAGTGGGGTGCTATATGTGTGCGGGTCCACCCCACGGTGGGCTGAGCATTGAGCGGAGTTTAGGCCAGGGTGTTACAGGGACCCCTCTTGACTTAGTACTTTAGCGTGTATTAGCTCCGAGTCGCATGAGGTGGGTGTATGCATGTGTTGTGTTTGTAACATCCCAACTGTATAAACAGGGTTTGTTCAAGTATAATTATATGTGTAGAAACTAAAACTTTTTCTCACACCTTGAAAACCCCTAAACACTCATGTAATTCTTGTCCAAGAGTTGTGTAATCCAAAAACACAAGCTCTTGTTGACCAAAAGTCAAACTCCTTTTCCAATTATCTTAAATCTTGTGCCAAACATTTGGAAATATTTTCCTTGGTCCCAAAACTGATGTGGGACCCTCTGAAAAATATCACAAGTTGTAAAACTTGTTTGACAAATTTTGGAGGTAAAACAAATCCTTGAACAACCTTCATGAATTTCCTGAGAAAATGCATTGCATAATAACCTCTGGAAATTTTATGCAAGGTTAATCTCATTGTCAGCAAGCTCCAGTTAAAATTTCATCAAATTTGGAGTTCATTTGCTATCACAAATAATTCTGCTAAGTTTCATTTGTTAAAAACTAAATTTAAAAGCCTACACTTGCTCCATGGGCTAGTCATTTGTGCAAAGTCGGTCCACCAACCGTGTTCTGCACCCCAGCAGACCTCCTCTCCACCTTGATCAAGTCATAGCCGTTGGATTAACATCCAACCGCCACGACCTCCTCATGGTCAACACCGCAAAGACCTCCTCGCCTCATCGGTCATAGCCCTTGGATCCAAGATCCATGGCCATGACCTCCCTCCTTGTTAAACTAAGCAAACCTCCCATTTAAACGAGGTCGAGTGTTGGATCAGATCCAATGCCCACGACCTCCTCAAAATATCCAACAAGACAAGACCTCCCCTATCTCGTGTTGTGCACCGCTGATTAAAATCCTGAGTCACGACCTCCTCCTTGTCTTATGCGATCGATCTCCCCTCACAAGACGTGAGGTCGTTGTTCTTAGATCTAAATCTAATGGCCATGACCTCCCTTGTGTGTTGTGCAAGCTCAAGACCTCCTTTGCGCCACGCGCGAGGCTCAGGACCTCCCCTGTCTTGATCACCACCGTTGGATCAAAATCCAAAGGTCTTGACCTCCCTCGCGCTTCACGCAAAGCCTCAGACCGTCCTTTTTGGTTGTGTGCCCTTGGATTTGAATCCTAAGGCTATGACCTCCCACTCATGTTCTTAAGTTCATGTGCGGTTAAGACCTCACAGGAGGTCCGCATGCTGGATTGAGATCCAACGCCTTGGACCTCCTAATCCCATTTTCCCACGTGCGCATACACATTAAGGAAATTGGAGGGCCACGACCTCCCCATCCTTGATCGTGTGGCTGGGACCTCCTCCTAGTCGTTTAGGCGTAACGGTTCAAAAACCACATCGGAGGGCCAGGACCTCCCCGTGGGCTTATCCAGCGGTCAAAATGACCTCCCCTATTCTTCTCCTTCCTGGTCACGCATGCGGGCCTCGAGCAAGTGAATTAATGCGTGTTCCGCCTTTGTGTACCTTATAACAACTCTTTGTCGACCAAGATTAAATGCGTGTCACCTTCCGCCCTTCTGTCCCACACGCACTGCCACCATGTCACCTCGTGTCTTGTCCAACCCCATGACTGAGCCATGGGCTAAGCTCACCATGAGCTTAACCCCACTGTGCCTGCTTCTCCCAAGTATAAAACCTCCCCACTGCTTCCTTGGCTTCCTTTGCACACCATTATCCCTTGCTTGCACCCCCTGCTTGTGAGCTCTAAACCACCAAAGCTCTCTTGGTCGCCATTGTTGAGAAGCTTGAAGCTCCTCGGTGGACAAGGGTCCTGGAGTTTTCCTCCTTTTCTCCTTGCTTCCATTTGTGCCCTACCCTCCGGGACCAAGTCCTAACTTGATTTGTTGGGCATTTGCAGAGGGGACAAAGTGGAGCTTGAGTCAAGCGCTGGCCGTGGAGCACCTTTCCTCCCGGCACCGGTCCTCCTTCCTCGACCTCCTCAAAGACCTTAGGACCTCCAGTACTCACGATAGTCCTTAGCTGGGCACCCGCATGTATGTTGTTATGAGCTTTTATTGGGCACACGCTTGAATGGATGTCGCGAGCTTTATTTCGCATTTTGATTTTTGCGTGT
The DNA here is from genome assembly GCA_036346405.1 of Phyllostachys edulis. NCBI lineage: Eukaryota > Viridiplantae > Streptophyta > Magnoliopsida > Poales > Poaceae > Phyllostachys > Phyllostachys edulis. The sequence continues at coordinate 45,788,436 of CM070556.1, forward strand.
GGTGCCTTCGTGCGTTCTCCGCTCGCCGGCGGCTTGAGGCGTCGCCGCCATTGAGAGGAGGTCCACTGCGCGCAGTTATTGTGCACTCGGTGGTACCATTGATGTCGCGGCCGAGGCCTACATCGCCGGCGAGGACCATTTCTTCAAACCCGGTCTTTGTCTGACAAGGCGTTGGCGCCATTGTCGTTTTAGGACGAGATTTGTCGCGTTTAATGCACTAATCATGTGCTCAAAACATTGAAATCATTGGCGTGTCTTAACCGCATTTAATCCTCCCTTGTGCGCATTTAAGACCTCCGCTGACCTCCTCATTGTCCCGCGCATTTATCCCTTGTCCAAGCATCGCAGCGTGCGTCGCGAGCTCTGGGACGCCCATGACCTCCTCCGAGGAGATCTGGAGCGCCCAAGACCTCCCCTTGCGCTTCTCGTGGCTGCCCAGACCTCCACGGAGGTGCAGTGGACGTTAGGACCTCCCTTAGGACCTCCCTAGGTCATCTCACCGCTCATGACCTCCCGGGTAGATCTTGACCGTCAAGGTCCTCCTCGGACGATCTCGACCATCAAAGTCCTCCTTGGAACATCTAGACCGGCCCAGACCTCCCCTGTGAGGTCCCTGACGATATAGATCTTCCTCGGGGAGATCTTGATAGTTTGATCTTCCTTGGAAGATCTCAACCGTTGAGAACCTCCCGTGTGATCTGAGCCGCTTATGACATCCCTTGTCTTTAGGGTTTTAGAAATTCAAAGTGAACTCTTAAGTGTAAACCAAATAAGGTATAAACTTTAGAATTCCATATCTTTTTCATTTTAAATCCAATTGAGGTCATTCAAATTGTGTTAGCTCTGTCTTGAACTTGACTTTAATCCAAAAATGATTGTAAGTTGAGTTCAGCTCCAGAGCACAGTTTTGCCATTAGATTTTAAAACTCACTTTAAATATACACTCAAAATAATGTCTAACTTGTAAAATACATAACTAATGCTCTGTAGATTATTTTTGGGTGAGACCAACTTTGTTGGTTTCCTATATTAGTGAACTCACTAAGAAAATTAGTTTTGAGCATGTTGCTGTTAGGAAAATGAGGACTTGTGCATTATAATTTTGTTCAAGTTCTTGTTTGTGAAAAATGGTAGGAAGAGCAATCTAGCTCCAAATGAGATGAACTCAATTGTGTTATTCATCTCATGAGGTGCTGGTTTTACTGTAAAAATTTCAGTGTCACCACTGTTCTAGAAAATGTTGCCTCATAATTAAATTAGTGAATAGTGCAGTTTGGTATTTTTAGGCTGAGCAGAAGTGATTTCATCATATCTTTTGCATTAAGAATCCAAATCAATTGGTTCTTGTTGCTAAATTCATGATAAATCATTGTCTTGCTGCTGTAAAATTTTCATAGCATTCGGAGAAGCTTCTCTGTTGAGTCTTTTGGTTTTTCGTTGTTCTTATCGGTTCTTTATCGCTTTTCCGTTAGAAGCCGACATTTGTGGTGATCCCGAGAGTGACCTCTGCCACAACTTGACCAGCAACAACAAGGCAAGCAGTTTGATCATTTCCATCATTGTCCCATTACTTTAAAGCTTAATATATTGTTTTACTTGTATGTATGCATGCTACTTTGTGTTAAAATATCGCTAGCAAGCCTATAGTTGCATAATCTGTAGGAATTGTTTATCCTCTACTACCATGAGCCTAGGTTATTTGTTGTGGTGGGAGCTCGTTGGATGAGCTCTTATCACTTAGTAGTTTCGATTTAAATGGCTTAGACATGCTTAGTTTTCGGTAGTTATGGGCGATCATCGACTTAGTCGATGGTCTTGATCACTCAAAATGATTATTACTCCTATATGTCCAGCACTTGTGCTTTGATTAATTTGTAAAATCAAAACTGAAAATAAAAGATTGATTTAGACTTGGGCATATTGGATGGATGGTGTGGTTTTTGGATGTGGTGGTATGCCCGAGTCAACAAGGACCGAATTCTTGCGCCATTGATCCAAGCAATTTTGCGTGCTAACCACACGAGGGGATATGGGACCCTCTTGACTAAGTACTTTGGGCGGTGCTAATTGGGGTCGCTCGGTTGGTGTGTTTTAAAGATAAAATATGTGTGTGTGTGGTGTGGGAATGGAGCAAAGGGGCACGGTTAGGCTGTCCATTGGGTCCTTATCCCGTGGGTTGTGCGGGTCGAATTAGCATCGCCCATTGGAAATGTCTCAGAGGACTTAGCGTGCTTGAAGCATACCTTTGGTAGTGTGCTTAAAGGAAAGGCGGTCTCGACGTGTGGGTACATTGGTACACCCCGCAGGATAAAACTATTCAATAGCCTCGCCCTAGGTTATGGACACGCTTGGTTATTTCCGTGAGAATTAGACTACAACCTTTAATTAAAACTTGACATGGTTGGTATGAACGGGAGTTCATGCTATTGTTGTGGTGACTTGGGTTAGTCACTTCCAAAGTTGATCTTGTTGTTGTTACTATGTTATTATCTCGTTGTTACTTCAACATTTAAAATGCTTTGCCAAATTGCCTTCAATCTATTATGTTATTGCAAATAAATGTTGCTTTATGCTAAAATGAGTCCAAAGCCTCATCCACTTAAATAAAGCTTGCATGTAGCTATTTATAGTTCTGTTATCTCACACGTAAGTCTTATGGAGTACTTTATGTACTCATCTCGCCGTGGTTGTGGCATTTTGTGGCTTTTGTTGCAGAGGAAGGAGGTGAGCTCCAAGAGCCTCTCTTTTGTGCTACGTGTTGCGGCTTCTTCGACGACTAGCTTGGCGGTCCGGTCGAGATGCCTAGGGTTAAGGCACACCGATTGGCTTTGTGTTATAGCCATCTTTATGGCACTTTTGCTTCATTGTTATCTTAGTAGTTCTTGTTGTTATTTGGCCGAAGGCCCTCTTTTGTAATAACCTATTCCTTGTTAATATTAACTTCGGTTTGTTGCTTATGTACTATGTGTTGTATGGAATTGATACATTCTTTTGTTGTGAGGTATGTATATCTGCATTCGGGAGTATACATCTCTCGAGACTGGTTTATTTGGTTGATAATACTAGGGTCAATTGGATGACTAAGTATTATGAGCTTAATAAATCCGGTGCTCTAAAAGTTGGTATCGAGCCGTTCGACCGTAGTAACGCAAGCTTGGTCTTTAGGATATTTTGAAAACCTAATTTCAAAGTATCAAATGAGTTTTGAAAGCTTAAGAAAATTCTCAGATTTTACTCCTCATCTATCTTAGCTTTTCTTCTCATCTCACTCTAATTTAAGTTTTAAAAGTTGTTTTCCTCTCTTCCCTTCTCGCAAAATAGTTGTTATCAATTAATGGGGTTTTGGATAACTTATGAGAGTCCTAAATTTGGAATCTTGGCTGCCTTTTGGTGAAGAATAGAAGTGTTTGGAGCCGAAATACAAATCTGGAATTTTTGGACAGCCAACAAGTATTTCAGGGCAGCAAGCACAAGTCAGGAATTATGGTAGAAAATGAGAGGTTAAATCAACTAAAATTTGTGGGAGTAAAAGGGTAAGATGTGATACTAGTTAGCTAAGTATCTAACACTTATTTCGCTGCATTAGCCTTGCTCTCTAATAGGTTTAGATCTCATCTTACAATCTGATTTTTAATCTTCTCGATCAATTACTCGTTCATTCAATACGGGTTAGTTGAGTTGAGAAGTTGAGCCTTGCTTTTGGTGTTTCTTGGCTGTTTTTAGAGTCTTTTAGAAGCTTCTAAAGTTGATTTACTCGCTGTTTTGGCTTTCGTTTAGGGTGATATTCCATTCCCCTAGTCGATCGCTTTTGCTTCTTTTAAAGGCTTTGTTTTCGAGTCTAGTTGCTAACCAAAATTTCTTGTAACAGGATGGCCGGACGCACTCGTAGCGGCCAAGGCCAGTCAGCTGGTCCGGACGAGGAGCTTCCTCCTCCTCCGACCATGGCCGAGGTTCTTCTTCAGATCGGCGAACCGCGCGGATGACAGAGAGTTCTATCGACGCCATCGCCGCAACACCACCGCACTTTCCGGAGCTTCGGGATCTGGGCAAGGAACGCCCATCGGCAGCGTGGAGGACTCGCGGAGTTTCTTCGCACTCAGCCCCTACCTTTTCGGCCCGAGGACCCGTTGGATGCGACGATTGGCCGTCGGTGGAGCGAAGCTCCGATCGCGCAGCGCTGCGAGCACGAGAAGGCGTTGTTCGATCGCACCACCGGAGGGTGCGGCTTTGTCATGGTGGGAGAATTTTTCGCCATGCAGCCCGCAGAACCACACCGTTTCTTGGGAGGAGTTTCAGATCGCCTTCCGTCGGGCTCACATCCTGCCGGCTTGATGGAGATCAAGAAGCGGGAGTTTCTTGCGCTCAAGCAAGGGCGTAGCTTCGACCATGGAGTATGTCTCGAAGTTCAACCATCTAGCTCGTTATGCTCCCGAGGATGTGGCCACCGATATGGCTAAGGTGCCAAGTTCAGCGTGGCTTGTCCGAGGAGTCAAGGACAAGCTATCCATTGTCGACTTTCTGATTTCGGACCTTGGTCGACAAGGCCATCGTCGTGAGCATGCGGCTCGAGAGCTTATGGACTCCAAGCGCAAGTGGGAGGCCCATAAGTCATCCAGGCGATTCCTCCCGCCCCGCTCGGCGGTCTCGGGGTACCGGCCGGTCTTGGCACCCCGAGGTTACCGCCTCGTTTCGCTCATCGCAGCCGTGGTCGATCCACGCACTGCGAGTCACAGAGCGGCCCCGCAACCCGCTACGGGGTCACATGCTTCTCTTGCAACGGAAGGGGCATTATGCGAACCAATGCCCTAAGAAGGCGAGAGCAGCCCTCGTCCTAATGGAGGACGCGGGCCAGAGGTGGTGCATCTCAGACGGAAGATCGTCCGGCTACCCAAGGCGTGGGTAGTGGTCGCGTCAACGCCGCCACCGCAGAGGAGGCTCAGAGGCACCCGACGCCGTGCTAGGTACACTTTCGTTAACTCTCACCCTGCCATCTGTCTTGTTTGATTCAGAGCATCTCATTCCTTTGTTTCGAAGTCTTTTGTTGCTGTTGGAGAGCTTCTTTTCTCTCCATTGTCGGTCCCGCTTACTCATTCGCTCTCTGGTTTGGAGTTAAGAGCTGAATCTGAATGTAGGATGTTCCTATCGAGATCGAAGGCGAGGGTTCTTAGCAAACCTTATCCTTCTCCATTCAATGAGTCTTGATGTGATTCTTGGCATGGATTGGTTGTCCTAGCACATGGGGCAAATCGATTGCGCCAGAAGCTCATCTCTATCTAGTCCTCCCGGCGAGGTTAAGCTTCGCTACCGGTCGCTAGATCCGCATCTCTTCGGCAAGCGAAGCCCGCTCTAGATATTAGCGAAGTCCCAACAGTTTGTGACTTCGTTGATGTCTTTCCGCAGATCTTCCAGGATGCCACCCGCTCGAGACCTCGAGTTTGTCATTGAGTTGGCTCCGGTGCACCGCCCCTATCTCAAAGAGGCCTTATCGGATGCCACCGAACGAGTTGGTGGAGTTGAAGAAGCGATTAAGTGAGCTGCAAGAGAAGGGTTTCATCCGCCTAGCTCATCTCCTTGGGGTTGTCTAGCAATCTTCGTAAAGAAGAAGGGCGGTATTTTCGCATGTAAGCGTTGATTACCGCCCACTTAATGAAGTGATGTAGAAAGAACAAGTATCCATTGCCCGCATTGACGATCTCTTCGATCAATTAACTGGAGCTCGAGTTTTCTCCAAGATTGATTTGAGAGTGGGATATCATCGAGTTCGGATTCGACACGAGGATATTCCAAAGACGGCGTTCTCTACTCGCCACTGCTTGTGCGAGTACACCGTCATGTTATTCGCTTAACCAATGCTCCCGCCTTGTTCATGAACCTCATGAATTCGGTATTCATAGAGTATTTGGATAAGTTTGTCGTGGTCTTCATCGATGATATTCTGATCTATTCCAAGAACGATGAGGAACATGCCGAGCATCTAAAGCTTGTGTTAGGCAAGCTGCGTGAGCACCATTTGACGTGAAGTTCAAAGAAGTGTGCATTTTGGTTGAAGGAAGTGTCTTTCTTAGGCCACGTTCTTTCAGCAGGAGGCGTAGCCGTTGACCCTAGCAAGGTCAGTGATGTTCTTTCATGGAGTCAGCCTGTTTCGGTCACCGATGTACGGAGTTTTCTCGGTTTAGCGGGATATTATCGTCGCTTTATCGAGAACTTCTCTAAGATCGCGAAGCCGATGACGGAGTTTCTCAAGAAGGACAAGAAGTTCGTGTGGTCCGCTGAGTGTGAGGAAAGTTTCCAAATACTCAAGAAGCGTTTGACCACCGCTCCCGTTCTTGTTCTTCCCGATATCCATCGAAGCTTCAATATCTTTTGCGATGCTTCTCGTCGAGGCCTCGGTTGTGTCCTTATGCAAGAAGGCAAGGTAGTGGCCTATGCATCAAGGTAATTGAGACCTCATGAACTCAACTACCCTACCCATGATTTGGAGTTAGCTGCTGTGATTCATGCACTTAAGATCTGGCGACATTACCTAATTGGTAATCGTTGTGAAGTGTATTCGGATCACAAAAGCTTAAAGTACTTGTTCACACAGCCTGACCTGAACCTCAGGCAAAGGAGATGGTTGGAGTTGATCAAGGACTATGATATGGGTATTCACTACCATCCGGGCAAGGCTAATGTCGTTGCCGATGCGCTTAGTCGCAAAAGCGCATTGCAATGCCTTGTTGTCCAGGGAGCTTCACCCGCTCTTCTGGAAGAATTTCAGCGTCTCAACTTGAGTTTAGTTGAGCATGGTTCTCTCGCTGCCTTGGTTGTGCAACCAACCTTGGTGGATCGGATCAAGTCCGCTCAGATCGGATGTTGGAGTGAGCCACATCAAGGCAAATGTCAAGAACGGAACAACCAAGTGCTTTTCCGAGGATGAGCATGGTGTTGTGAGGTTCGCAACGCCTTTGTGGTTCCAAAGGACATGGAATTGCGGAATTTAATTCTCCATGAAGCCCATGATTCGCCTTTATCCATTCATCCGGGGCCACAAAGATGTATCAAGATCTCGCCAGAGATTTTGGTGGACCCGAATGAAGAGGAGATTGCGAATTCGTTGCCGAAAAGCGACGTGTGTCGTCGTGTCAAGGCCGAGCATCGGCGTCAGATCGCTTGACCTCTGCCTATTAGGAGTGGAAGTGGGATTCGATCGGGATGGATTTTATCACCGGTCTACTCAGTCGCCAAGGAAATGATGCCATTTGGGTGGTCATTGATCGATTGACTAAAGTGGCTCATTTTCTTCCAAATCAAGACCAAGATTCGCACTGATCGCCTAGCTGAGCTCTATGTCTCTAGGATTGTGAGCTTGCATGGTGTACCTAAGACGATCGTTTCTGATCGTGGCTCCATCTTCACTTCCCATTTCTAGCATAGCCTGCAAAAGGCTATGGGAACCCATCTTACCTTTAGCACGGCATTTCACCCCCAAACTGATGGTCAGACCGAGAGGGTCAACCAGGTTTTGGAAGATATGCTTCGTGCTTGTGTCCTTTCCTATGGGAAGCATTGGGAGAAATGCTTACCATTCGCCGAGTTTTCTTATAACAACAGCTTTCAGGCTAGTCTCGGCATGGCACCTTTTGAGGCCTTATACGGGAGAAAGTGTAGAACCCCGTTGAACTGGTCAGAGACCGGTGAAAGACCTCTCTTTGGCCCAGACTCAATCAATGAGGCCGAGCGCCAAGTCTAGCTTATTCGTGAGCGCTTGCGCACAGCTCAATCCAGGCAAAAGAGCTATGCGGATCGCCGTCGACGTGAGTTGCGTTTTGAGCCTAATGACTTTGTTTATCTCAAAGTCTCTCCTTTGAAGGGCCATCAACGCTTTGGCGCCAAGGGCAAGTTGGCTCCTCGATATGTCGGTCCCTACCGCGTTATCGAGAAGAAGGAAATTGCCTATAAGTTGGAATTGCCACTGCACTTGAGGGGTACATGATGTTTTCCATGTGTCCCGCTTAAGAAGTGCCTCCGTGTTCCAACCGAGGAAGCTCGCTGGAAACTCTCGATGTCCGGGAAGATTTGACCTATCGCGAGCACCTGTTCACGTGCTCGATGAGTCCGAACGAAGGACAAGGAATAAGACCATCAAGTTCCTTAAAGTTCGAGTGGTCGAACCATTACGAGGATAAGGCTACTTGGGAAAGAGAAGATCGTCTGCGGCGGACTATCCATCTTTCTTTATCGAGTGAGCCAAATCTCGGGACGAGATTTTTGTAAGGGGGAGATTTTGTAACATCCCAATCTGTATAAACAGGGTTTGTTCAAGTATAATTATATGTGTAGAAATTAAAACTTTTTCTCACACCTTGAAAACCCCTAAACACTCATGTAATTCTTGTCCAAGAGTTGTGTAATCCAAAACACAAGCTCTTGTTGACCAAAAGTCAAACTCCTTTTCCAATTATCTTAAATCTTGTGCCAAACATTTGGAAATATTTTCCTTGGTCCCAAAACTGATGTGGGACCCTCTGAAAAATATCACAAGTTGTAAAACTTGTTTGATAAATTTTGGAGGTAAAACAAATCCTTGAACAACCTTCATGAATTTCCTGAGAAAAATGCATTGCATAATAACCTCTGGAAATTTTATGCAAGGTTAATCTCATTGTCAGCAAGCTCCAGTTAAAATTTCATCAAATTTGGAGTTCATTTGCTATCACAAATAATTCTGCTAAGTTTCAATTTGTTAAAAACTAAATTTAAAAGCCTACCACTGTTCCATGGGCTAGCCATTTGTGCAAAGCCGGTCCAGCCCAACCCAGTTCTGCACCCTGCCAGACCTCCCTCTCCACCTTGATCAGGTCATAGCCGTTGGATTAACATCCAACCGCCACGACCTCCTCCGCAGTCAACACCGAAAGACCTCCTCGCCTCATCAGGTCATAGCCCTTGGATCCAAGATCCATGGCCAAGACCTCCCCTCCTGTTAAACTAAGCAAACCTCCCACTAAATGAGGTCGAGCCGTTGGATCAGATCCAACAGCCCACGACCTCCTCAAAATATCCAACAGCACAAGACCTCCCCTATCTCGTGTTGTGCACCGTTGGATTAAAATCCACGATCACGACCTCCTCCTTGTCTTATGCGATCGATCTCCCCAGCAAGACGTGAGGTCGTTGCCCTTAGATCTAAATCTAATGGCCATGACCTCCCTTGTGTGTTGTGCAAGCTCAAGACCTCCTTTGCGCCACGCGCGAGGCTCAGGACCTCCCCTGTCTTGATCACCACCGTTGGATCAAAATCCAAAGGTCTTGACCTCCCTCGCGCTTCACGCAAAGCCTCAGACCGTCCTTTTTGGTTGTGTGCCCTTGGATTTGAATCCTAAGGCCATGACCTCCCCCTCATGTTCTTAAGTTCATGTGCGGTTAAGACCTCACAGGAGGTCCGCACCGTTGGATTGAGATCCAACGCCTTGGACCTCCTAATCCCATTTTCCCACGTGCGCATACACATTAAGGAAATCGGAGGGCCACGACCTCCCCATCCTTGATCGTGTGGCTGGGACCTCCTCCCAGTCATTTAGGCGTAACGGTTCAAAAACCACATCGGAGGGCCAGGACCTCCCCGTGGGCTTATCCAACGGTCAAAATGACCTCCCCTGTTCTTCTCCTTCCTTGGTCACGCATGCGTGGCCCTGAGCAAGTGAATTAATGCGTGTCTGTCCACTGTGTACCTTATAACAACTCTTTGCTAACCCGCATTAAATGCAGGTCAGCCTTCCGCCCTTCCTGTCCACACAGACCTGTCACCATGTCAGCCTCGTGTCTTGTCCAACCCCATGACCCGAGCCATGGGCTAAGCTCACCATGAGCTTAACCCCAGCTCGTGTGCCTGCTTCTCCCAAGTATAAAACCTCCCCCACTGTTTCCTTGGCTTCCTTTGCACACCATTATCCCCTTGCTTGCACCCCCGTGCTTGTGAGCTCTAAACCACCAAAGCTCTCTTGGCCGCCATTGTTGAGAAGCTTGAAGCTCCTCGGTGGACAAGGGTCCCTGGAGTTTTCCTCCTTTTCTCCTTGCTTCCATTTGTGCCCTACCCTCTGGGACCAAGTCCTAACTTGATTTGTTGGGCATTTGCAGAGGGGGACAAAGTGGAGCTCGGAGCTGAAGCGTTGGCCGTGGAGCACCTTTCCTCCCCGGCACCGGTCCTCCCTTCCTCGACCTCCTCAGCACCTTAGGACCTCCAGGTACTCCCTGATAGTCCTTTAGCTACTGGCACCGCATGTATGCTGTTGCGGAGCTTTTATTCGGGCACACGCTTGAATGGATGTCGCGGAGCTTTATTTCGCATTTTGGATTTTGCCGTGTGGTGCCTTCGTGCCCCTCTCCGGCTCGCCGGCGTTTAAGGCCGTCGCCGCCATTGAGAGGAGGTCCACTGGGTGCGCAAAGTTATTGTGCACTCAGTGGTACCATTGGATGTCGCCGGCGAGGCCTACATCGCCGGCGAGGACCATTTCTTCAAACCCGGGTCTTTGTCGGACAAGGCAGTGGCGCCATTGTCGTTTTAGGACAGAGATTTGTCGCGTTTAATGCACTAATCATGTGCTCAAAACATTGAAATCATTGGCGTGTCTTAAGCGCATTTAATCCTCCTTCTTGCGCCGCATTTAAGACCTCCGCGCGACCTCCTCATTGTCCGCGCATTTATCCCTTGTCCAAGCTCGCAGGCGTGCGTCGCGAGCTCTGGGACGCCCATGACCTCCTCCGAGGAGATCCGAGCGCCCAAGACCTCCCCTTGCGCTTATCGTGGCCGCCCAGACCTCCTCGAGGTCTGTGGACGTTAGACCTCCCTTAGGACCTCCCTAGGTCATCTCGGCCGTTCATGACCTCCCGGGTAAATCTTGACCGTCAAGGTCCTCCCTCGGACGATCTGGACCATCAAAGTCCTCCCTTGGAACATCTAGACCGTCCAGGACCTCCCCTGTGAGGTCCTGACGATATAGATCTTCCTCGGGGAGATCTTGATAGTTTGGATCTTCCTTTGGAAGATCTCAACCGTTGAGGACCTCCCCCGTGTGATCTGAGCCGCTTATGACCTCCCTTGTCTTTAGGGTTTTAGAAATTCCCATGAACTCTTAAATGGTAAACTGAAATAAGGTATAAACTTTAGAATTCCATATCTTTTTCATTTTAAATCCAATTGAGGTCATTCAAATTGTGTCAGCTCTGTCTTGAACTTGACTTTAATCCAAAAATGATTGTAAGTTGAGTTCAGGTCCAGAGCACAGTTTTGCCATTAGATTTTAAAACTCACTTTAAATATACCCTCAAAATAATGTCTAACTTGTAAAATACATAACTAATGCTCTGTAGATTATTTTTGGGTGAGACCAACTTTGTTGGTTTCCTCTATTAGTGAACTCACTAAGAAAATTAGTTTTGAGCATGTTGCTGTTAGGAAAATGAGGACTTGTGCATTATAATTTTGTTCAAGTTCTTGTTTTTGAAAAATGGTAGGAAGAGCAATCTAGCTCCAAATGAGATGAACTCAATTGTGTTATTCATCTCATGAGGTGCTGGTTTTGCTATAACAATTTCAGTGTCACCACTGTTCTAGAAAATGTTGCCTCATAATTAAATTAGTGAATAGTGCAGTTTGGTATTTTTAATTTGAGCAGAAGTGATTTCATCATATCTTTTGCATTAAGAATCCAAATCAATTGGTTCTTGTTGCTAAATTCATGATAAATCATTGTCTTGCTGCTGTAAAATTTTCATAGCATTCGGAGAAGCTTCTCTGTTGAGTCTTTTGGTTTTTCGTTGTTCTTATCGGTTCTTTATCGCTTTTCCGTTAGGGCCGACATTTGTGGTGATCCCGAGAGTGACCCTCTGCCACAACTTGACCAGCAACAACAAGGCAAGCAGTTTGATCATTTCCATCATTGTCCCATTACTTTAAAGCTTAATATATTGTTTTACTTGTATGTATGCATGCTACTTTGTGTTAAAATATCGCTAGCAAGCCTATAGTTGCATAATCTGTAGGAATTATTTATCCTCTACTACCATGAGCCTAGGTTATTTGCTGTGGTGGGAGCTCGTTGGATGAGCTCTTATCACTTAGTAGTTTCGATTTAAATGGCTTAGACATGCTTAGTTTTCGGTAGTTATGGGCGATCATCGACTTAGTCGATGGTCTTGATCACTCAAAAATGATTATTACTCCTATATGTCCAGCACTTGTGCTTTGATTAATTTGTAAAATCAAAAACTGAAAATAAAAGATTGATTTAGACTTGGGCATATTGGATGGATGGTGTGGTTTTTGGATGTGGTGGTATGCTGAGTCAACAAGGACCGAATTCTTGCGCCATTGATCCAAGCAATTTTGCGTGCTAACCACACGAGGGGATATGGGACCTCTTGACTAAGTACTTTGGGCGGTGCTAATTGGGGTCGCTCGGTTGGTGTGTTTTAAAGATAAAATATGTGTGTGTGTGGTGTGGGAATGGAGCGTTGGCGGCATCGGTTAAGTCTGTCCATTGGGTCCTTATCCCGTGGGTTGTCTTGGTCGAATTAGCATCGTCCATTGGAAATGTCTCAGAGGACTTAGCCGTCTTAAGCATACCTTTAGGTAGTGTGCTTAAAGGAAAGGCGATCTCGGCGTGTGGGTACATTGGTACACCCCGCAGGATAAAACTATTGAATAGCCTCGCCCTAGGTTATGGACACGCTTGGTTATTTCCGTGAGAATTAGACTACAACCTTTAATTAAAACTTGACATGGTTGGTATGAGCGGGAGTTCATGCTATTGTTGTGGTGACTTGGGTTAGTCACTTCGTGTTGATCTTGTTGTTGTTACTATGTTATTATCTCGTTGTTACTTCAACATTTAAAATGCTTTGCCAAATTGCCTTCAATCTATTATGTTATTGCAAATAAATGTTGCTTTATGCTAAAATGAGTCCAAAGCCTCATCCACTTAAATAAAGCTTGCATGTAGCTATTTATAGTTCTGTTATCTCACACATAAGTCTTATGGAGTACTTTATGTACTCATCTCGCCGTGGTTGTGGTATTTTTGTGGCTTTTGTTGCAGAGGAAGGAGGTGAGCTCCAAGAGCCTCTCTTTTGTGCTACGTGTTGCGGCTTCTTGACGACTAGCTTGGCGGTCGGTCGAGATGCCTAGGGGTTAAGGCACACCGATTGGCTTTGTGTTATAGTCATCTTTATGGCACTTTTGCTTCATTTGTTATCTTCGTAGTTCTTGTTGTTATTTGGCCCGAAGGCCCTCTTTGTAATAACCTATTCCTTGTTAATATTAACTTCGGTTTGTTGCTTATGTACTATGTGTTGTATGGAATTGATACATTCTTTTGTTGTGAGGTATGTATCTCGCATTCGGGAGTATACATCTCTCGAGACCTGGTTTATTTGGTTGATAATACTAGGGTCAATTAGATGACTAAGTATTATGAGCTTAATAAATCCGGTGCTCCTGATGTTAAAAAGAGAAATGTGTATGTGTGTGTTGGGTGTGCGGAGTGGAATCCTATGTAGGTTCTCCACACCGTGGGGCATTGTAGTTGTCCAAAGCTTTACCCCGATAGGGTAGTTGACTTCGGCTTTACAATGACTCTGACACAACGTATGGGTAACCATACGGGCAACTCGTAGTTAATATACAATATTGGAAAACGTCTCGTAGGACATGGCCTTGCCAGCATACATAAGGAAGTGTGCTCTATAGCTTGGCAAAAAAGTGGTTCGACATGTGGGTAAAGATGTACACCTCTACAGTGTTTCAAACTATTCAAATAGCCTTGTCCTATGTATAGGTTTGTTAATCGTAAGTATTGTGAGTACAATTTTGTACTCAACTGCATTGTCTATTTGCTACAGAGGAGGTTGACCCCCAAGGGGTTAACCAATGTGAGACTGCCTACGAAGTTGACGACTAGCTCGACGGCCCAGTCAGTTGCCTTGTGGGTAAGAGGCAAACCAGTCGGCTTTTGTTTACTGCCATCTTATGGCATATGTTTCTGCTGCAATACTAGTACTCTGTCTTGTGTTTGGTCGTTTGGTCTTTTGTATAAAGTCTAAGCTGTATGTTGGTTATGTTGTAAATTATGATGACTCGGTATTGTAATACAAGTGTATGGAATTGATGCTATGTTTTGTGAAGGGGTATTTGTACCGCTATTCTGGGAGTTACATAATATCCCGAGAGCGGGGAAATTTAATTCGGAATGCTAGGACCAATTGGAAGGTTAAATATTACAAATTAAATCATCTGGCAGCTCTCGCATATGCCATCATCAATGCCACCTAAGACATCAAATAAACAAGCGTGAGTCTAAGACTTAGCAAGTACAAATAAACGACATACGAATCATCATATCAATGACAACTCATTCTCAATATTCCAATTGCATTTTCAAATGTGATGAATGCAATGCAAATTATGCGCATGTCTCCACTTCACTTCTGCATATACTAGTATAGCGGAGAGTAACACCCGTCGTTGTTCACTCATGCCCGCATTCTTTAAATGTGAGGACCCAAAGCCCATCCTTTTTTTCAAACGGGAACCTCATTGCCCATATCTTACATATGGGAATCTCATTGCCCACTCCTGTGGGTCTTTCCAACATGAGTGCTTGAAATGAAATGATATAATATGAATAACTTCTAGTATTCATCATCAATTAACGAAAACATATAAGCAACGGGAAATATTCATACTTCACATGAATAACCACAACATCAGTCACTTAACCATGTAGTAACGCCAAACATCAATATCCTTCTAAGGTGTACTTGCCTTTTAGTTGTAATGACGGTGATGTGAAGAAGATGAGAACACGAGGCTAAACCACCTACAGTATATATTCAGTCACAATGCTAGCCATAGCAATTCAAAACAATCACTTAGACAACACCGATCCTACACGAATCCAAAACCAACAATTTCATAACTTTTAATCTATCCAAACAAATATGATGAACTATGATATTTTTAGAATCTATAGGAATTTTATCCCACTTCCTAGTTACACATTAAATTTAATTATGCCATTTAATCTAATCAAGTTGAGGCTTTTTCCCACAATTGCATCCAGCAGCAATTCATAACTGCACAGCAATACTCAAATAATCATAACTTTCATTCTATTTATCCAAAAAATTGGATTCTCAGTCTCTCTCGAAACCTTAAGAAATTATCTACAATATTTTTGTTGGTCAAATTGCCTAATTAGATTGTTAACTATTTTTAAGCAATCGATTACTACAACTGCTAGAACCTAACATAAACTCTGGACTGTAGTATTGAAATAGCCATAACTCAAAATCTATTCATCCAAACAATGTGAACAAAGACTCTACAGAAAGATATTGAAATTATCCATAATTCTCTAGCAGATAACAAATCCAAATTGCTCCATTACAGAACCCAAAACTACAACGCAATACGATCAGCGGAAAATCGATCTGCTACCCGATATTGCCCGAATAGCAAAAGTAATAAATAAGCAAAGGAGATCTGAAGGTCACCCTTGAAGAACACAAAGACGACCACTGAAAAACCAGCGAGATTCCCTTACCTCTTTCCTTCTCCTCCTTCCTCTTCCTTTCTTCCCTGGCTGAAGCACCTAGGACCTCTTCTTCCCTTGGTTCTCGATGATAGAAAGACAGAGAGGGGAGGGTGGCGCAAGGAGGAGATGGCGACAAGGGCTAAGGGTGATGGTCATTGTAGCATGGCGGCGACTATAGCACGGCAATGCAATCAGATGCAGGCGATCTTGTAGCGAGCTAGGGTTTCTTGGTTCCCCTTTGCCATCTAGTGGGCAACCATGGGCCTTTGTCCGATAAGACTAGTTTGCCCCCTTAAAATGGCTTGGCGGCTCATTCCTCTCCCAAAATGGAACCGAACAAATGATAACATGTATCCGATGTGAACAACTCTAGAATCTTGCTCGCGTATAGACTCCAGCTCCCAAGTTGCCTCTCTGGACCGATGGGACCACATCACCCTAATGGATACCAACATCTTACACCTCAACCTATTGGCTACGTTTTCCTTCCTACTACGTTTGGGTCACAAAACAATTTCAAGATGGAGAAAATCTCTTTGCGTGGACTTGATATGACATATAATGTCATTCTTGCTCGACTAACTCGCATGATTCCTACTGACTACTCATTATGTTGACCAATGTCCAAAGATGCCATGTCCCAAAGGATCCATCACAGTCCGATGTGATAAGAAGATGGCGCTTACATACGACTACAAGTCCTTCGAGTTGGTTGGCTAGATACCAACTCGAGAAGCAAACAATGTGCAGCATTCGGCAAAGCACTCGAAGATAAAAGTTGCACCAAAGCCGAATGACCAAGTCAAAGAGATTCCATCGAATACAGTGGAACCTGTAACACTCTGGCTCAAAATCTGCTCAATGCCCAGCCCACCATGAGGCAGACCCACGCACACATAGCACCCCACTTACACTTTCGTTCTCGCTTCGTGTAAAAGGGTTAACCTGGAGGTGCCAAGTTTGGACCCCCAACAAGCATTATATACTACTACAACTCACTTTAGATAAGCAATATGGGACTAATCCCACCACATGACTCCTCATGGGCCACATGGGCCGCACTACAAGTTGGCTGGGGTATTACATTCACCCCCCCCCTCAAGGGCTGACACCCTCGGTAGCACACCGCATACGTGGCAAATGCTCAGAACCACCCCTCGATACACGTCCGTGCGTCCAGTGCTGGCACATATGCCATGCTGTGTGTCCACTCCGGGACCACACGTACCATGCGCCATATGCCCACGCTACATCTCCGCACGCTCGCGGCAAAAAAGGTTGATGCTCTGATACCATCTGTAACACACTGGCCCAAAATCCGCTCAATGCCCAGCCCACCATGGGGCAGACCCGTGCACACATAGCACCCTACTTACACTTTCGTCATCACTTCGTGTAAAACGGTTAACCCGGAGGTGCTACGTTTGGACCCAATAGGCATTATATACTACTACAACTTACTTTTGACAAGCAATATAGGACTAATCCCACCACATGACTCCTCATGGGCCACATGGGCCGCACTACGAGTAGGCCGGGGTATTACAAAACCCTCCAAAACTATTCACGTTGGATTCGCCCTCGACTCCGCATAGGAAGACGCCGACATTGCCTTCCTTCGAGTAGACGCAGATGTCTTTGCATGGCAAGCATCCGACATGCCTAGAGTCCCTTGGGAGTTGATCGAGCACAGGCTTGCTCTAAGATCTGACAAAAAGCCCATAAAGCAAAAATTAAGGTGATTTGCACCTAATCAACAAGAAGCCATCCGATCAGAATTGGACAAGCTACTTAAGGTAGGTTTCAAAACAGAGGTCGACCACCTAGAATTCTTGGCTAATGTTGAGACCTAAATATGCAAATCTGGACCCTCTGTGTATAATGCACTAGTCCAAGATTATGCTAGTGCACCCAAAGTGTCAACACAGATGAATATTATTCCACACAAGATGAATATAAGAATAAACAACTAATTTGATTTATAAATAGCAGTTTGTAACCTTATAATTCGAGTTTACGTTTATTAAGCCACTTGATGACACTAAATAAAGTGATGGCGGTGGAACAAAAGCAACTCCGGCAAAATCCATCAACTCACCGCAGCAACCAATGGAATCAAGACCTAACGATCACCATCCTCGTATAGCTCTTCGTCAAAAGCAAGCGAAGACTCCTCCACTTCAGCTAAATCATTGTAGCAAGAAAGAGTACTCGAGTACTCAACAAGTTGTACCACGTAATGCAATTATAGATGATGGCTTATTCCAAGAAAAGCGGCTTCTATGGTTATTTTGCAATAAAGCAAGCATTTGCAAGCGTATACAAATAATAGATTGAAAGAATAACTTAAAACAATTAACAATAATAATTTTAACAAGTATTTTCACAAAGCTTCCATAACCTAATCAGTTTCTTTCACACAACTACATAAGTTTCCGCACAATTGTCCCTTCCCAATTGTTTTATGAAAATCTACCCTCGTGTGAAATCGGCGTGTCCATGATGCGGACGTGACTATTCGAATAGATTAATTAACACTCTATAGAGGTAGTACACTTTACCCACACGATATAACCGGTGTAGCTAGCACCAATCATAACAAAAACCTTTTGAAAGTTTCATCTCAACAATTGACCCTCCTGATGTGCAATACAGTCCACCCCAACCTCACTCGCTGGTCCAACGCACACCGTTGGACCTGGAAGCAACGAACCATCCATCGATGTGACTTTCAGAGTAGTCCACATCGTCACCCATTACTAACCTACTACCTGAGTAGTCAATGTCAAACTCCACCTCTTACTAGGTTAGGCCCGTTCCATCAGGCATGTGGTTGTACAGTTGTGGCTCGGTTTAATGGCACACAAAGTTAAGTCCTTAATTAACCAAGGTGAGACTGCCAAAATTCTACTAGTAACCACAATTCACATTTCCTAATCACAAGTTCATCATACCACCAATCCTTTCCACTCATCCTAGCCTAAATCTTTTCCCTTTGTTGGTTAAGTGTATCACATGCCATCAATGAGTAACAACATACAACACAGATATTTTCATAACATGTTCCATAATCATTTAGTCAAGTTTATATCTTGCAACTCAAAATGATATCAACGACACATTGGATGGCTAAGCGGACTATTAGTGTCTAACCAACCCACATTGGTAGTATGGTAATGCCAACCGATAATTAACCAATCTTGGGTGAGAAAAGATCATGGTAATACAATAGGCAAAAGTGGATGTAATCAATTGGATGAATAACTTATCCCAAAACATTTAAATAAATACTTAAAGTAAAATGCAATAATTTGAATCAAAGTAATTTTGGAAAATTGGGTTCAACTTGGTCAAAGGTACAACTTGCATTGGAACAAGTCTTGGTACTAGTCTTGAGCTTGATCAACTCCTCCTTCCTCAAAAGCTCTCGAAGTATCAACGTCTACTCGCAAACGAAAGCGAAAAGCAAATAAATATAAAACAAAGCAATAAATGAACTCTGAAAAATTAAATAAAAATCTCTGAAAGGTAGAGCTCGAATTTAGACGAATTTAGAAAACTTGAATGGGTTCAATCGGAGTTGGTATGAGGAAGAACGAGCTTTCAAAATATTTAAACCTAAGAAAAAGAGAAAGGAATTACTATTTTGACTTTTTGGAATTTTATTTCTAAAGGAAATCCTGAAATATTGCATCAGCATGACGTCAACAATGATTTTAGAATTAAAAGGAAATCTAGAAAATAGAAAATAGCATTGACAAGTGGGATCGGGCTATAAGAAAGAGAAAGAGAGAAAGAGTGAGTTGGCCAGCGGCGATGCTCGTGGTGTCAACAGCGAACGGCGGTGAGGCAAGGGCCGCAAAGGGGCAAAACGGGATCCCACGAACGAGGTGGTTCTTTGGGAGGCGACGACACGTAAAAAATGGCGCTGACGGCGGTAGAGAAAGAGCTTCGACCGGTGACAGAAACGATGATTCGACACCGCCCTAGTGAAACTAAGAGGAACATGGGCTCGGCGATGGCACAGGGAACTTAATGGGTAGCTCGGGACAGACGAAGAATGACGGTGATGATGCGCGAGAAAACCGACGACGGGGAAGAAGATGCAGCAGCGGCGGCACACGTCGGGGACAAATCTTCAATAGAAAGAGAGGGAAACGAAGAAGAACACTCAGGAACATGAGGTGACGTGCTCGGATAAGCTATGACACTCACTGGTGAGGAGATCAAATGAAGGATGACACGACCGATTTTGGGGAAGATGGGGAGATCAAATGAAGGATGACAAGAAGGAAGAAGAAGAAAGGAAGAGGAAGAGGAAGAAGGAAGGAGAAAGGGAGTTCTCACAGGGATTTTAGTGGGTTCTAACGAGGTATTCTAGGGTGATTTTTATTTCCCCAATAGCTAATTTAATCATTTTTCTATACGATTTGTTGCTGAAAATCATATTAGTACCCTGCTATTATTAGATTAATAATTCTGCAGTTCTATTGATCTGTAAGTTTGAATTAGTTCAATGCGACAACGGGGTTTAGGGTTTCCTAGAGATATGTAGGTAGTGTCGATAGCTTTCTGGAAAGTCTTGGTTTGCAATTTTTGGATGGATAGATAATTAGTTATGATTTTTGCAATCCGAGTGCATGTTCAGTCTCTGGGATTCGGGCAGCGAACATAGATATGCAAATTAAACTTTGAAAATAGAAACATTTGAACTTTTGGTCTCTATGACTTAGATAGGTAACTTGATAGTGATTCCAAAGAATCCAAGTTCATAAATTTTGACAGGTATAGTGGGATTTATGAATTTTTTAGTCATGCAATTCAGTTCTGTCCATCTATTGGTGATAGTAGGGAAAAAGGTCATATTAGCAAAATTTGTTTCTCAATAGAAAATTAGAATAAATTTATATTGGAAAGAAATTATTTTAGATTCAGAATGACTTAGATCACTATGTTTGGATGCACCAAATATAAGTTATGGAATTTCTAAGTCGATATCTTGAAGATGATAGAACTGTCTTCGATGATAAAAACAAGGGTTTAGATGACATAATCTGGACTTTCGATCACCTGAGAATTTGTGGATATATGTGTGTAGATTCCAGAAAGCCTGAGTTCATGATTTTTGGAGCTATAAATCAAAAGTTATGGTTTTCCTAAGGTGACTGTCTGTTTTGGACAGATTGGTATTTGGGAAGTAGTGGTGTTGTTTTGGGTTTGAATAGAAGCGAATAAGTTTATTTAGTTTTATTGCTATGTTGTGTGAAATTGAATAATATTATTAGTATACTTTTACGAATGCGGTGGTGGTGAGAACCGGGGATAGAGTCCTCTATTCATTATCCTGCAGTTGAGGCAAGTACAATTCCAATGCGATGTTGTGTGCGGTAACACCTTTGATGTGATGCAAGTTTAATATGATCAATCACGCTGAGAATGTTTATGTCATATTGCTCATACGTTGTTCATTAATTGAGAATGCTTATTGTAATATCCCAAATTAACTCTCTTGAGGACCCGTGCGTTATTAGATAAAAAAGGATACGTAAAAACAAGATATTTTGGGAGTTTTCAGGGAAGAGTTAAGTCTGCTATTTAAAAGGATTTTAAGGAAAAGTTCTAAAACCCTAGCAGGCCTTTTGTTTTTCCCCCAAGCGCCGCCATCGCAGTCATCCCATCTCCCCAAAGAACCATCGCCAGTGTCCGCCGCCTCCCATCTCCGTCGGTGGCAGCCGAGAGCCGAGTGCAAGGGGCGTCTGCCATCGTGCTTCTTTTGCACTGCATCTGCTACATGCGTGAAGCGGCGAGGTTTTGGTTGCGATCTTTCTTTCGCTGCTACCGAAGGCTAGCTTGTGCACATTAAAATAACCATTAGTGTTGTGCTATTTGTTGATTATTTAATGGTGGACACTGTTACTAGCTCCCGTGCACTAATTCAATCTGTTTATTTTATTGGATGCAATGCTAGTTAGGAGAGAGAGATTGGTTAAAGGTGCATGTACGTGTTCATTAATTGGAGAGTTAGGGGAGAGAGAATGAGTAGTTAATTAATTTGATTTGTTTTCCTTGCTGCGTCCTTGCATGCATGTGTTGGATTGGATTATTAAAAGAGATGGTGACTACCAGTATGCTGCATCGGCTGATTTTGTGGTTGGGCTAGTTATTGGTGTACTAGTTTGATTATTTATTTGGAATGAATAGGGATATATGGCTGATTATTTAATTGGGTTAGTGAGGCATGCCTTTGCTATGATTACTCAAGCTGGAGTAGTTGGGGAGGAGGTTAATTAACTAGTCTTGCCAACTTGCGGTTCATTAATTGGAATTAGTAAAGGAGATGAATTAGATAAAGGTGCATTGGCATTAGTAGATACTAATTAGTGGTGTACTACAAAGATTAATTAATGAGAGACGCGTTAGAAACTTTTGCGAGTTCGTGTTCACTTATATAGTTGGTTTGGTCCATTCTTTGTTGTCTTAGTATGCTTTTAATTGTATTAGATGGGGATTGGTCGGGGCAGCGCCCTCTTCGTGTCCACCGTTCCTTACGGTTGAGGCAAGTATCCGGATTGTAGCGTAATTACGAATGTTTGACTTTGATTGCTTGCGTTTTATTCGTATTAGCTATGCATGGATGATAGTGTGATGAATATGAATAAAATTGGTGAATGATGATTATGGCTAAAGATTTCTTATGTATCTTTGTTGATGCCCTACATGTTATTTGAGGTGCAGGATTGTGGTATGTTCTTGTTGCTTCACATGTTAATGAAAGATAGAGTTCTAGTACATGTGCATATTGAGAGCATACATGAGACTTGGTTACGTGGTGACCAAGTATAAATAAGTTGAAGTCCCCGTCATGTAAATGATGGGCTTGTGGTCTCACATTTGTGGAATGTGGGCATTGAGTAGAGGTCCCCATCATGAAGATGATGGGCTGTGGTCCCTATACTTGTGGAGTATAGGCTCTTGGTCCCTGTGCTAGAGGGCACAGGGAAGGGTATACATCGACGGTTGTATACCCCGCATTACCGGTAAAATGCGAAAAGAGGAAAAGATAAAATGATGCATTGCATGTTCGCATTACATAAGCATGGGAGTTGTCTTTAGTGTAATGCTTCTTTTTGGTATGTTGATGCTATAACTGTAAGCTTAGTGTTTCTTTATTGATACTTCTTTGAGTCTTTGGGCTCACTCTTGCTTTGTTGTGTTTTTAGGTACCACTGGCAAGAACGGCATGCATAGGAGGGAGTAGTCTTGTTTGGATGCACTCACTACCACTCATCCTAAAAGAAGAATATCATTTAGTTTATACTCTAATATTAAGCAAACTGATTGAGAATCACTTATGGCTTTGGTTGAATGTTTTGGCTTATTTGTAATAATGAGAGTAGCAAATTTTGATTATGCTTATTAATGCTTTAGTGGAATAGATTATCTTGCATGCTTGAATGAATTTGGATGTTGAGTTATTGTTAATGATATATTTAATTGCTGGAACCTCGGTATAGTTAACAATACAAAGGAGGTTCTGCCGAAAAATTTGGTAAATGGTCTTAGCTTAGATTTGTTTAATTTTATTTTAGTAGCATTCTAGGCTCAATATGTAACTGGGGTGTTACAGTTGGTATCAGAGTGGGCTGTAGGTCCGTGGTATTGGAAATATTAATTTTGACACACTATGCATGATGGGTGGGTTGGGTTTATTTGCATTGCATTGCATCTGGCGCTTCTATTATTTGTATAGTTAATCTTGTGCTCTGATGCTAGTTGATCTTTGTGTTTAATGATTGATTGTTCTTGTTGTGATGTTTAGAGATGGCAAGGGGTAGAGGCCGTGGCCGTGGTCGTGGCCGGCAGGTGCTTGACGAGGCCGAGCAATGCCCGCTCAATCTGAACTCTATAGGTGGGAGGCCAGTTCACAAATCGAGAGAAGAGGTTGCTTGATTCGAGGATGTCGAGCTCCACTCCACTGCATTCTGCCGCTCCTTTAGCGGCTCCTGCGGCGGTACCTGCGGTGGTTGCTATGGGACTGCATCAGTGGAATGCCCTGCGCCTGGATGGATACCTTTGATGGGTTAAACGCGCCGGTTGATCTTTGCTAAGCGGCTGCGACACATGGAGAGACACTTTGGAGCACTGGGGATGACTTCGGAGATGAGGGCTCAGTTTGTGGCCTTCCAGCTAAAGGGGCAGGCGGATATCTGGTGGGAGGGAGTCCTGACAGTTAGGACCGCTGCCCATGGCCCAGTTACCTAGGAGCTATTTGTCGAGCAGTTCAGGAGGAGGTTTTATCCAGCTTCATTTGTGGAGAGAATGGAAGTCTCGTTGCATAGTTACAAGCAGGGCAAGATGACAGTGTCTGAGTATGTAGCGGGTTTTAACAACCTGATCCGCTTCGTTCCAACTGTGGCTACTAATGAGGCAGAGAAGGCCAAGAGGTTTCGCAGAGGGCTCATCTGAGTTTCGCCAGTATTGGGGCATTAGACTCTGCGATTTCAGCTCCCTGGTAGAGCAAGCCAGGGGCATGGAGTTAGAGATGCAGCTCGGGGAAGAGATGCAAGGTATGGGTGGTACTGTGGTTCCTACTAATGCAAGTGGAAATCAAAAGAGGAGCTTTGGAGGAGGAAGTGGGTCATCTCTGAAGCCCGTTTCCAAGAAGTTCAAGGGCTCGTAGAATTCATTCAAGTCCAAGTTCACAAAGCTGCAGTCTTCTAACACTTCACGACCGTCAGCGAGTGCTCCCATGCTTCGTCCGGTTCTGGGGCAAGGCCTGATTTGCTTCAAGTGCGGTTACGAGCATCGCGCTTCAGAGTGTTCTTGGTCTAGATCTTGCCGCCATTATGGTGCAGCGGGTCATAAGCGCTGGTGCATCGCGGAATCGGCCAGTGTTATCAAGTGGGAGCGGCTCGATCGCCGGCGCAAGTGCGCCCACTTCTTCTCGAGGGTCAGTCAGATGCTAGCAGCTACTCCCACCCGATCTTGGGGCAGCCTCGATCTTACTTCTCGGCTCTGGAGGATCCCACCACTAGGGTATTTTTGGTACTTTGCTCCCGTGCACCGTTTCGATTCTTGGCGCCTTGACACCTCCTCTGTTGTTGCACCACCATACCGAGGTGTTGGGGCTTCGCCGCCCAAACATCGATTGCTCATGCCATCGATCGGCGAGTCGGTGGGTAAATCCCGATGTGGTGACAAAGTGCGCTCCTTGTGGACTCAGTGGAAGCTTTTGTTTTATTTGATTCTGGAGCTACTTTCTCTTTTGCAATACTAGAGTTCACTAGCAGAGCACATTTGAGTATGCAGTCTATAGCTCTGTCAGTTCTAGTTAATTCTCCTAGAGGAATTCTTTCTAGTTCCTGATCATCTCTGGTTGTGTGATCTTTTTAGATGGGGAAGACTTTATTGCTAATCTGATGGTTATGAAGATGGAACCGTTTGACGTTATTTTGGGTATGGATTGGTTGCATAGTTACCGTGCTGTCATATCATGTTTTTGGAAGACAGTAACTCTGCAAGCTCTGTCTGGGCAAGAGATAGTTTTTCAGGGTAGTGCCCCCTCTTACTCGCTTTGTGTGCTGGCTAGTCTGTTTCTTGGTAGTCGAGCAGCAAAGGGTGGTTTTCTCTTGTCCTTGGTGGAGAAGCCGAGTTCATCTTTGACTGCTGCAAGTATTCCAGTGGTTCGGGAGTTTCTGTACGTATTTCCTGCGGATTTGCCAGGGATGCCTCCACCTCGCCCAGTGGAGTTCAGGATTGATTTAGTACCCAGCGCTCGACCGGTTTCTATGACCACGTACCGTCTGGCACGTCCTTTTCAGGAGGAACTAAAGAAGCAGCTGGACGATCTAAAAGCAAAAGATCTTATTCGTCCTAGTGTGTCTCCGTGGGGAGCTCCTGTGCTATTTACCAATAAGAAGGATGGTAGTTGGCGTATGTGTATTGATTACTGTGCTCCCAATCAGCTGACCATTAAGAATAAATATCATTTGCCACGTATTGAAGACTTATTTGATCAGATGAGAGGGGCAAAGGTATTTTCAAAGATTGATCTCCAGTCGGGATACAATCAGATTCCTGTCCGAAAGGAGGATATTGAGAAGACGACGTTCTCCACAAGGTATGGGCACTTTAAATTTAAAGTTATGTCTTTTGGACTAACGAATGCCCCTGTTGCCTTCATGGAGACAATGAACAGGATGTTGCATGAGTATCTGGATGATTTTGTCGTCGTCTTTATTGATGATATTTTGATCTACTCAAAGACTAAAGCAGATCATGGGCGTCATTTGAGGCTTGTGTTGGAGACGCTAAGAGAGAATAGGTTTTATGCCAAGCTGAAGAAGTGTGAGTTCTGGATGTCTGAGGTGGGATTTTTGGGGCATGTTATCAATGATAAGGGAATATCAGTTGATCCAAGTAAGATTTCCACAGTGGTAGAATGGGGAAGGCCGACCAACGTCAAAGAAGTGAGAAGCTTCCTTGGAATGGCAGGTTATTATCGGTGATTTGTGCAGGATTTCTCCATCATTGCGAAGCCTTTATCCAAGCTCACTCAGAAGGATGTGAAGTTTCGATGGGATGATGATTATGAACACAGTTTTTAGACTTTGAAAGAAAAGCTGGTGACCGCTCCTGTTCTCACTGTTCCTGAGCCTAGGAAGCATTTCACAGTTTACTCCGACGCTTCTCGAGTTGGTTTGGGTTGTGTGCTCATGCAAGATGGTAAGGTTCTGGCTTATGCATCTAGACAGCTGAAGAAGCATGAGCAGAATTACCAAACACATGATTTAGAGTTGGCCGCTGTAGTGTTTGCATTGAAGCTTTGGAGGCACTATTTGTATGACGAGACTTGTGATGTCTTTACTAATCACAAAAGTCTTAAGTACATTTTTACACAGAAGGATCTGAATTTGAGGCAACGCAGATGGCTAGAGCTGATCAAGGATTACGATCTCACAATTCAGTACCATCCGGACAAGGCCAATGTGGTGGCTGATGCTCTTAGTCGCAAGGCGACGCCTGCTACTCTGGATTGCCTTATTGCTGATTTTGACCGCATGGGAATATCTTATTGCTATGCAGGCACGACTCATGTCTAAACACAGTTGATCTTAGAGTCAGCCATTCCAGAGCGGGTGCGGGAAGCACAACAGAATGACCAGTTATTGCAGAGGGTCAGAAAGCGTCTGGATATGGGCAAAGAAGGGGATTTCAGTTTGGATGGGTCTGGTGCCTTGAGGTTTAAGGGTCGTCTTTGTGTGCCACAGAAGGCGGAGGTTAAAGATGACATCTTGAGGGAGGCACATCGCACCCCTTATACTGTTCATCCGGGTGAGACGAAGATGTACCGTGATCTGAAGCAGAACTTCTGGTGGAAAAGAATGAAAGTAGATATTGCTAATTATGTAGCCTCTTGTGGCGTTTGTCAGCAAGTGAAGGCAGAACATAAGCGTCCCGCAGGGTTATTGCAGCCTTTGGAGGTCCCTCAATGGCCTTGGGATGATATCTCCATGGACTTTGTAGCCGCATTACCTTGATCGTCGTGAGGAAAGGATGCAGTTTGGGTGATAGTGGATCGATTCAGCAAATCGGTGCACTTTATTCCTATCCGCACGACCAACTCAGTGAGCGACTTGGCTCCTATCTATGTGCATGAGATTGTGAGATTGCATGGTGTGCCAAAGACCATCATCTCCGACAGAGAAGCTAAGTTTGTCTCCAAGCTTTGGGAGAGTTTGCAGAGTGCACTGGGTACCTAGCTCCATCTTAGTACAGCATTTCATCCCCAGACAGATGGACAGTCAGAGCGCACCATTCAGACTTTGGAGGACATGCTGCGGTCCTGTGTTTTGTCTTGGGAGGGTAGTTGGGAAGATCAGTTGCCATTGGCGGAATTTGCTTATAATAACAACTACCATTCAAGTATTAGAGCTGTGCCATTCGAGGTTCTGTATGGGCGAAAGTGCAGATCGCCACTTTGTTGGGATGCAGTAGGTGAGAAGGCAATTTTGGGTCCGGATTGGATTCAGAAGACCGTTGGCGTGTAGCCATGGTGAGGCAAAATCGCTAGCGACTCGGAGCGCATGTAAAAGCTATGCGAGATGTGAGGAGGCGTGACTTGGAGTTTGCGGTGGGTGATGAGGTTCTCTTGAGAGTGTCTCCCACCAAAGGCATTGTCCGGTTTGGAACCAAAGGGAAGCTTAGCCCGAGGTACGTTGGATCGCTTCGATTATTTCAAGAATTGGGAAGTTGTCTTACCGCTTGGACCTTCTCGAGTCCATCTTGCGGAGTTCACAATGTGTTCCATGTCTCCATCTTGAGGAAGCTTGATGCACTCCAGAGCATGAGATTTCATTGGAGCCGCTGACTATTGAGCAAGACCTCACAGTTGAGTTGCGTCCGGTGCGTATTCTGGAAAGGTCCGAGCAAGTGCTAACGCACAAGACGTTGGTATACGTCAAGGTGTTGTGGACGCATCAGTCCGAGAGAGAGGCGACTTGGGAGTTGGAGTCTCGCATGCGCGAGCAATATCCGGAGTTGTTTACATCGGGTACGTGTGATTTGTTGTTTAATTTCAGTGTGATTGTTCTTTTAGTGGAACGACGAGTAGAATTCGGGGTCGAATTCTATTAAGGGGGGTAGAATGTAATATCCCAAATTAACTCTCTTGAGGACCCGTGCGTTATTAGATAAAAAAGGATACATAAAAACAAGATATTTTGGGAGTTTTCATGGAAGAGTTAAGTCTGCTATTTAAAAGGATTTTGAGGAAAAGTTCTAAAAACCCTAGCGTGCCTTTTGTTTTTCCCCAGCGCGCGCCATCGCAGTCATCCCATCTCGCCAAAGAACCATCGCCCGTCCGCCTCCACGCGCTTAGCTCGCCGCGCTTGGCTCTTGTCTCCATCGGTGGCGCCGAGAGCCGAGTGCAAGGACGGCCGCCATCGTGCTTCTTCTGCAGTGCACACTGCTACGCTGCGTGAAGCGGCGAGTTTTGGTTGCGATCTTTCTTTCGCCGCTATGAAGGCTAGCTTGTGTGCATTAAAATAACCATTAGTGTTGTGCTATTTGTTGATTATTTAATGGTGGACACTGTTACTAGCTCCCGTGCACTAATTCAATCTGTTTATTTTATTGGATGCAATGCTAGTTAGGAGAGAGAGATTGGTTAAAGGTGCATGTACGTGTTCATTAATTGGAGAGTTAGGGGAGAGAGAATGAGTAGTTAATTAATTTGATTTGTTTTCCTTGCTGCGTCCTTGCATGCATGTGTTGGATTGGATTATTAAAAGAGATGGTGACTACCAAAGATCTTTGCATCGGCTGATTTTGTGGTTGGGCTAGTTATTGGTGTACTAGTTTGATTATTTATTTGGAATGAATAGGGATATATGGCTGATTATTTAATTGGGTTAGTGAGGCATGCACTGCTATGATTACTCAACTGGAGTAGTTGGGGAGGGAGGTTAATTAACTAGTGCTGCCAACTTGCGGTTCATTAATTGGAATTAGTAAAGGAGATGAATTAGATAAAGGTGCATTGGCATTAGTAGATACTAATTAGTGGTGTACTACAAAGATTAATTAATGAGAGACCGCGTTAGAAACTTTTGCGAGTTCGTGTTCGCTTATATAGTTGGTTTGGTCCATTACTGTTGTCTTAGTATGCTTTTAATTGTATTTAGATGGGGATTGGTCCGTGGGTAGCGCCCTCAAGGCGTCCACCGTTCACGCACTTGTTGAGGCAAATATCCGGATTGTAGCGTAATTACTTAATGTTTGACTTTGATTGCTTGCGTTTTATTCAGTATTAGCTATGCATGGATGATAGTGTGATGAATATGAATAAAATTGGTGAATGATGATTATGGCTAAAGATTTCTTATGTATGCTGTTGATGCCCTACATGTTATTTGAGGTCTGGGATTCTGGTATGTTCTTGTTGCTTCACATGTTAATGAAAGATAGAGTTCTAGTACATGTGCATATTAAGAGCATACATGAGACTTGGTTACGTGGTGACCAAGTATAAATAAGTTGAGGTCCCCGTCATGTAAATGATGGGCTTGTGGTCCCCACATTTGTGGAATGTGGGCATTGAGTAGAGGTCCCCATCATGAAGATGATGGGCTGTGGTCCCTATACTTGTGGAGTATAGGCTCTTGGTCCTGTGCTAGAGGGCATGAGGGAAGGGTATACATCGACGGTTGTATACCCCGCATTACCGGTAAAATGCAAAAAGAGGAAAAGATAAAATGATGCATTGCATGTTCGCATTACATAAGCATGGGAGTTGTCTTTAGTGTAATGCTTCTTTTTGGTATGTTGATGTTATAACTGTAAGCTTAGTGTTTCTTTATTGATACTTGCTGAGTCTTTGGGCTCACTCTTGCTTTGTTGTGTTTTTAGGTACCACTGGCAAGAACGGCATGCATAGGAGGGAGTAGTCTTGTTTGGATGCACTCACTACCACTCATCCTAAAAGAAGAATATCATTTAGTTTATACTCTAATAATAAGCAAACTGATTGAGAATCACTTATGGCTTTGGTTGAATGTTTTGGCTTATTTGTAATAATGAGAGTAGCAAATTTTGATTATGCTTATTAATGCTTTAGTGGAATAGATTATCTTGCATGCTTGAATGAATTTGGATGTTGAGTTATTGTTAATGATATATTTAATTGCTGGAACCTTGGTATAGTTAACAATACAAAGGAGGTTCTACCCAAAAATTTGGTAAATGGTCTTAGCTTAGATTTGTTTAATTTTATTTTAGTAACATTCCAGGCTCAATATGTAGCTGGGGTGTTACACTTATGATAAGAGATTGTGGAATGTTCATGTCATTTCATATTATGCAAGCATGATGACATGATGTACTCACGGGAGTGGCCTTGAGATCCCATATTTAAGATATGGGCAATGGGTCCCCGTTTGAAAAGGATGGGCTTGGGTCCCCGCATTTGATAATGCGGGCATGAGTGATCACCGACGGGTGTTACACTCGGCTATACCGGTATAAGCAGAAGAGAAGAAGTTTTGGCATATGCATGAATTGCATTGCATTCACAGATCAGATGATATATGTTTTTATACTGAGGAAGAATTGTTGATGCTATACTGCTATTTTTTTTTAACCTTGCATGCACTTGCTAAGTCTTGGACTCACTCTTGAATTTTGTTGTTTTAGTTGATTGTTGAGACTGGCATGCATCGGGTGAAAGCAGCACATAGTATTTTCATAACATGTTCCATAATCGTTTAGTCAAGTTTATATCTTGCAACTCAAAATGGTATCAATGACACGTTGCATGGCTAAGCAGACTATTCGTGTTTGACCAACCCACGTTAGTGCTATGGTAATACCAACTAATAATTAACCAAGCTAGGGTAACAAAATATCATGGTAATATAATAGGCAAAAGTGGATGTAATCAATTGGGTGAATAACTCATCCCGTAACTATTTAAATAAATACTTAAAGTAAAATACAATAATTTGAATCAAAGTAATTTTGGAAAACTTGGTTCAACATGGTCAAAGGTACAACTTGCCTTAGAACAAGTCTTAGTGCTAGTCTTGAGCTTGATCAACTCCTCCTTCCTAAAAAGCTCCCAAAGTATCAAGGTCTACTCGCAAACGAAAGAAAAAAGCAAATAAATACAAAATAGAGCAATAAATAAACTCCAAACAATTACATAAAAATCTCAGGAAGGTAGATCTTGAATTGGGATGAATTTAGAAACTTGAATGAGTTCAATCAGAGTTCGTCTGAGGAATTACTATTTCGAATTTTAAGAATTTTATTTCTAAAGGAACCCAGAAATATTGCATCAGCAATGATTTCAGAATTAAAAGAAAAATCCAAAAAATAGAAAATAGCACTAACAAGTGGGACCGAGTTGTAAGAGAGAGAAAGAGAGAAAGGAAGAGGCTTACATGCGGTCCTCACATGTAAGAGAGAAAGAATAAAGAAACTACAGTGAACCCAAAATAGAGTAGTTGGCCGGTGGCGATGGCTCATAGTGTCGACAACGAATGGCGGCGAGGAAGGGCATAAAAGGGCAAAGCGGATCCCATGAGCGAGGCGGTTCTTTGGGAGGCGGCAGACAACAAAAACGATGGCGATGGCGGCGGAGAAGGAGCTTTGGTCGGTGATAGAAATGACACTTCGGAAGCGCGCTGGTGAAACTAAGAGAAACATGGGCTCGGCGATGGTGGAAGGAACTTAATGGGTGGCTCGGGACAGACGAAGAATGACGGTGATGACGGCGCGAGGCAACTGGCAACAGGGAAGAAGATGTAGTGGCGGCGGCGCACATCGGTGACGGATCTTCACTAGAAAGAGAGGGAAACGAAGAAGAACACTTGGGAACATGAGATGACACACTCGAATAAGCTATGACAATCACCAGCGAGGAGATCAAACAAAGGGTGACACAGCTGGTTTTGGGGAAGATGGGGCGGCGGTGAATCGATGGTGCTTTAGGGATGACGACGGAGGCACGATGTAGAACGTGACCACGTGAATCCAATGGTGAAAACGATGAAGGAGGAGGAGTTCCAACGGCTGTGGAACAGGTGACGAAAGCTTGTGACGGCCAACTTCTTCAATGGATTCTGGCGAGGCAAAGGCGACTACGGGTTCGGCGGCTAGGGAAAACGGAAGAGGAAAAACGTGCGGAAAAAGTGACACGAGCGGCGCACTTAAATAGAGATGAAAAGGGAGTGTTTGGGTGAAGCAAAGTGACACGGTGTCGTGTTCGGCTCGGACACTACTGAGTTCGATCTGTAATAAATTCAAAATTCATTACCAATTTAAAATTAATTAAAGTTATTATTTTGTTGGACTTTCTAAAATTTGAAAGAATTTTATTACTTTATTTGAATTTCTGAAATTTTAAAAGTCAAAAATAAAATTTATTAGAGTTTTGAAGTTTTATTTGAATTTAAGTTGAAAAATAAAAATTTAATTAATTTATGAAATTTTCTCGAGTTTTAAAAGCTTTCTCCAAAATTATTTTAAAGCCAAAACAAATTTATTTGAAAAATTAAAAGCCAACTTTAAGTTTGAAATAATTTTATTAAGTCCAAAATAACTCTAGGAATTTCTGTGAATTTTTCTAGAATTTTTGGATTTTATGTGCTATTTTCTAAACCTCTTTTTATTTATCAGTTTTATTTTAAATAGAAA
Organism: Phyllostachys edulis; assembly: GCA_036346405.1. Lineage (NCBI taxonomy): Eukaryota > Viridiplantae > Streptophyta > Magnoliopsida > Poales > Poaceae > Phyllostachys > Phyllostachys edulis. Next base: position 45,821,207 of record CM070556.1, read on the forward strand.
AGCTATTGAAATTCAGTCAACAGTGTTTGGGCCGAAACCATCTTCGGCCCGAATAAATCTCGCGTGCACCGGCCCATTCCGGCCCAACCGCACACCTCTCTCTCTCTCACTCACAGCCGTGCACGCGCCCGCTGCCGTTGGATGAAAATCCGAGTGCCCCGCTCCCTTCCCTCTTTCGGCCCGTCACCGCCAGGTGGGACCGCCCGGGTCGTCTTCCTCCCGACCTTCTTCCTCGCAGAGTCACATGAGCCGCCATTTCATTGCGCCTAAAGCTCAAAGTCAACCGGCCTCCTCTACTACCCACACACAAGGCGTGACGTGCTTGCGTTCAACCCCGCGCCCCACCTCCACCTCCACTCCCCCACGTTTCCCCTCTCCCCGCGCGCCGGTTCACCCACGCGCCACAACCGCCGCAGCCACCACGACGGCCGACACGATCTCCTCCTCCACCTCCCCGACCCTATAAAGGGAGCAGGTGCGCGCCAAACCCTCGTCTCAACGCCTCAAGTCCCTCCTCTCCTCTTCCTCCTAAACGTCCGAATTTTGGAGTTTACCCGCCACCGCGAGCGCTTTCTTCTTCAAATCCGGCGCCGTCCGAGCCACCTCGTCGCCGCCGACACCTTCTCCTGCATCGCCGCGACCGACGCCGACGCTTATGCTTGCTTCGCCGAAGCGCCCGAACCGCCGTCACCTTCAACCGAACTCGCCGCCAGATTTCAACTTCGCCACGGCCACTCGCCACCCATCGCCGTGGCAGGTAAGCCGGATCACCACACCGCTCGCTCTTTGCGACACTCGACGGCTTTCGCCCGGCGTGAAACGCCGGCGAGCCCAGCACCGAGCGCCACCCCTCGCCGTGCCTACGTGGCCAGTCCACGTCAGCGCCACGTTGACGCCACGCAAGCGTAAATCCGACGTGGCCGCCTACGTAGCGCCGTGTCAGCACCACCCACCAGAGCCAAGTCCCGTGGACTCAGTTCACGTGGACCGTGTCTATGACACAGGGGTCCCACTTGTCAGCATTGCGCAATATATAGATTTTCCTTTAGAAAGATAATTCGGGAAATCCTTTTAATTTACAGATTTAGGTTTAAACTTGTAAAATTCATATCTTTTTCATCCGAACTCCAAATTGGGTGATTCAAATTGGTAAATTCATAGAAAATTATTGTCTAGCTAAATAAAATAAAATTATTTCATTTGGAGTTGTTTTAAATTGTCTTTTTTTAATTTATTTGAATTTCATTTGAATTTATCGTACTTTCGCGTATAGACTTCGACGATTCCGGAGAGTTAGATCCTTCGGAGGATTTAGAGAGTCAAGACTTCAACGAAGGCAAGTTATACCCTTGACCATATTGCCCAGTATTTTAAAGTTATTTAATTCAGTTTTTAAAATTATTATTACATGCATATTTTTAGTCAATTATTTTAATGCTCGATTAAATGCTTAGTTATTCCAATTGTTATTGTATGGACAATTTTGAATATTGAAATTTCATCCCTTTGTCACCATAGATAAATTGTTTGGAAATGCTTAGCAAATGCTTAGACCATGATTTTGATTTTGGGAGGATTTAGCCAAACCATTACAAAATTATTTAAAATTAAATCTATGGTATTGTTTTACCATAGAGAATTTGTAAAGGTGATTTTTACTTAAATAAAATCAAAATGGTTTGGACTAGGCTAAACGGATGAATGGTGGGTGCAGAGTTTATGCACGGGTTTAATCTGTTAGGATTAAAGCCTGTGGTTTGATTTTGAAAGACGCCCAAGTCAATTAAGGACCGGTCTTGAGCCATCTTGCTATGCCTTACCGTACCACCACATGTCCTGTATGGGCAGGACCTGGCTTAATAATTTGTAATACCTCTTAGTATTTGTGCTATGTTGTATGTGTGGGTGTTGGTTAGCAGTTTTCCCCTGGCGCAAGAGGGGCTTCGGAGGATGGATAGTCCAATGAAAGTGAAACCTTAGCGGGCACGAATACTTTAGGGTAGAGCATTGTAAAAGCCTCGTCACGTACTCTAGACCGCTTACCTAAGGTAGTGAGCGGTGGCATAGATATATGCTGGACAAACTAGAGAATTCGTGTCATGTGGGTAAAGTTGTACAAACTCTACATAGTAGAAACTATTCGAATAGCCGCGTCCGCGGTCATGGACATGCTAGCAAAGCCACTCTGAGTTAGACTTGTTTTTTGTTTTTAAAAGTGTTTTCAACAGATGTTTTCAGGATGATTAGTCCCGTGGGAAAATTGGGCGGTTAGCCATTGTGATAGGAGGGTATCCTTCACCATTCAAATATGGAGGTTATCCACACTAAAAAATTGTCATTTAAAATATGATTTTTGATATAGTATAAAAATGGCCTTGGAAATTAATATGATTATTTAAACTTGAAAATCTTGCTTTATGCAAATAAACCCCGCCATTACCCTTGTTTACCTTATGCATGCATTCAATCATTACATTACTTGGGTGTAACTTGCGAAGCACGGTAGTTGTGCTCATACTTGCTTTATGCAAACAAATTTCAGAGGAGAAGGACTTCGCTACTAGTGTGGATCTTGACGACTAGGCCGCTACCCCAGTCGATTGCCTGTGGCAGATTAACTGGACTCTACTACATCTTCTTCGTCTTCCGCTGTGTTCTTTATTGTTGGCTTGTAAGCCTCCTTTGTAATAAACTCTGAATAATTATTAATAAAGTGTGTGATATGTTTTGATTATCACTTTTGTTTGACTGTGTACACTGGAAATCCTGGACTAGTGTATGAACACAGAGGGTTCGGGATCTTTCGTTCCCGGGTCCGATACGATGTAAGAAGGAGATGACGTGGCGGCGTATCCACTCGGTAGAGAGGGAAAAAGAAGGAAGGGTTGGCTATTGGGTTGGGTTGTGAAGGAAAAAGATGGGTCAAGCAAAGGAAAATCGCCTAGAAGGAATTACTAAGATTTAAATAGCTTTTCTAATTTAGAAAATACAAGAAAATTCAAATGGCAAATTAAGAATAGCAATTGAACTCAGAAAAATTCTAGAAAAATATGGAAAAGATTTCCAAGCACAAAGAACTTAAATAAAATAGTTTTTGAATTAATTAATGTTCATATTGGTCACATTAAATTGTTTTGATATTTGTAAGTCCCATTTAAGCTGGATTAAATTCAAATAAAATTTGGTGATTTTTCCTAAGGGACTAAGCTAGTCAAAAGGTTTTGAAATTCAAAAAATTGGGATGTTAGATCTAATCCTGTAATGGTTAGAAAATCTAATGGTAAGTGAAGAATATGTGTAGATTTCACTGACTTGAATATAGCTTATCCGAATGATGATTTTCCCCTTCCCCGTGTCGATCAATTAGTTGATTCTACTACTGATTGTGAAATTTTAAGTTTCCTATATGCCTATTCTGGTTATCATCAGATAAATATGTGTTTCGATGATGAATAAAAAACCACGTTTATTAGACCATTTGGAATATTTTGTTATATCAAAATGTCATTTGTTCTAAAAATGCTGGTGCTTCTTTCCAATGCTTGATGCAAAAAAAACCTTACTTCCTCAACTAGGTCGAAACTTGGAAGCCTATGTTGATGAACAGGTCGTAAAAAGCATACATCATCTTAATCATGTTTCCCACCTACAAGAAACATTCGACAACCTTAGAAAGCAACAGTTGAAACTCAATCATGAGAAGTGTGTGTACGGAGTGTCTTCAAGAAAGTTGCTTGGATTCCTTGTTTCTGCTCGAGGAATCGAAGCAAATCTTGCTAATATAATGGCCACTGAACAAATGTGCCTTCTGACCACAAAGAAAGAAGTCCAGAAATTTACAGGGTGCATGACTGTTTTAAGTCGTTTCATAACACGATTGAGAGAAAAATAGCTTCCTTTCTTTAAACTTCTTAGGAAGCATGAGGGTTTCGAGTGGTTTGAAGAGGCAAACTAAGCCTTCGAGGATATCAAGATCGGTACTTTATGAGTGCTCCCTCCCGTCCTGGTTTCCCCCAAACTAGGCGAAACACTTTTGTTGTATCTAGTCGCACGCTTATAAGCGATGGCGCTTAATCGTCATTGAACATGAGAACATTCAATGACTAGTTTGCTATGTTAGCGAAGTTTTACTTGGGCCTAAGCATGGATTGAAATATTGGCCGATTATCTTGCTACCATGCTAACTAGCTCAGTTGATGATTTTTGTTCGAATTTGACTTTTTTTGAATTTAAAATCCAAAAAATTCACTTTTTTTTGACATTTTGGGCCGAAATTGGCCGAAAATTTCCGATTATCGGTTGTATCGGCTGGGTCCGGTAAAAAAATGACCGATAAAAAAAACCCTGGGTCTAAGGAGCGTTACCCTCATATCTAAAATCTTTTATATACCTTTCTCATGTTTTCGAAAAAACTGAGGCATCATTTTCAAATGTATAAGTTAATCGTGCCGTCTAAGTTTCCTTATTTGATTGGAGGAGATAAATGATATTTTTGCTGTAGGAGGGAATTGGGCTCATGGTGGAAGTGTGATCCAAATTTCAGATCAGACACGGCACCGGCCTGCGCCAACCTCGAGCGCTAGGAGCCGGCCGACACCGTACCGATTTCGTCATGATTTCATATTCTTTTTGAGTCGTATATTCCTATATGTACCTCTGAAGTTGCATGCTTCAGATGAGTTTTCGGGAGGATTGATAATTCCGTGCTTATAGTTTTCCTTATACAGTTATTTTCGCCTTCATGCGTTTTTTCTGTAAATATTTTCCATGTTAAATTCGTTTCTCCTGTTGTCTAGATTCGTCCCTTATTTCCTAACAGTTTGAAAGCGTCAATAAACTTGCCATGCTTGCTGGGATCTTTATAGCGGACGCTCACAACATAGTTGCCCCACAGGAAGTGAAGCAACTGCAAACATGCAAGTTCGGAGTTAAACCTACCCGTAACTATAGTTACTTTATTTATAGCCGATAATAATAAACATGAACAAACATTGTACATGTACTCAAGTTAATTTGTCCCGAAGTCGAAATAAGGATCTTTTTTTTTTAACTCTGCACAAGTTAAGAGAGTGGGTCCATAAAAGGTCCCCCAAAAAAAGACATGTCGGCGAATTTTTTTGGTTGGACTGATCGGACGACCAGTCATGGAGTCGTGCATCTTCCAAAGTTTATCCGCAAGCTGGAGGGACATTTGCTACACCTTGCCTTTGCAGCTTGCCCATGACACTGTCCATTGAAGGAGGCTTCAGGCCAAGAGGCAGTGGCAGCCACGGCTTCGATAAAACATCACCAATGATCGCGTCTATGCTCTCACTTGACTGAAAAAATTCAAACAAAATACAATGAATTAATTAAAACAGCTGCATGCATAGTATGTAGAAAATAACCCCTCTGTTCAGAAATATATGACGTCCTAGAAAGCGTGTAGTCAAACTTTGACTAATAATATATGAAAAGCTATTTAGATTTGTTATGAGATAATATTATCATTACATTTGTCATATAAATATTTTCATAATATAATAATTTTGTATTTTTTTACTAACTTAATCATATAGAAGTAATGGACAAAGTTAGATATTAGAGACCGTGTTGATGTCCAAAACGCCATACATTCTTGAACAGAGGGAGTAGTAAACAAGAAACTTAATCTTGTTCCTGATGAACTTGGAGGTATAGTAGTTTATCAACTTATATTTCCCTAAGTTGGAATTGTGTATATGCTTACTGGCTGTGCTTGTAGTTGGAATTGTGCATCTTGCTGGTTCTTGCTCGGCAGTGCGGGTGGAGTGAGTGATCTATACATTGGACATGGGACGACTCCAGCGACCGTTGGAGCAGGAAATCTCTGAAACGACGAGACATTAATCTCATCAGTAGTTGTAGCATAATGACGATATATCATCTCTTAGACTATCGAGCTGATGAACAAGTCCCAATTAAGTGATTACTATATAGAGTTGCTCACCGCAGATGGCATTGGCATTGCCATGCAAGGAGTGCCTTGAGTCGGCATATGTGCTGGGCCCTGACAAAACCAGAAAAAAAGAGAGTAAGAAACAAGTGCCAGAAAATTATGCTCTCCAGACATCATGCAAAACGATATTAGTGTTGTACGTACCCTCATGTAAGGGTGGTGCCAGAAAGCCGGGTCCGACGGAGGCGGCCGTGGAGGCGCCCACCGCGGCGTTGGGGCTCGGGGGACAAGGTGCCGCGGCCACATCGGCATCCTGGGCGAGTCCATCGTGGGGTGGCCCCAGACGTGCAACGGCCGGCCAAAGTGTTGCATAGGAGGCGGCGGCGGAGTAGGAGGGAAGCCGATGGTCGGCACGGTCCACACGGTCGAGTCGGGCCTCTTCACGGCGGCACCGGCCCCAGCGGCGTACATCTGCCGCCGATGGGTCCAGTTCGCCGCCTCCGCCTCCCTTGCCAGCACGTGCTTCCGGTGACACCGGTACTTCTGCACCAACATACATAGTAAGCAATTGGTTAGCACTTCTTGGAATGAGTCGATGCGCGTAGTACGTATGTAATCTTATTTAAGCATGAACTGGTAGCATATAAATACTTAATAATGCCATTGCTGCAACATAAACTGCATCAAGTGAGGTCTGTGCTATCTGTGGAATTCATTATGTATATAACGAAATGTTCTACCAATCAACAGTACGTACTTATCTAATGCCGTTGCTTCAACTGAAACTGCTAAGAGTGAGGCCTGTTCCATTCTAGATTTTTAACCACTACTCAGCGTTTTGCTGGTAGCAAGAGCCAAGTACATAGGGGCCCAACGTGCATGTCTTGCTGTTTTTATTTCGTACATTTAGATTTAGTTTAATGAGTAATTGCTGCATTTTTAGGTTGTGTGTCCAACTTCTAGAGCAGAGCAAGAGCTAGCAAGTCAAGATGAGTAGCTCCATATATAAAAAATAATTTAAGCCTTGAAAGCTGTAGTAGCTACTTGCAAAGTACTACCCCAAGTTACAGATCAAGTTCAGCAATTTTACTACAATTTCACAGTTTATGCATATAAATGTGAAACACAAACTTTAGTTAGCGAAATTCTCAACTAGCGACAACCTTCCTCTCAATTTTTTCATATCCAAGGCTCTGATTTATTTTTGCAGCAGACTCAACCCGATAAACATTTGCCATTTCTATTCCATTTTCTATTTGCTCCAGCTAGGGTATATATGTTCCACTAAAAGGTTCACATATATTTTGATGATCGTATGGAGAAGTTTTTTTTAGACCAAGCATCGCCAATATATGTCAGAATACCATAATTAAAGCTGTTTACTACGGTGAAGGAAGCATAATATGTACACCTGGATGGACCAACTTTTTTCCTCTTTATGGTGAATAGGAGGCCCCAGTACTGAAACAGAATTGAAGTCCAAACATATAGGGTTTACAAACTTACAGTTCAATCCGTGGACATACAGCTCACAGATCTGATGCAGTACAATACACGTACTGAAGAGAGAAAGAGAGGAGAGAGTAAAATTCTTTACAAGGTCTCCTCTCTGAAACAGTGCCTCTACTGTTGCTCTTTGTAATGATATGCATATTTACACCAGGTTCAAACGTATGTCTATTATATGAGTGCTGTGAGATATTTAATTTGGAGGAGCATGTCTACTTATGTTGATGCTCTAAATGCAATGGTAAGCAAGTTTGAGGCTGAAGATATTTTGCTTGGTGTATGAACTTTCGTTAACTTTTTCGTGTGTGAAACATATGTGAACAAATAAAAATTTGAGGAATTACTATAAGCGCCACACCTAATGTGTTCTTTTGTAGATGGATCTTGAAGGCTAGATAAGTTGTATTGCCAATTGCCCCAATAGAAACTATGAAATACGAAGTATACATTAGATAGTGTTTATTACTACATGTCATACAATATTGGTCGAAAATATATAGCTAACCTACAAATAGAAGCAGTAGCAAAATTCATACATAATCAATTCATTGAAGTGATCACTCCTATAGCTTTTTACCGTAAGAACCGATGACAAACTATGAAACTTTGATATTTCAAACGCGAACAAGATTATAATTTTAAATTTTGAAAGCAGCAGTATTCACCTGATTTTGTTGGGATTCAGCAAAAGTTAAAAATAAAAGGAGATTTATATTTAGACTATCCATTCAACGTGCCAAATTTATTCAATTATGTATCTTTTTTTACCTTATCATAAATTATGTTCGAAACCTTTGGTCAAATAAAATAACAGCTTATTTGGCAGTTATTTATACAGCCATATGCAACTTTGGATTACTGTCGAGAAAATGTATATGTCGCTCGTTTTCTTTTCAGCTAATTAGCTTCCTGTGAAGCAGCATTATTTTAGAGAACAGAAATTGCATTAATCTAGTTATACTTTTGAGCTTTTGCTGAATGAACTACTTTTCCCCACAAAAAATTGTTATAAAATGTGTGACTGCTAAGAACTTGTAAATTGCCTTCAATGAGATAAGGAACAGATGATGCGCTAAAACAGGAAACATCATGATAATTTGGAGATGCAGTTTTCGTACATATTGCCATATTCTAGAGCAAAGACGTTAACTCAAAAGTGTGTATAAATGTGTGTTAGATCGACACTGGCTACTTGTTTCCTAGGACACGTGTCTAAACGGGCTGAATATAACTAAGCTCATTGGCTACCGCATGCAAATCTGCATTTAACAGCCTTATAAGTGGTATTAGGTCTTCTCCTCCAAAAGACTAGTCTAATGAGTAAGGTCTCCTCACATTTATAAGTTGTGTTTTTTTCTTTCCCACAACCGATGTGGAACTATTCCTAACATTCTCCCCCTCACACATTAGCTGTGTACTTCCGTAAACATGAAATCCAATGAGATGTTAGATGCCTGGCTCTGATACCAATTGTTAGATCAAACCCTAGCCGCATGCCTAGGTTCAACCGGATTTACTCCCCGGGTCACAGGTCCAAACGGGCTGAACATAATTAAGCCCACAGGTTGCCGCATGCAAGTCCTATAGCAACAGCCTTATAAGTGGTATTAGACCTTCTCCTCGCAAAAAACTAGTCTAATGGGTGAGATCCCCTTACACTTATAAGTTGTGTTTTTTTCTTTTCCACAACCGATGTGAAACTATTCCTAACAACATGTATAATTGCCAAGCATATTTTTTTCTAATTTAAACTTTTAAGCAAAGACTACAACGGTCAAATGAACTTATATCATCTTATACCGATGTTTATATTTGCGTCACAGCAAAAGTTACACTACTGTCTAGATACATATTGCAATATTTACAATATTTAAAGCACAAACAATCTAGATACATAAAGGTGTTATATGCTAAAAACCCAACTTTCATCCCTAAAACATTTTCAATTTTAATCATATTGTACTGCAAAAGAACTTTGAACAGTATTGTTCCTATTAGCATCAAAGTCATCAATAATCAAACGCACCAGTTAACCATCGATCTATTTTCGGTTTCAACTTGTGCAGAGCTGATTAACCACAGTGTCAGTTGAAGTATGGCTGGCATCATAACAGAAACACACTGTGTGCGCGTGCGTCAGATAAAATATAGGATAGGCTCCGCTCAACTAAGTATCGTGCACGCACCTGCAAATGGCTGGCTATGTTGTGCCGGGTGAGAGTGTCGAACCCCATGATCTCCAGTATCCTCGACGGCACCGCCTTATCGATGCCGAGCTGCTCCACCGCCTGCACGAACCTCCGGTGAAGCTCCGGCGTCCAGTCCACCTGCAAATTGAGCACGACATTTAATGCCACAGGACTTGAGTGTGATACTATTAATATCGTAGGCTTTAGCTAGGGCAAATTTGTATGCACCTTTGATTTCTTCTTTCCTTGGGAGTGCTTACGGGACGACTTGTGTCGGCTCTCAGCCTCCTGCGACGATGACGTCGTTGACGACGGCGACTTTGCCTCTGTCACTACGGCTCCGTCGCCGCCGCCGACGTCTCCATTCCCTTCTTCCACCTCCTCGGCATGATTGCACTCTCCCTTCTCCTCTCTATCCGCAGCAAACGCCGTATTCTCCTCACCGACGACACCAGTCACACCACCGCATGGATTCACCGCGCCAACGTCCGCCACAGCAGCCGAGAGCTCGACGCTGGGCACCTCCTGGTCCTGCACCCTTTCATCGCCTGTGGTGACCGGCTCGAAGTCGGTGAAGATTTCGGCGGGTCGACCTCAAGGTCCGGCAGCGCATCGCCATGCTCTAGCCGGAGGAAGAAGTCCCCAAAGTCTATGTCATCGACGGTGAAGTCGAACTCCATGTCCGACATTACTGCCCCAACCTCCTCCATGCTGGCGCCACCGACGACTCCAGCGCGCTGATCCTCCGCATAGGCGTACCTCGCCGGCGACACGGCAAGCATCTCGACTATCAATAACCAATAGCTACGTGGACGTCCAGCTCAGATAACTCACAAATGCAGTGCAGTGCAGTGGAAGGAATGATGTGTTAGGTTACGCGCCTTTGCTTTGCAGTTGAGGTACTAACCAGTTGGTGCGGTGGAGTTGTGTTTGTTGCGATGGAAAGTATGTACTCTCCGGGGAATACTAGGGGAGCCTGCAGGGAGGAAGCACGTAGACCACAAGCTCGCAAAGATTTCTCCGATTCGTTGGATGGGTGGCCTTGTCCGCGAGCGCAAGTGCAGCTTGGTCGCTTCTGCGAATTATTGCGGCCAGTGTGTGGATGAGCCTTTTTTGGAGCGAGTTTATTTTTGCTTTACGAATAACTCAGAGAGAGAGAGAGAGAGAGAGAGAGAGAGAGTAGAGTAGGGTGGACTCGATCTCGTGAGACAAAGGCGAGGAAGAAGCGAATAAAAGATGACAGCGGCTGCATGTATATCGGCTGGAGGCTGTCCTGCATGCTGATCCTGCTCATAGCTGTGTTTTTAATTAAGAGAGAGAGAGAGGGGTTGCGAGTGGAGCAACGCGTTCAAATTTATAGAGGATATAGGAGGACAAGACTACGAGACTGCAGCGAAAACTACAGCATGCAGACGAATGCTTCAAATAGTTAGAGCTGGGTAGTAGTCACTACAAAGAGCTTTGGAGATCATGGTTTAGTTAGTTTAGGAACACTAATTGACGACCTGGCTAGCTAGCTATATGCATGTGGCATGTACACGACCTATTTCTTCGTAAAATCCTTGAGGAGACAATGGCATGAGTAGACACACGCATGGCGATCGACCTGGACCCAATTGACGATAACTTATCTCCTTGCATGCTAGATTATTTCATTCTAAGAGGAATACATATGGATATATGTTGGACTGGATTCAGCGACTAGATGGGGCTGAATAGGAGCACCTATATTTTCACCACCTACGATATTCAACTTCTTTATCACTCCAATACATATCAGAGCTACGAAGATCCAAAGCACAAGAACATAGCGAAAGTTGTGTTGGAGCTGAAAAACCCCCAAGTCAAAGACCCACAGCCAGTTTGACCACCGTTGCCTAGCCGGTCTAACTGCCGGCGCTAGTCTAACTGCTTGGAGGAGTGGTCTGATCACCGGCTGTAAGGACAACAATCCGAACAGATCTCCAAAACTCATAACTTTTGATTTCGAAATTCAAATCTCCTTAGATTTAAAATACTAGTCATCAACCCGTGCATCCGCATGGACATGATACTTTTTTAATATTATTTTTAGGGCTAACAATTTTTTGTAATCATCAACCCATGCATCCGCACGGACATGACATTTTTTAATACTATTTTTAGGGCTAACAATTTTTTTGTAACTTTTAGCTCCTAACTAATATGAATTTGACATATATTTTTAGTTCAAAATTATCGCTCAAAATTCTAAAAGTTTTAAATTTATACAATTTAAAATTTTGTTTTTCTATTTAAGTGACAAATCTATATATTTTCGCCTTTGATTTTTGGTGAGTCCATATTATAACACTATAGATTTAACGTTAACCTTAAGATCTCATGTAGAAATCCGGCCATATTAATTTCTCACGTGTTCGGATGTTATTATTTAGTAAGTATTCACATCCTACACGGTTATTTGGTGAAGCTATATGTGTTCAAAATGAAAACGCCATGTACGTTTGGATATTGGAATGTCGAGTCCAACTCTAATTAGTAAATGCAACGAGGTCAATCATCGTGGTGAAGCGATATATGTTCAAAACGAAAACGCCATATACGCTTGGATATTGGAATGTCATAGTCCAACTCTAATTAGTAAATGCAACGAGGTCAATCAAGATGCTGCACGTGGCTAAAAAAATAAATCCAAGCCGTGGGTTATACCACATGATAAATTGGATGGTTAGGATTTTTCTTTTTCTATGATTAATGTGGGAATTTCTAGCCTTTTTCTTTTTCTCGATTAATGTGCGAATTTCCCCACAAGTCCTAGCAAGCTAGATCACAAAGAAAAGACCCATCGAAAACCTTTCAAGACAAAAATCCCAAAATCATCAAAGAGAGAATAAGAACAAGAGATAGAACTCATCTTTGGGGTAATCATGATTGGATTGATTAGAGAGATTGTAGGTTGACAACCACTCCACCATAGAGGACAAAAACTCACAGTGGAGCACCTAATTTCTCAATCCATATCTCTCAAACCCTAGCATCCTCTATTTCCTCACTTTCCCATAAAATCACAAATTAGGGTTTCAAGTCTTCAAAGTGCAAATCACAGGTGGAGGCTAGATCTAGAGAGGAAACCTTATCGAACACTCGTTAAGCCCACACACAAATGAGTCTACACTCATACACGCTTCTCAAAGCGGATGACGAACCGGTCTCCCGAATTTGTCTCTTCACGAACTTCATCTTCTCTTGACCTAATCTCTCAACTTTGCGCCATCCCATGCCGCGGTTTTTCAAGGTCACCAACCCGGATATTGGCGAAGATACCAAAATACCCCTTCTCGATCCTTCCCAAATGGCCAAGTCCAATCATTGTTTAGCAATCACATGCTTCACCACGCATTGGTTCATCAATGGTTCTCTTCATATCGACAAGTCTCCCATCCAACTCCCTTCGAACCACCATGGCACTAGCACCTACCTCCCAAGCCACCGATCCAACCCATTGCACCGAATATTCCATTCATTGCTCCTATCCATCTCACATCATGTTTAAACCCAACCACTTCACCTAGCATCCTCGATCGTTCGGGACCTCGGCTCTCCTAGCCTAGTCCCGGTCCTCCTCGCCGTTGACCGTAGTTTACTCCAAGCTAGCTGCATAAATAGACCAAAAAATCAATTTCGGGCACAAGTTTTTCACAACTTGACACATATTAGCGAAAGCCTGCATCATGCAACACCTCTGCACTGACACCCATGACTTTGGCCAATTCCACAAGGTTTTCCACCTTCCCGATGCAAAAAACCATTATGTTCAGTCTAAAACTCCATTTTCCATGAAACATGGTGCAAACACACTCCCACATAAGTATTTAATCATATTTCTCAAAATTCAACTTTTCCATCTTTGACCAGTTTGACTGCCACTTTTGGCCGGTCTGACCGTCGGACCTTGGCTAGTTGGACTGCCATCCTAGGGCCGGTCAGACCACCAGCCTCCGGACGGTCAAACCGCCTATACAACCTGACAAACCAGCGAAACTCCACTAAACCAAGGGTTTCTCCCAAATACCTTGACACTATTGCCATGTAACGTCCCATTTTCGGATGTAAATAGTATTTGCTTTTCGGTTTTCGTTCTTCGCTGTATTTTCAAATTAGCAAACTATTTGCGAAAACCTCCTTCCTTCTTTTAGCTCGAGTGTGTGTTTCAAATATCCTTGACCTTTGAAATTCAAATTCAAGTTTGAATTTTCTTCTTTTTGAGCTTTGGGCCTCTTTCTCTTTTGGGCCTCCTTCTCTTTCTGGGCTCAGCCTATTCCTCTTTTTGGGCCAGCCCCTTTCTTTCTCTTGGCTCGATCCAACTCCACCCCCCTCCTCCTTTTCTTTCCCAAATTGTGGCCCACCGCCTTGGTCTGACTTCCATGCATTGTGGTCATCTTCTTCTCCCGGGTCAAAAAGCTGCGCCTCCTCTCTCTTCCAAGACCGTGACACGCCACCTTTGGTGAAGCCTCTCCCATCATCCTTGTGCTCTTTCTTTGATCCACGCCGCCTGGCTACCGCCTTGCCTCCAAGTCGCTGGCGCTTGTCATCTCTCTCTCAGCCGCACCTACTCCCACCCGCCTTTGTCTTGCTCGGTCGCATCCCCATTGCCGCCGCCTCCCGCGCCTACTCGCTCCAGGTATGGCGTCGCCGCCGCAAGCACCATGCTCCCGACGCTAGTCACGAGTGCCTGCTTCGCTTCTTCGCGTCGGACGCCAAAGACGCCATGGTCGCACCAGAGCAGCCCGCTTTGTCCTATCACCGCTTGTCCTCACTAGTGGCCGACCTCATCAAGTCATCGCCACCTCGCCACCCGCGCCACGCCATCCTCACACTACCCGGTCCCTCCACCACGCTGCTCGCTAGCCTGCCGTGCGTTGTGCTTGCACACGCGCACGCGCCGCTTCCACCATCCTGCCGCCATGCCGCCGCCGCGCATGACGTTCGCTTCGCCTCGCCCCATCGCCCGCCGCACTAATCGTTGCCACGCCGCTTCGACCTGCGTCATGCATGACGCAGCTGCGGCGCGCCATCCGCGCCGCCGCTTTCGCCGGCGCTCTGTTCTTCCCGCGTTTCCACTGCGGCCAAGACCTCGCGCCTTCCTGCCGCTTCGTTACGTGGCGCGGACGCCACGCTGCCTCGCCGCAAGCACACGCTGGCCCTCCTTGGCCGTGAAGTTGTCTCCGTGACATCACCCGCACACCAGCCTCACCCTCATCAAGTCACTTCTCCCCATTGTGTGCTCCGCCTCGCCGCATCCTCGCCATGACTTTGCTCGCCTGTTCCTCCTGGGATCACAGAACGGCCATGGCCCCCAACCTCACTCTTCAACGGCTCCAAGCTCCCCATGGCTGCCTATTTAAGCCCCCATGCCTCCCCTTGTTCTCCCTTGCTTCGCCACACTCATTCGTGACTTCACCCGAGAAGAACCAGCGCCCGTTCTCCTTTCTTGGCCGCGTCGCCTCACCGCCTCATCGCCGCTCCGATGAGCCTCCACCTCCGGCAACCGCGTCACAAGAAACTCCCGGTGCCAAGGATGCTATCCCCACCTCCTTCGCCTTTCCCCGCCACCGCCAGGCTCCTCCTCCGCCGCTCCGCCGCCGCCTCCTGGGCTCCTCCCACCGCACTGACTGGCTCCTCTCCTCACCACACAGTAGCCAGGCGCTTAGCTTCGCCATCGTGCCATCAAGATCAACCGCCGCCCACCGCCTGTGGAGTCCGTCGCCACACCCACTCCTCCCTAGTGCCGCCACCTCCGCCCACGAGGTCCCCATCCTGGGAGCCCATTTTGCTAGCTCGCCTCCTCAGGTTGCTACTCACGGCCGCCACCCACGATCCCGAGCCGCCCGCCCCTGCTCCCTTTTTTTGGCCAAAGAAGAAATCCAAATAGGATTTTGGTTTGAGGCCCCACATGTTAATAGCCTTGAGTCCCTCCCCCTCTCTTCCAAGTGGGCCCGCAAATAGTGAACCCCCCTTGAATGGTGCGGCTGAACTCGGTCCATACACTGTGGAGTGCACCCTATCCTCTCTCCTCCTTGATTTAATTCAAAACCCGATATTCGGAAGCTCCGTTCTCCCTCGTCGTAACTCCAAAAATTATGAAATAAATTTCTAAAAATTTATTAATTCAAGATCTTGCTAATGGCATAGGTCTTGATTAATTTGAAGTTCATTTGTTTATTCATGTGTATTTATTTGTTTTCTTTTGCTTGTTGTGTCTTTTTCCGGTACGTCCATACGATTAGGATTCGAAGACGCGGAGAAGCTCCACTTCGATCAAGCACAAGAATTATCAAGATTTCCTGACCTTTAATCCAAGGCGAGTCAATGCTTTGATCATTTTGAGCCTACATTTTATGCAAATTATATTCTTTTAAATTAACAAAAATTGCATTCTTTAATTCTTTAATCAAATGTATGTTAAAGCTTAAGATAGTTAAACACCCAATTGTTGATTAACTAATTAATATGCCATCCTTGATAAATTGAATGCATTAATCCTTGTCACCCTAGTAACTATATGGTAATACTAGTTATTGGTTGTACTTTGCTTACATGCTAGTCTTGCTTAAGTACCGGGACATCTAATGTCCCAATCATCATTCTTCAAACATAAAATGATTTGGGTAGTCATTGGTGGTCCAATGACTAAAAGGTTTGGAATAATTTGGTTTACTCCTCAAAAACCCTAATTGCTAGTACCACATCTGGGCGTATGGAAGGTAATGGGTGCTCAGGAGCACGAGAGTGGTTGGATTGTGGAAAGAACCACCCGGATGGATTAAGGACTTAATTTTGTCACGACCTCCCGTGTTAAACAAGTACAACCACGAGTCTACAAAGTGCAATTTGGCTTAGTAAAGTTATTGAACCCTAAAAGTCATCTCATTGGTGGGGGTCGAGGATGTACAAGTGGCGGAGGTACTCCAGCTTGAAAGGGACATCGAGGTAAGGTGAAGTTGCCAGCTGCGCTAGTCGTTGTGGCCGAGGCCAGCTGCACTAGTCATTGTGGTGAACATCCCATACTACGTATGGGCGTAACCCCATATGGGTGAAATGGCAGAAGGGGTGAGATATCTAGAAAGGTTATTGTGATGGTCGCCCAACTACATTACTACGGAATCATGTGGGGTAACGGGTATGACTATCTCTTGTGAGTAAAGTGTACAACCTCTGCAGAGTCTAAACTGTTTAAACAGCCGTGCCTACGGTTAAAGGCGGACATGGGAATCATAACTTGAGTTAGTTCTATTCAAAACTTTGTGGGTGGTATGAATGGTGGAAGGGCTCACCTAGCCCTGTTGATTTTTTCCCGAGTCTCGAGCTCATGGAGTGCGGTCATTGGAGGAAGCTCCAATTGAAAAGATACATGTGTAGAGTTCAATTTAATGGAACCTCATCGTTATCAATTATTGCACATTACTCTCTTTATTAAACTACAATTTTTAAAATGCTAAGTGATAGGACTTTGTAAGTATGATATTTGAAAAGCTTGCTTTTGCAAATAAAAGAACCGAGCCATCCTTGATTAACCTTGTATATATATATATATATATATATATATATATATATATATATATATATATATATATATATATATATATATATATATATATATATATATATATATATATATATATATATATTATTGCATTGTGTGTTGGCTCATGAGCACTAGTAGTGCTCATTCTCGCTCCTCTCCTCAAACCCTTCAGATAATGAAGACAAAGGAGACTACGCTTTTAACGAAGATCTAGAAGTCGGAGGCCGAAGATGACGAGCGTAGCTTAGTCTTTAGTTGTTCTAGTCTCACCCCAGCCTAGTTGACTCGTTGGTGCTTATGCGCATCCAATATTAGCCAAGCTCTTGGTTAATATCAAGCACACTGTGTTTTCCCAAATCACTTGCCCGTGGAGAGATGTGCTCACCCCTTTTGCTTCCATTGCCGCCCGCAACTTTTGTAATGTAATCTTTGGTCTAATCGCCCTTATTGTAAAAATTAACCCGATGTAGTCTATGTAAAATCTGTTGTGTTAAATTAATGAATGGTATGGTTTCATTTACGCCATGTATGAATTGATTCAAGAATGTGTCTGTGAGTGCTAGCCATCGATCCAAGTAATAGCACAAGTTTTCACAGAGGATTTGGATTCTAATCTGGGTCCCACATGCCAATTGTTTATCACACTAAGATTAGGATCATATACACATGATCTCCACAATATTGATACATTCATGTAGTTTTGTAATTTCTATTACAACACTCTTCTTTTTTTTTTCCAATGTTAGTCGATTTTTTTTATTGTACTTCAAGATTCATGCACCTTTGTATCCCCCTCTAGCGAACTAGCAAGCCCCACCTCCTTTGACGAAGCCAGCCTTGGCTTACAAGCGCTCGACTGGTTTTTAAAAACACGATTTCATTTTGGATATTGACACGATCCCCAAAATGAAACTTTGACTACTAGTTTTTACAGTAATATATTATGAAACACTCAATAAAATCTTAATATTGTGAATGTACTTTTCGAGACAAAACTACACATACAATTTTTATGATTCCAATATAAATATTTAAAAAGATATTGATAGCCAATGTTTTGAAAGTTTAACTAAACGTAACCAAAATGACACATTTTTTGACTGGAGGGAGTATATATATGGTAACTCCCTAATAATAATGCCTACTCTATTGTATTCATCACTTTCTTTACCCATGCATCTACTCATCTTCTTTTTAGCCCTTAAAATGTTAGTCAAAATCTTCCTAGTCATGTTATATCTGTGCAATGTTATTAGTCTATATTACTATATATATGTTAACTTGTTTTAGATACAGCCTATTTTGTTTCAATTCATAGTTGATAGATGATGCGTGTAATCTTGCAATAACTCATGCATATCCATGTTTTCCACTTTGAATGATTGCACGTGTGGACTAGAGGTTGAACTTTTAAAAAAGTGAACATGGGACTCCGCCTATTGATGTTGCAAGATTATGAAAAAGATACAAGTTTCCCGCATCACATACAGATTATTCCAATGAATTAAGTTCGCAATGTAGATGATGGATACAGTCAATTAAATACAGTCGTCTGTAGCATGACGTGCGAATCTAACCAGCAGTGTTGGTATCCACATGTCCACACATATATAAGCCCCGGGTTTGCATGAAATGATTAATATCTCCTGTCAGCTTGATGTGGATATATGTGAAGATGAACACTAACCGTACTCTGATAGAAAAGAAATTCTGCTCTCACAGAAAAAAAAGCGTCATATATGAGTGTACGTACTCGATCAATAAAATTGAACCCCTTGTTTTTTTTTGTATTACTTTTCTCCTTTATTTGGGTTTAAGGTTTCATTAGTTGGCTTTACAGTTCAAATTTCTCAAGATTTATAGCACTTACAGTGTTTTCAACTCCTCCATTCTCGCAATGATGTACGGAATCTCCTGTCTCAATATGATTATATATTACTTTATAATGTACCTTTTTTCGTTTACCAGTCAAAATGCAATATAACATGCCAAGTTATTTTTCCATCCATAGTTAGCTAGCAGCTACAGGAGTAAACCTCATAAATAGAACCTTTTTATCACTTTGTAATTAAAGTCCATAAATCTAAATACTCCTTTCATATATATGTAGCCCTACACTATAAAATTACTTGCCACCATTAATTTATATTTTTGAAATACTAATTTTTTAAACACTGCCTAGCTAGTGGATGGACCACAAGGATGAACTTTCATTGGGATATTTACCAAACTTCCATGGGAAGGAAAGGTTTCCTATATGCAGGCCACTTCAGTATACATGCACAATATAGTAATCTCCAAGCTGTACAAGACAAGTGTGCTCCTTAGCGAGGGTGAGGGGGCGCTCAGATAGCTCGCACAGTGAGGGACACCGCTCAATTGTCCCTTGCTGCGATGTGAGAGGTGGTCCTTTCCCTCGAATTGCAGGGCGCTCCTTTTTTGGTCTTTCGCAGTCACCTCCTTTTCCAAATTTCCTGCATTTTGCAGCCTCAAATAAGGTAAAAGCCTGTCCAAATCTCGATTGATAAATTTCCCGCAGTACCGCTGCAGAAGGTGCTGCCTGCCTGCCGGGCCGCGCTGGCTTTACAGTAGAGCATGCTGCTTGTGTGCCAATGAGCCAGGTTAACCGTTTCGCTTTGTCCAGATTGACGAACCATTGCGTTACACATAGTGCGCTCATCGCAGTATGGATGCAATTTAGGGCCTCTCGGAACGCAGGAACTCCATAACTTCGCACGAATTTCATTGGAAACAATTTAATAATGATTGAAATGTAGGAATTTTATACAATCTTTGCAGTAATTTCACAGAAACAGTGTAACTCTCTATATGATTCGGGGAAAATTCCCAAGTTCCAAATGGGGAATTACAGCCCATAGGAATTGAAAAATGTCAAGTGATCCAAAAAGAGCCTTAATGTGGGCAATAATTCTGCTGGACATAAGCAAAGTGCATGATGATTTTCCCTAATTAACAATTTACTGTATGTATTTAATCACCAAGATATCTCGTGAATGTATATACTACCTCCAATCAAATATAGGCCTATTTTTAGCAATTGTAAATGCTTGTCATTTTTCCAGACAATATTTTTCACCAAATGCGTTGCTTATTCGTAAAAGACTGACACATTTAATTCTTCCTTGTTCTACATTCATAGTGTAGAGCTAAAATGGCAAGTAAACTGAACCAGATCGAGGGAGTACTATTGAGAGCTAGCTCTTCTGCAGTCAAAACTGGCTGAATTGTATGAGTACATGATGAGCAGACGAACTGCTGTTTTATGTGACGAGTTCAAACATTTGGACGGCTGAGATTACAATTTTGCGAAAAGTTACTTAACTAAACATAACAACGGATGTGCACCAAGTTCTGTTGGCACTTGGCTCAAAAGTGTAAAAGCTGCCAGGGATGGATTCCACTGTACTGCGTGGCTTTCTGACGGAGAGATATGGCCATAGTACATTGTGCACAGTTAAAAATAAATATGTGCATGCAACTACATATACAAATTCCATACACTAGAAGTAAAGCACTAAAATCCAAGAATGTAGAATCAAGCTCATCTTAACGGAGAGCTTTGGACCATGCGTACACACTGAGGACACAATGCACACTACTATATAAAAAGTATTCACAGACGATTCAAAAACATCATCACAGACGGTTTCGTGAGCCGTTTGAGTTTATGGATTAATGTTACATGAGGTCATCACAGCATTTGCTTTTCAAACCATCTATGATGATACTTTCACGCATTTGTGGTCAAACCGCTCTGTGATGACTTTTCTATAAAATCCCAGCAAAGGTCGCTTGTGTCATTAAATACAACATCATATATATATATATATATATATATATATATATATATATATATATATATTTCGTAGTCTCCTACCACTTTGGGGGATTGTCCACGCAAAGATGAAAAGGATGAGACAAGAGCTACTGCAACCTCGTTAAGCCCTCGCAAGTTTAAAATGTATGGATGTAAGGAGATTGTCGGGACATCCAATTACCCGGATGTTGTCGATAGGTAATTAGACTTATGTTCAGAAAGTGACATGGACGCCAGCAGTATTCCGATCGAGAAGTGGCATCATGTATCAACAACTAACCATTCTTGAGCATGTAACGGAGAGCTTTGGACCATGCGTATACACCGAGGACACAATGCACACTACTACGTAAAAGGTATTCACAGACGATTCAAAACATCATCACGCGGTTTCGTGAGCCGCCTCGAGTTTATGGATTAATGTTACATGAGGTCATCATGAGGCGGTTTGTGGTCAAAACATCTGATGATGACTTTCTCATAAAGTCAGCGATGAGTTGCTTGTTATTAAATACAACATCATATATATATATATATATATATATATATATATATATATATATATATATATATATATATATATATATATATATATATATATTTATATATCTCCGACCACTTTGGGGATCGTCCCACTTGACATGAGAAGGATGAGGCAGAGCCACGGGCAACCTCGTTAAGCCCCTTCAAGTTTAAAATGTATGGATGTAAGGAGATCGTCAGGACATCCAATTACCTGGATGTTGTCGATAGGTAATTAGACCTATGTTCAGGAAGTGACATGGACGCTATGAGTATTCGGCGAGAAGTGGCATCATGTATCAGCAACTAACCATTCTTGAGCATGTAATCGTCTTTAAACCCAACAAGAACACCAAGCAACCATTCTCACATTTCAAAAGAATTCTCAACTTGTTGCTTGGTGTTCTTGTTGGGTTTAAAGACAATTACGTGCTCAAGAATTGTTGGTTGCTGATAGATGATGCCACTTCCCAGTCGGAGTACCTACACATCAACATCACTTTCTAAACATAGCGACGTCCAATTATCTATCGACAACATCCAGGTAATTGGATGTCCTGACGCTCTCCTTGCATCCATACTTTTTAAACTTGCAGGGACTCAATGAGGTTGCCCGTGGATACTGTCTCATCCTTATCATGTTATGTGGACTAACCTCCTAAAGTGGTCAGATCATTAACAATATATATATATATATATATATATATGATGCCGGTTTTAATGGCACAAGCGACCACCGCTGAGACTTTATAGAGAAGAGATTATGAATGGAATGCTAAGACGCACTGGACGCAAGAGGTAGGAGAACTTGACCGACATGAACACAAGCATACGCATAAAGGTGAAATGAATGGCGAGAGACAACATAAGACTATTAACATCATTACATCACAGAGCAAGGGGACGATTAATATGAACTAATTATCAATTCAATTTCAAAGATAAGACTATTAACATCATTACATCACGAGCAAGGGACTATTAATATGAACTAATTATCAATTCAATTTCAAAGATAAGACTATTAACATCATTACATCACAGAGCAAGGGACTATTAATATGAACTAATTATCAATTCAATTTCAAAGATAAGACTATTAACATCATTGAGCAGCTTCAACAAAGAAGACAACAAGACCAAGGGCGCCCAAACCCACCACACTAGTAGTAGCCCTCGGCATACATCGCAGAGCACTAGCCATTTTTATCACAAAGCAAAGGGGGTAGAGACAGAGAGGGAGTAAGGTAGGATGATACCTCAGTACAGCGCAACCACAGCGGCGACCCCAACACCAGCACAACCCTCATCCATCTCCTTCACATTGCATAAAATCACACAAACATCAGGATACAACTTAAGGCTCAAGCATAAAAATCAAACTCAACAAAAGACATTAAGCTAACAGATCTAGAGGAGAATAGAGGGAGGATGGGGAAAGCAAAGCCCAGCTAGGGCTTGAGCGCAGGAGGCTGAGCAGGAGAACCAAGCCATTTTAATTCAACATATAATTAATATAGTAACTTCACCTCCAAACTTTTTTTTCATTTTGGAATTTTCATATGGCCAAACAGGCGTGGGCAATCGCATAAAAAATTTTAAAAAGTAGAAACCTATAAATAAACAAAGTTTTTCTAGTGGCGGAGGTAGGCTACTATCTCTGCTCTTCAATATCAGATAGGCGACAGCATCAAGATCGACGGTTCTCGATCATCGTCAACGAAGCTCGAATATGTCCACCACGACGCTTGCTCAAGTGTCTCCAAGACCCTCAAACTGTTGAACCAAGAAGAATTGAGTCCATAGGCTCTCTTCCTTGCTTGAGGGTCTCGACCGTCGACTTCGGCCGCCGCCAATTACGTTAGTGATCAAGTGACGGCAAGCCTCCCCGAGACGTGCAACGTCGTTTTGGAGGACCACGCCGATGACGCGTAAACTCGCCGAAAATGGGAGATCAACGGGAGGCGCGGAGGAGGATGTCAAGACGCGAAGGTGGTCACACCGCCCGCAAATTCTCGGCCGACATAGGAGTGAAGACACTGTTGAAACAAGTGTTCTTCCGCCGCCGCAGTTCAACGTCTGACGAGAGAGGTGCTCGTGACAAAGGTAGCCTAGGTAGGCCATCAATGTCGGCAACAAGGAAGAGGCATCCATTTGCTTTTTTATAAGTATGTGGGGATGATCATCTTCGATGGCGGATGATCCTTTTATAAAACAATGTATAAATTCGCGCGCGGAGACAAAGAGACACATCGGAGAGTCGAAGCAGATCGATGCGACGAAGAGACGCATCGGGGAGCCAAAGTGGATGGCAACGAAGAGACGCATCGGTGACGAAGAAACGCATCGGGCTGTAGCGATATTATCACAGATGATTATAACAAAAAATCGTCTGTGATATGTGGTAATATCACAAACGGTTATTGTTACGAACCGCTCGTGATGTTTCACATACTGATTCTTTGTTGAAAACCGCTCGTGATATGTAGAATTATCACGCACGGTTATTATTAAGAACCGCTCGTGATACTTCATGCGATTTTTAACATGAACCGCTCGTGATATTACTCTTCATGACGGTTTTAGTGCCAAGAATGTCTGACGGTCTCTAAACCAAAATCGTATGTGATTGCATGTAATACAGACAATTTTGATCAACCGTATATGATGAGATGTCCAGTATTAGTCTTTTTATAGTAGTGGCAGTCTGGCCAAGGATTTTTCAGTCAGTCAAGCGGGGGATATTTCGTGAGCCGATCTGCACTTCTGCTAATTGCATTGTTGGGTTTCAAATAGGAATTTAATTACCGCGCTCCCTTCAAAGTCTGGGTCTACAATTAATACTCCTACGAACTGAATTAGCGTACGTTTGCCTAACTGAGCTGATGAAGATTTGTTGTAAACAGCACTAACTCACAGCGCAGGTTGGTACAAAGATACAAATGTGGAATTTTATCCTCGGCCCGTCGATCTTTTGTATATTCATGACAACAGACAAATTCTGTTGAGCGTACCTCGACTTAACTACCTCATATGCTCATCACTTACTCCTAATTTCCAGTCTCTGTTGCTCAGATGCTAGTAAGCACTAGTAAGTCACCACGACATATATCGACTCAGTACCTCTGAAGAGTAGTAAATTCTGATTTGTAGTAGCACTTAGCTACAACCGATTAGTAGAAGTAAAATTGATCAGCTGAAGATTTTTTTCTCTCTCCCCCGCACCTACAAAGCTCCACCAGGTTGACACTACTGCAAAGTATACGTACAAAAGGAAAAGAGTGAACCAACCAAACTTACACCCGCAAGGAACGGAACACCGTAGCGCGCGCGCGCAGCAAAATTGAGGAGAGATTCTCCTGGGTTTCACCGCGGCCGTGGCAGCCACAAGTTTTGCCGGGCTGTGTCCTCGCTCGGCCGTCGCGGTCACTGGTAAGCGCCGGAGGGGTCCCTGTTGTGGCCACGGGGCACGGACAGAAGTTCCAACTCATAAATACAACCCTTGTACAAAACCGTCTAACGGATTGGTGACACGTGATGTCGAGAGAGAGAAGGACGTCTGCAGATAGAGGCAGATAACGCTGCGAGAAGTCGCTGTAGCGGCCGAGTACGGCTCCCTGATTGGGCGGAGCACCGGTTTGAAACGCCCCGTGTTCCATTGGATTCCGCGCGCGTCGTACAGAAAATCACTAGAAGGTCTGAAGGTGTGTCGAAGGCAGGGTGCTTGGTGCGGATTCGGCCCATCGGCCGATGTAGGTGCAGGTTAACGTGTCCATCGAACGGTTTTCCAAAACGACTTTTTGCCGTATTAGTCTGATTTCGTTTTGTATTTATAAAAATAGCTGGGTCAAAAAATTGTTTACAAAATTAGCATTGTAACTATATAGCTGTTATGCGATTATTGGCTCCCGCCAGCGTCCGCCTCGCCGGCGCTGGTAAGGGGGCGCGTGGCGGGTGGGGCTGGTCATTGCATGGCAGCCATATGCTTGGTGGCCACACCAGCCCGCCACATCAGCACGGCCCTCCCTCTCGCCCCCCGCCCGGTTGGCGCGTGGCCTCCCCCTGTTTGTCTTCGCACGGCCCTCCCTCCCCCTCCTGCAAGTGTGCGGTTCGGTTCTCCCGAGAAGAAAAAGACCAGAAAAAAAACCGCCACATGTCGTTTGGAGAAGGTGTGAAGTCCAAGCCCTCCCCTAATTGCACCACCCGTACTTTGTCTTGTCAATTCCATCGCATCTCTGTCTCTGGCAGTGGCTATAAATTGAAGAGGAAGCGATCGCGATTTCATTTTGCAGTCAGTCACTCGCTCTCCCTTTCAGTTGCTCTCTGTGTTGGTTATATTTCCATAGACATTTAGCGTTATTAACCGCCGTCATTAGAAGCCGATTTAGCAGGTAATTTTTATCTTCATCCATTTTTCTCGTTGTTGGTAAATTATTTATTAGCTCACAGACTTAAGCAATTTTTGTTGTTCTTAAATTCTTCATTACAAGCCAATTTACCTAATGTTATGTAAATAATTAGTTCTAAATCCGTAATTTGTACTTAAGAAAATATCATGCGATGCATGCATCTTCAGTGAGGTTAATTAATTACTTAAATAATTAGATTGTCTTAATTAATTATTTTTAAACAATTAGAAACTACCAAAATAATGAAAGCATGCACTGCTAGTTATTCATGCAACTAATTATTTCATGGTAATTCGTAATGACATGCAAGTTATTCTAGTATGCATGCAATTAATATTTTTTAGCAAAGGGAAAGAATAGGGGTTAATGTGTGTAATTATTGAGGCGAGGTTAATTAATTACGAAATATTTAGTTTTAAACAATTAGAAAATAGAAAAATAATGTCAAGATGCATGGCTTGTTATTCATGCGACTAATTATTTCATGCTATTTATTTTATGGTCATTATCAATCTTCTCATTAATATTCCGTCTATTTCATGTATTGCAAGGCATCTCTCACCTAGGCTTCTAACACTTCTATGATGGGGACCACTAGTGCAAGTCCGTGAATCGTTGGTGACACCGATGGCCCTTCACCCCGCAGCTTCAAAGGGAGGATTCTCGATCCGGATCGGTCACCACGTCCGATCCTCAGGGGCCTGAGCTTGTTGCCCCTTGCGAGGTCAGTCCCTGATGCTTGCCTCCTGACACCAAATTTATTGTCCGTGACTTGTCCGAAAGTGGAGGCCCAAGACGCACACCTTCCACTTTCGGTGGGGTGAGATGACGATCACCCTATAGGACGTCTCGTTCTTGACCGGTCTCCCAATCCAGGGTGAGCCACTTGTTCTGGGCCCTCCGCCGGCGTATTGGAAGGCCATGCCCCCACAGGGTGCACCTGATGAGGTCGTTAGGACGCACCTCGTAGCTTACCTTCTTCGGCTCTTTGGTTGGGTCCTATTTCCAACCACAGAGGGCGATTGGTGCTACCCCAGCTACGTCTGCCTCACCGAGTTGTTGGTTGATGCAGGGGCTGGGCCGATGCCTCAATATAGCTGGGGTCGGCCATCCTTTGCACCACATACCGGGGGTTGTGTGACACTTTGCGGTGTGGCACCAATGGTACCCCCAGCCTGGCCCTCTACTACGTGCTCCTGCAGCTGTGGAGTTAGGAGCACTTCCCGGTTCACGATGATAGATGGGCCCACCATGAGCTCACGGTGGACTGCTGGCCGTCTGCACCGGGCCAAGCATAGGCTGGTAAGGTGCTACTAGTTGTACCACAACAAGTTTGAGTCAATGCATGAGAGCGACATCATATGGAATCCATGGTATCCACAGTTCATGCACACGGTAACGCTACACGGGCTGTCCGTGCAATGCATCCAAGACATGGGGTTATAGAGGACGACCTGCCACCTGGTGTTCGCACATATGGTGGAGCCTTTACGCTACGCAACGCCGAATGCGCCAGCTTGGTTCGACCAGTCGTGTCCCCTCGGCGGCGGCAGAAGCTCTAATGGCATACACTTGTGAGTCAAACTTCATCGAGTAATATTTACGCTTCTACGCTTCTTTTCTAACATCAATCATTCCAAAATGCAGCAATCGAGGCGGTGGGCATATAAAGGACTGGCGCTCGGTCTAGTAGGAGTGGACTATGGCATGGACAAAGGAGGCGCACATGGATGTCTTAACTGAGTGGTGTTCGTACGACCCTGAGACGTACAATGCGTACTTGGAGTGGTACATGCCACGTACACGTGCAAGACTCATCATTCCTCAACCGGAGCACCCGAATCTGGTGTTAGTGGAGACGCACCAGGAGAGCCTCCACCGCGCGTAAGATCATCACAATGCTTCGTGGCGTGATGACAGCGTAGGACACTTACAACCTCTGGTCGTTTCATTGACGATATTTGTACTCTTCGTTAATGAACATGTTATGTACGTTATTACGCTTGAGCGGGCGAGCGCATCTTGGACGATTGAGGACGCCATCCAGAACCTGCATGTAACACCGGTGGGGATGCTTAAAATTTTGAGGTACGTCACCGCTGAGTTAAAGAAGATAGTAAATAACTTGAGTCATGGCTGCTCGATTTAACGACGCCCCGCGATTGGGCACCAAGTTGGGGGGGGCGTGCTCACCCGCTAGGTCACCACGACCTAGCGAGTCCAGCCGACATCGTAGCGTTCCCCGTCGGTCGTCCACGGGCCAGGTCGGCGGGGAGGTAAGTTATGTACAAAGCTACGTTACGATTTTTGGTTATTGTAACACGCTGGCTATGTGAAAGCCAAGATGCAACCTAAACTATTAACACCAAACAACACTATAAATTTTTCTCAACAAATCAACATCTAATGACAGCTAAACTTCATCACAAAACAATTCTGATAAATTAATTAACATATTTTCAGCAAGGATTTAAATACTAAATTCCAATATATAACATTTCCTTCAAGTGGAAAGTTATCAAGAATACGTCCGGATATTTTAAACCATCAACTAGCAATAATATCGACCATAAGGAACTAAAGGAACCACAACCTAATCAATTATTACAATTCCAAAATGAATGAATCATGTGTGGAGTAAAGTGCTTCTCAAGTGCAGAATTACCATGTCATACTTTCTCCCTAAAGTATGCTGACATCAGTGTTCACCTAAAACATTAAATAAACAAGTGTCAGTCCATGACTCAGCAAATACAATTGAATATCACAGGAAACATCGAATCAAGACAGCTCATTCTCAATATATCGAATTCATATGAAAAATGCTATGCAATTGATGCAAATATGAATATGAAATCCACTTATCTTCTGCCTATACCGGTATAGCCAGTGATATACCTGTCGGTGTTCACTCAGGCCTGCATTATCCAAAATACGGGGATCCAAGGGCCGTATGAAGAATCTTTCATACGGGGATCTATTTGCCCATATTGGAATGATGGGACTTATTTGCCCATATTGGAATGATGGGAATTTCAATACCCACTTTCGTGGGTGAGGCGTGAATGATTGAAATGAAGGAAATGAAATGAATGCATTATCTCATAGTAACACTTGATATCACCAATGAATGAAATCATGTAAAGAACGAAAATACTCATAATTCATAAGAATTAACCATGTCATAATCATATAACTTGATTGAACCACAAACATACAAGATGATCCAAGTTGTACTTACCTTTCATGTTGCAACACGTTGGATGGTAAAGAAAGTGCAACTAATCCCAATGTCACTCCTCCTACAATAAGTAATTTACTCAACACCAGATTTGACAAGATGAAATCACGTTAATCGCAATGCTCTAATCCACACTCCCAAACCCATACTTCAAATAATTAATCTACTCACGCGAAACGACAAACTAACAGTAACTCAAAACTGGACAGCGATCTTCTAAAATACGTATCTCCTAATCTACTTATCATAGAAATCCATTTTCAGTCTCCCTAGAAAGATTACGACTTGGTCTACAAAAGTTAAGGTGGCAAGATCTCTTAATTCTACCTTTAACTAAATTTAACAAGCAAATGAATAACGATGACAGAAACTAACTGACATTCTGGACAGCAGCGTTAAAATAACTATAACTTTCACTAGGATGATCTAAAAATTGTGTTATTTAATATTCTGGAAAGCTAAGAGAATTTCCTACAAAAGTAATGTTGGTGGACAATCCTTATTCGGTCATTAACAAGTTCTAATCTACCAGCTACTACGACTGCTATAACTTGACGGAGTTTCTGGACAACAACATTGCGAATATCATAACACACAAACTATAACTCCAAATACTATGAACACGGATCCTATAGAAACATAACGAAAAAAACCCACAATTATTTAGGAGACCTAAAACCCTAATTTCTCATTGATCTCAACCAAAACTGCCGAACAACATACTGCAGACTCATGAATCAAATACAGCAGGGACACTAATACTCTAATCGACAACAATCGCATGGAGGAAATTTAAACAAAAGAACTAGGAGATGAGAATCACCCTTGAAGACACGAAGGAACCCGCTGAAACTCCCACGAGGTTCTCCTCTCTCCTTTCTTCTCCCTCTCCTCCACCTTTCTTCTTGGCCGACAGCAATGGGGAGCACCACCAATGGGGAGGAGGACAACAATGGAGTGGAATGAGGAGGAGGTTACTGCAGGCGACGGCACTGTAGCATGTGGCGGTGGCACTGTAGCATGGGCGTGCTATAGTAGGACCTAGTGTTTTGGATGCCCCTAATGGGCCAAGGCTATGGGCCTTTGGCCCAAGATTTAATCCCCCTTCAAGAGAAATTCTAAAATCCCTTTTGAAATCCCGACAAAAAGGTTTGAAATTCAATTATAGTTTTAAAGATTGAACGGGGTATTACATTCTACCCCCCTTAAACAGAATTCGACCCCGAATCTTCACACCGATCTACGTGAAAGAAAAACTGTGACTGGAAATTAACAACGGTAAACATGTACCCGTCGTGAACAAATCCGGATATTGCTCGCATATGTGTGACTCCAAGTCCCAAGTCTCATCACACTCAGACCATGACGTATATCAATGTCTTACACCTCAATACTTGTGTTGACCTTTATAGGTTCTCTCAACACACAGGACACAAATGTAAGGTCTTACTCGTTGGGCAACGACTCTATCGAAAACTCAAGCTTTGGACCTCTCAGGTACTCACTCTGCACTAGACATACAAGACATTGCGTACTCCGCACATGGACTCAAGACAGTCCTGGCGATACGCCAACCTCCAAAATCAAATCAATGTACGTTGGGCCAACCTTCCCTTCGGTACTAAACCAGACATCCTGCACACATCACACGATACTCTTGTTCCAACTCTCCATCAACCTTTTTATCTTAACAAGGAGCACCTCTTTTAATCAGGTACATAACTAGCTTTAAGCAATCCCTTTTATAAGCAAAAATCAACTGAAAATAAATGATTCTCATCGCAACTACGCAATGCTAATTCTCCCACCAAAATAGTCAAATCCAAACTTGAAGATTCATCACGAAAACCTTTACACTTTCCACTTAGGCAGATTGCAAATGAACATCACTTCAACCAAATGAGAGAAACCACTCGAATGACCAAAACATACACTTCTATTATTTTCCTGAACCAAAAAGAACCACACACACCAACATAAAGCCAAGCTCAATTTACGAAAGACATCCGTCATGAACATGTAGCTCAAATAAGAATCAAGGGAGCATTTCACTACTCAAGAAAAACATTCTTTTCTCATTTTTTTGTTTCTTTTAGGAATACACTTTCTCTGAATTCATGGGATTCCAAATCATCTCACTAACTCATTTCTCTTAAATTGACAACCACGACTCTATGCTCAAAGCGAAAACAACAACCACATTCATCCAGAGGAACTCTACTAGACCACAAAAAGATACTCTAGTCCATTCCTCTACCAAAGGTATTATTTTGACAAATGATGCCTATCACCTTGATAAAGATTTTCACCCACAACCACATCACATCAATCCTTTAAGGATAATCAACTTGAAATTCTCAATGCACACGCTCATTTACTACAACCAAAGGATGCTATCAATGATCATCATACTATTTGTAATCCACTTTTTATTCTACTACTTCTACACATAGTCGTTGGGAAACCAAGGTTCTATCATAGAACACCAAACCCAATTTCCATCTCCATGACTCCTATAAATGTATTCAGTGTAACTGATACGAAAACTCTCAAATCCGATGACTAAGTGTAACACCCTGGCTATGCGGAAGCCATAATGTTGCCTAAGAGACTAACATATAACAACAATACGGAATAATTTCAACCATTTTTCAAACAATAATGCTTTAACCAAATAGAACTAAGACATTTCTCTAAAATCCAGCAGAACCTCCTTTGTATGGATGGCTATACCGGAGGTTCAAATAGTTTAATATAGCATCATTCAACAATCAAATCATCCAATTTGATGAATCATCAAAGGACATCCAGGATAAGCTAAACAACTATAGCATGATCAAAAGGGCATCCATAATCTCCTAATCAACCCTATTACAAATTATTGAGACTCTACTGAACCAATTAATTTCATCAACTCAATAAACCATCATCCAAACATTCTAACCCATCACGAGAATTAAATGAACTCAATCAACAAATGAATAAGAACATAAATAGGTCATCCATGACCACAATTAAAACATCCACCACGAAGGATTACCACAAAACTGAAACTAAAGCAATTATCAATAGTATGAACTTGTGGAGAATTGGCTCAGGTTATTCAGTGTGAGTTGTGTTTATGTGACGTGCACCAAGTCTACCCCTTCCCATGCATATCGCTGCCTCAAGAGGTACCTAGCAAGCACAACACAACAAGTGTGAGTCCACGACCCAGCAAAGTGCAATAGCAAATCAAACAATAGCATCATACATAGTCAAAGGGAATAAACAATTCCATCATGAAGAACAGCATGATATACCACAAACCCATCTCTTATGATAGCATCATAAGCAGTCAAAGGGGATCAACAATCCCATCGTGAATAATAGCATTATATACCACCATCCATCTCTTATGGCAGCATCATAAGTAGTCAAAGAAATTAACAATTCCATCAGGAACAACAACATTATAGGTTAAACAACCAAATCCACATCTTATGCAGAAATGCAATGAGTATGTCATGAATGCATCTCTTCACTTCTTAGCAATTACCGAGCAGTAGCCAGTAAGCATCATCAATAAACTATTGCACTTAGGCTCATCAACATTACCAAGCAGTAAGCATCATCAATTAAACTATGGCACTTAGGCTCATCAATATCACCAAGTAGCAAGCATCAACAATTATGAAATATACCACTCAATAATACTACTTGCACTTGCCTCAACCGTGAGATGGAAGACAAAAGGCGGAACGCTTAGCATCGGGGTTCACCACCCCATATTCCCAGCCAAGGAGTCGTTGGCAGCAGCTACAGTATATAACATTCACTGTGTGCAATCCAGTCAAGAGATAGCGATCCTCATTGGGACCAAGACTCCCATTCACCCTGGATGTCACGTTCAACCCAGATTAACATGTATGCAAGAATTGGCAAGGTGTGGTTGCTCAAATGTTCAATGGCCAACTATAAATGATACTTAACACACTCTATGTCGTCAGCTTATGAAATGCTAATATCCCTAAGTATATTTCACATATTTGGCTGCTTAAGAGCCCTACATAAACTGAAGAAGGCTGATCTCAGAGACATGTAGGGCCTTGAATTATTTGACCTATGGTTCTTTTCATGAGCCTCGAAATTTGGAATAAATGAACCAAAGACATTTTGGTCAAGCAAATGTTAATAGGTTGCTAAATAATGTAAAATAGCACAACCTCTTTCTATGATGGGTTTCAATTGTGTTACGAATTGGAAGCCAGCACCAAAGTTTGGAAGCGGTGACATATATATATATATATATATATATATATATTTGCTTTGCTATTTCTATGATGCCATCTAATCGGACAACCAAAGCGAACTAATAAGATGTTAACAATTCGAGCCACATTGAAAACTTTATAACCACTTAGTGCATCAAGAGAGGTCTTTGGAAGTACTACTATAACCACAAGGTAGAAATGTAACTCGGAGGACTCACATCTCAAATCAAATGCCTTGACAAAAGTATACATATAAGCTAGGCAAACCAAGCATGTACATCTCTACGCATCACGAGAAAGACGAGCCAACCCCAAATGCCAAATGAAACATATGCTCTTTGAATAGCCCCAGCACCACTTTTCGTCTGATTTCACCTAGGATCTAATGTATCTGAAGAAAATTCACAAGGAGTCGATCCCATGAACATTCTTACATTTGAGGAATACTTAAGCTTCACGGGTTAACTCTTGCCCTTAACGATTCCTCTCGACTTGATTCAAGCGCCACTGCACCACCTCAAAGGAGAGCAAGCGGTTACAACATCAACATCATTACGAAGGATTGAAATATCACCACCAGGGTGGTGGTTCAAGCTTAGGTAAGAAATGGCTTATCTTTTGTGATGATTTCACAATAGTCTGCGTGAACCATTTGCCCACCCACGAAGCCTCCCACACTTCAATGCACGAACATAGTATTCATGTGGGCGCCTTGAACTCTTATGTGAAGAGATCCACAATGGTCTTCTTAGCCCATCTGTTCTTCACATGCGAGATGAACTTCGGCCAAGTGGTGGGAGGGCAGGCACTGGCCGACGGGCTTTGTGGAGCCGGCGACAATGGCACCATGGGGGCCGAGCCGTGAGGAGCAGCAGCGGCGGCATGGAGGTGAGGACGCCGGCGAGAAGTGATGAGGGCGGCGGCGGGTGGCAAAGGCCGGACCGAGAGAGGAGGCGAAGGGAGCGAGGAGCCGGGCGCATGAGGTGTGTGACGGCCGTGAGCCGCCAAGGGAAGTAGAGGCGCCGAGCAAGGGGTTGGCTGGAGCAAGCCAAGGCCTAAACCTTTGGGAGAGGAGCGCCGCATTTGCTGGCTACTTGAGCTATAGTGTGGCGAGGACGCCGCCATGGAGCGCCAAGAAGCTTGGGCGCCTGAACCAAGGCCGAGCAAAACACCATGGAGCAAAATGGAGAGAGGAGAGGCCTTGGGGTGAGAATGGGGAAGGAGGGGGGTACAGAAGTTAGTGGGGTTTTGGGGATTGGGTCTAGGGTTTCACCTCAATCGCCCCTCTTAAATGCTAAACTGCCCCACATGGGCCACGTGCCATGGTCAAGGCCCAAGTTTCTCTCAAACCCAAAATTTCTAATATTCAACTCACTAAAACCAAGTTAAACCTGACAATACTCCAATGATCTCAGCTATCTCATTATTTGCTTTAACGTTTAGATTACTTCACTAATCTTACTCTCATTACTCTACAATGTCATATTTCACCTACACAACATTGCGAATTACTCAACCGTGATACTCCAGCAGGCTGATCAAGATTTCTATACTTTTGATAATTCTATATTCCATCAAAATGAACAAAATATCTTGGACCACATAACACTATAGGTTCTACAGCTGCAACAACATAATCTGTCAGCTACAAAGACCAACTTTCTTTTTAAAAACAAATCCTCTCCAAGGATTACTTCAAAAAATCAACTTATCACTCAATACATCTCAAACAAATTGACACCCAGAGTCTCACAAAATCATTCACTTGACTACCACCAATTAGTTGCCACTATACTCTCTATGAGGTTTTGTAAAACAAATCCATTATTCCTTTCTCAAAAGAAGAGGCAAATAACAATAATGATTTAAGCACTTAGAAAAACATTTATCATTCACATTAAACACAAGACCAAGGGAAATAGCCAATTAGCAATAAACTCGGAAAGCAAAAGATGAGACCACAGATAAGGGCACAAGTCCCACAAGAAGAGAATATCAAACTTCAGCCAAAAATAAAATAAAGCATTGCTTTTGAAACTTGAGGAACTCTTATGTGGCCAACCAACAAGATTAAGCATGCTTCAATAAGCTGCAAGCTATGAAACTTGAATCCAACCGCGAATACCTCTACTACACCCTTCCATTTAACAAAGGAAATAATTTTCTTTGATTGAAACATCACCTTGCCAACTCAAGCAAAAGATCATTTAAGCTCAAATCACATGAATCACTTAAGAACCGATAGAACCTTCCAATATGTCACTCTGTGCAAACTAATTTCAGATACCACATAAATCATGAACTCCGAAAGGATCACGAATGCAAAACTCCAAATATTTCATTTAACCCATATTACAAAAGGCGATCAATTTACTTTCTCTCGTGAAGAATCATCACCACTCTCACAAGTCACAATCTATTGCAGACAATCTTACTAACATCAAGAATAATACACTCTTAACAAGAATTATTATCATCTACCCTTCCATTATAAAGCCCTCCACAATCTCATCAAATAGTTCCATACTACTTTATCATCCCATCCTCAAATTGAGAGTATTCCAAAACCTTACAATCTCACTACAACAACCGCTTTATTTTAGAAGAGATCTAATACACAATTTAAAATGTTTTACCAAAACCCTTTTATCAAGGACATACTATCATCCGACAATCCCACCATCATGTAAATATAGATCACATATTAAACCCCATCCATTCCTCTATTACTGATGCTCAACACCAATATTCATTACACAATATTTGCACCTAGCAATTACATATGAACACTAAGTATCCACAAAAGATAACTCCAAGATTAACATCTACTAATACAGTAATCTAACACCTTCTGAATTTAACCATCCCAAACGGTTAGATTAATCCTTTGAGACCCGTTGATCCAATTTATCCCAAAAAATTTACCAAATTTGTCACTCTTAATGATCAACTAATTCATCAAAGTTTCATGCCTCTTAGTAGCTCTATCGATTCCAATTAGGAATAGCCCTACTCACAATCACGGTTCATCAAGAACTACGAGAAGACAACATCAACTTATTCGATTTCACTTCCAAGGATACTAGTTTAGATTAATTATGCACCATGCGATTGACCCAACTTGGTACATCATATCTTATTAATGAACTTCTATGTTCACCACATCTCGCTTAAACATAATAAGACATCATAAATGATTTTTAACACTTTCTTTTATAAAAGTGAGGCGCTTAACATCAACACCCAAATTAATCCAAAAGAAATACGTAGGGTCAAAGCTTCTACATGCTACAGAACTTGCAAAAGTTAATTTCCATTACCCAAAATACTAAGCAAATAAATGAGTCATGTTTTCCAATAAGAAAAATGGAACATCCATGGAAATATCAATCTCGCCAATGAACAATGTTCACAAGTAGCAAAAGCAACTCAACAGTCGGAAGAGGCCATAGTTGCTCCTTAAAACAAATGGAGACCAAGTGAAAACCCAACAACTGCCTTGTAACCAATATCCCAAGAAAATTCATCGACCACAACTATACCCAGAATTAGCGTAAATCAAGCTCAAGGAAGGGAACAACTTTTCTAAAGAAACTCACGCTCAACACCTGTAACTATGGTGCTCGGGGTAACTACTTCCCTATTCTCATACCACAAACGGTGGTGTAACCTGTCAAAGCTCAGGGCTACAACCATGACCTCTACCTCCCAACAGCAACTATCATCACACATAACAATTATAATAATCAAATCATAAGCATTCATACTCAATTCCTATCAGCAATCATCAATGCGATATAACAGAAACGTAAATGCAAGGCTTTGCCCATTCCCATGCTACTGTGCACGAGTTTGTCAAATTTTAAGTTGATTAGCAATTAGCAAATTTTAATTAATCTGTTCACCATGGACCTAAAGCCCACTCTAATACCAACCGTAATGCTCTGGCTATGCAGAAGCCAAGATGCAACCTAAACTACTAACACCAAACAACACTATAAATTTTTCTCAACAAATCAACATCTAATGACAGCTAAACTTCATCACAAAACAATTCTAATAAATTAATTAACATATTTTCAGCAAGGATTTAAGTACTAAATTCCAATATATAACATTTCATTCAAGTGGAAAGTTATCAAGAATACGTCCGGATATTTAATCCCCCTTCAAGAGAAATTCTGAAATCTCTTTTTAAATCATGATAAAAAGGTTTGAAATTCAATTATAGTTCTAAAGATTGAATGCGGTATTACAGTTATGCCTTATGTTGCGCTAACATCATGTCGTTCTCCCGCCGCAGGTCCGTCGGGATGAATCACTTCTACCGGTCGCGTTCAGTACATAGACTTGCGCTCCCTATCGGTCATTTGCACTACACATCTGAGAGGTACGAGATTCTCAGTTCACATCCCGAGTGTTTATCTGTACTAACATCGTTCCTCTTGCGCCCAGTTGGCCGTGGGGTGATGACGATTCACGACGATCGATGATGATGACACACTACTACAAAATGCTATCTTGGGCCTTGCGATCATAGAGCGGTTCATCGAAACCGTCTGCGTTAAAAACAATATCGAGCGGTTTTTGTTTACCGACCATCTATGTTATCTTCGCGCTATAAACCGCTGCAGGAAGAGGTCATATCACAAAAGGTTCATGTTTAAAACCGTCGTAAAGTATCACGAGATGGTCTTGACCAAAAAGCATTTGTGATATTACTACATATCACGAGCGGTTTTAAACATGAACCGCTCGTGATATTACTACATATCACGATGGTTTTTGTCATAACCGTCGTGATACTTCCTGACGGTTTTAAACATGAACCGTCTGTGATATTACTACATATCCTGCACGGTTTTTGTTGAAAATCGTCCGTGATAATTAACTCATCATGACGGTACATAGCTCCCAACGAGTCTTCTTGATCTCTATCTCTGGCGCTTCTGATAACGCGGTAGATCTCAAGCCCGGTGAGTCCATGGCCACCCGCGTGCGGTTTGAGTATCGCCTCACCTCACTGAGCCCGCTCGTGTGTGGTCTATTTCAGCTATTGTCGCCGAGGAGCTTGCTGTCGTTGCCTTTGTTCACCGATCAACGACTAGCCGCCTTGGACCTTCCCCGACTTCATTGACACCCTTTTATTTATTTCCGGGGTTTTCAATACGAACCGTGTGATGGATCGGCGGATGTCTGGCGAGAACCCTGTGAGTGAAGAGTACACTAATGGCGTGGTCTGCTTTTACAAGAGCTACCGAGGAGGATATATTCAATAAGGCGGAATATATGTCTTGTCCATGCATTGACTACGAGAATCGAAGATGTTTAACAACCAAGTCTGATCGAAGCACACTTGATTTGAAGGGGTTTCAAAAGGGTTATACATGTTGGACGATCCACGGTGAAGAGCATATTACACGAAGTCAACGATATGCATATTATCTGAAGTCAACGATATGCCGCCGGATGATGTCGATTGTGGTTCCGATTCGGATAAGGTCGACGATGACAATCTAGATCGAGATGCTTAGCGATGCGAAGGAAGCTGTGATGAGAGGGAGTATGTTCAATTCGGGGCTTGATGGAGGACTCGAAGAAACCTTTGTTCGGTACGGCCAAGTAGGAATACAAGGTTGTCATCCGTGCTTAAAGCTGCTGAAATTGAAGGCAAGCAACGGTTGGTCCGATAAGAGTTTCACTGGGTCATTAGGGTCTCTTAGTGGACATGCTTTAGGAGGGAAGCGAGTTGCCCAAAACCATCTACAAAGCCAAGAAGGTTCTTTGTCCATTGGGAATAGAAGTAGAAAGAATACATGCATGTTCGAACGACTGTATCCTCTACCGTAACGAGTATACAAACATGCATGTATGTTCGGTGTGCAACGCATCTCGATACAAGCGTAAGAATCAATCAGATGACGACGAGGGAATCGAGGTGAAGAAAGGACCTCCTGCTAAGGTGGCGTGGTATCTTCCTGTAATTCCCGTTTGAAGCGGTTTTTGCGAACCCAAAGAATGCAAAAGCTGGCAGATTGGCACTCGAGAGAAGCGTAAGAATGACGGAAGCTAAGACACCTGCTGATTCCGCCCGGTGGAGAAACATCGATAGGAGGTTTGCGGACTTCGATACGGAACCGAGGAATATAAGGTTTGGATTGAGTACAGATGGAATAAATCCTTTCGGTAACATGAGCAGCCGACATAGCACTTGGCCCATGACGCTCTGTATCTACAACCTTCCTCCTTGGTTGTGTATGAAGCGGAAGTATATTTTGTTGTCGATACTTATCCAAGGGCCGAAGCAACCTGGGAATGATATTGATGTGTACCTAGCACCATTGATGGAAGATCTAAAAATACTGTGGATTGAAGGGGTACAGATATGGGATGCGTACAAATGAGAGAACTTTACTTGACGTTCCTTGTTGTTCTGCACCATAAATGATTATCCCGCCTGTGCTAATCTGTCGGGCCGAGTACAAAAAGGGCCAAAGCACATACTCCTTTGCTTAGATGATACCGAGAGTGTGTGGTGAATCACTCAAGCAAAACCGTGTACATGCGTCATCGTAGGTTCCTTTGGAGGGCTCACCCATACCGCAGGATGAAGAAACAATTCGACGGAGAGAAGGAGGATAGTTCAGCTCCAAGGCATTTAGGCGGAAAAGAGGTCTATGATATGGTTAAGGATTTAGATGTTGTGATCGGAAAGGGATGTAAATCGAGGACCCGTAAGAAGAACATGTGGAAGAAGAGATCAATATTTTGGGACTTACCTTATTGGGAGCACCTAGAAGTTCGCCCTTTGCATCGACATCATGCACGTGAGAAGAATGTATGTGATACTCGATTGGTCTCTTCTTGAACATTCGTGACAAAACAAAGGATGGTGTCAGCGCGCGGCTTGACTTGGTTGATATGGACATCGGA
Source organism: Phyllostachys edulis (assembly GCA_036346405.1). Lineage (NCBI taxonomy): Eukaryota > Viridiplantae > Streptophyta > Magnoliopsida > Poales > Poaceae > Phyllostachys > Phyllostachys edulis. Next base: position 45,861,582 of record CM070556.1, read on the forward strand.
CTGAGTTAGCACCAACAAAGACCGATAAAGGACAAACGTACCTTCCCCCTGCTTGTTACACTCTGTCCAAGGCCGAGAGAACCGAACTATACCGGTGCTTGCATGGTGTGAAAGTTCCGTCCGGTTACTCCGCCAACATGAAGAAACTTGTTTCGATGGAAGATTTGAAGTTAATTGGCATGAAGTCTCATGATTGTCATGTGTTGATGACACAAATGCTCCCTGTTACAATTAGAAGTATTTTGTCGATGAAGGTCCAAGAGACAATCATGAGGCTATGTTATTTCTTTAACACAATTGCTTAGAAGGTCATCGATCCTGAAGGACTAGATGCTCTGCAGGACGAGGTGGTGATGACTCTGTGTGATCTTGAGATGTATTTCCCTCTATCATTTTTCGATATCATGGTCCATCTCATTGTTCATATTGTGAGGGAGATAAAGATGTGCGGGCCCGTGCTCCTACGTAGCATGTACCCATTCGAGAGGTTCATGGGAATTCTCAAGTCATATATACAGAATCGATCTCGGCCATAGGGCAGCATCGTCGAAGGTTATGCAACCGAAGAGGTCATTGAGTTCTGTGTCAATTACATGGCTCAGGTCGAACTGATAGGTGTGCCTCGATCTCGCCATGAGGGGAGGCTCGAGGGTATCGGGACCATCGGAAGGAAAGCAATCACTCGGATATGGATGTGTATGCTCAAGCCCATTTCACGGTCTTACAACACATGGTGAAGTGTCCCGTATATCGACCGGCACAAGGACATGCTTCAAAGAAATTGATGCGGCCGGATGTTTGGATCACGAGACAACACAATGCGAGCCGGTTCAGCGGTTGAAGGAGCGACTTCGCTAGGAGCTCGTCAAGTGATATGCTAACATGGTTGGCAAAAGGGCCAACATTCTGATTGTGACATGGCGAGGATATGACATAAATGTGTACACATTCTATCTGTGAGCTCGGGATATAAAAGCACTAACCGAGCAGCGGTGTCGCATAGATGCATTGAAGCATCGATGGGTGAGGAGCTCCTACTATGGGCAAATAGAGGAGATATGGGAGCTCGACTACGTGCTTTTCAAGATCCCCTATTTACGTGGTAGTCGAGTATCACGAGCGGTTTCATCTACAAACCGTGCATGATTGTCTACTATCACAGGCGGTTTCACCTACAAACCGTGCGTGATAGTCGACTATCACTGAGCGGTTTTGAGTTAATAACCGTGCGTGATATTATGTATTCTGAGCGGTTCAAAAACCATACGTGATGACCTCATGCATTCTTGACCCATAAACTCGGGCGCTCACGAAATAAATGCGTGATGGCGTTTTTGAACCGTCTGTGAAGGCCTTTTCTGTAGTAGTGACACGGGCCTCCTAGCTCCTACCAGGGAGCAGTACAGGTCGTCAAGGTATAGATCATGGCAACTAGGGTTTGGAGCGTACGCAGGGCAGAGCTCCTCTGGGTTCGCTGTCCCACCATACGTTCAAGGGCAGAGCTCCTCTAGGTTCGTTGTCCCACCATACCTCCAAGGGCAGAGCTCCTCCGGGTTGGCTGGCACTTCGTACCTCTAAGGCCAGAGTTCATCCGCGCAACCAGAGTTGCAGGCATCGTACCCCGGGAGTGAATTTTTCGAGCCCATCGCTCATGATTTCTTCGGAGGTGCCCCTAGGCCAGCATGCCTCATCACAATGACATGTACGCTTACCAGATTTTTCTAGGCCATACTGAGCCTACCGGTGCACCTCGGCCACGTCAACGGTCTCTATACCCCCTCCGAACGGACGCGCGCTCACCCGACCGCTTCACGTACTCCATGGGGCATGCCCGACGCAAGACATCCAGGCACACGTGGAGGCTACCGCAAAAAGCAAAGGGTAGTGGGTCAAACTCAGACGAGTGAGCCATATTGTATCATGTGAACTCAGGCTTCTAATTTTATGTATGAAAAGTTTTTAAATTGGTTCATGTAATGAATGTAAATCCTCAAACGAGTGAGCCATATTGTAACGCTTCAAATATTATGTATGAAAATGTCTTCGAATTTTCATAATAACAAGACAACACACTGCGACACTAACTTTTTCGAACGACAAGACCACACGATTCAGAGGAAAATGACAACTCTACCTCCCTAGCTTTTAAGGACGATGTGACCTAATTAGTTAGCTTCCCATAGTGACGTGACCCGACGAGTTAGCTTTGCAAAACGACATGACCCGACGAGTCTCCTCAGGGCCGCTGCCTCGCGGATGCGAATGTCCTTCAACCAAATTACAATTCAGCCGCGTACGCAGCGCCGGCTCAGCATATAAGTACCACCCCTTTCACACCGGGTTCTCCTGCATCCAGACTTCAACACAATCGTGCTCAGATGGACATGCACTAGGAGGAGATCTGCAAAATGCAAAGGGAGTATGCGGCTCAGGAGGAACAAATGGAGCATGACAGGAGGCCACCTCCCCACAATGACGATGCCCCGCAAAGCAGCAACCCCTGCCACAACATCCCAATCGAGCATTCGCCGCAACACCCGCCCGAGGGGGAGACGCCGCCCCTCTATTGGTGCACGGACAAATGCATGTTCTTAAAGTCCAAACACTTGCTAAGCCTAGGCATGCGCTACTGGGGTTGCGTGAACTAGTCCTACGATTATCCCGACCGCCGTTGGGACACGAACCACTACCGGCAACCGGTAAGGATATGTTACAGTATGTTCTCTTACCATTTCTCTTTCAAAGTACGCACTAACAACCTCTCTTGTTTACCCTAGTCCTCTGATTCGCTATGTGGCTACCGCAAGTGGATCGACGATCCACCCATACAACCAGTGGACTCTCGGCTGTGAGGAGTGGGATGCCAATAGGGACTACAAGAGGAGGGAGGAGCGCCGCACAGAAGAGCACAACGAGCATTTCTTGCAGGAGACGCGGGCCCATCTCGAGGTGTGCTTGGCCTTGAGGCGCGAGGCTCGCGAGAGGAGCATGAGAAAAAGAGGAAATGGCGGTGAGGCCAAGGCGGTGGTGAGAGTACAACGCCGAGCTCGCAAGGAAGGGCAAATAGCCCCGGTCCATCAAGATGATCCGACCCTCTTCGTCTATATGTCCCATGTATTTCTAATTCTTTAAATGCATGCATGTACCGTCATTGGTTCGTTAGCTTGCGAGCCATGTAGCCCCCTTGTCGGATCAACTGTCGTGTTGTTATCATTGCGCCATTTCTCTAAACCTGTCGTGTATGTTACCGTGTATGAATTTCCTGGCGCATCGTAATATCACCCACCTTCGTACTTACGAATCATTACTACCTCACAAAATTTTTTAGAAATTTAGCGCACCACAACAACATACAACGATCACAAAATCTTATTGCGAGTCTAACAGATAATTTTCCAGAAGTAGGGAAAAGTATAGCATATTTGGAATAGCCCTCAACCTCCTCTAGACCACTAATATACCTTGTTGTCAAGACATGTATATCACCAAAATATAACCCAGGATGTTTACATCCAAGCAGGCCTCCTTTGAAACATCAGCAAATCTCAAATACATTCCAAGTAACATGAAATCATGAAACCCTAATTTCCGTAACCTAAAATCCAAATTCTCACGACCTAAATCCTAAATTTACGAGACAATTCGAACACACATAAAATTGTCAAAACATTACACAATAAAATATTCATGATTTTTGGAGCTCATTTTCTATATTTACAAATTCATACAAATAGTACACTTATATGAAATTGAGAGAAATTTTTGGACGAATGGAATTATGAAAAATTTGCACAAGCAAGTACACTGTGTCGGGAGGCTCCACGTAAAATGTCATAATTTTTTTGAAGTTGTTTGCTATATTTTTAAAATTCAATCGAAAATGGCAGAAACCCGCTTAACCCTAACGCTAATTTTCGGAGGGGAACACGTGGCAGGCCATGGGAGCCACCGCTGACAGCATTGTCTGACAGCTACCGCCTGACGGTAGTCTGAGCGGCGCGTGGTGGTTAGGCGACGCATGCGACACGGTGGCACGTCTTGGTCGCGATGCTAATTTTGCAAATAATTTTTCAACCCAGCTATTTTTGTAAATACAAAACAAAATTACACTAATATGGGAAAAATGTCTTCCAAAATGAGAAATGCTATATATACGAATTACGATACCATACCAGTATGACTTGAGGAGGACCGGAGGAGTGGGTCCGTCTGTGTGCCCTCTCACACGTTAGTCGTACGAGGGTTGTAACAAAAATGTCGTGTAGCAGTGCCCTGTTTTTAATCATGCTATTTCTTGTGGTCGACGATATAATTTGATAGAGGAGCTATTAGTAGAGAGTCGAGTGTGGGAGAGGAATTATTAGTAGAGTTAATTGAGGCAGCTCACCGGTGTGGGGTGGGGGTTGGCTTCTGTGCGGGCTCGGCCGAAGCTAGGGATGCAGAGCGACGACACGGAGTAGTGCGAGGAGAGAGGAGAGAGACGTGGAGAGAGAAGACAGATGAAGAACAAGATGGAAGAAAAGAAGGGTAAATAGGTCTTTTCACACATAATTTGACTGTCAACTCATGGTTAATCGATGAGAGTGGCAAAAAAATGGTGGAAGTTGAGATCCGATAGAAATGAAGGGAAAAGCCGTTTCGTGATGGTATTTCAGGGATCAAGCCAACTTTCAGCGGTAAAAAAGGAATTAATCCAATAAATTATGGGTCTACTCAATCCCAAACTGGGGCACTAAGCATCGGTGCTCTAGGGCTAAGTGCTAGGTCAAATGGACAATTGGAAGGGAAAACTCAGGGACATGCCTTTTTAAACTGGTCCTTACAGTGCGTGGACTCTAGTACTCCTCCATGTAGTTTACTTGAATAGACACAATGGAGCCAGTAGTGAGCAAGGAGAGCTCCAAGCGTTCTTGGCTTGTTGAAGGTGTGACAAGAGCATCGTCTCGGCCAGGACACTATTTATAACACCTTGGCTATGCGAAAGCCAAGATGTTACCTAAACCTATAATACAATACAACAATATAATTTATTTCCAACTCTGTAACAACTCTTATTAGCTAAACATCAACACACAAACATACTATTATATTAAATGATCTAAATTTCAGCAATCATAAAAACTCTAAACATCCAATTACAATAATTCATTCAAGAGGAATAATATCAAGGGTATAACGGTGAATATAAACCATTAACTAGTGCAAACAAAACTTAAGGACGAATAATATTAAACATCATGATACCAATTATTATAATCCATAGCTCTCAAAAGAAAGGTAATTGCATAATTATTATCTAATTTGTGAAATGAGTGATAGAGTGAGTTTCTCCATGTAACTACTCCTCCCAAAGCATCACCGTCCTCAAAGTTTACCCAAAACAAACAAAACTTGTAAGAGTGAGTCCACGACTCAAATAAATACAATTGAATAACATGGAAATGTGAATCAAATACATGTCATTCACAATATTGAATACATAACAAAATGCTATGAATATTATGCAAGTATGAAAATGCATCCACTTCTCTTCTGCTTATACCGGTATAGCTAGTGAACACCCGTCGGTATTCGCTCAGGCCGCATTATCTAAAATGCGGGGATCCAAGGCCCGTAAGAAGAATCTTTCCAATGGGGATCCATTTGCCCATATTGGATTGATGGGACCTATTTTCCCATATTGGAATGATGGGACATTCATTATCCACTCCCATGGATGAGGCATAAATGATGGAAATGGAATGAATAGAATAAATGCATTCTCTCAGAGAAGCAAATTTGACATCAACAATGAACATAATCATGTAAGAACAGAATTACTCATTATCCATAAAATTCATCCATAACATATGCATACAATCGTTTTGAACCAAACAACAATCAAGGAAATTCAATCTGTACTTGCCTTTCGCGTTGCGACGCGTTAGGAGGTAAAGAAGGCGCCTCTAACCCCGAAGTCACTCCTCCTACAACAATTAAGTTACTCAAAACAAGTTTGACCAGGTAATATAACACTATTCACAATGCTCTCAAACTCATTCCGAAAGCCCATGGTTTAAATATTTGTTATACTCAAACAAGACGACGAACTAGCAGAAAACTACCACTGGACAGCGGCCTTCTAAAATACATAACTTTCCCTCTGTTAATCATAAAAATGCATTCTCAGATTATCTGTAAATATAACAAAATTATCTACAAAAACTTAGTTGGCGAGATCCACTAATTCTGTCTTTATCTGAATCGAACATACATTTGAAAACCTACTATCAGAAACTGACAGAGCATATGGACATTAGTAAAAGAATAGCTATAACTTCCAATTGGCTGAACCACAAATTATGATCTTTAACAATATGAAAAGCTAAGCTAATTTCCTACAAAAGTCGTATTGGAAGACATCCCTGATTCGGCCATTATCAAATTCTTATTTATTAATTACGACGACTTTTGTAAATTGACAGAGTTTCTGGACAGCAGTAAAGAAATTGATGTATCTCCCAAACTAAAATTCCAAATTAAGTGATATAAGATCCTACAGAAACCTAATGACATTTCCCACAATTCTCTAGCAGACCCTAACCTCCAATTTTGCATTGAACTAGACGAAAACTGATGAACAAACATAGTACAGATTACCGATTCAAGTTATCGCAGTAGCAACGATTCGCTAAATGACAACAACCATAGAATCTAATTGAACTCATGGGCCTCCTGGCATAAGGCCCGAAGCCTAGGTTGCCGAAGAATGGCAGAAATCCCCTCCTCTAAAGTATAATTTCTCTTTTGATTGCTTTCTTCCTTAGAATAAATTGGAGTATTAAATTCTACCCCTTTTAACAGGATTCGACACCGAATCTATACACCGATCTACGCGAAAGAACAACCAGAGCTGAAAAATTAATAACGGTAACACTTACCCGCTGTGAACAAATCCGGATACTGCTCGCGCATGCGAGACTCCAGCTCCCATGTGGCTTCTCTCTCGGATTGATGAGACCAAAACATCTTGACATACTTTATTGTCTTGTTTCTTAGAACTCGCTCTGACACTTCCAGAATTTGCACTAGTCGGGATTCAAAGGTAAGGTCTTGCTCAAGTACTAAGGGTTCTAGCAGAATCACATGCTTTAGATCTATCAAATACTTCCTCAACATAGAGACATAGAATACACTATGCACACCACGCATGGACTCTGGAAGGTCCAAACGATAAGCCAATTTCCCGATTCGCGTCGTGATCGGAAAAAGTCCAACATACCTCGGGCTAAGCTTACCTTTGGTACCAAAACGCACAATGCATTTAGTGGGCGACACTCTCAAAAGTACCTGGTCCCCCATTTCAAACTCCAATTCCCACCTCCTTACATCAGCATAAGTTTTCTGTCAGCTTTGAGCGGCTAACAGATTCTGCCTAATCTCTACCACCCTGTCAATAGTCTGCTGAACCCAATTGGGATCCAAAACTGCCCGTTCACCAACTGCGTCCCAACACAACGGGGACCTACACTTTCGCCCATACAAGACATCAAATAGTGCAGCTCGGATACTGGTATGATAGCTATTATTGTAGGTGAACTCCGCTAGTGCCAGATGATCCTCCCAACTTCCATTCCAGGACATGACACATGACCTAAGCATGTCCTCAAGTGTCTGAATCGTGCGCTCGGACTGACCATTTGTTTGGGGGTGAAATGCGATGCTAAGACGAAGCTGCGTGCCCAAGGCACCCCACAAACTCTCCCAAAACTTGGAGACGAACTTGGCATCACGATCAGAAATAATGGTATTAGGCATACCGTGCAACCGCACTATCTCTCGTACATAGATAGGAGCCAAATCGCTCGCTGAATTTGTTCTACGGATAGAAACAAAATACATAGACTTGCTAAAACGGTCCACTACAACCCAAATAGCAACCTTCCCTCGCTACGTGCGAGGTAAGCCAACCACAAAATCCATAGAGATATCATCCCACGGCCAAACTGGAACCTCCAAAGGCTGCAACAATCCTGTTGGATGTTTATGCTCGGCTTAGACCCACTGGCAAACACCACAAGATGCCACATACTGAGCAATATCAACCTTCATTTTTTCCACCAAAAACTCTTCTTCAAATCCTTATACATCTTGGCCTTGCCAAGATGTACGATATACGGAGTACGATGAGCTTCCCTCAGAATGTCATCCTTGACCTGAGCTCCTTGTGGCACATAGAGGTGACCCTTAAACCATAATGCGCCAAACTCATCTATGCTGAAATGACCTTTGCTTACTCTCATCTAGTCGCTTCCCTGCCTGCTGGAGCAACTGATCATGTTGTTGTGCTTCTCGCACCCGATTTGGAATAGCTGACTCAAGAAGCAATCGAGTCTCACTCTGAACGGTGCCCGCAAGCAGAACAAGATATCCATACATTCAAAATAAACAATTAGACAACTGAGAGTAGGAGGTGTCGCCTTACGACTGAGAGCATCTGCCACTACATTTGCCTTGCCCGGGTGGTACTAAATTGTGATATCGTAATCTTTGATTAACTCCAACCACCTTCTCTGCCTTAGGTTCAAATCTTTCTGGGTGAAAGTATACTTCAGATTCTTGTGATATGTGAAAATATCACAAGATTCACCATACAGATAATGGCGCCAAATCTTTAAAGCAAGAACCACTGTAGCAAGTTCTAAATCATGGGTGAGATAGTTCTGCTCATGTTTCTTCAGTTGCCTTGACGCATAGGCAATCACCTTGCCATCCTGCATGAGTACACAACCAAGACCAACTCGAAAAGCATCAGAATAAATGGTAAACCGTTTCCCAGGCTCGGGAAGAGTAAGGACATGAGCAGTCACCAATTTATCCTTTAAAGTATAGAAATTGTGCTCACAATCTTCTAACCACTGGAATTTAACATATTTCTGCGTTAGCCGAGACATTGGTTTGGCAATGATGGAAAAACCCTCTACAAAACGCCGATAATAACCTGCCAAGCCCAGAAAACTCCTCACCTCCTTGACATTAGTAGGTCTTTTCCATTCCACTACTGTTGAGATCTTGCTAGGATCAACAAAAATGCCTTCTTGATTAATCACATGACCCAAAAACCCAACTTCTGAGATCCAGAACTCACATTTCTTCAGTTTGGCATAGAATTGATACTTCCTCAAAGTTTCAAGAACCAGCCGCAGATGTTGCTCATGCTCCTCCTCAGACTTGGAATAGATCAGAATATCGTCAATGAACACTACTACAAAGTCGTTAAGATATTGATGCGACATCTTGTTCATTTCTTCCATAAAGACAGCATGGGCATTAGTTAGTCCAAAAGACATAACCTTGTATTCATAATGCACATACCTTGTTGAGAAAGCTATCTTCTCAATATCTTGCTCTGACACAGTTTGATTGTACATTTGAAGGTCAATCTTGGAGAACACCTTTGCTCCCTTCATTTGATCAAAAAGATCCTCAATACAAGGTAAAGGGCACTTATTCTTGATCATTGCTTGATTGAGAGTGTGATAATCACGCACATCGCCAACTCCCATCTTTCTTCTTGATGGAAAAACGAGCGCTCTCCATGGCGACACACTATGCGAATCATTCCTTTGGACAACAAATCGTCTATTTGCTTCTTCAATTCATCCTAAAAGGGTCGGACCAAGCGTCTGAGAGATAAAGAAATAGGACAAGTACCAGGAATGAGGTCAATTTGGAATTCCACATTTCGTTCTGGTGGCATCCCTAGAAGTTCTGCAGGGAAAACATCAGGGTATTCACTCACTACGGGAATCTCCTCGATATGTCGGGAAGAACTCGACTTTGCGTCAAGAGACCAAAGTAATGCAATTCGTGATGCTTGTCGGCTAGGAAATAAGCTGGCCAACACAAACAAAGAATCAGACGGAGCACTTCCTTGAAAGACCAACTCTTTACCAGACGGAGCTTGCAAGGTCACGGTCTTCTAGTAACAACAGATCTTAGCACGATAACTAAACAACTAGTCCATACCAAGAATAACATCAAAAGGAGATAATTGAATCACCATTAAGTTAGCTGTAAAATCCTCATCATCGATGGTAATAGAATAGCCCGGACAAACTGTAGAACTGGAAATGAGACCTCTAGAAGCGCTGACTATGATAGACTGGGAAATATGCTGCAAACTCAAACCCACCCTCCTAGCGAACTCAAGTGATACGAATGAATAGGTAGCCCCTGAATCAAAAAGAACAAAAGCCTCAAAGGAATCAGCAAGTAAGGTACCTGTCACCACGTCAGGACGGCCTACTGTCTCAAGTGTAGGCATGGCATAAACCCCAGGTGGTACCGGAGTGGAGGACGCCCCAAAACTAGGCGAAGGAAGAGCAGGAGCTACTGGTGGAGTAGTGAACTGAGGTGGTGCAGAAGCTCCCTGGTTCCAATGGTATCCGACAGGGGGTGCCGAAGGAAACACTGTAGGAGGAGTCCAAACTAGAGGATGTTGCGGCATTGGAGTGGACACAAGCATGTGAACTGAGCCTCGAGACGAAGCAGTTGAAGTCGTCGCATGAACCTGTTGCCACTTGATGATACTGGAAGGGTTTTGCTTGCAAACAGACATCTTGTGGCCTTCTAAGCCACACTGACGACAAGTCCCTGTGAACGAACACTTCGAAGCACGATGTCCAGGACCACATCTAAAGCAAATCATGCCCTGGCCTGGAACAAGACACATTGGCGGCGTAGCTAAGGAAGGACGGGGCGTTGAAGTAGCAAACTACCGCTACTGAACAGAATGAGAGAACGACTACGAGTGCTGACTTCCTTGAAACCTCTTGGGAACAGGCCGCTGAGATGACACATCTCCTCCACCAAAACTCTGCTTCTAGCCACCACTAGAACCACCAGCAGGAACGGAGCAACTCGAAGCATGTCTCTGCGAAGTAAGCTCCCTCTCCAACTCCATCCCCCTATCCTGCTCGACCACGGAGCTGAAGTCACGTAGACCAGTCGCCCCCAGAACATGGCGATACTCCTCGTTGTGGCCCCTGCGGAACCTCTTGGCCTTTTCCCTGTCATCACTAGCCACTCCTGGTACAAAGCGTACCAGATTGTTGAACCCAGCTTCATATTCTACCACTGACAATTTCCCCTGAATAAAAGTCATAAGTGAATGCTCCATCCTCTCAAGGAAGGACTTTGGATAATACTTAGCTCAAGCTGCTCCAAAAGAGCACCTAAATGTAGGTCCACTGAGCAGGGTCATAGTCGACAAAACCCTTCCCACCAAATATCTGCCTGACCTTTCAGTTGAAAGGCCACAAAGCGCGTCGTTTGAAGAGAAGACATCTCTAGAGCTCCAAATTGTCTTTCCATATAGCAGAGTCAATCCGCTGCTTGAACCAGAGTGCCCGCTCCGTCAAAAGTGTCCAGACGAAGCGACATCCACTCGCGGAGGCTCATCCTAACCTCTTGCGGCGATGCAGCCTTAGGGCGGCAGCGAGGTGTGGCTATGGTAGGAGGGGCCTTTGTACCTCTTGGCCGACGGAGTTCTTTGGACCTCTCATTGAAGGTCCTACAGAATGGTCGATGTTGCTTGGCCGGATTAGGTGGCTGGTAGAAGCAACGTCCTCTCCTACATCACCCACAACCTCCTCAGCCGAAGGTGGTGGCCTTCTTAGACCCACGTCGCGACCCTGACCTCTACCCTTTCCATAGCGGGCACCAAAAGAAAACTAATCATTCAGATCAAGCACAAGGTCAATAATAGATTGAAGACAATCATCTCAATTTATCATCCATGATGAATAGATAATCTATCAAAACACTATTATGCTGCATAAACCCATCCCAACCTACTGTGCACCAGTGTGTCAAATTTTAATTAGATTGGTAAGAGTTAATAACTTAAAATACCACGGACCTATAGCAGCTCCGATACCAAGCTGTAACACCCTAGCTATCACGAAAGACAAGATGTTACCTAAACCTCTAACACAACACAACAATATAATTTATTTCCAACACTTTAACAACTACCATCGACTAAACAACAACACACAAAGATACTATTATATTAAATGATCTAAATTTCAGCAAGCATAAAAAACTCTAAACATCCAATTACAATAATTCATTCAAGAGGAATAATATCAAGGGTATAACTAGTGAATATAAACCATTAACTAGTGCAAACAAAACTTAAGGACGAACAATATTAAACATCATGATACCAATTATTACAATCCATAGCTCTCAAATGAAAGGTAATTGCAGAATTATTATCTAATTTGTGAAATGAGTGATAGAGTGAGTTTCTCCATGTAACTACTCCCTCCCAAAGCATGTCGTCCTTAAAGTTTACCTAAAACAAACAAAACTTGCAAGAGTGAGTCCACGACTCAGCAAATACAATTGAATAACATGGAAAGTAAGGAATCAAATACATGTCATTCACAATATTCTAATACATAAGAAAAATGATATGAATGTTATGCAAGTATGAAAATGCATCCACTTCTCTTCTGCTTATATCGATATAGCCAGTGAACACCTATCGATGTTCACTCAGGCCCACATTATCCAAAATGTTGGGATCCAAGGCCTGTAAGAAGAATCTTTCAAAAAGGGATCCATTTGCCTATATTGGATTGATGGAACTTATTTGCCCATATTGGAATGATGGGTCTTTCATTATCCACTCTCGTGGATGAGGCATGAATGATCGAAATGGAATGAATAGAATAAATGCATTCTCTCATAGAAGCAAATTTGACATCAACAATGAACATAATCATGTAAGAACATAATTACTCATCATCCATAACATATTCATACAATCATTTTGAACCAAACAACAATCAAGGAAATTCAATCTGTACTTGCCTTTCGTGTTGCGACGCGTTAGGAGGTAAAGAAGGCGCCTCTAACCCCGAAGTCACTCCTCCTACCACAATGAAGTTACTCAAAACAAGTTTGATCAGGTAATATAACTCTATTCGCAATGCTCTCAAGCTCATTCCGAAAACCCATGGTTTAAATATTTATTCTACTCAAACAAGACGACGAACTAGTAGAAAACTACCACTGGATCGCCTTCTAAAATACATAACTTTCTCTCTGTTAATCATACAAATGCATTCTTAGATTCTCTATAAATATAACAAAATTATCTACAAAAACTTAGTTGGCGAGATCCTCTAATTCTGCCTTTATCTAAATCTAACATATAGTTGAAAACCTACTATCGAAACCAACTAACAAAATGGATAGCAGTAAAAGAATAGCTATAACTTCCAATTGGCTGAACCAAAAACATGATCTTTAAAATCTAGAAATCTAAGCTAATTTTCTACAAAAGTCGTGTTGAGAGATATCCCTGATTCGGCCATTATCAAATTCTTATTTATTAATTACGACAAGCTGCTGTAAATTGACAGAGTTTCTGGACAGCAGTAAAGAAATTGACGTATCTCCTAAACTAAAATTTCAAATTAAGTGATCTCAGATCCTACAGAAACCTAATGACATATTCCACAATTCTTTAGGAGACCCTAGCCTCCAATTTCACATTGAACTAGACGAAAACTGATGAACAAACAGAGTACAGATTACCGATTCAAGTTACAGCAGTAGCAACGATTCGCTAAATGACAACAACCATAGAATCTAATTGAACCAAACAGCGATGAGATGAATGATTACCCTAGAAGACACACATGAGCTTGCTGAAATCACCGCAAGGTGCTCCTCTCCTTGTCTTTTCTCCTTGTCTTGCGACAGCAGAAGGATCTCCTACCTTCTCTTGGCCGGCATCATTGCAGAATGCAAGGAGAAAGAGAGACGCCACCAAGGGAAGAGGGGGCGCACCAGGGAGGAGAGGGGCATGGGGAAGAGGGGAGAAGAGGAGAGGGTGGCGGCTCAAGGAGGGGGAGGAGGTGCTTGAGGGGGCCTAGGTTTGGTGACCCCCCTTCCCTTTGGCCGGCCCCTCATGGGCCTCCTAGGCCAAGGCCTAAGGCCCAGGTTGCCAAAGAATTGCAGAAATCCCCTCCTCTAAAGTCTAATTTCTCTTTCGACTGCTTTCTTCCTTAGAATAAATTGGAGTATTACACTATCATCGATAGTCTGCACCCAAAACCAATTTGGGTATGTGGAGCATTGAGCTGATGGTGAGTTTTTGGCTTATTTGGCACTGTTGTGCGTCAAATTAGCCAATCTAGCTCCCTCTTGCGCGAAATGGCAAAAATATCAAAGCGGATGTCTTGACAGACGACTTGTGTCGTGTGCCACGCGTCCAGCGCCGGGAGTATTGGACCCCTGGAAATTAATCCTATGTATTTATGGTACTAGTCATATGATCTGTGGCTAGTACACACATTCACAGCATTGAGATATCACATCCATACACGATATATTAAACAAGTAGTGCATAATTTACAACTGAACATGCGCCTACACGACAAAGTTTACAACATAAGAGCCGACCGGCCAAATGTTACACTTGATAAAATAAGTTCAGCGGAAACGTAGACAAAAGAGGCAACAAAACCTAATAAGTATGCCTCATCATTCCCACAGACAGCTGACAAGGTGAATCCTTATAACTCGGCATCAACGTCGTCGAAACCCGCTGCTTAAAACTAACGGTGTAAGGACTCGACTCAAGAGCTCCTGGAGGGGTCTCCCAAGACCACCCAGGAGGTCCGACCGAATCACCTGGAGGTCTGGGAGGTCCTCCAAGACCACCCAGGAGGTCCCCCAGGACCACCCGGAGGGCCTCTAGGACCTCCCAGGAGGACTCGAAGGTCCACCTGGAGATCAACCAAGACCACCCGGAGGTCCTAGCCTCTGCACACAATGAGCTAGTCTCTGGATCAGTAAGCTAGCTCGCACAGACTCACATTGGTGACATCACAACCATACAACAAACTCAAAGATGAAGCAGACAAATTAATTTTATGTGAGGACCCCGATTTATTAGGTTTGTAATACTTAGTCATCCATTGACCCTAGCATCACAAACATAATAATGCGTGTCTTTGAGATATGTATACTTCCCAGAATGCAGTATACGCACCCCTTTACAAAATCATACATCAATTCCATTCAAGACATAGAACCAAAGCACGACTAGAATAAAAGACATACCATATATAGAGTTATTACAAAGGGGGCCGATCGGCCAAATACAACTTAGAAAGGTAAACACAGCGGAAGCAAAAGCCGTAAGATGGCGATAAACAAAAGAAACCACAAGGTTTGCCTTTAGCCCACAAGGCAACCAACCAAGCCGCCTAGCTCGATTCCCAACCGCCAAGACATCTCACAAAAGTAAAGCCCTTTGGGCTCTACCTCCTCTGCAACAAAGTTATTAAGCAAAGCAAATGAGTACAAAAATGTACTCGCAAGAGTGACGTGTAGTATAACAGAACTATAGATAGCTACATGCAAGCTTTATTTAAGTGGATGAGGCTTTGGACTCATTTTAGCATAAAGCAAGCTTTCATTTGCAATAATGTAATAGATTGAAAGCAATTTGATAAAGCATTTTTAATTGTTGAAATGACAACGATACAATAATAATAACAACAACAAGAACACTTGGAAGTGACTAACCCAAGTCACCACAACAATAGCATGAATTATCCAATTCATACCACCCATCAAGTTTTAATTAATTGTTTAGTCTAGTTCTTGCGGGAAATCACAAAGCGTGTCCATAACCTAGGATGAGGCTATTGAATAGTTTTAACTGCGAGGGGTGTACCAATGTACCCACACGAACCGCCTTTTAGCCACATGATTTAGCACACTTCCTTTGGTATCTTGCCGCACGCTAAGTCCTCTGAGACATTTTCAATGGATGATGCTAATTCAGATGCAACCCACAAGGCTAAGGACACAATAGACGACCCTAACGGTGCTGCTAATGCTCCCTCCCCATACCACACACACACATTTTATTTTTAACACACCCACCGACCAGCTCATAATTAACACCTCCCAAAGTACTTAGTCAAGAGAGGTCCCATATCCCCTCGTGTGGTTAGCATAAAGTGCTTGGATCAATGGCGCAAGTAACTCGGTCCTTGGGGACTTAGGCACCATTCCGTTCACACCCAACAATTCACACCATCATCCATTGTGCCCAAATCAATAACAATTTTGTTTTCATCTTTGTTTATTTACAAAGTAACAAGCACAAGGTGGACATAATGGAATAATAGTTTTTGTGTGATCAAGGTTATCGACATAATGTCGACAACGCCCATTTCTATCGTTATCTAAGCATTGCTAAGCATTATCAACGTGACCTACTAAGTGATAAGAGTCCATCCATCGAACTCTAAATCACAGCAAGATAATCCTAGGCTTAGTATTAGAGAATGAACCTTTACCTCTGAGTATGCATCTATAGGATTACTAACGACATTTAAACACAAAGTAGCATGCATACATATAAGTGAAACAAAGTATTAAGCTTTAAAGTAATGGAACAATAAAGGGATATGATCAAACTACTTGCCTTGCTGGTTTTGCTCAAGATGTTGCTGAGGATCACTCACGGGGTCAACACACTCGTCGGCACCTAATCGAAAAGGCGAAAAGAATCGATAAGAACGACGAAAACCACAAAGACAGCACAGCAACGAACTCCAAATGCTCTGAAATTTCTACAGAAGCAAGAGGATGATTTTTAGGGAATTTAGCAATAAGAACCAATTGATTTGGATTCTCAATACAAAAGATATGAGCAAAACAATTCTGCTCAGCCCTAAAAATCAAAACTGCCACTATTCACTAATTTAATTGTTTGGCAACATTTTCTAGAGAGTTGGTGTTACTGAGATTTTTACTGTAAAACCAGAACCTCATGAGATGAATAACACAATTGAGTTCATCTCATTTGGAGCTATTATGCATTTTCTATAATTTTTCAAAGACAAGAACTTGAACAAAATTAAAATGCACAAGTAAACTTTGGAAACACTAACCTGATCAAAACTAATTTTACAGTAAATTACCTAATTTAGGAAACCAACAAACTTGGTTTCACTCAAAAATAGTTTACAGAGAAAAAGTTATGTATTTTACAAGTTAAGCAATTTCTAATGAAACATTTAAAGTTAGTTTTGAAATTTATTTACAAAACCATTTTCTGGAGCCGAACTGGGCTCATAACCATTTTAGATTAGAGCCTGGTCCAAACCAGAGCTACAGAAATTTGAATCACCTAATTTGGATTTAGAAAGAATTAGTTATGCATTTTGAAGTTCATACCTTTTTAGGTTCATAAAATAACAGCTCTCTGGAATTTCCTAAAAACTAATAAACGAGGGGAGGACATGAGCCATAGATCTTGAATCTAACGGCTCAAGACCTCCCAGAAAACGTCGCCTACCAGCTTCCTTGAGTCCAGAGGTCATGGGCGTTGATCTTGGATCAACGGTCCATGTCCTCAACAACTTAACGTCTGTGCTTGAAACAACGAGGGGAGGTCATGGCCGTTTATCTTGCATCAACGGACCTAGCGATAGAGGAGGACCGGAGCGGTCCAGATCTAGCGAGGAGGTCCTCAACGGTTGAGATGACCTCGAGGAGGTCCAGCGGAGGTCTTTACTTTCGAGACCTCCGAGGGGAGGTGCTGGGCGGCTAAGATGCGAATGGGGAGGTCTGGGCGTTCAAGATCTCCTCGGAGGAGGTCTTGGGCAGCCCAGATCAGCCGTGGCGCTTCGCGCTGCGTGTCTTGCGCGAGCAGGAGTCAAGCGCCACAGGACACAAGGAGGTCGGCGCGAGGTCTTCATCTTGCGACAAAGAACGAGATTAAAGGCATTAAAGGCTAACCCATGATTAACAACGATTGAGGCATTTAAGGGGAGGATCTTTGTCTTAAATGACAATTTTGTTGTTTTTCGTCGTGAAATCGGCGTGCTCAAGGCTTGTCGCCGGTGATGAGGACCTCACGGCGCTAACCAAGGGCACCAGCGTGTGCGCAATAGTGTTCGCACACCTGGACTCACTCTCGGCGGCGGCGGCCTTGAAGCAGCCGGCGATGACAAAGGTGACAAGCACGGTCAAAAGACATATTTGAAAAGAAAAGCTCATAGCGACATACAGCGGTGCCCAAACAACTAAGGACTATCGGGAGGGTTACAGGAGGTCGAGAGGTCTTGAGGAGGTCGAGAAGGTGAGGACGGTGGAGAAGATTAGGTTGCTCCTCGGCCAAAGCTCAATCTCCAATTGGCCACCTCGAAAAATGTTCCCAACCAAAAGAAGTTAGGGCTCTTGTCCGCAGGTGAATGGCTCAAAATGAAGAAAGGATGGGAAAGGAAAAACTCCGGGGTCCCTTGTGCCACCAAGGAGCTCCAAGCTCAACAATGGCGATTTGAAGGAGGTGCATGGAGTGGAGGCTCGACCAAGCACAGAGGCAAGGCAAAACTCAATGGTGTGCAAAGGAAGCCAAGGAAATAGTGGGGAGGTTTTATACCTAGGGCAAAAGAGGTCATGGACCACGGGTTAAGCTCATGGTGAGCTTAGCCCATCTGTGATCCATGGCTTGGACTGAGACAATGGAGGTGACGGCCGAGTAGGTTAGGGCATGGCCTAGGGCGGAAAGGAGGCGACCGCATTAAATGCTTGCAGGCTCGAGCCATTGGACAAGATAAAGGCGTGACCTTGCCTCTTGCCATAGCACCTTGCAGCCCAAGCTAGGAGAAGAACAGGCTGCTCCCCGTAGGATGCAAAAAAAAAGGAGGTCTGGCCCTCAGTTTGGTTTGTGAACAGTGCGTTTTAAGTGGTGGGAGGAGGTCCCGGCCACACGATTTGGACGGGAGGTCATGGCCCTCCGATTTTCATTCTTGTGAGATCATAAAGGATAAGGGACAGGAGGTCCAACGTGTTGGATCTAAATCAGCAGTGCGGACCTCTGGGAGGACTTCTTATTGCTTAGCGACTCTTCGCTAAAGGCGTGGAGGTCATGGCCTTTGGATTTAAATCAAGGGCACACAACCAAAGGGGAGGTCTAGGCATTGCGCGCAAAGGAGAAGTCAGACCTTTGGATTTTAATCAATGGTCTTGATCAAGTGAGGAGGTCTGAGCTTGCGGCGTGGCGCACAGAGGTCATGGCCTTTAGATTTAGATCTAAGGGCTCACAAGAGTGGTCGAACAGCCCACTCCAGCGAGAGCCGCGATCTAAATCTAGCGACTAAAAAGGGATGGTCGAGCGGCCCATTGATCTCGTAGCGTTGAAGCGAGATCCAAAGGCAAGGAGAGGACAAGGAGGTCATGGCCGTGAGATTTACATCTAACTTGACTCACGACCTCACGTGGGTGGGAGAATCGATGCGCACGAAGCAAAGGGAGGTCGTGGCCGTAGATTTTAAATCTAGCAGCGCACAACACAAGATGAGGAGGTGCAGTGCGCTAGATATTGAGGGAGGTGGTGGGTGGGATTGGATCTGATCCAGCGGCTCGACCTCAACAAATGGGAGGAGGTCAGAGTGGTTTGATAACAAGGGAGGTCATGGCCTTGGATCCTTGATCCAGCAGCTCACGACCTCAACAAGGTGGGAGGTGCAGGTGGTTTAACTTGAGGGAGGTCATGGCCATGGATCTTTGATCCAGCGGCACAAGACCTCGATGGGGTGAAGGACTTGGGCATTTGATAACAAAGGGAGGTCATGGTAGTGGGATTTGATCCAGCGGCTATGACCTCAATGAGTGGGAGGACCTCGTGAGAATGTTGTGAAGGAGGTCGTGATCTTTGGATTTGAATCCAGCAGTTCGACCTCCACAAGGTGAAAGGAGGTGCTGCAGAGCAGTGGGTGTGGTTGGGTTTAGCCCACTTTGGAAAGTGGCTCAAGCCCAAGCCAAACAGATCCATTTAAATTGGAAAATAACAAGCTGAGACTTTTGAGGATTTATTTGAGATAGCAAATGAACTCCAAAATTCATGAAATTTTAACTGGAGCTTGATGATATAAGGGTTAACCTTACATAAAATTTTCAGAGGTTTTTATGCACTGCATTTTTCTCAGGAAATTCATTAAGGCTGTTCAAGAGTTTGATTTACCTCCAAAAATTATCAAGCAAGTTTGAAAACTTATGATATTTTTCAGAGAGGTCCCACATTATCTCAAGGACCAAGGAAAAATATTTCCAAAGGGTTAGGCACAAGATTTGAGACAAGTTGAATAAGGGTTGGACTTTAGTCCACAAGAGGTTTAGGTTTTTGAACTCCACAACTTTTGATAAGAATTTTAGAGGAGTTCAAGAGTTTCAAGATGTGAGAAAAAGTTTTTATTTCTGCACATTTTCTTACATTTAAAACACACACCTGTTTATACAGTTGGGATGTTACATTTTATTAACAAAAGACCTTATGGTCAAGCTTGTTTATAGAGGTGCCACACAGGGCTAACAACGAAAGGAAAACCTGCAGTGGAAATAAAACACAACGAGAGCCAAGCGACAAGCCCACAGGCTATCAGTGGAGGACATCTCCTAGTGCGCAAGGTCTTCAAAGGAGCTCCCCTTCACAGAGCACTGCACTCCCTGGACCACCCTCCTCTGCTGATCAAACAGAGGGCACAAGCCATGAGTACTTTGAATATACTCAGCGAGCCGTGTGGAAACAAGTATGCAAATAATATTTATGCAGGGCTTGCCAACGAAAGCTGTAAGGTTAGTTTGCAGAAAGCAATATTTATTGGTAATACACTTAATAGATTGCAACCCATAAGTTGAAAAAATAATACGTAAGTACATTTGTTTTTCAAAGGAGGTCGTGAGCACCGGCTCACTCCCAAGACCACTCAGGGACACAGTGGCACCCACGACCGAGGACCTCTCCCCAGCACCAACCAAGACCTCTTTGGAGCAACCACTCGAGCTCCACAAGACCACTCTAGAGCTCCACGACCACCCCGAGCACCCACTCTGGAGCTCCTGGACCACTCTAGGGCTCACATGACCTCTTTGAAAAGTCTACCCCTCGTTAAAATCTTGGTGTGTCCATAGCAGAGGACGCGACTATTGAATAGATTTACACTCTGCAGAGGTTGTGCACTTTACCCACAAGAGATAATCATCTTATCTTGTCCGCTCACACACTTAGGGTGTGCGACTAAGAGATTATCACAATGCCTTTACAAAGCTCTGTTATGACCTGGTCCTGCCCACTAAGGATTCGCGGTCCTATAAAGGAACCTGGCCCCCTCTTGCGCCATTGTGAATCAGCACACACCACCAAAAACAGAACCAAGTCACAACATCACTAATTAATTGGCCAGGTCCACCCCATCCTGGACATGTGGTTGCACGATAAGACCCAGATCAATGGCTCACAAGGTTAAGTCCTTAGTTGGCTGCTCAGGCGAGACCATCCACAACGGGCACCTAAGTGCCTCCCGCATTCCACCTTACCACAGACCACTCGCCTGAGCATAAAACAAGTTTGGGGTTCAACCAACCCAAGGACCACCCCAGTCCCGGGCACACAAATTTTAGTTAAGGTGACAACAAATGTCGTAGCCTCACACAAGGCCACACTTCTTTTTAATCAGCAACACTAGTCACTACTACACAAGGCACAAACCAGTGCGCTGGGGTAAGCTAACATTGATGATTCATGGTGAGAACGACGTCTGCTAAAGCATGGCTAAGCAAACATGATACCCATGTTGGTAAACAAGAATATCCAATTAGGAATACCCATGCTATGGCTTTAAAAAGGGAACATGTCAACATGTTGATTGCAAAGTAATCAAGGAGGCATAAAGACAAGTAGGTAATTAACTAAGCCCAAAACCATTTTTATACAACTAGCAATGCAGTTTATATCAAATCAAAATATTTTTGTAAACATGGGTTCAAGATGATCAAGGTCCACGACTTGCCTTCGGTGGCGAATTGATGAGCCGGTTGAGGTAGCTGGATCACGAATCCTCGGTGAAACCGAGAATCTACACGTTCGCACAGAAACCAAATAAACAAAACAACTCTAGGCAAAAGAACTCAAAAAGGACTTAAAAGAACTTAAATAAATCCAACCAAAAATTAGAAAGCAGGAGGTCCCGACGATCAGGGAGGTCTAACCCAAAAAGTGGGTGGTCTTTGCAAAAAAGACCAAGACACGATTGAGAAGCGATCATGGCCGAGAGGGTGGTCTTTGCAAAAAGACCAACGAAGACCAAGAGGTGTTCTTTGCCAAAGGGGTTCCTGAGAAGACAACTATTCCACGTGGTTGCAAAAGAAACACGACCACGTAGTGTAGTCATAGGGAGGATACGATCACGCGACGTGGTCGTATGAACAAGGAAAGAATGGGCACCAAGAAACTCACCAAGGCCGAGAACTAGCTCGAGGACAAGACAAGATGAAGGAGCTGATCCGATTGGTGGGATGACAACCGGTGGTGGTGACGGGGAGGTCATCGTAGAGGCTCCGGTGAACCCTTGGCGACGAGGAGGCGACGGCACCGCTTTAAAGGGCTTCTTGGCGAAACTCAAGCACGGAGAGAACTAGGCAGGAGCAAGGAGGCTAGGAATGAGAAAAAAGGTGATGAAAGGAGGCACACCGAGCTATGTATAGCGAGGATGGTGGAGAAAAAGAGAGAGCCATAGAGGCTCGAGAGACACAGGTCAAGGCGGTGAAAAACAAAGGCAATGATAAGGCGGTATCTTGGCCAAAGGGACAACTAGGTACCTCGGATGTGGCCGTATTTAATGTGATACAACAATCATTTAATGCGCATATGCATTTGAGGCAGAGGAATTGAGAAAGTGAGCAGGTCTGACAAGTGGGGCCAGTCAAACTCAAGTGAACAGATCAGTCAAAGAGGCGGTCTCAACCGCAAAGGTGGTCTATGCAAAAAGATCAGAGGTCTTGAGGACAAAGAGGTCCAGAGGAGCTCGAACCCGCAAAGGTGGTCTCTGCAAAAAGACCAAGAGGTCCCAAAGACAAGGAGGTCCTGGGGAGGTCACCCCCACAGAGGTGGTCTTTGCAAAAAGACCAGCAAAGACTAAGTGGGTGGTCTTTGCAAAAGAACCCAAAAGGGTGGTCTTTGCAAAAAGACCAGTCGCGACCAACAGGGAGGTCGAGACTCAAGAGGGAGGTCGTGACCACCGGGAGGTCAGGACCCAAGTGGGTGGTCTTTGCAAAAGATTACGAGGGTGGTCTTTACAAAAAGACCAAGAGGTCTTGACCATAAGGGTGGTCTCAACCCGCAAAGGTGGTCTTTGCAAAAAGACCACGGGGAGGTCCAAAGGACAAAAGGGGTCCTGCAAAGAGGAGGTGCAAGGAAAAGGAAACCGAAAGGAGAGGTCCCGACGATCAGATCTAACAAGGGGAGGTCCTGACGGTCAAGATCTAACAAGGAGAGGTCCTGACGGTCAAGATGAGATCAAAGGAGGTCTCAACGGTCAAGATGACTCAGAGGAGGTCTTGGCGGTTGAGATGAAATCAAAGGAGGGGAGCGATGGTGAGGGAAAGGCGCGGAGGAGCGGGAGCTGTCCGATCTAGATCGGAGGGTCTAGAATGAGTGGGAAGTTCAGATGGTCCGAACGGCCCAATCGCTATGAACGGTCCGATGAAAATTGGACGGTCCAGGAAGGAAGGAAGTTTTCAAGGGACGTTTGAACCCGAGGGAGGTCCAAACAAAAGAGAATTTCAATGGAGGTTTGAACCCGAGGGAAGGTCCAAACAAAGGAAGTTTCAAAGGAGAGTTTGAACCAAAGGGATGTCCAAACGAAAGGAAGTTTCAAAGGAGAGTTTGAACCAAAGGGAGGTCCAAACGAAAGGAAGTTCTCAAAGGAGAGTTTGAACCAAAGGGAGGTCCAAACAAAAGGAAGTTTTCAAATGGAAGTTTGGACCAAAAGGAAGTCCAAACGAATGCTGAGGAGGTCCAATTGAACACGGAAATTTCAAATGAATGCGGGGAGGTCGAAATGCACACAATGAGATCCAGTGAACCGAGGGGTTCAAATGGACATAAGGAGATCGATTGAACCACGAGAGGAAGGAAGGTTGGACAAGAGATCGAGAAGAGAAATTCAACCCAAAATTTGGATTTGGATATCAAGGATATTTGAAACACTAACCCGAGCTTAGGACATCTCGGGGTGGTTGTGGCCGAAAGAGGTCAAAACCAAAGGGAGGTCTTGACATAAAGGCATGTCCAAACCAGAGAAACCAAACAAAAAAAAAGGTCTAAACCTCAGAAGTGGGTCTAAACCACAAAGGGGAGTTTAAAGGAGGTCCTGATCCAAAGGATGATCTGGACCAGGAGGATGGTCTTTACAAAAGACCCCCAAGGGTGACCAACGGGGTGAGTGCGAGCAAAAGGGAGGTCGTGACCACAAGAGGTGGTCTTTGCAAAAGACCACGAGGAGATCCAGAGGGTAAGGAGAGGCGCGGCTAAGCGGAGCTGTCTGATACAAATCTGGCGGTACAAAAGAGAGGAGGGCGCGGCAGCGCAAAACAAAAGAGGAGATCTGGACAGAGAGGAATTCCAAAGAAAAAGGGAAGGTCCGAATAGACAAGAAGAAGGAGAGCAACACCAGAGGCCAAGCAAAAACAAAGGAAACCAACTTTGGATTAGTTGAAGTTTAGCTTAGTCATTTTAAACACCTCAGTTTTTGAAAATCTCAGGTTAAGCTTTATAACTTCAGCAAAACCGAATGGTTCTTTTTATTTTGAAATTTTTTCAAAAACTCCTGAAAATTGGGATGTTACAAACAGTATGACGGGTCTTCTTCTACAATCTCTTAATACATTCAACGCTCAATGCTGTGTAAAAGTAACCACACGATGGGTCTTCTTACGCAATCTCTGAATATGTTCAACAAACAACATTGAGTACAATTTTGTACTCCACAAGACTTTTAAGCAAAGTATAATAATATGTAGGCAATGACAAAGGAGGCTTGCTAGTCTAGTTTTGATTTAGCACATCACGATCCTTTTGTTTGCAATATTGATATCTGACGAGGATCTAATAATCCCCAATTAATTAAATTATGTATCTGTTATATTCATTATACAACCTTAAAGGGAACCCCTCGGTATAAACAATGAGGGAGATTATAAACACCTAGTGGTTGTAAGCCATTCACAATCACCCTATATGGTCGTAAGTCATCCTACTACCACTGATGATTGTTAGTTCTTCTAATACCACCAATTGATATAAGTCCTACTACGATCACCCTATATGGTCGTAACTCATCCTACTACCACTTCATGATCGTAAGTTCTTCCATGACCACCTATTGACTGTAAGTCGTACTACGATCACCTCATCGTCGTAAGCTTTACT
The DNA here is from genome assembly GCA_036346405.1 of Phyllostachys edulis. Lineage (NCBI taxonomy): Eukaryota > Viridiplantae > Streptophyta > Magnoliopsida > Poales > Poaceae > Phyllostachys > Phyllostachys edulis. The sequence continues at coordinate 45,886,876 of CM070556.1, forward strand.
ATGGCCAAGTTATTCATGAACACCCTATGCTAGATAAGAACCACAAACATGCGGACCCAATCAACTTGGGACCCCATACACTGTGTCTAATTACACAAAATAACTAATATGTGCTGTTGTTCTCTAATATAACTGCACGTATTAATATATGTCTCTAGCATAACCGCAAGGCGAACGTAGGGTGTTGTCTCTATGACAATAACTACCATCAACGTGTGCATTTCATCAATACTTGTGGTGCCTCTTAACATAGACATGATAAGGAAATCAACCCTTTGGATACGACCACTACTCCACCTTCAACCGGGCTACTCTACTTCCATCGATTCGACTACGTCAAACTCTACTCCAACGGGCCGACGAATTTGCTTCACTTATATATGGTGCTGCGCCACCTCACTTTGGGCCGAGGGCCTTGTATCAATCATTGGGCCCGAAGGATAGCCACCACTTTAGGTTATTTGGGACAACCACCTCCCTAGCCGCCCCCTCTCTTGGGCCGCACAATTTACGACCATACTGATCATGTGAACAGTACCACCCCTTATCTCCTAGCTATGTGTGGCTCCCCCTCCCCTATTTAAGGTGACCGCACCCCTCTAGTTTTCTTAGATTTTCTTTAGTTAAAAGTTAGCTTGATTGCAACTTCATGTATTGGCTTATGTCGATTAGACCAACCATAATACCGCTTCAGAATCCCAACTTTATCAAATATTTCAATCCCATTTGTAATTTCAGATTGCTTATTATCTTGTTCTTGCATGTTCTTCGATTGCATGCAAGAATAGACCTTCGTGGTTAGGTCGATCGTGCTTCTAGCAAGGTCGATAACAATTACAGAGTTGGTTCAGCGATTACAGGCGTATTGGTCGTGCGCGATTGGTAGCCAAATCATGAGTGTCGTATCCACCAAAATCGAGTTATCGTTCTCATCAAAAGATCGGGACACCCATTGTCGTTTAGGTGGTATCAGAGCCAGGTTCATCGGTGATATTTTTTTTCCTTTACCTACAGCTCACAAAAGCCACAAAAATCACAAAAAATTAGGGTTAGTTCATCCTGTCCAAACCAATCTGTGCCTTGAAATTTTCTTTTCGGTAATTTGCTTGTTGAATCCTTGGTTGCATTATCGTGTTAAGTGGTGGATCTAGTTCTAGTTATAGTCTAGTTTTTCATTGTCTAGATTGCATCTGTATTATTTTGTCTTCTGCCTTGCCAATACCATCCCCATGGCGACCCCTTCCTCCCTATTGCGGCCACCAACAACACCACCCTCCCCTACTGCAGCCCCATCATCTACTGCCACGGCCACCAACATTGTGGATATCATGGGGATATGCTCATGATCTTAGGATGATGAAACAATTGGCAATGGCTTTGATGGTTTGTCAAATCACGTGTTTTCTGCGAAGTTAGAAAGGCTGTCAGGTCATTGGTGGTCATCTGAGCCAATTCGGCGGTCGAATAAGCCATACCTCAAGTGTTTTTAGTTCGATCTCGGGCGGTCAAGCCGGCGGAGCAATGATCAGTGATTTTGACTTGTCTTCGTCTCCTTGTTGGCGTCGTGTTGGGTTAGCCTAAGGACATGAGATTGATGCATATGTGTTGCATGTTGCATGTTTTCACTAACGTGGGTCAAGTTGTGAAGAACTTGTTCGGATTCGATTGCTTGTCTATTGGAGTCGCGAGTTGCTTGGAGGTCAACGGCGGTCAGCGGCGAGGAGGATAGGGACTAAGTTTGGAGAGTTGAGGTCGAGCGATCAAGGATGCGGGTGAGGTCAATGGATGCAAGCGTGTACGAGAATGGACAAGGATGACCGAGCAGGCGATTCGGTCTGTTGGTTGATCAAGCGGTGTGGGAGTCGGTGCAAGTGCCATGGAGGTTCGGTGGGATCCGGACGGGAGAGACTTGCCAACCACGATGAGAGCCATTGGATCAACCTACGTGGCGAAGCATGGATGTGTTCCGTGATTGAGACTCGGTCTTCGGAAAAGATCGAGAAGGGTATTTTAGTAATTTTGCCAAATACGCCTTGGTGACCTAATGCCAACCAGCGGCGTAAGGCGGTGCGTCAAGAAGTGGATTAGGTCAAGAGAAGTGAAACGGCGGCGTGGTGACCCGTTTGTATTGGGCCTTAGCGGGGAGCCCATTAGGGTTTGTCTTCTAGAAGGTCTAAGCCTCATATAAATAGGAAGGGTCTTTGTGATCTGACCACGAAGGACTTCATTTGTAAACCCTAGTTTGGTTTTAGGGTTTTAGAGAAGAGAGAGGCTTAGAGCTCTCACGGAGATGTGTTGAGTTGTGTGCTCATGGATTGAGCTTTGTCCTCCATGGATGGGTGGCTATAAACCCTCTCAACCTCGAGATCAATCTATGGATGATTCCCAAAGATGAGTCTCTTTTGCGTTGTTGCTCTATATTTGAGATTTTGGAGGTTTCTTTCATCTAGTGCTTTTTGGTTGGTTTCGTACCCTCTTCTACCTTGCTGTGACCTATGGGAACATATCTAAGATCACCTAGATCATCAATCTCCCACGAGCAAGGTTTAGATCGGGGTTTTCGTTTTTGCGGTTTGAACCTTCCTTGATAAAATGGAAAAAATTGAAACTTTGGCGTGGATCTCTCAATCTCTACTTGGAATAGGTTCCTAATATCCTTAGGAAGGTGTGTTCCAAATTTGGTCGAAGTTGGCCGTGTAGATCAAAAGTTAGACCGATTTTCGTTTTGATTTGGTACATCCTTGATTATACGGTCATGTTAAATCAGGACCGAATTTTACATGCCGGTCGAGACCGCACCGATCGACCGCCCAATAGCGATGGTCGACCGCTCGAGGACTTGGTCTCCATATTTTGGGTCTTTTGCTTTGGGGTTAATTAGATTGACACAAGGCTTCCTTTGTGCATTCTTGATCTTCTTAGCTTTCATAGCTATTGGAGAAAAGTTAAGTGTTGAATCTATTTAAGGTGAAAATTAAGAAAGCGTCTATTCACCCCCTCTAGTCGCCTTTCAGGTCCTTCAAACATCACCACCCTCCCCTCTGCGGCCCCATCATCTACTGCCACGGCCACCCACCTCTTGCATCCGTGCCAATCAAGCCCAACCGCTTGCCATTGCTTTCATTGACCCTTGCCGCAACAACCATAGCGGCTTGCCACCGAAACCATAGCCATGGCAACCGTCTCATGCCCTACCGCACTGCGACAAACACAGCTTGTTGCCGCTACTTGGTCTCCCTGCCTCGGCAATCCACAAGCTACTGTTGCCCCTGCCACGGTAAGCCAAAGCTGTTAACGCCGCTGTTTTGCGCCGTAGCAGCAATCAATAGCCTCGGCAAGATAGATTTCGGTTTCTGCCGAAGAGAATTAGGGTTTGCTGAAGTGCATATTTCGGTTTCACCGTAGTGTTTGAAAAAAAGGAAAAAAAGACAGAAAAAAGAGAGATCGAGAAAAAAAGAGAGAGTCCACCTTCCCGAAAATTGAAAAGGGCTTCAAATCTTCGCCAAAACTAGTGAAAATTGGTGGAGACCTTCTACATATAGACACAAGCTTCCACACAAAAAATCAGCAAGTCTAGCCCACGAGATCAAAAGATATAGCGGTTTCAAGTTTGAACCTGAGACGAATTCGAGTCCGAGTGGATCCCTTTTCCGCGACACCTTTAGTAAAACGGGCATAACTTTAACATACAGTATCCGAATTCGATGTTACCAGATACTTTATAAAGCTAATGATGAGGCACATCCAATAAAAATGACCAGCTTCAGCCCGTCGCCCTCTAAGACCCCCAAAATCAGCCATCTTCAGCCCTGAATTCGTGTCGCGAGTTTTTGGTTTTTGTTTTTGCCATTTGTTTTGGTCTTCCCTTCGGAATTTGGGGTTCATCTCAACTGCAAAGTTGTAGATCTTGTCGAAACCTTTCGAACAAGCATAGATAAGCCATATAAAACTTTGCTATTTCACCTTTGAGACTAGCTGTTGTTTTCTGCTTAAACTTAAGGGTTGTTTATATTGCACGTTATTCTGATTTTAGTGCTCTACATTGTGTGAACAATCTTGTGCCCCTACAAAGAAGTTTTTGAGTAGTTGGCTAGCATCTCTCCTAGCACTTGGTGTGAGAATTTTGTTGCTTACATCAAGTCACATTGATCTTTGCATGTCCGTTCATACACTTCTCCTGATAGGCTTTGATTAATTAGCTCTTTCTAGGCTAGGATCAACAACATTGACTAGTACTTTGAACAACTTTTCAACTTGCATTTATTGATTTGATTATTGCTAATCCTTGCTACCATATTGAAGCCTATCCTAGCTCCACCTACTGCCATTATCACAGTGCTTGATGCTTGCTTGCAATCGCTTTGTCGATCTTTATAGATCATTTATGACACTAGTTGCGGTCACCACCTGTTTGCTTGATAAGAATTGGTAAGAACTTGGTATAATCTTGAGTGTGAGCGACTTGTGAACCTCAAACACCTAGTAGTTGATAGGAACAAATACTTGTGATTTGTTTCCTTGTTTTCTACTAACTATGACATGTTCATGGGCTAATTACGAGATAGATCCACGTCTTCTTTGAGCCATTGAATGAGAGCACAAGAAAGTCCACGAGAAAGATGCAAGCTTGAGACGAGATCGTCCACCACGGGAGGTATAACATCTAGTAAAACTAAACTCATTGTGTCTTCTTTTGCTGGGAATTATGATCCTGATGCTTATCTCACATGGGAATTAGCTGTACAACAATTATTGCGTGCCATGAATTTCCTGATCATCTAAAAGTTAGGGCTATTACCCGTGAGTTTACTGATTTTGCATCTATTTGGTGGAGTGAATACGATCGTACTAATTAGAACATACCTAGAACATGGAATGCTTTGAAGAGAGCAATGAGACATAGATTTGTACCTTCCTATTATTCTCGTGAATTGCTTAATAAATTGCAACACTTAAGACAAGGAAATAGTTCTGTAGAGGATTATTATCAAGAATTGCAAACTGGTTTGTTGCGTTGTGGTTTAGATGAAACTGAAGATGCTAAGATGGCTAGATTTTTAGGAGGTTTAAACCGTGAAATTCAGGACATACTTGATTATAAAGAATACAATTCTATCACTCGCTTGTTCCGTCTTGCTTGCAAAGCTGAAAAGGAAGTGCAAGGACGACAAACCAAGACTAGTCATGCATTTTCGTCTACCTCCAGTACACCTTCACGGGTACATGAAACAAACAAGCTCACGTTGTACACCTCCGCATCGAGATCATCTTCGGCTGCTTCTTTTGTTGTTGCACCTACTATGATTGCCACTCTTGCTGCTGTGAGCGTCACTTTGTCCCACTGTCTTGCATCATTGGCTCACTCATTAGCAATTGGGCTAGAGCAAGAAAAAAATGGGAAAGCTTGTGACTACTCACCACCTCCAGTACCGATATCATCTGAGTTGAGCCTACAAGGTAATACCAAAGGTACTGATTTGGATACTCAATCTAGGTGACATTTCTGGTGCACAAGGCCACATTGGTGCACATATGCACACAAGAAATCTTAGCCATCCATTCAAGATCGCATGGCCAGGATGCATCATGCCGCTCCCCCGCACCTCCCACTCGCTTCTTTGCAAAAACGCCCCACGCAGAACATCTTCTTCCTCTCGAGCCCCCACGTCTCCCCCCCCCCTTATCCTCCACGGGCTAGGGATGGGGGAGCTCCTGCGTCTCCTCCGCACCTCCCGAGGCCCGCGTCTCCCCTTCTCCTCCACAAGCTCTATTGGGGGAGCTCCTGCGTCGCCCCTGTACCAAGGACTTCGCCGCCCTCCAGAGCCCCGCACAAGACCACTCGACTGCCCTCCAGAGCTCCTGCGCCGCCGCACCCGAGCCTCCCCCTGCGCTGACACCCTCCACCCCCGAGCCTCCCCCTGCGTCAACGCCCTCCGCCGCACCCGAGCCTCCGACGAACTTCTCGCTCGACTCCCCATTCCCCAATCCTCTCTTCCTCCCAATGCTTCTCGATCGTCCCTACCCTCCTCTCCGACGCTCACCTCTTCCAGGCTCCAGCAACTCCCAGCCGAGAATGACGACGATGAGCGAGGGAGAGGAGGATAGGTTGTGATCTTGTTGGGATCGCGAGGATTGCGTCCTGGCCAGACGATCTCGGTTGCTACTTGGGAAGCCCTACCCGTCTGCTCTGACGGGTTTGAGCCCTCATTTGCATGCACATCGCCCAGTCGATTGCGCGTCGCATAAATGATTTCGCTACCTATTGGATCAATCATGCGAGTGCATATCTCGGCTTGTGTTGTTCAATTTGGAAATTTGGTAGTGGATGGGTGGCCTAGTTACGATGTCGAATCTGAATAGGGTCTTGGAGGTTGTAACTTGGAAGAATCGTGAGTGTAGCAAATGTAAACTTGTTAATTTAGAGTGGGTTAGGTATAAAGATGTTGCTTGTTGTCTTAATTAAGAATCGAGGAGTAGGTAGGATAGGAGGGACCTTTGGATGTTGTATAAGTTTGGCTATTCTGGGTGCTACCTTTGCAAGCTGTGCAAATTCGAGTATGAACAAATTGTTTGAGATTGTGGTATCTGTAAAGGCTGCAACTTGAATTGCTTGTCATGGATGTGTTCTTGTCCTACAGGCGTTGTGAAAGTGATCAATGTCAACAAGATGGTTAGGGTCGGTTGGCATGTGAAGATCTGGATCGTTGATTGGTTTGCCTAGTTGAACAACAAGCTAGAGGCGATCTCAATAAAATACTGAGAATGACTGGCTTACACGCTTTCGGTGTAGCGGCGGCGATGGTCGGCGCCTCCTATCTTTCTTTGCTCTACCAACGCCGCCGCTATGTGTGGAAAGCTGTTCTAGAGTCATGGAAATGTACCACATGCAAAAGTGATCAATCAGTTTTCTTCGAAGGATGCAAAAATGTGGGCCTAGAAGTGCAACATTTGGTCATCTTGTATACCTCATCAACAAGAAGAATTGAGAATTGAGAATTGATCGACTGGAAGTATGAATTTGTAGTAGTCCTATGTATGAATTTGTCATAGTCCTCTTATTTGAAGTAGTCCTATGTGTGAATTTACAGACTCTTTGTGTTAAGCATCGAGGATCTTGTACATTAGACACATCTTCTTGAATTCAACTTCATGAGAATTATGACTCTCAGGTTTGATGGGATGAAAATTATGTTCTTGAATGTAGTAACACTGTTAATTTCATAAATATTGAGCTTCATATTTTGTTTTGGACTCATTGACATGTAGTACTTTTAATTTGAGAAATGTTGAGCTTCATATTTGAGAGTCATGGACATGTATGAACTAAGATTTTTTGTATGGATGTGAATGGAAGCAAGGGCCTCAATACTATGTTGTATGGATGTGAGTGTCTTGATAAGGCTCTAAGTGTTACGTGAGTGGTCGACTTTTTCAAGAATGTCCAACTTGCTTCCAGACTTTGTTAATGTCTAGATTGTTTCAAGAAAAAAAGATCCCTAGTTGTTGTATGAGAATTTGAAATGCACACATATAATGTCCATATCACTGTTGCTCCTTGGCGACACCTTTGAATACAATAGTTTATTTACATGCGGTATCTTTCTATGTACTATTACATTTCTTGAAATGTTGAAGATGGGTTGAAAATTACATTCTTGAATGTACTATTACATCTAACATCAATTTACGGGATGATGCCTTTATTTAGAAAATAAGGCTACTTTGTCCATGAAAAAACAATTTTTGAGATAAGATGGCCCTTGGCATGATTATTCAAGTGGATCCTTTTCAAGCATCGATGACTAGACAAAAGAATTTTTACACCAAAGATTCATTTTGAATTTTGTACACACAAACATCACTTTGCATAATCCAGTTATAAAACAAGTATGCTTCATGATTACAACTACCAAGAATCATGATTATAGCAAGCAAGCTTCATGATTACAACAACTGACAAGCCTTCAGTTATTATCAGAATGATATGGCAATTGAAGATTAGAGCTGGATCAGGTGGGAGCTTTTCCAAGATGTGCTACAGTATGAGGATTCTACATCAAACAATGATTCTACATCAAATGAGCGCTCCTCCTTCAGCCACTGAGGAACCTGGAATCCAAGGATGCCTTGATTGTAGGAGCAGCCATAGAGAGCTCAGCTGCATGGGCCACTATCAGGGACTACTGTAGGGATACGGGTAGGCTACGATAGCAATAATTCAAAATTTCTACCACGTAAACCAGGAAGCCAAGCAAGAAGATGATCGCAGATCGTTACCACGAGACGCGTAGAGCAGCGGAAGAAGCGTCGGAGCAGCCTGGTCCAACGAAGTGCGCGTCGATTTACTAGTCGTAGTCGATCGTCCAATGTCAAGCACGTTGATGCAGTGGTCATAGTCAATCGTCCAGCGTCCTCACGAGTCGATCGTCTCCTCCAACACCTCTGCAGTTCTTTGCGAAGATCGCGGATCGTCCTCAAGCGCAACAATGTAGAAGCGCCTCTATGGTATCCACACGTTCAAGGAAGGAACAACCGTACGCCGGTGTGCTAGCACCAAGTCGCACGGCAAGGCTCTCAAGAAGATGGCGGCTAGGGTTTCGGGATAGCAACTCATGTCAACTCGTCTAACGCCCTATGACCTCATGCATCTCCTCATATAGTGCACATAGCGGATCCTATCTCGAACACGCTTCTGAATTGTATCCGTCTTGGTTTGTTCCAACCCATTAAGTGTGTGACCCGTTAGGTTCATCGCGGAGTTGGTTGTGACTGGAAACCCTTACCGACCACGAGTCGTAGCGGTTCCTAGCATGACATAACGATTCCCGAATACACACAAATTATATCGGACGAACCTTAATGCAATATGATCTACGACTGAGTCCTCATCACTTACCACAGATCCTATCTCTATATGACCCGATTCGCATGTGGTCGCGTGATCGATTCGTAACTCATTACGACCAGATTCACGACCACTCTATGATTACGTTCGACCGGTCTCGACCAGCTTCGTATCTCCATACGACCGATCCGTGGCGGTCGAACTAATATTTCTCATGTATTCTCTCTTTGCCTCATGATATCTGGTTGAACTCCAGGTGAGATGTTGTGTCATCCATGAACTATTCAATACTTTCTCGATCGAGTATCGGATAACCTTATGTGGTCAAACTCTTCGACCACCAGTGGTATGGCCATGCACTTTCTTTATCCGACCACTTCAAGGGGCCCAGAGATATCTCTCCTGTTATGTTAGGAGGGGCAAATCCCATATCCGACCAGTCACAACCCTCTGCATATTTTATAGCATACTCGAAAGCTACCTTTATAACTACCTAGTTACGAGTAGCGTTTGGCAACCCCTAAGAGTGCTATTACACATGTAGGAAACCAGGTTGATCTTAGGTCTAAGGATTATACATCATCATTGCTTGAGACCAACTAATGGCACATAGAATTATAACAATCTCAATAGTGTCTCAAGGTGGATCTTATCCAACACCATGTTCTCTAACATGTGTCCACATTATCAATTCAATATCCCTATATCCATGACCGGTGAAACATGGTCATCAATCAATACATGTGCTGGTCGTAGAGTCACTAGCGTTCTGACCAGTGACATTCGACCGGGGATACATTTAGAGCGATATCATCATAAGTTAAAAGAGCTTCACCAACAAGTCACATACTCGTTTAATCTTCATAACTGATGATTCATTCATGGAACAGAATAACATTTATCCAATATTATGAACATAAAGAAATATAATCATCTCTATGATTGCCTCTAGGGCATATATCCAACAATGCATGGGCCACTATCAGGGACTTGAGCGGCCACCTTGAGAAGAATATCTTCAATGTACTTGTGAAAAAGGAGACTGGTTTAAAATGATTTCAAGAGTAAAAAAACAGGCATACAATGTTTATTCTAGTTTCAACCAAGAAGTCTAAATTGATTTGACTTCTACCTGTCTTCAAGCCTCATTTTGTAAATTCATCGATACAAATTTTGAGCCATAGAAAACCAAATTTTGAGTAAACACAACAGGCAATCCAATGAAGGCAAGCTTACCGAGCTACTATCCCGAGTTACAAATGCTGTAAGACCAGCTGCGGATGAACCTTTTCTAGATGTATAAACTGCAATTGGTGCTCTCTTCTCTACAAACTTGAGAAATTGTAGAAATGTAGAAATTTGTATCATTAAACCAGAAATCATTGGTTTTTAATAGTGTTGAAAAGTCATACAATTATTCTTGGCAAATTACATGAACTTAACTAGAGTACAAAATTCACATGAATCCAGACTGCAGGTCTTAAATGACTAACATGAGCTCTCTGATTACAAGGAAAACAATGTCATTGCCAAACACTGGCATAAACCCAAAATCATACATATTACTTCTTCGGTGTTCAGAACTCTTCCCACTCAAAACGAGAACAAACATCTAGGTCAAAAAATAACTCGAATTTCCCCTCTCTGATCGTTCACAGAGGGGGAAGAAATATATCCATCGATGGCGTGTGTGTTACACAGTGTAGCTCTGTTGAATTGTCTTGATATCGAGCCCCTTGAGCTTCACCACCGGTTGGGTCCTGGCGACGTAGGCGCTCGATGCGGGGGCGACGCAGGGGCGGCTCGACGCAAGGTCGGCTCTCCATGCAGTGGGTAGCCTTGAGCTCGCTCTCGGCGTGGGTGGCCTAGGGGAGGGGGGCTTCTTGCAGAGGAGGAAGGGCGGCAGCAGGCTTCTTGGCGGGACGACAGGCTCAACTCCGCTCGGGCGAGTAGCGCAGATCTGAGGCTCATTGCGAGCAGGGGGTGCAGCGAGAGGATGAACCCTAGCTCATTGCTTTCATGTGGCGAGGAATGGGCGACATGACATAAATGGTGCGAGGGCGAAGGAAGCAAAAAAGGGGCCATCTTGAGGGTGGTTAGCAAATTGGCTGTGAAGTGGGAGGTGGGGGAATCTCAGCCACTGATTTTGGCTGGAACAACTGGGATTGCCTATGTACATATGTGCATGAATGAGTCCATGTGCACAGGATACTCCCCACTCAATCTGAAATCAATACCCATGATTTCATGCCTAGTATCATTGAACAAAGGGAAAATCATATTATAGTAGAAACTATTGTATCACTTGAGTTGAAGGAACCTAGTGCTGAGAAGGCAGATATTAATTCCCTAGCTACAAAATCTGATATAATTAAGAATTTGCATGAATCCTGTGATAATTTGATTGATTTGCCTACTAAATTGAGTGCACCATGTGATAAAATTGTCGATTTACTTGCTGAGTTGAGTGCACCATGTAATGAAATAATTGAATTGCCTGCTGTTGTGAGTACTTCATGTGATGAGTTAGTAGCATTTCTGCTGCTGATTCTTTATGTTACATTATGTTAGATACACCTATGAAATTGTCGCATGCTATGGATAAAGTTTCTGAAATCACATGTTCGAAATCCTAGTTTAGTGCCTACACCCCTAGGTATAAGTTTAATTTGATTGGAGATTATGGTGTAGACAATCAATTTCTTGTATAATGAATATGCATAACTTGTGATCATATGGATGAATTGAAGCTTGATGTTTTGAACAACAATTCTTGTGTGCTGAATCTTGTTCATTCTGAGAGAAAAATAAAATTTAATGATCATCTAATGCCTATGTGTTCATCTCTTATTGCACCATCTAGTATTGACAATCTGAGTAATGATGTTGAAGCATGGAAGGACTTACAAATCTTTTCACGTTTCTAGATGCATTTGCTATTGATCGATGAAATCTGATTATATGAATAACTATACTATACATACTTGCAAATTGAGTTACAAATTGAATGCTATGAGAAAATGTATCTCTACTGATTTGATGCATGCACACTCACCTTTAATTTGTAAAGTTTTCTCTATTTCTTTGCCACCTGCTGTTGGTAACATTTTGCAGAAAGATGAGCATGCATTGCTACAAGTTTTCAAGCTTTTCTTGGAGCTGGACGATGAGCTTGAGTCGAGGATGACTCAAATGCAAGAAGGGGAGGATGATGAGTACATCACCCAAAGGACATCCACTACTTTAGGTTATGTAGGCCGACCACCTCTCTAGCTACCCCCTCTCTTGGGCCGCACTGTTCACGGTCGTACTGGTCACGCGAATAGTACCATGAATAGTACCACCCTCTTATCTCCTAGCTATGTGCAGCTCCCCCTCCCCTATTTATGGTGGCCGCACCCCTCTAGTTTTTTTTAATTTTGTTTAGTTAAAAGTTAGCTCCATTGTAACTTTGTGTATTGGCTTCACTAATGCAGACAGGGGTCATCACAGAGCGCCGAACCGTCATCACGAGCGGTTTTGAACCGCTTGAATTTGTATGTCTGTGATAGCATGCGTTATCACAGACAATTTTTGAACCGTCTATGAAAAGGCACAACACAGATGATTTTTTGTTGAAACCGTCTGTGAAGGGCTAGTCTCACAGATGGTTTCTACCAAAAAATGTCTGTGAAGGGCTAGTATCACAGACTGTTTCCACCAAAAACTCGTGATATCACAGATGGTTCTATTTACAAACCGATTTCAGACATATCACAGACGATTTGTAAATAGAACCGTCTGTGATATTCTACGTATCATAGACGGTTTTTAGTGGACACCGTCTGTGATACTAGCCCTTCACAGACGGTTTTAACAAAAAACCATTTGTGATAGTTCTTTATACCTAACTTTTTTTTTGATTTTTGGCTAGCCTCAGGAATTGCTAGCCATGCCCTCTGAAAACAAGCATGCAGAAAACAGATACGTCACAGATAATCAATTGTTGACAACTCAAAGTGATCATTTACAACTCAAAATCAATTACAAAATAATTTTTTCAAGTATTGTCGCTATAGTTACAATTTGATTACAATTGAATCAATTGTTTAAAGGTGGTTGAGAGGTGTCAACAGAGTGAAACTCTCCGTCGGCGTTAATGATCTCTGTCTTGATGAAGGCGCAGAGCTTCCCTCGAACGTTCGAGACCTCTTTCACAATGAGTGCATCTAAATCTATGTTCAAGCCCTGTTGCTAGCAAGAGTAAAGTAGTAAGCATATATATTTAAATTTATAATTAGGAAATAATTATTTCGAGATTGACAAACCTCAGGATCCTTCATCTTAGCACTCATGATTTGCTGCATATGATGGCAAACGTAGAATGCACATAGGTGATTTTGTTTTCTTTGGTGGCCTTGCAAAATAGAATTACATATATAGGTATAGTCATTCGAGGCGCATTATTATAAAGTCTAATATAGGATTATTGTATTGTAGCGTATCGAAATCACGTCATGTGTTGCGGTGTGGCGCTCGATCCATTATATGCCCTAAAATCGGCAACATAGGCAATGAATGACCTACATTATTCCAAAAAGTTATCCTCGGCCATTTCAAACGAAGGAAGACTACAATAGAGTTATGTATGGAGGAAATGAGCAAAACTATCGAGTATTCCTTTCACAAGGGTGAGTCGTGGGTTTTGTTGAGTAGGGAATCAAGGTATATTACCTTGTTCCTCTTTGGTATAATGACTAAAAGGATCCAGTGGTACCTACTCATGTATGTCGCTATAGTCATTAAACCTAATTTCCTGCAGCGTATAAAGTACAAATGAAATTTATATAGCTAGTAGTGAAGCACTTACTGCTGGTTGTAGGGTACCACTATGTAGTCCTTGTCGTCTTGAGCAAGCAATCCCATTGTTATATATTTCTCGTCGTAGGATCGTTTGCGAGGATGGTTTGCTCAGAGACCACGTGTGGGTTGAAACCCCCGGTTTGGAGCATTCTGGGTTTTTCATCATGTATCTATACATAAGCAATGTGTTGTGATATTTATCGGTATTACATGAATATAGAACTTGATTATACACACTTAAAGTGTTCAACATCGTAGAAGCGAGGCGTCGAGGGCGTCGAGATTGAATAGGTCGAATAAGTTGTTGAAGCCCACGACAAAGTGGCCCGGCTCGTGGAAGAAATGCTCGCCGTGTATCGGCGGTGATTCGATGTGCACCCTTCTCTTTGGTCTTCGCATGTACGAACAGGCAAAGCGACAACCTACTCAATATGAGCTAATACTATGTCGGGGCCAGCGGACTTGATGGAGTATTTCGGGGCTTGGGATGTGCCTTAATGTTCTTTGATTTCGATTTGGCCTTAACGTCTAGCCCGCTACGTCTTCATGTGAGGCGACTTCGTGAACCGATCTGACGAGGCGATTTTCTTGTTCCTTCGGCGTCTTCGCCACGGGAACCGATGAGTGTATACGAAGCGAAGGTTGAGGTGGAGTCATCGAGGTCGATTAGAGAGGAATGGTCGTGTCGAGATCGCGGCACCGCCGGGTCAAAGCGATGTCATTCTTGGGCCTTGGATAAAAGTGTGCATGGCATCCCTAGTGTTCTAATGTCTTCGTTCGGGTGAATCTTATTGGAATGACCATGAAAGTGTCATGTACCATGTCCACTGGACCTTGGCGTAACCCTAGGCTTGACTAGATACCGTCTTTGCATTGTCCCTTCCTGGTGTGGATACACCATCCCCCGCCTAGCCTCAATAGAAATGGACACAACCATCCTCACTTGGAGCTTGCAGGGTGTCGGCTCCTATAAAACGATACACAATTAGCTAAGGCATTCTATAGGTCTATATTTGGAGCATTCCAGAGATGTACATTACCTTGATGTCGTCGATAGGTAATTGGACATCGTCATGTTCAGAATTTGGAGTGGACGCGACGCTACTCCGATGTTGAGGAGGACTGGCTCCCAAAATAACGGGGGCGGCTTGCGACTGGTTAAGGAGTTGATTAATTTGATCCTACAATTTTATTATCTGTCCTTGAAATTTTGCAATAAGCACCTATTCTAACCGGGCGTCGTGCTCGGCCTTGGATCTCTTCCTACTCCTATACGTGTCGGAGTTGTGTCGGAATCCATCCCTCCAAGGTACGTAAACCCCAACGCCTCGCGTACGACCCGGGTGCTTTTTGTTTTCCAGGGCCGTAGATAGTATATCCCTCTCCCTGTCTGCTTCGAAGGAGCCTTGGGAAGATTCGGTAGTCAATGAATACTACAAGAGGTCATCATGTTATTATAGACACTATGAAGTTGTGAACTTATTAACAACTAGGTAGTTCGACATATTTTCCAAACATTGGGACCTTTGCCCGCAAATGCGCTAGGTTTGTGAAAGAGATGTCGCCTAAAGGCGTGGTTGATACCCTCGCTCTTAACCGAATTTCGGGCATGCTCGCTCGTGATCCGACAAATGGCTCGGTTGCGTTCTTGTCCTCCGCCCATTAGTGGTTTTACCGCGTACCAGTGTGCCGAGTTTGTGGGGTGAGTGTTTTACGCTGGAGAGCTTTGTGCGCCGCACTTTGCTCTGAAATTCAGCCGTCGTATTCATCCGCACAAAGTCGTTCCATATATCCGTGACAAGAATTGATACTTCGTGAAGGCGTCCGATCCGTGTTCATGTACTTCGTGACAAGCGTGCTCTTGAAGGTTCTCCGCGTGTGTCCCATCATGAGCAACGCTGCCATTCCACATGTGCCTAGTCTACTACGGGATAGTGAGCGAGCACGAAATTTTAGTCCACGGTGGCCTCTCTCTCGTCCATCGAGACTTCCAACTTGGTGTGGTGATGGGGACCGTTCCTTCAAGTATCCTGCAGATGATCAGGAATCTCGCCGCTGCTTTCTTGGGACTCGAGAGGACCCAAGCAACCGACCTTCGTGATGGACGATCGGCGTGAAGCAATTTCGATATTCCTCTGTCGTCTCGCTTACGTACCACTTTGCTCGAAGATCCAGACGCATTCGGCAATGTCGATGTCGGCGGCGAAGACGGTGCAAACGTCATCTCGCTTACTTGCTATCTATATGAGTTACCCAACCAATTAACTAAAATTGCCTTGTAAACACATTAATTATATAAACAAATAGAAGTTACCCATTGAACTTAAATATAGAATACGTAAGAAAGAAAATTAAAAACTGAAAAGGTACTCATAGGATACTGGGCACACAATCAAGAGAATAGATAAAAACACTGTCTGTACACTTTCCCAAAAATATACGTAAGTTGTATGATTGGCATATGGTTGGACTAGATCACGGCCATAGCCAAATAGTGAGTTGTGAGAGTGAAGGGGATAAGGGGAGGATAGTATGGTCATGCACAGGGCAAGGCAGTGAGTCACAGTCGAAAGCCTCAACATTAACATCAAAAACACATCAATAAATAGCATAAAGCACAGTTGGTTGATGATAGTGTGTGCTCTCAGAAGGAGAGCTGCAAAAGAATAAGTCTTTGCCATCTCAACCCTATTGTCTATACTCTTCATAAATTAAACATGACAATACAGATTCAAAATTTGAGCTCTAAATAATACTTTACTAGACTGTCAAATGACCTCAAAATCAAAAGATCACAGAGTAAACTTTCGATCAAAAATAGGGAACCAATGTTGATTATACACAGAACTTCATATTACCAACAGGACTTGAAAAGCCTTAGTGCAACTGAATACAAAGCACAAGATCAGCAAGCCTGCTACTTGGACAGCAAATGGTCTAACCAACAGGACTGCTAGTAACCACCAGAACCAAAATGCTTTACAACTAGTTCCACTCAAAGGTGACAGATTGACAACAGATCAAGATAACAGCAGTAAGTAACAAAGTAGAGCTCAAATATGAATTAATTATCAGTTCAATTTCAGAATTTGACCATCTTCATCATTGAGCAGAATTCACAAGCCCACTCAAGCTAACCATGCCACCATTACCCTCAATGCGAGAACACCTACCATGGCCATAATCTCATCATGTCTAGCACAAATACCATTAATATTGAAGAATTTGCATATAATCTGAATCGTCATAAAAATTCCATTGGGGTACTAAAATAACCTACATATAATACCAATAATTCAAAAGCGTTGAGAGTTTTAAAAAATGGATTACAAGCGAGTATCTATTACTCAAACAATATCAAGCGATACATTCACATCAATAGACAATACATTCACAACAAATGGAAGCATATATAGTTCAGTACTCCTCAAGGAAGTCTCCAATATAGCACTAACATTCTTTTGTTCATTCAAGCAAATATAAACGACACACTTTGAATCAATGTATCAAACAAGCTGAATGACAAAGTCAATGCAACAAAAAAGGATTTTACAAACATAAACAACGATATGATTTGCCAAAAGAAGATCTGATGACAAAAATGGCACTAGGTGAGACACTAATTTAGAAATAGCATGCATAAACTTAATATTCTTACCACAAATAAGTAAGTCTATAATCTAAAATACAGTCTATCAAAAGGTATACATATTTGGTTAAAAAACAGCCTAAATATTATTCTTGACACATATCAGTAGGTTAAACTACATAAAACTTTACATGCATTCATCAATCAGCAACATCGGACTCCACCAAAGTAGTAATCTTGATATATACATATGAACATGAACCTAACAAAATGTAAAAAGAAGCGTGAGTATCAACATTCCACTAGAGCATAGGTCAAAAAATGTGGTCATCGTAAGTAGTAGCTCCAACAAATCAACCCCCAATCTAAAATTTCTAGCCCATGTTTCATCATCACATAGAACATTCAAACCCTAGCTACATAGTATCAACAAAGCAACGACGAAACGCACCGTCGGCCGTTGGAGACGAGGAAGAGAGCAGGAGGAAGTCTTTGAGTCGTGCGTGAGGAGCCGGTGATAGGCGAGAGGAGGATGGTGATGGGGTGTGGAGGAGGCGGTGCTTGATGGAAGAGGAGGCAGACTCGTCGGAGGAGGAGGTGGCCGCTCATCTGGATGGAGTCGGAGGAGGATGGCCAAGAGTGGCGATGAAGCAGGGGGCGGCCAAGTGTCATCGATGTCGGGGGCGGCCATCGGGGGAGGAGGCTTCGGTGGAAGAGGAGGCGAACGGGCGAGTGAGGAGTAAGGCACTGGGGAGGGGAAGTGTGGAGTAAGGGCGCAAACCCTAGCGGTACCCTACTTAATAAAGGGATATCACAAACGGTTCTATTATGGAACCGTCTGTGATAAGTAATCACAGACGGTTCTATTAAGGAACCGTCTGTGATATGGACCATATCACAGATGGTTCCTTAATCGAACCGTCGTGATATGGTCCATATCATAAACAGTTCCTTTATAGAACCGTCTATGATTACTTATCACAGATGGTTTCATAATAGAACCGTCTGTGATATGCCATTATATGATAGATCATTAGAGATATGTGCAACAAGTATTAGGCATACAAGAGCACATTGAGAGAAATCCATAATTTGGCATGAGAGCACATGAACTTTATAAGCCATACAAGAGCAAGGAGATATTAAGTCCATCATGATTGACATATTAGGACATGAGACAAATAGGTTGTACAAGTGCATAATATTATCATTCCACATTACAATGAAGGCCACATTGACATCAAAATCGAGATGGCAAGTCCATAACACATGACAATTCCACATTGACATCAAAATAAGAGATTACAAGTTCATAACACATGGCAAGTCCACATTGACATGTCTCATGTTATGGAATAAATTACAATGAAATAAATTCTTAATTAAAATATAGCCATTCATGATGATCGACACGCATATAGCTAGCTTCCTCACTTGGTTCTTCCTCGAGCTCGATGTTGTCTCCGAAAGGAGGCAACTCGTCAAATGATTGTACTCTTCCTCATCCACGACATTCTCAACTCCGACAATCCTTCTTTTCCATGAAGAACTACGTGGTGGTTCTTATTTGCTAGGTCCGTTACATAAAAACTTGAGCATTGTCTTAGCTAGTATGAATGGTTTGTCCTTGTATCCGACACATTTGAGGTCCACGATGGTGGCGCCGTGCTTGTCGATCTTCACACCTTGCGAAGTTTAACCCAATGGCATCGAAGCAGGAGATCTTGAAAAGTCGTGGCTGGCGGTATTGAGCGCTCGTGAAAGCGCATCTATGCGGACACGCTGATTCGGACTATGCTCTTCCTATCTGAGCTGTTGTATAAAAGATATACCTATTTATGTCGTATCCTTGCCATATCACAATTGTAAATTTTGGCCCTTTTGCCAACCATAGCAGCGTATCATCACTTGATGACCTCCTAGTGAATCGCACCTTTAACCATTCGTTGAGCAAGCGGTTGTGCTCTCTCGTGATCCAAACCTCCGACCGGTCTAGATTCTATTGGCGTACCATGTCTTTGTGCTCATCGATGTGCAGGGGACACTTGGGTCATGTGTTGCAAGATTGTGAAATGGGCTTGCGTCACGTATCAAGATCGGAGTGATTGATTTCCTTCGATGGTCTGATACCCCCGTCTCCCCTCATGGCGAGATAGAGGCACACCTATCGATTCCACGAGCTATGTAGTCGACTTGAGAACTCAATGACCTCTTTGGTTGCATAACCTTCGATGATCTTGCCCTCGGTCGAGATCGATTCGTATGTAGAACTTGAGAATTCCATGTACCTCTCGAGCAGATACATACTAGTAGGGTGCCCGTGCGTTGCAATGGAACCTCAAAAGAGAGTGATACATGTTTAGATCCTTAACCGCATAATAAATATTAATTTTCTTTCACATATATAAACAAAAACATTAACTCCGCCTATTGTATCACTTGTGTACAAAATGAAGCTGAACTTGCATCAACAATAAAGGCAATAGTGGAGTTGATCGCGTAAGCTTAGCCAATATGTTCCTACAACAGTTAATACCTTGATCATCTCCCGAAAAGCGATCAAATTTAAAGATATTCCTTTCTTTCTCGACTCTGACTCTGTCTCCTCAGACGGATCGCTCTCGACCACGGTGAGCACCCACAGAGACCTCATTGGCACTTAGAGGCGGCAAGCCGAGAACCGTAATGTTCCCCTCATTTCGATGAGCTCATTGTACAAACTTGTTGCTCGGCACACTCGTCCATGTACTTCATCTTCAATCCATCATACCTCGATGCACACTCCTCAACGCATTTAGCCATCAATCGCTTTGTACCTCTCCATCAAGTCATTATACTTCCCCTACAACAAACAAGACCAAACACCAATAATTCCACAAGCAAAAATGCTTTACATCCATCCTTAAGCTAGGTGTGTATGCTTGTGCGTGTACCTAGGGCCGGAGAAACAGCCAGGCGGTCGAGGTGGTGATCTCCTTGACCCGCAATGACGAGATAAGGTAATCTTTTCCTTGGTCTCCCAAATCCTGTAGAACAAAAACCTTGAAATCGATCACGAGAGAACATAATGAGCAGAGCATGGATATAAAGGAAAACAATGAATCGAGAGATAAAGAGGAAACATTATAGTAAATCCAAGAGATCTTTGTGTAAGAACCTAAATTTCCCACCTCCAAGAAGTTATGGAGAGACTCCCTTCTCCTTCCACCGCCTCTTCCTCCTCTGCTCTACGCCCATTTGGTCGTCACGCTTCCACGCTGACAACTTTCCCACTGTGAGGCGGATACCAACAAAGCCCTACCTCTCGGTTGCATACTACTGGGACCAAGAACCAAACCTTTGGGTTCTTTGAGGCATCTGGAGTGCTTTGTGTCGATGGCGGCGGCGGCGGGTTCGGATCTGTCCCTGTGCAGCGGTTTATGCTCAGGGATCCGCGCACTCCATGGCGCTGCGCTCTTCCTCAACTAGCAAGCACCCTCTCCATGAGACAGGCACCAAGAAACCCAATCTCCCAGTTCTGTTGTAGTGTTGGTGATCCAATGCAGCTACCCAACTCCAAAGAATAGACATGCAGCTAAAAATGCCTAAATGTTACTATGTTCCGGTCTCAAGGACGCACCAAATCCAGCTAAAAAATGTTAGCATGCAACCTAACAGAATGCTGGTTCGAGTCCATTTCTTCCTGTTAACAACAGAATGAATGCCTGAATGCATGGCCGGGTTGACCATGTGGTTGTAGTTTTTGCATACACTGACCATAAGACTGAATCAAAACCCCAGACTTCAAACCGGCAGACCAAATGCGCAATGCACCATGAGCAATGCACCATGAGAATGGATCTGCGTCATTGGCATGGCTGCAAGCAAATGATGCAGTGGAATACAAGTATACAACTTAGCCGCGAGTTGTTCCGTCATATGCTCTTGACTTGAGTCTTGACTACGACGAGGCTGAAACAACATTACTTTTTCTCAACAAGGTGCAGCATTGAGCTGCTAATGCTGCTGCTCTGTAAGTCTGTGACTGTACACTGCAGGTTGCAGCTGATGGGAGCTGCCGGCCGGTCAGCCTTGGGGCAACGTGAAGTTGCAGGAGCAGATCAGGCTGCTCAGTGCTCATGAGCGTGCTGCACAGGTACGGGCAGTTGACCCGTCGTCAGACATCTGGCCGCACCCACAACACTGGCATGCCCTCCGGCGGGTCGTGCCTTTGACCGCCTATTGGGTGCGTACACGGTCCAGCGCAGAAACTGGGGATCATCTGGGGGGTCTCCGGCTGAGCGCCGGCGAACTTCTGTCCTCTGCCTCTAAGCGCAGATGTACACGTGTACGAGGTAACTTCCCTTGAAGAGGGTATTAGTAGTTGCTGCCCTTTGCTGATCTTTGAAACTTCTGTAACTGTAACTGTTGTACCACACCAAGAGCAAGGATGCGATAATTAAGCTTTTGTTTAAAGAGATGTGTTGATGACAGCTTTTGCTACATCACTGACTTCTCTGCAGTAGACTTGACATATATATGCCCAAAAGTAGTCTCATACAACTATACAAGGATGCCTTCTGCTCCAAAACTGATCATTGTATATCCCACCAGCTCCTCTACGACACATCGAACACGTGCCAACTCTAGTGCCATGCTCCCAAGTATGAACATGTAACTTAAGAGTATACAATGTTTCAACTGAGAAGGTATCTACTGTATCGCTTGTTGTGGGATTTGTAACTTCTGCACCTTCCTGAAGTACCTTGAACAATGTATAACAAAGATTTAACCAAGTGGAGTATATATCTACTACACGAAACCTTCTGCCACATCCGTACATACACCAGACAAGTATTTAGGAGTAGCTACCAGAATCTGCAGCTTCTGTAACTTCGCTCTGCTGTGAGCCTGTGAGTTATTTCAGTCAACAGTCGCCAGCAAACAATTAAGTCAAAGGAACTTAACATCCAATTGAATTGGCAAAAACTTTTGCTAGTTAGCAGTCATGATCACGGTTAATACAGGAAGGTGAAAATGTATGTTAGGCCCTCTCATTGATCATGGCAAATTGCATGCAAAAACAGTTAACTTCCTTGAGAAGGAGGTTCTGTTGCCAAATACACTCTACATGGAAAATTCAAAGGGGTGGTGTGGTACCCAATAAAAGCGAAAAATACCAGGTAAGCTTAGCCATTGTCTGGCTCCAAAAGTTCTTCTATATCTTTTGTCTAGGGTCTGCAAAATCCTCCAGGAAGGTGCTCCCAGCATGTACATTACTCTTCTGGTACGGAGAGGAAGAGGTGTAAATAAAACTTGCTCTCTTATATCTCAGTGAAACACCTACAGAAATAATAGATTGAAGAAACATCTGTAGTAGTACACTTTGGAGTTGCCAAAAGCTACTCCGTAATTGGAGTAGTTATAAAGGTAGCTTTTAGGTATGCTATGAAACATGCGAGCGGATGTAGCTGGTTGGATCGTGATTTGCCCTCTAACATAACGGGAGAGATATCTCTGAGCCCCTCGATGTGGTCGGATAAAGAAAGTGCATGGCCATGCTACTAGTGGTCGAAGAGTCAACCACATGATGTTATTCGACACTTGATCGAGAAAGTATTGAGCAGTCCATGGATAACAAATTATCTCACAGGGTTCAACGGATATCTCACTGGATACATGAGTAGGTCGTTTAGTTCGATCGGAATCACGGACTAGTCGTTTGGAGATCTGAGTTGGTCGTGGCTGGTCGAACATGATCACTAGCTGGTTGTAAGAATTACTGAACTTGCTATGACTAAATATGGAACCGGTAGGTATAAAGATACAAGTGGTCATAAGTGATAAGGACATTATCATAGATTATATTGTATTAAGGTTAAATCGATATTATTTATGTATATTGAAAATCGTTATGTCTTGCTAGGAACCGCTAACGACTGCGTGGTAGGAAAAGGGTTTACGAGTCAAAACCGATTACGCATGAACCTATAAGGTCACACACTTAGCAGGTTAGAACAAAGCGTGTTGAGATATGATCATTATGGACTCTATATAAGGACATGCATGAGGATGTTGAGAGATAGGCGAGGCAGTGCGTGATGTGAGTTTCTCTACGAAACCCAAGCTGTCATCTTCTCGAGAGTCCTACCGTGCGAGTTGGTACTAGCACACCAGCGTATGGTAGTCCATCCCTAGGCGATGTGAATACCGTAGATCTTGCTGCGATTCTTTGTTGCACTCAAGGATGATCCACGACCTTGCAAGGAACACAATTGGTTGTTGGAGGATGATAGACAATCGACTCGACCACTTCATCGGCAGCTCTCGTTGGATCGAGTTGCTCCAACTCTTCTTCCACCACACTGCTTGGCGTCTAGTAGTAACGATCTATGATCTTCTACTTACATGACTTCTGGTTTCACGTGGTAGAATTTTTTGAATTGCTAGCTACTGTAGCCTACCTGTATCTCTTAAAGTCGAGGCTAGAGAAGAAATTGCTCAATTGGGGATCAATTTGGTCTCACAGGAATAGGCTGAGTACCACGTCAACATTGAGCTAGTTGAGGGTACTGGAGAGCACGATCCAGCAATGGCAGTGGAGAACTAGGGGACTGATGCTCAAGTTGTCAATGTAGCGGGTGATATTTTCCTCTCTGATCAAGATGCACAGTCCGTTGCTGCTGGAGAGAAGTTCGCAGTGCAGCTAGTCATGGAACCGAGCGAGCAAAAGTTAAATAGTCATGATCACTTAGCTTGGATGTGATTTGTGTATTTTGTAATACTCCTAATTTGTGTATTTTGTAATACTCATCTGCTTGTGGTGTGATCCATGTCGAGTTGTGTGGTAGAATTAGTCTTATATTATTTGTCTAAAGTGAGTTGTAGTAGTATATAATGCTTATTTGGTCCAAACATAGTACATTAGGGTTAACCCTTTATCTGGCGATAACGAAAATGTAAGTGGAGTGCTATGTGTGTGTAGGTCCGCACCACGATAGGCTAGGTATTGAGCGGATTTTAGGCTAGAGTGTTATAAATGGTATCAAAACATCAACTTTCGTTGTACATACACGTGCGGGACAGGAACACGGGAATATGACGCATGGTGCGTGTGGGCAAGGAATAGACACATGACAATGGACGTACGGACGTGTACCGATCCTTGGTTCTAGGCATTTGCCACTTATACGTTGTGCTGCTGAGGGCGTCAGGCCTTAAAGAGGTGAATGTAATACGTCGATCTGCTCATAGTGCGGCCTATGTAGTCTATGTGGAGTTGTGGGGTAGGATTAGTCCTACATTGCTTGTCTAAAGTGAGTTGTAGTAGTATATAATGACTATTGGGTCCAAACGTAATACATCCAGGTTAACCCTTTTACACGATATGATGACGAAATTGTAAGTGGGGTGTTATGTGTGTATGAATCCACCGCGTGATAGGCTGATCGGATTTTAGACAAGGTGTTATAATTTTGGTGTAACATGTAATTAGATTAGGCAATCGTGGTATGAATTAGCAGATATAGGTACTGAACTAAATTAGTTCGTAGCATGTCAGGCAACGAAATACAAGTAGCGGGTTGAAAGTAGGGCTGTTCACGGTTTGCAGTAAACCGCTTCAACCCGTTCTATGCAGATTCACACGGTTACCGTGGAATCCAGATAAGAAGAAGCATGGTTTAACTGGGTTACGGCTTGAACCGGACTAAACTGTTCGACCTGTGGCAGCACAACCACAAAGCGTCCCCCCATGCAAGGCATTAAAGAGGCCACATCAAGGCGGCGGCTAGAGGTGGCCGCCCCGCCTGGCCTGGCACGATATGAGCTCATGTACACACGAACTATTTAGGAAGGGGTCCATCAGGTCCATTAGTTAGATGGATTGTATTGTGCTGGTCCATAGGTTTATACACCGACCTAAACACAATACGATAGTTTTACGGACAGTTAGCCTGTCGGCTCATTTGGCATGAAAATTTGCAAAAAAAAAAAGTAAAAAGATCCTTGAAAATATGTAAAATACAAAATAAATTTATATATACTTATGAACTAAACTATATATAATTTAAAAACTACAAAATAAAATCATATAAAAATTAAAAAATGAACGGGACCGTCGTGCTTGGTAATCCACTACTACGAGAAAAAAGTCTTCCTGAGCGGTTCAAAAGCGTCATCCTGAGCGGTTTCTTGAGCCGTCTGAGTTTATGGGTCGATGTACATGAGGTCATCACGAGGCGGTTTTCAAACCGTCTCATGATGCATACTATCCTGAGCGGTTTGACCCAAACCGTCGTGATATCCTGACAGTTTGTGGTGAAACCGTCTGTGATGACTTTTCTCTATAAAGCTACTAGCGATGACTACTTATGCTTTTAAAACCGGCATCATATATATATTATATTTCTATTGTTTCTAGTCCCTCGGCCACTTTAGAGTCGTCCACGCGACATGAGGAAGAAAGCGCAACGAGGGCAACCTCATTGAGCCCTGCAAATTTAAAAATCTGGTGCTTGAAGCGTCGGGACATCAATTACTTGGTTGCTAATACATGATGCCACTTCGATCGTCCGCGTCACTTACCTGCGTCCGTCACTTTCTTAGCATTTGCGTCAATGTACAGAATCTTCCTGAAATGAATGGTATAAACAATACATATATATATATATATATATATATATATATATATATATATATATATATATATATATATATATATATAATGCGGTTTTAAAAAGCAAACAATCTACTTGGAGACTTTATAGAGAAGAGATTAGGAATTAAATGGTAGGACGACGTACCTAGGGCGTAAGGTAGGAGAACTTGACTGTATGAACACGATTACAGACAAATGTGAAATGAATGGCGAGAAACAACAGATGATATCTTGACAAAATGAATCGCCAAATAAGTCATAACATACATATCACACATTTTATACATCTATTTTTGCAAATCATCAATCATACATATCAACGACCCATGGTTCACCAAGCAAGTTTCCACTATCAATAGCAGACAACACTTGACACTTCGAATAAGTCATAACTCATAACAATATAACATATCAACGACTCATACATATCAACAACCCAATAAGTCATAACATATCAAGCCCCATCCAGAACCCACGGCATGAACTAAGCAAGATGCATAGAATGCACATACACCAATAGCCCTCGAGTTGACATCACAGAGCAAGGGACTATTAATATGAACTAATTATCAATTCAATTTCAGCATAAGACTATTAACATCATTACATCATAGAGCAAGGGACTATTAATATGAACTAATTATCACTTCAATTTCAGCATAAGACTATTAACATCATTACATCACGAGCAAGGGACTATTAATATGAACTAATTATCAATTCAATTTCACATAAGACTATTAACATCATTAAGCGGTTCAACGACAAAGGCAGTAAGACCAAGGGTGTCCAAACCCAGCCACCACACATAGTAGCCCTCGGCATCCATCATGAGCACTAGCTATTTTCATCACAGAGCAAGGGGTAGAGAGCAGAGAGGAGCAAGGTAGGGTTACCTCGATGCAGCGCAACCACTGTAGCGACCCACCACCAACACAACCCTCATCCATCTCCTTCACCTTGCATAAATCACACAAACATCGAACACAACTTAAGGCCCAAGCATAAAAATCAAACTCAACACAAGACATTAAGCTAACATATCTAGAGGAGAATAGAGGAGGATGGGGAAAGTAAAGACGGCGGGGCAGGCCCGAGCGCGAGGCCGAAAGCGGAGAACCAAGCCATGGCGCATGGCGACAGGAGGCCAACCCCAATGGCTTGGGTGGCGGCGTCACCGTGGTTGTGCACGACCTAACAACTGCACAAGACACTACTATCGTCACGAGTGTCTTGTGCGGTCTGAGTCAATGTCTGGCCGGCGGCGGCAGACGACAGGGTTAGCGGCGGCGGCGGCGAGGTCGGCGGTGGCGTCGAGTGGGGAGGCAGCGAGTAAATGCTTTGGCGTGTGAGTTAGGCGGGCACAAACCCTAGCGGAGGCTGGGGATGAGCGAGAGTTAGGCGGCGCAAACCCTAGCGGTCGGGCTCATACTAATAAAGAGACTTATCACAGCGGTTCTATTATGGGAATCGGTGATAATATTATATCACGAGCGGTTCCATTATGGAAATGTGGGTGATATGTTTTTCTCAAGTATATTTATCTTGTATATACACTTACATGACTTGAAGAAATTATATGTTTATATGTCAATTTTGTCATTTAAATCTTCTTTGAAAATTTGCTTTAACTATATATATATATATATATATATATATATATATATATATATATATATATATATATATATATATAATTTGTTCCACTAAACCATCTCGATATAATTAATATTAATTGTAACTTCACCTCCAAACTAGATTTTGTTTTTCCACAAAACCATCTATATATATATATATATAGCAATAATTCAACATATAATTAATATAGTAACTTCACCTCCAAACTTTTTTTTCATTTTGGAATTTTCATATATATGGCCAAACAGCGTGGCGATAAATACAAAAGATAAAAAAACTAGAAACCTATAAATAAACAAAGTTTTTCTAGTGGCGGAGGTAGGTTGCTATCTCCGTCTTCAATACTTCATAGGCGGCAGGCGTTGGCATCGGACGGTTCGATCATCGTGAATGAAGCCCGAAATCGTCCACCCGTGGACGCTCGTTCAAATGTCTCTCAAAGACCCTCGATTGTTGAACCAAGAAGAATTGAGCCTATAGGCTCTCTTCCTTCTTGAGGGTCTCGGCACAGTGTCGACTCTGGCCGCCATCGCCTCGATTCATAATCCAAGTGATGGCAAGCCTCTGGAGGCGTGCAACATCGTTTTGGAGGACTACGTCGATGACGTGATAAACTCGCCGAAAGTGGGAGATCACCGGAAGACACGGCGGAGGAGGATGTCAAGGCGGCGGAAGGTGGCGTCACTGCTCAGCAAATTCTCCGCCGGTAGAGGAGTGAAGACACTGTTGATCAAGCAGTGTTCTTTAGTAGCCACAGTTCAGCGTACAAGAGAGGTGCTCGTCAGTCTGACCAAGAAGGCCATCAATCGGCGACAAGGAAGAGGCGACCATTTCTGTTTTTTATAAGTATGTGGGGATGATCATCTTGGATGGCGGATGATCCTTTTTATAAAACAAGGAATAAATTCGGGCGTGATCTGAAGAGCGCATCGGGAGCGAAGCGAATCGATGCGACGAAGAGACGCATCGGGAGCCGAAGCGGATGGTGACGAACAGAGCGCCGGCGCGACGAAGAAATTCACCGTGGAGTCATGGCGATATTATCATAAACGGTTATAACAAAAAGCTATGCTGCGATATGTGGTAATATGACAAGCGGTTATTGTTAAGAACCGTGCGTGATGTTTCCGAGCGGTTCTTGTTGAAAACCGCCGTGATATGTAGTATTATCATAAGCGGTTATTAACAAGAAGCTATGCGTGATACTTCTAAGCGGTTTTCAACATGAACCGTTTGTGATATTACTCTTCATAGACGGTTTTAGCACGGCCCGAATACTGCAGGCGATCTCTAAACCAAAACCGTTTGTGATTGAATGTATCTGAGCGGTTTTGGTCAACCGTCTGTGATGAGGCGTCCAGTATTAGCCTTTTTATAGTAGTGATCGTTACCGTGTTATATAGTATTATGTGTTCATGTCACCTGATAGAATTGGATTCTATGCATAACCCATTTTGCAGGGATTGATGTGAATAGTATGACTCATTGTGTATGTAATTCATGTATGGATTTTACATGGTCTGCGTGTCATGTTGTGTGATAGCCATCGAGCTACATATTATTGTATAACGGTTTACGTGCTGACATGTGATACTTGATGTTATCATATGTAATTTATTACTAGCTTTTAGGAGTGATGCTTGATGTTATCTATGTAATTCATTACTAGCTTTTAGGTGTAATTGCTTAGTAGATGAATGCGGACAAAATTTCAAGCATGATGATCGGAGGACAAGAAGCATGGTGATGGAGATCATTATGTTAAGGGTCATACTATTTCACAGTTAAATATGATTATCGGTGAATGTTTATTTTTTCTATTATGATATTGATCATGTTTTATCATTAGATGTTTTAATATGGTAAAGTAGTATACCTCAAGAAAAATTAAGTAAATTTGATACCTTTCCAATTATTGCACCTATCACGATTTTGATCGTTAATTGGTAGGTCTACCAAAGTAGGTTGCCATTAACTATCTTTATAAGATAGGGTGGGTGTCGGACGCCCACATGCATAGTGTTGGTTAAACTTGACAAAGCTATCAAAACAGTTTTGGGCTTTAGGGCATAATGTTGGTCGCCAGGACATAGAGATGCCACCCAACAGATAAGAGTCATATGAGATATGATTGGCAAAGGGTTGTTTACCTAAATCCCTAGGTTTCTAGCAGTGATGCCGAAGCTCACTAGGACTTAATGATATTTAGATCTTGGACACACTATATGATGTTAGAGGGAAACATGGTTTAGAACATATAGTGGGAGTATCTTTTATTAAAGTGTTTAATAGAAGATCTTACATAAACATGGTGCTGAATTTTTGCATATACATTTTCTGCTATAGATCATGGCACCTAACACTTCCTCCACACCTACCCCGAGGAACCAAATGCTGATGCTACTCGTGCTAAAAAGAATGATTATGAGAAGCATTGCAATGACGCGGTCGATGTGCACTGACTTATGCTTGCCACTATGAACTCTGAGCTTCAGAAGCAATATGAGACCACAGACGCTTACAACACAATTGTGGGTCTGAAAGGTATGTTTTAAGATCAAGCAAGTGCAGAGAGGTACAATACCTCCAAGGCATTGTTTTCTTGTAGGCTATCAGAAGGTAACCCGGTCAGTCCTCATATGATCAAGATGATTGGTCACATTGAGAGCTTTAAAAAACTTGGTTTTCCCTTTAGCCAAGAATTGGCTACTAATGTGATTCTCCACTCGCTTTCTACGAGCTTTGAGCCCGTCATATTGAATTTTCATATGAATGACATGGAGAAGTCAATGACCGAGAGTTGCATGGCATGCTCAAAGGTCTTGAGGAGAGCATCAAGAAAAGTTCTAATCATGTGATGATGGTTCAAAGACTACTAGCTTCAAAAAGAAGCGTAAGTCGGGAAAATGAAAAAGCAAAGGAAAGACTCAAGATGAGATCGAGAGTCTCAAGGCTAAACTTAAGCTCAAAATTTGGGTCCTAAGCTTGACACATAATGTTACCATTATCATGAAATTTGGGCATTGGAAGAGAAATTGTAAGAAGTACTTAGCGAGAGAAAAAAGAACAAAGGAAGTAAAACTTCCTGTTAGCTGTATAAATATTATAGAAATTAATCTTGCCACTTCTCCTACATGTTCTTGGGTATTTGATGCCGGATCAGTTGCTCATATTTGCAATTCGATGCAGGGACTAATAGGTAGTAGAAGTTTGGCAAGAGGCGA
Organism: Phyllostachys edulis; assembly: GCA_036346405.1. Classification (NCBI taxonomy): domain Eukaryota; kingdom Viridiplantae; phylum Streptophyta; class Magnoliopsida; order Poales; family Poaceae; genus Phyllostachys; species Phyllostachys edulis. The sequence continues at coordinate 45,917,652 of CM070556.1, forward strand.
GATAGATCTTCTCGTGGGCAATGAAGCAAGAGTTACTGTATTAGCTATTGGCATTTTACCATTAGCTTTACCCTCATGATTAGTAATGGAATTAAATAATTGTTATTATGTTCCTGCCTTAAGCAAAAACATTATTTCTACTTCTTGTTTAGGAGCAAAAGGTTATGAGTTCAGACTAAAGAACAATTGTTGTTCAATTTATTTGAAAGATGTGCTTTATGGCTATGCTCCATTGGTGAATGGATTATATGTTCTGAATCTTAAGGATATATCATCTATAACATCAATGCTAAGAGACTTGATCTAATGATTTAAATCCCACTTTTATTTGGCATTGTCGTCTAGGTCATATAAATGAGAAGCTCATGATGAAGCTCCATAAAGATGGTCTTCTAATCTCATTTGATTTTGAATCATTTGAAACATGTGAATCTTGTTTACTTAGCAAGATGACAAGAGCACCTTTCATGATTGGAGGTGAGAGGCGAACGATCTGTTGGCCCTCATACATCTGAGATGTCGTGGGTGATGAGCACTCCAACCAGAGGTGGTTTTAGACTTTATAACTTTTCTTGACGATTTTAGTAGATATGGCTATGTCTACTTGATAAAGTACAAGTCGAATCCTTTAAAAGTTCAAAGAATTTCAGTATGAGGTACAAAATCAACTTGGCAAGATAATTAAATATCTCTGATCTGATTGTGGAGGTGAGTATTTGAGCCATGAGTTGGTGGTCATCTAAAGAAGTGTGGAATTGTTCCACAACTTACTCCGCCAGGAATGCCTCAATGGAATGGGGTGTCTGAATGACGGAATCGAATGTTGTTAGACATGGTTCGATCAATGATAATCCAATATGATCTTCCATTGTACTTCTAGGGATACGCTCTAGAAACAACTGCTTTCACTTTAAATAAGGTTCCATCAAAAGCAGTAGAGAAGACACCATATGAGATATAGACTGAGAAATGTCATGGATTGTCTTTTCTCAGGATTTGGGGTTATGAGGCATATGTAAAACGTTTGACGTCTGATAAACTCATACCCAAGTTAGATAAGTGCTTCTTTGCAGGGTATCCTAAGGACACTAAAGGATATTACTTTTATAATCGGATGATAATAAAGTGTTTATTGCCTGAAATAGTGTCTTCTTGGAGAAAGAGTTTTTTTTCAAAAGAGTTAGTGGGAGCAAGGTGCAACTCGAACAAATTCAGGAAACATCTGAAAATATTTCAACTCCTACTGAACCTCTACAGGATGAACAAAATGTTGTAGAACCTATAGATGAGGCATAAGCCCCGCGTAGATCTAAAAGGCTACATCAATTGCCTATAAGGTATGGGCATGATATTTTATTATTGAATAATGATGAGCCTAAGACTTATCAGGAAGCGATGATGGACCCAGACTCTTATTCATGGCTTGAAGCCATGAGATCCGACATAAAATCTATGTATGACAATCAAGTTTGGAACTTGGTTGATGCACCTGATGGTATTATAAACCATTGAGTGCAAATGGATTTTTAAGAAAAGATAGATGTGGATGGAAATGTTCACATTCATAAGGCACGATTGGCCGCAAAGGGTTTCAAACAAATTTAAGATGTTGATTATGATGAAATCTTCTCACCTATCACTATGCTTAAGTCTATTCAGATCATTCTAGCTATTCTTGCATATTTCGATTATGAGATATGGCAAATGGTTGTCAAAACAGCTTTCCTAAATAGAAACCTAAATAAAGATGTGTACATGACACAGTCTGAGGGTTTTGTCGATCCAAAGGAAGCTAGAAAGGTATGCAAGCTTAAGAAATCCATCTATGGGTTAAAGCAAGCATCTCGGAGTTGGAACATTCGTTTTGATGAAGTGGTCAAGGGTTTGACTTCATCAAGAATGAAGAAGAACCTTGTATTTACAAGAATGTTAGTGGGAACAAGCTTGTGTTTTTGATATTGTATGTGGATGACATCTTTGTTGGTCGAAATGATATTCCAATGCTTGAATCTGTTAAAACTTCATTAAGAAATAGTTTCTCTATGAAAGATTTAGAGATGCAAGATATATTTTAGGCATAAGGATCTATAGGTATATATCTAAAAGGCTATTTGGATTAAGCCAAGATATGTACATTGACAAGGTGTTGAAACGGTTCAACTTGCAAGATTCCAAAAGGGGTTTCTTGCCCATGTCACATGGAATTAGTTTTAGTAAGAGTCAGTGTCCTTCGACCACTGATGAGCGAGACAATATGAGTAGAATTTCATATGCTTTGGCTATTGGATCTATCATGTATACCATGCTTTGTACACGACCGGATGTCTCGTATGCTCTAAGTGTTCTGGCGAGATATCATCGAGATCGGTGAAGGTCATTGGATAGCGATCAAGAATATTCTTAAGTACTTGAGAAGGACTAAGGATGCATTCCTTGTTTATGGTGGTGAGGAAGAGCTGGTCATAAATGGTTACACCGACGCTAGCTTCTAAGCAAGCAAGGATGATTCTGAGATCACAGTCGGGTTTGAGTTTTGTCTTAATGGAGGAGCAAAGGTGTTGAAAAAGTTTCAAGCAAGGAGCGATTCTTTGATTCTACAACAGAGCCTGAGTATATTGCAGCTTCCGAAGCTGCAAAAGAAGCCGTGTGGATTAGGAAGTTCATTAATGAACTAGGTGTAGTTTCTAGTGCTTTCAGTCCAATGGATCTCTATTGTGATAATAGTGGAGCCATTGCACAAGCTAGGGAGCCTAGATCGCATCAAAAGTCCAAGCACAAACTTCGACGATATCACATCATTCGTGGGATCGTTGAAAGAGGTGATGTGAAGATATGCAAAGTGCACACGGATTTGAATATTGTTGATCCATTGACCAAGCCTCTCTCGCAACCTAAGCATGAGGTGTACACAAGAGCTATGGGTATTCGATACATGTATGATTAACTCTAGTGCAAGTGGGAGACTGTTGGTGATATGCCCTAGAGGCAACATAGAGATAATTGTATCACGTCTATGTTTATGAGTTATTGAATAAATGTTATTATGTTTCTTGAATGAATCATCAGTTATAAAGATTAACAAGTATGTGACTTGTTGGTGAAGCTCTTTAACTTATATGATGTCGTTCTAAATGTATCCTGGTTGGATGTGGCGGTGAACACTAGTGACTTATCGACCGACACATGTATTGATTGATGACCATATTTCCTTTGGTCATGGATATAGGGATATCGAATCAATAATGTGAACACATGTTAGAGAACATGGTGTTGGATTGACCCACCTTGAGACACTATTGAGATTATTATGATTTTATGTGTCATCAGTTGGTCTTAAGCAATGATGATGTATAATCCTTAGACCTAAAATCAGCATAGTTTCTACATGTGTAGTAATACACTTTGGGGTTGCCAAATGCTACTCCGTAACTGGGTAGTTATAAAGATAGCTTTCAGGTATGCTATAAAATATGTGGAGGGATGTGACTGGACAGATATGGAATTTGCCCCTCCTAACATAATAGGAGAGATATCTCTGAGCCCATAGATGTGGTCGGATAAAGAAAGTGCATGGCCATGCTACTAGTGGTCGAAGAGTCGACCACATGAAGTTATCCAACACTTGATCGAGAAAGTATTGAGCAGTCTATAGATGACAAATTATCTCATCGGGAGTTCAACCAGATATCGTGAGGCAAAGGGGCGATACGGCGAGCAAAGTTGTTTAGTTCAATCGAATCTGAACTAGTCGTATGGAGATCTGAAAGTGGTGAGATCTGGTCGAACATGATCACTAACTAGTCATGACTAAATATGAACCGATCGTGTAGAGATACAAGCTAGTCGAAAGTGATAAGGACCTACCAGTAGATTATATTGCATTAAGGTTAAGTCCGATATTATCTATGTGTATTTGGAAATCGTTATGTCTGCTAGGAACCACTAACGACTCGTGGTCGGAAAAGGGTTTTTGAGTCAACCGACACGTATAAACCTACGAGGGCACACACTTAACGGGTTGAAACAAATGTGTTCGATAGGATCCGTCATGGGCTCTATATAAGAAGATGCATGAGGATATTGGGAGATGGACGAGACAGATCGTGACTTAACTTTCTCCATCGAAACCCAAGGCGCTATCTTCTCAAGAGAGCCCTCATGGCGAAGTTGGTGCTAGCACACGGCGTCTGATGTTCCATCCTGGGCGATGTGGATACCGTAGAGACGCTCATCAGTAGTTCTTTATTGCGCTCAAGTGTGATCTCGACCTCGCAAGAAACACAATTGGTTCTTTGGAGGGTCAATCGACCTTCGACCACGTTGGACGATTGACTACGACCACTTCATCGACGCTTCTCGCTGGATCGGTCGCTCCAACTCTTCTTCCGCCGCTGCGCGTCTAGTGGTAATGATCTATGATCTCCTACTTGCACGACTTCCTAGTTTACGTGGTAGAAATTTTTAAATTGCCAGCTAGTGTAGCCTACTCGTATCCCTTTAAGTCGAGACTAGAGAAGAAATTGCTCAATTAGGGATCAATTTGGTCTCACAGAATAAATGAGTACCATGTCAACATTGACCTAGTTGAGGGTACTAGAGAGCACGATCCGGCAATGGCAAGTGGAGAACCAAGGGTGATGCTCAAGTTGTCAATGTAGCGGGTGATAATTTCCTCGATCAAGATGCCACGATCCGTTCTTCTTTGGAGAAGTTCGCCGTCTGACTAGTCATGGAACCGGCGAGCAAAAGTTAAATAGTCATGATCACTTAGCTAGTCATGGAAATACGGTTGTTCACGGTTTGCGATGAGACCGCTTACCCACGAACCAACTCAAATTTAACCCGTTCTATCGAGTTCGAGCGGTTCTGCGTGGAATCGGATAAGAAGCATGGTTTAAGGGCATGTACGATTGGGGTGACATCGTGATCTATAATGTTTACCACGTAAGATTTTTAATGATGTAGATGAGAGAGAACAAGGAGAGAATGGAGCTGTCGGCATGCAATGCGATCTATAAGACTTTTATAGGCGATTGGTTTCTTTGTTGTATCCATCTTTGTATGCAATGCATGATCTATAAGACTTTTATAGGCGATTGTTTCTTTGTTGTATCCATCTACTGTCATCAGATTTGTGGGGTCATATATACATAACTTAAAGACAACCTATTGTATGAGTTGTCTTTAATTTTGTTTATAGATGACATGGAAAGTTTCTACGACAACAATCGTCTATACCATTGTACACGCCCTAAGTGGGTTACGGCTTGAACCGGACTAAACCGTTCAACTTTGTGGCGGCAAGACAACCACAAAGCCCTCGTCTCCCCATACAAGGCATCAAAGAGGCCACATCAAGGTGGCGGCTAGAGGTGGCCACCCCGCTTGGCCTGGCACAACATGGACTCATGTAGACACGAACTATTTAGGAACGATTCGTTAGGCCCGTTAGTTAGATGAATTGTGTCGTGCTGCTCCATAGGCTTAGACACCAACCTAAACACGACACGATAGCCTTACAGACGGTTAGCCGGTCGGGCTGATGCCGGCTCATTTGGCATGAAAATTTTCAAAAAAAAAATGTAAAAAAAAAATCTTAGAAAATATGCAAAATAAAAAATGCAAAATAAATTTATATATACTTATAAAATGAACTATATATAATTTAAAAAATACAAAATTAAATCATATAAAAATTAAAAATGAACGAGCCTAACAAGCTGGGTCGTGCCATGCTATGCCTGGTACTATTCATACCGTGCTAGGCCAGCCTGCTAGACCGAGGTCTCCACCCAAGCACAGCATGGGTTGTCAAGCTGGGCCGGCACGAGCCATTTAGGTGATGGTTGTGTCGCATTACCTAAGATGTGCCAACAAGTGGGCGTATTTAGGCTAGTCCGGCTAGCATGACCCATTTTGCCACCTCTAGTAGCGACTCATTGTTCTCCATAAGCGGCGACGGTGGCCTCCGGCATTGGTGGTGATGATGGCTTCTTCGGAGGTGGGTGGTGTGTCGTCCCCGACATCGAATATGCTTTCTGGTGGTAGCGATGTCGGCCGCTTCCCCAACATCCATGGCAACTTCACGGACAACGACCGATGATGACATCCCATTGATTCACACTCACGTAACACCACCTAAACATCAATTGAGCAATGGTAAGGTGAATCTTTTACTTGAGATTTCTTTATTGTATGGAAGAATAATGATGTGCCTAATTGCCTAATTGATGATTGTAGGAATGCTATCATAGTGTCCAGCGGGAGGTGAAAGAGGAAGGCACCACAAGGGGGTGAAGGCATGTATGTATTTCCCATGCATTTGGCCAAGAGGAGCTTAAGGCCACCAATTCGGCCCAAGGAGGTAGAAGGGAGAACCAAAGGGGGCGCATGGACCCAAGGAGGGAGATACATGGCCCAACGTGGGCTTTGTCCATACCTAGGCATGGAGGAGGGCTATTGGACTCAAATACAAAGTCAAAATCTGAATTGGAGACCCCTCCCAATTTCAGCCCAAAGTCAATTCGAATTTGAAGTGCACGTTCGTCTTAATTGGGCCCAATGAGTTAGGGAATTGTGTAGGCTTGCATGCCACATTATTAGGCCTAATTATACTCATAATTTCGGCTATGTATCCTTTGTTTTCATCCGGACCACTAAAGTTTGAGTAATTTGCATTTAGAAGTTGAATTCGGCCACTAGAGCCCGAATTGGTCTATGGGGGCATGTTGGCTCATGTGTGGCCGAACCAAGGGGGTGAACTCCCTATTTAATGTTGTTGGCTAACCCTAGGAACCCCAACCACGAATTTTGATGATTTTGTTCAGATTGAGCTAGTAGATTGATATCGTTCTTGAGAAGAATTGTGTGTTCTTACTTCCTTTGTTCTTGCAAGTTCTTGGAGTTTGCTAGGGCTGATCTGTCATGGTTAACCTCTCTGTGCATTAGACTACGTGTTGGTTGTGTGGATTTGGTCATCGTAAGAGTTGTGGTGCGATTGCTATTGAGGAGGTTTTGTGCTTGACACAAGATTGCCCTAATTTCATATTCAATTGCTATTCTTGAGTTATCATCGTGCTATGTGTATCTAAGACTCTAATTCATGAAGATCGGACACCCCGTATCATTTTAGTATCAGAGCTCCGTTGACACCTTAGAATCACTATCTTAAATAGTAGATTGCATTTACTATTCCATACTATTCATAATTCCAAAAATTCCCACAAAATAGTAGATTGCATTTACTATTCCACATAGTTCATCCCACTAAAATCCCCAAAAATAGTAGATTACATTTACTTTTCTTTCTTTGCCTTATACCTTTGAAAAAGCCATACAAAAAATAGCCTTTTGATTAATCTGAAATTTTAGTAAGTTAGATCAAGTTCTAATCTATTATAATCACTTGCTCTAGCTTGTGACCTAATTCCTTTGTGTAGCTTCATTGGTTTGATTTCTTGTTTGGGGGTGTACTAGGGTTTGGGTACTATTCATCGAGTGCTTGTTATTGCTTCTTGAGAATTAGGGTTTGAAAGTCTTGCTCTCGTGCATGCACACATAAAATGAAGGGCCAAGATATTTGCTAATTACAGTTTTGGTCATCTTGTGCCTTGCGCATTTGCAATCCTTGCTATCCTAGTGCATATTTTTGGCCACATGGTACTATTCACGCCATGTGTGTACTATTCACCAAGTTCTACTTTCTCTACACACAATCATTGGGCAACCCAAGTTCTAGCATAAAATGCATAGCCCAAATTTAACCTCCAAGACCTCTACAACGAACATCCCTTATAATGAGATAGACAAAATCATCGAATTAAATCTCTAATCATTCCCACAATCCCAACATACTCACTCATTAGCATCATCATGGAAACATTTTTCCGACCAAAATTACTTCTACAAAGACTATTACTCTCGTGAGAGTTACTCAATAAGACTGCGTCATTCTTGACATTAACTCAACCATTCCTAATATCTCATTAATTGCCACAACGATTAAATTACTTTGTATTTCAAATTCCCTTAAATCTCATCATCACGAATCACAGACACAGCCTCGCATTAACCACCCAATCGCGACACTCTATAACTTGATCAAGATTTCCATACTTTCAATGATCCCAACTTTTCAACATAAACTAGGGTTACGGGCCTATACTTTACCATAGGTTTTACTTGGTCATAACATCAATCAATTGTACTTGACAACAATCATCTCATTTGAATCAAATTCCTCCAAGAGGTACAGGTCAAAACCAGTTCATCTTCTACTACTACTCCAATAGCTTGGAAGCAAAACCACACCACTACAATTACTTGACTACCACCAAACCATTGCCAAATTACGCTTTGTAAAACTTTACAACACAAATCTGATGATCCTTTCTCAAAAGGAAAAGGACAAAAAGGACAAGTTCCGACACACCAGAAACCGTTGCTCCTCACAGTGAGCACGAGACCAAAAATAATAATCCAATAGCGATGATCTTAGAAAACAAAAGTTGAGATCGCAGGTGAGAGCACACACTCCTCAAAAGAGAATAGCAAATATCAACCAATGAGAATAAAACATTTCTAGTGAAACTCGACAACTCTTCTGCGGAAGAAGAATAGAAAGTTTAGACACATTTCAATTAAACCGCAAATTACAAAACTTGACTCCCATCCACAAATACTCCTACTACAATCTTTCCCTTAACATACTACAATCTTTCCCTTAACACAGAAGATAGTCCTTTGACTACAACAATTCTTTGCCATCTTGAACAAGATAAGTTCTTAAAACCAACCCACAAGAACCACTTAAGAACCGGTAGAATCTTTCAACACGTTATTTAACTTGGAATAGATCAACAACCACATAAAACATGAGATCCAAATGATCTCGGCCGCAAGACTTCGAAGCATTTTTCATTTACACGGAATATCACGAAAAGCAAGCAAATTATTCTCCTCTTAACGGAATCAACATAATTTTCTTTGATTGCAACCTCACGTTGCTAACTCGGACATAAAAAATCCTTTAAGATTAAACCACTTGAATCTATTAAGAACCAAAAGGACATTTCAATACATCATTTATGTGACACCCCAACTCAACAATGAGCACCGAATGCTACTAAAATAAAATTACACAACACTACTAAGACCATTTACCAAACTTTTGTGAGAACCTCCTTTGTATAGTTAACTATACTGAGGTTTCAACAATTAAATATAACATTAACAATAATTCAATATCCAAATTCATCCAAGCATGCAAGATAGTCTATTCCGATAAAACAATAATGAGCATAATCCAAATTCGCTAATCTCATTATTACAAATAAGCCAAAGCATTCAACCAAAGCTATGAGTGAATCTCAATCGATTACGCTTATTTATAGAATATGAACTAAATGATAATCTTCCTTTAGGATGAATGGTAGTGAGTGCATTCCAACAAAACTACTCCCTCCCATGCATGTCGATTCTTGCTGTGGTACCTAAAACACAACAAAGCAAGGGTGAGTCTAATGACTCAGCAAGTATCTATAAAGAAGCATTAAACACACAGATATGGCATCAACATGTCAAAAGAAGCATTACACTAAAAAAAAATAACTCCCATGCTTATGTAATGCGAACATGCAATGCATCTTTTAATCTTTATCTCTTTTCGTATTTTATCGCTGTAGCGGGGTATACAACCGTCGATGTATACCCTTGCACATCACATCCGCAGGGAACCAAACCTATACTCCATGAGTATAGGGACCATTACCCATCATCTTCATGATGGGGACCTCTCCTCAATGCCCACATTCCACGAATGTGGGACCTACAAGCCCGTCATTTACATGACGGGGACCTCAATCATATATACTTGGTCACCACGTGACCAAGTCTCAGTATCTTTCGATATCATTGTATGTACTATGACCCATCTTTCATACATATGAATCAACAAGTACATACCACAACTTCAGATCTCACCTAGCATGTAAGGCAATTAACAACATACATAGGAAAGCTTTAGCCATAAACATGCATTCACCAAATTCTATTAATATCCATCACACTATCATCCATGTATGACTAATACAAGTAAAGCATAAGCAATCACATCAACCAATCATAATTGTGCTACAAACAGGATACTTGCCTTAACAGGTGCGGAAGCGGTAGACGCGAAGAGGACGCTGCCCCTAGGATCAATCCCCCGACTGAACATAATTATGAACCAAGCTAAGACAACCATACTGGACCCAAGACATAATTAATAGCTCAAACGAAGAAAACCAAACTATCTAGCGCCTTCCAAACATCCCACTTCTAACGATCGATCTATCCCCTCTGTGGATAGTCAACTTCTAAAAATCATAACTTTCACTACAGGGGTCCAAATAAGGTGTTCTAGGACTTTCTGAAAAAGTAATTAAATTTTCCAACTAAACCTAGTTAGGGGCCTTTTCAATCGACCATCTAAAACCCTACCAAGCCAAATTAAAAGACATCAATTTTCACGTCGGTTTCTCTGGACAGTACACTAAAACCACCATAACTTTTACTACGAGCATCCAAATCTTGCGTTCTTTAGCTTTCTGGAAAGCCATGGAAATTACCTACATTTTTTGTTATATAGAGATCCTCTGATTTATTATTTAACTAATGGCTTAATCCAGTTTTCTACAAACTGTCGAAAAGCCGACAGATTAACAAGACAAAGCGACACTAAAGAATTCATAACTTCGATTGTTAATCGGATTTGGGCGTTCTTGGCGGCCATGGAAAGCTAAGGACAATACCCAACTAGTAATGCCTATTAAATAATCATAGTAGTGCAACACTAACTATCCCAATTAAATATTTCTAGCAGTGCACCAAAAACTAATCAACTAGTAGTACACCATTACTTAGTCAACTACTAATTGATGCGACCTTCATCTAAGTCAAAAGAAGCTACTCGCAACAACACTAATTAAGTACTAAAACCTGGATGCATGTGTACTAGTTAATGCATCTCTCTCCTTAATGCTCCAATGACACGCATACATGCATCTCCAATTCAATAATCAAAAGCAAAGGCAGGAAAATAGTCCAAGGAAAAGACAAACCACGTAGCAGGGCAAGCAAAATCGAAGACCACGCTACTGAGTGGCTTTTTTTCCCACGTGATCGTCGAACCGCAACCGAGAATTCCTTGCGTCTTGCTGCAGTGGCGATGACCCTCGGCGGCGTGACTCGTGCCCACGCCTTCGAGGCAGGAGGCGGGTAGGTGCGGCAGCGAAGACGGGCCCGGTTGCCCTACGCCACGAGCGAAAGTGAAGAAAAAAGAGATGGCGGCGCACGGAGGGAAACAGAAAAGGAACGCTAGGGTTTTTTAGAACTCCTCTCCCCTCACGATCTTTTTATACCAGCACGAGCCAACTCCCCCTATAACTCCAAAATACCATGTTTTCACGTATCCCCTTTTATCTAATTACGCATAGGCCCTCAAGGGTTAATTTTAGGATATTACAATTTATTTAAAATGATTTCATCTACCACATAATTCATGAGCTCAGATAAGATCACGAAAGTAAAACTTGAAATATTCTCATTTAAGCAATACCATCATAAATGATCAAATGACTATGTGAATTGACATCAATCTCACATTCTGACAATTTAATGACATCGATATCATACATTAGTACCAAGAATCATCAAACTTTAATACCCATCCTAAAACTTTCCAAAAGAAACACAAGCCACAAGGTTGAAACAAATTTACTTTAACGAGATCATACTATGCAATAGCAATAACATAAGGCATGCTACCAAAAACCACTTACGAAATTCATCTACTTAATTGTTGGTGTTGCTCAACACCAACTCCAACTCTCATTATCAATTGATGATTGTATTAATCATGTGTATAAATATGGTACTAATTCTATTTGCAATCAAATAACCCTTTATAAACATAGATTCAATATTTCACCTTATGTTCGGAAATGAGTTCAAAACATGTTTAAAGATTTACTAACATGATTTCTATAGTTTTGACACTTTCATTTCCCAAGGAAAGGTTCTAAACTCCAACACTCCAACTATTCCAAAAGAAATGAGTAGAATCAAAACTTTCTTCTTGAAGTTTGTAAAAGATAATTTCCATTATCCAAAATACCAAGCGAATCACCGGATCACATTTTTCAACAAAAAGGTAGGACTTTCAGAAAGAGAACATTCTCATAAATCAACTACGTTTATAAGCAGCAAAACAACGCGTCAATTGGGAAAACGAATGTTTGCTTTAAGAAAACCAATAAAGACCAATGAACACCTCTCAACCGCGATGAACCACTAATCCAAGAAAACTCATCAACCGCATCTCGAACAAGAATAATTCTCCCAAAGAAGACGATAATTCTCCCAAAGAAACTCATATTCAACACTTGGAACTAGTTGACTCGAGGTAGACACTCCATTAACCTCAAGCCCCAAGCGGTGGTGCAACTTGGCAACCCAATGCTACAACCACGACTTAAATCTCTCGTCATCTACTATTATAACATATCATAACCATATAGGCATATCATAAGTATTCATAATCAATTCATAACAACAAAGCTCAAAGCGACAAAAGAAAACGTAAATGCAATGCTTCACCCATTCCCATCTTCTTGTGCACGGTGTGTCAATTTAATTATTCAATTACCACGGACCTCAAACCGCTCGATACCAAGCTCAGTAACACCACGGCTATGTGGAAGCCAAAATGTTACCTAAAAGACTAACATACAACAATAATACGGATTAATTTCAACCATCTTTCAAATATAACATAAAAGATCAATATCTAATAGAACGAATATAAGACCACGCATTTGCGGTGGCTTTTTTCGTCTTGGCGAACCGCAACCGAAGAATTCCTTGCGTCTTGCTGCAGTGGCGATGACCCTCGGCGGCTGACTCGTGCCACGCTTGGAGGCAGAGAAGCGGGCGGTCTTGAAGGCACCAGCAGCCGGTTCCCATGTGCCGAGCGAAAAGCGAAAAAAAAAGATGGCGGCACGGAGGAAAAAAAGAAAAGGAACGCTAGGGTTTTTAGAACTCCTCTCCTCACGATCTTTTATACCAAAGACGAGCCAACTCCCCCTAAAACTCCAAAATACCATGTTTTCACGTATCCCCTTTTATCTAATTACGCATAGGCCCTCAAGGGTTAATTTCAAGATATTACATTCTACCCCCCTCAACAGAATTCGACCCCGAATTCTACTCATTGTTCTACTCGAAGAACAACCACAACTAAAATTAAACAACAAATCACATGTACCCGACGTGAACAACTCGGATATTGCTCGCGCATGCGAGACTCCAACTCCCAGGTGGCCTCTCTCTCTCTCTGCTGCGACCAAAGCACCTTGACGTACTTTAAAGTTTTGTTCCTCAATGCCTTTTCTGATCTTTCCAGAATTTGCACTAGCTTGGACTCAAATGACAGATTTTGCTCAATGGTTAAAGGTTCTAGTGGAACGGGATGCTCCGGATCTCGCAGGTACTTCCTCAACATGGATACATGAAAAACATTATGCACTCCTCACATGGACTCTGGAAGGTCCAAGCGGCATGCCAGCTTCTCGATCCAAGCCAAGATCGTAAAAGGCCCAACGTACCTTGGGCTAAGCTTCCCTTTGGTACCGAACCTCACCACACCTTTGGTGGGAGATACTCTCAAGAGCACCTGATCCCCCACCACAAACTCCAAATCCCTTCTCCTCACGTCAGCATAGCTTTTCTGCATGCTCTGGGCTGCTAAAAGATTCTGTCTCACCAAGGCCACTTGTTCAACTGTCTTTTGGACCCAATCCGGGCCCAAGACTACCTTCTCACCCACCGCTTCCCAGCAAAGGGGTGACCTGCATTTACGCCCATACAAAACCTCGAACGATGCGGCTTTAATACTTGAATGGTAGCTGTTATTGTAAGAAAATTCCGCCAATGGCAACTGATCCTCCCAACTACCCTTCCAGGACAAAACACAGGACCGCAACATGTCATCCAAGGTCCGAATGGTGCGCCTCGACCGTCCATCATGTCGTGGATGAAATCTGTCAGACTCGACGGAATTTGGGTGCTCGATTCACTCTGCAAACTCTCCCAAAACTTGGATACAAACTTGGCATCTCTGTCGAAATGATGGTCTTTGGCACACCATGCAATCTCACAATCTCCCCGCACATAGATAGGAGCCAAGTCACTTCTTTGAGTGGGTCGTGCGGATAGGAATAAAGTCTTGCCGATTTCTGAATTGATCCACTATCACCCAAACCTCGTCCTTTCCTCACGGCGATCGAGGTAGCGTGACTACAAAGTCCATGGAGATATCATCCCAAGGCCATTGAGGGACCTCCAACGGCCGCAATAACCTGCGCAGGCGCTTATGTTCTGCCTTCACTTGCTGACAAACACCACAAGATGCTACATAATTAGCAATGTCTACTTTCATTCCTTTCCACCAGAAGTTCTGCTTTAAATCCCGGTACATCTTCGTCTCACCTGGATGAACAGTATAAGGGGTGCATGTGCCTCCCTCAAGATGTCATCCTTAACCCCCGCCATCCGCGGCACACAAAGGCGACCCTTAAATCGCAATGCTCCATACCCATCCAAACTGAAATCCCTTCCTTGCCCATATCTAGACGCTTCGACCCTCTGCAATAATCGGTCACTCTGTTGTGCTTCGCACCCACTCGAATGGTCGACTCTAAGATCAAGCGTGTTTCGGCATGAGCCGTGCTCGCATAGCAATAAGATATTCCCATGCGGTCAAAATAAGCAATTAAACAATCCGAGTAGCGGCGCCGCCTTTGCGACTAAGAGCATCACCACCACATTGGCCTTGCACGGATGGTCTTGAATCGTGAGATCGTAATCCTTGATCGGCCCAACCATCTCTTTGCCTCGAGTTCAGATCCTACGTGTAAAAATGTACTTAAGGCTTTGGTGATCAAGTAAAGACATCACAAGTCTAGCCATACAAATAGTGCCTCCAAAGCTTCAATGCAAACACTACAATGACCAACTCTAAATCATGTGTTGAGTAATTCGCTCATGCTTCTTCAAATTGTCTAGATGCGTAAGCCTTGACACCTTACCATCTTGCATGAGCACACAACCCAAACCAATTCGAGAAGTCAGAGTAAATCGTAAACGCTTCGGGCTTAGGAACAATGAGAACAGAGAGCGACCTGACCTTTCCTTCAAAGTCCGAAAAGCTGTTCACAATCATCATCCCACCGAAACTTCACATCCTTCTAAGTGAGCTCGATAACGGCCGCAATGATGGAGAAGTCCCGCACAAAACGCCGATAATAACTCGCCATACCAAGGAAGCTTCTCACTTCTTTGGCGTTGGTCGGCCTTCCCCATTCTACCCTTTGTGGAGATTTTACTTGGATCAACCGATATTCCCTTATCATTGATAACATGCCCCAAGAATCCCATTTCGGACATCCGAACTCGCATTTTTTTCGACGGCATAAAACCTATTCTCTCTTAGCGACTCCAACACCAAATTTCAGATGACACCCATGATCCGCTTCATCTTTGAGTAAATCAAAATATCATCAATAAAGACGCGACGACAAAGTCATCCAAATACTCATGCAAACATCTCGCTCATTGTCTCCATGAAAGCAAGTTAGGGCATTCGTTAGTCCAAAAGACATAACTTTAAATTCAAAATGCCCATACCTTGTGGAGAATGCCGTTTTCTCAATATCCTCCTTTCAGACAGGAATCTGATTATATCCCGACTGAAGATCAATCTTTGAAAACACCTTTGCCCCTCTCAACTGATCAAATAAATCTTCAATGCGTGGCAAAGGATATTTATTCTTAATGGTCATTTGGTTGAGAGCACGGAATCAATACACATGCGCCAACTACCATCCTTCTTCTTGGTAAAAAGCACAGAGCTCCCCACGGAGACACACCGACGAATAAGATCTTTCGCCTTTAGATCATCCAAGTGCTTCTTTAATTCCTCTGAAAAGGACGTGCTGGACGAGACGGGGTCATGGAAACCTCGAGCCGGGTACTAAATCAATCTGAACTCCATCGGGCGAGGTGGAGGCATCCTCGATAGATCTCCGGAAATACGCCCGTAAACTCCCGAACCTTTGGAATACCGCAGCAGTCAAAGACGAACTCGGCTTTCTACCAAGGACAAGAGAAATCCACTCTTTCTTTGCTCGACTACCGTGAAACAAACTAGCCAAAGACACAAAGTGAGTAAAAGGGCACTACCGAAAAACTATCTCCCGCCAGATGGAGCTTGCAGAGTTACTATCTTCCAAAAGCATGATATGACAGCACGGTAACTATGCAATCAATCCATACCCAAAATAACGTCAAACGGTTCCATCTTCATAACCATCAGATTAGCAATAAAGTCTTCCCCATCTAAAGAGATCACACAACCGGGACAGACTGTGGAACTAGAAAGAATGCCTCCAGGAGAATTAACTAGAACCGACTGAGCTATAGACTGCATACTCAAATGGGCTCTGCTAGCAAACTCTAGTGATGCAAAAGAGAAAGTAGCTCCGGAATCAAATAAAGCAAAGGCCTCCACTGAGTCCACAAGGAGCGTACCTGTCACCACATCGGGGCGACCCACCGACTTAGCAATCGGCATGGCATAAGCAATTGATGTTGGGCGGAAGAGCCCAAAGACTGGTATGGTGGTGCAAAATTTGTGAGGAGTCTTGCCAAGGAGCCTGAATCGAAAGCGTGTCATGAGCAAAGTGCCAAAAATACCTAGTGGTGGGATCCTCCAGAGCCGAGAAGTAAGATCGAGGGCGCCTCAAGATCGGGTGGGAGTAGTTGCTAGCATCTGCCGACCCTCATGAAGAAGCGGTGCGCGCTTCGGCATCGAATTGGCTCACTTGATAACACTAGTGGATTCCGCCGATGCACCACCGCCTTATGACCCGCTGCATCACAGTGGCTACAAGATCCATCCCAGAACACTCTGAGCGCGGTGCTCGTTATCGACTTGAAGCATATCATACCTTGCCCCGAACCAAAGCATAGGAGCACTCACGACCACCGTGAAGTGTTGGAAGACCGTGGTTTTGTATACTTGGACTTGAATGAACTCTGCGAGCCCTTGAACTTCTTGGAAATGGGCTTGAGGATGACCCACTTCCTCCTCCAAAGCTCCTCTTTTATCGCCACCGTGCATCGGAAGGAACCACAAGACCACCCATGCCTTGCATATCTTCCCGATTGCATTCTAACTCCATGCCCTTGGCTTGCTCTACCAGGAGCTAAAATCACGAGCTCCAACGCTCCCAATACCTTATGAAACTCCCCGTCTCGAGCCCTCTCATGAAACCTCTTGGCCTTCTCGGCCTCATTTGTAAGCCATCGCTAGAATGAAGCGGATTATGTTGTTAAAACCCGCTTCATACTCGACATCGCTAACTTGCCACGCTTGTAACTATTCAACGAGACTTCCATCCTCTCCACGAATGAAGCTGGGTGAAACCTCCTCCGAAATTGCTCCACAAACAGCTCCCAGGTAACGGGGCCATGGGCAGCGGTCCTAACTGTCAGGACTCCCTCCCACCAGATATCCGCCTGCCCCTTAAGCTGGAAGGGCACAAACTGTGCCCTCATCTCCGGAGTCATTCCTGGCGCTCAAAGTGTCTCTCCATGTGCCGCTTGGCAGTTAAGATCAATGGCGTGCTCAACCCATCAAAAGTGTCCAGTCGCAGAGCGTTCCACTGGTGCAGTCCCATAGCACCCACCACAGGTACCGCTACAGGAACCGCCAAAGGAGCGGCTGCGGGTGCAGCTGGTGGCGCCTGACTCCCCTGAACTGCTGAAGCAACCTCTTCTTCTAATCCTTTAGAACTAGCCTCTCCACCCTCTGAGCATGAACTTGGTGGGGGCATTGTCCTACCTCGTCCAAGACTGCTTGGCCACTTACCACGACCACGACCTCTACCCTTGCCATCTCTAAATATCACAAACAAGCATAAATTCAAACATTAAGCACACATCCAACTATAATAATCAACGAAAAACGAGATGCAATGCAAACCCAATCCCCACCCTCATGTGCTTAGTGTGTTAAAATTAATGTTTCATTAACCACGGACCTCTGACGCTCGATACTAATCAGAACACCCTAGCTCAACAATGAGCCCGAATGCTACTAAAATAAAATTAAACAATACTACTAAGACCATTTACCAAACTTTTCAATGAGAACCTCCTTTGTATAGTTAACTATACCGAGGTTTCAAACAATTAAATATAACATTAATAATAATTCAATATCCAAATTCATCCAAGCATGCAAGATAGTCTATTCCGATAAAACAATAATGAGCATAATCCAAATTCGCTAATCTCATTATTACAAATAAGCCAAAGCATTCAACCAAAGCTATGAGTGAATCTCAATCGATGCGCTTATTTATAGAATATGAACTAAATGATAATCTTCCTTTAGGATGAATGGTAGTGAGTGCATTCCAACAAAACTACTCCCTCCCATGCATGTCGTTTCTTGCTGTGGTACCTAAAACACAACAAAGCAAGGGTGAGTCTAATGATTTCGACAAGTATCTATAAAGAAGCATTAAACACACGATATGGCATCAACATGTCAAAAGAAGCATTACACTAAAAAAATAACTCCCATGCTTATGTAATGCTAACATGCAATGCATCTTTTAATCTTTATCTCTTTTCGCATTTTACCAGAACGCGGGTATACAACCGTCGATGTATACCCTTGCTCGTGCTCCTCCGCACAGAACCAAGAGCCTATACTCCATGAGTATAGGGACCATTGCCCATCATCTTCATGATGGGGACCTCTCTCAATGCCCACATTCCACGTAATGTGGGGATTATAAAACCGTCATTTACATGACGGGACCTCAATCAGATATACTTGGTCACCACGTGATCAAGTCTCGTGTATGTTTTCGATATGTTATGTACTATGACCCATCTTTCATACATATGAATCAACAAGTACATACCACAACTTCAGATCTCACCTAGCATGTAAGGCAATTAACAACATACATAGGAAAGCTTTAGCCATAAACATGCATTCACCAAATTCTATTAATATTCATCACACTATCATCCATGTATGACTAATACAAGTAAACGCAAGCAATCACATCAACCAATCATAATTGTGCTACAAACAGGATACTTGCCTTAACCGTGCGGAAACGGTAGACGCGAAGAGGACGCTGCCCCTGGGACCAATCCCCCGTCTGAACATAATTATGAACCAAGCTAAGACAACCATACTGGACCCAAGACATAATTAATAGCTCAAACGAAGAAAACCAAACTATCTAGCGCCTTCCAAACATCCCACTTCTAACGATCGATCTATCCCCTCTGTGGACAGTCAACTTCTAAAAATCATAACTTTCACTACAGGGGTCCAAATAAGGTGTTCTAGGACTTTCTGAAAAAGTAATTAAATTTTCCAACTAAACCTAGTTGGGGGGGCCTTTTCAATCGGCCATCTAAAACCCCTACCAAGCCAAATTAAAAGACATCAATTTTCACGTTGGTTTCTCTGGACAAGACACTAAAACCACCATAACTTTTACTACGAGCATCCAAATCTTGCGTTCTTTAGCTTTCGAAAGCCATGGAAATTACCTACATTTTTTGTTGTATAGAGATCCTCTGATTTATTATTTAACTAATGGCTTAATCCAGTTTTCTACAAACTGTCAGAATCGACAGATTAACAGACAAATGACACTAAAGAATTCATAACTCACGATCGTTAATCGGATTTGGGCGTTCTTGGCGGCCATGGAAAGCTAAGGACAATACCCAACTAGTAATGCCTATTCAATAATCATAGTAGTGCAACACTAACTATCCCAATTAAATATTTCTAGCAGTGCACCAAAAACTAATCAACTAGTAGTACACCATTACTTAGTCAACTACTAATTGATGCAGCACTGTCTAAGTCAAAAGAAGCTACTCGCAGCAACACTAATTAAGTACTAAAACCTGGATGCATGTGTACTAGTTAATGCATCTCTCTCCCTTAATGCTCCAATGACACGCATACATGCATCTCCAATTCAATAATCAAAACAAAGGCAGGAAAATAGTCCAAGGAAAAGACAAACCACGAACGAGGCAAGCAAAATCAAGACCACGCTACAGAATGGCTTTTTCCCCACGATCGGCGAACCGCAACCGGAGAATTCCTTGCGTCGCCGCAGTGGCGATGACCCTCGGCGGCGTGACACGTGCCCACGCCATCGAGGCAGGAGGCGGGTAGGTGCGACAGCGCGGCAATGGCCGGTTCCGCCTGGCGAGCGAAAGTGAAGAAAAAGAGATGGCGGCGCACGGAGAAGCAGTAAAAGGAACGCTACGGTTTTTAGAACTCCTCTCCTCACGATCTTTTTATACCAAAGACGAGCCAACTCCCCTATAACTCCAAAATACCATGTTTTCACGTATCCCTTTTATCTAATTACGATAGGCCCTCAAGGGTTAATTTTAGGATATTACAATTTATTTAAAATGATTTCATCTACCACATAATTCATGAGCTCAGATAAGATCACGAAAGTAAAACTTGAAATATTCTCATTTAAGCAATATCATCATAAATGATCAAATGACTATGTGAATTGACATCAATCTCACATTCGACAATTTAATGACATCGATATCATACATTAGTACCAAGAATCATCAAACTTTAATACCCATCCTAAAACTTTCCAAAAGAAACACAAGCCACAAGGTTGAAACAAATTTACTTTAACGAGATCATACTATGCAATAGCAATAACATAAGGCATGCTACCAAAAACCACTTACTTAAATTCATCTATTTAATTGTTGGTGTTGCTCAACACCAACTCCAACTCTCATTATCAATTGATGATTGTATTAAACATGTGTATAAATATGGTACTAATTCTATTTGCAATCAAATAACCCTTTATAAACATAGATTCAATATTTCACCTTATGTTAGGAAATGAGTTCAAAACATGTTTAAAGATTTACTAACATGATTTCTATAGTTTTGACACTTTCATTTCCCAAGGAAAGGTTCTAAACTCCAACACTCCAACTATTCCAAAAGAAATGAGTAGAATCAAAACTTTCTTCACTGAAGTTTGTAAAAGATAATTTCCATTATCCAAAATACCAAACGAATCACCGGATCACATTTTTCAACAAAAAAGGTAGGACTTTCAGGAAAGAGAACATTCTCATAAATCAACTACGTCTATAAGCAACAAAACAACGCGTCAATCGGAAAACGAATGTTTGCTTTAAGAAAACCAATAAAGACCGATGAACACCTCTCAACCGCGATGAACCACTAATCCAAGAAAACTCATCAACCGCATCTGAACAAGAATAATTCTCCCAAAGAAGACGATAATTCTCCCAAAGAAACTCATATTCAACACTTGGAACTAGTTGACTCGAGGTAGACACTCCATTAACCTCAAGCCCCAAACAGTGGTGCAACTTGGCAACCCAATGCTACAACCACGACTTAAATCTCTCGTCATCTACTATTATAACATATAATAACCATATAGGCATATCATAAGTATTCATAATCAATTCATAACAAAGAAAGCTCAAAGCGACAAAAGAAAACGTAAATGCAATGCTTCACCCATTCCCATCTTATCGTGCACAAGGTGTCAATTTAATTATTCAATTACCACGGACCTAAAACTCGCTCGATACCAATCAGAACACCACAGCTATCACGGAAGCCAAAATGTTACCTAAAAGACTAACATACAACAATAATACGGATTAATTTCAACCATCTTTCAAATATAACATAAAAGATCAATATCTAATAGAACAAATATAAGAATTGAATAAGAATTCATTCACAAATCAATCTCAATCATCCAATCATATTGAATCAATTATGATAACACTATCAAGAGTCTATACGAAGATCATCAAGCCATTGCTAATTCAACCATATCTTGAAGAATGATAATATCAACCCTCAACGTCTATTTAAACATCAACCAAACATTCATGAATGAATGACATAAAGTTAAAAATTCAATACTAGCACAATATATAAGTTACTCAATAGAAGCATAGCATCTATCAATTGAACATAAATCAATTCATGAAGCCTTCTCTTTAACAACTAAGTTAAAGTAGCCCAACATTACTAAGCTCAAGCAGATAATGACCAAATAGCTACATCTAAGGCATCAATAATCAGCAATTCAACGAGGGTGATAGAATAAACAAACTACACCTTCTAATCCATCGAAAAGAATAAAATGAACTAAGTGGTGAAGAATTAAAAACTTAGATGGATCATCCGAGCTCACAGACAAATTCACCCACCACGAAGGATGGTCACAAAATCGAATCTAAAGTAATTATCACGGATGTTAATTACTTTATTCATCGTGGTGCGTGAATATGTGAAGTGCACCTGCCTACCCCTTCCCATGAATGTCGCCGATGGGTACCTAGAAAACATAACACGCAAAGAGTGAGTCCATGACTCAAAGAAAGTGCAATAGTAAATCAAACATAGCATCATAAGTAGGCAAAGGAATAAACAATTCCATCAAGAACACAACATTATATACCACAAACCCATCTCTTATGATAGCATCATAAGCAGTCAAAGGGAATAACAATCACATCATGAACAACAATATTATAAGCCAAACTGACAAATCCATATCTTATGCAAAAATACAATGACATGTCATGAATGCACCTTCTTCACATCTTAGTAATTACCGGTAATACCGAGTAGGGTATCCGTCGATACCTACTCACGACATGTGCCCTCTAGGCACGGGGATCCAAAGCCCACACTCCATGTCATGTATCTTTCTCACCGACCTCACCGGATTAGTTACATGACTTTCCACGAGTGTGGAGACCTCAAGGAAACAACCCCTTGGCTACCATGTAGACCAAGGTTCAGAAATGAATGTCATGATGCAAAATTTAAAGCACGATACCAACTCATCATTGTCATCATTAACAAGATAGTCTCATTGCTCACCTTGTCCCATCATTATTGCCGTCAACCATGAAACCATTACCATGTAAACATCATCATTTGAACATTGCCATGTAAGCATTCTCATGTAAACACCACCATGTAAGCGTCATCACATAAACATTAGCATGCGTCGTCATATAAACATTTCCATGTAAGCTTCATCACATAAGCATCGTCATAAAAAATATTATCATTAAACTATGGCACTCATGCTCATCAATATTACCAAGCAGTAAGCATCAACCAGCAACTATGGCATTTATCAAGTATGAAATATAAAAACTCATTAATACTACTTGCACTTGCCTCCACCGTGAGACCGAAGACAAAATAGCGGAACGAGCTAGCACCGGGGTTCACCACCACCTGGTAACCAAGAATGTTACTAAGCATCAAACAACAGGCTTAACAAGACAATATTCACAGTGCTCTATAGCATTTTCCCAACGCAAGTTTAAACACTCAACCTACTCGAGCTAGACAACGTGCTAAACAGAAATCGGTTCGGGACAGCAGTAAAGAAACAATCATAATTTTTGATGGGATTAACCAAAACCCGAGTTTCTTGTCGTTCTGGAAAGCTAAGAACATAAGCTACAAAATTCTAGTTGGCGTGATACTAAGATTTCGTGATTTAACAAAAAGTGGCATACATGTCAAATTTATCGTCAAACCGATCGACAAATTGGTCACCAAATTGAAACTTGCATATCTTTTGTTATACAGATCCAAAAAAGGTGTTCTTTACCAATTTGGAAAGCTAAGATAAAGTGCTACAATATTCGTTTGGGTGGACAGCCACAGATCGGCCCTTAATGATTGAAATCTAACGATTAATATTTACGCTACGTTTTGTGATTCTAGACAAGAGCAACAAAAAGACCATAACTTTTAAATCAGAATCTGAAATTAGTGAACTTAGAACCCAAGGAAAGCTGAAAACATAACCTACAACTCTCTAGGAGATGAGATCCTCATATTCGAAATTGATCTACCACCAAACAGGCGCACAAGAAAAGACAAAAAAACTGAATCTAACCCAGCAGGCTGAAGAACCCTAATCAAAGCAAGACTAAGCATCTAAAGCAATCTAACCAGCAAGGAAAACCACTAGTTACCTCTTGAAGAACCACAAGAAACTGGCCAAACCCCCAAGGATCCTTCTTCTCCTCCTTTCTCCCCTCTTCTCCCTTCTCCTTTCCTCCTCTTGTGGCCGGGCTACTGCTAAAACTTACCAAGGGATGGTAGCAATGGATATCTGGACCTGAGGGAGGGAGATGGAGGCGCCCAAGGGGAGGGAGAGGGCAGGAGGTCGCTGCTTCCCTTGGGGAGGAGACGCCATGGAGGGAGAGCAGGAGGTGGCTGCTGCCCTTGGGGAGGAGGAATGGCGCCCATGAGAAAGGGTGGAGGGTGGCGGCTGCTCAATGGAGAGAGAAGGAATTGTGGCTGCTCAATGGGGTGGAGAGGTGGCTGGTTAGGGCAAAAGGGCCCCTTAGAACCCTAGTGGGCCGGCCCACTCTGGGCCAAGAAGCAAAAGGCCGAGAGCCCAAGGCCCACCATTCCAAAAATTCCTTAATTTTTATGTAATTGCCTCTCCAATATATGTTGTTCTCTCTAATCTTTATTGCATTTGCTAACTAAAATTGAATAAACTTCCTCTCCTAATAACATTCTTCTAATTGATATTTGGGGTATTCAAAGATCGACGGATGCATACTCCACTATATCAAGATATGCAAAGAGAAAAGAAAAGTTGCATTTGTGCATTTGCATTGCATGCACATTTGAATTGGTTGATTATAGAGAATTGTGGTTGGATGATGATGATATAGTTGTGTATGATATTGTCTCATTAATTGTACTTTCTTTGAGTCTTGGACTCACTATTGTTGTTTTTGTGTTTTTAGATATCCTTCCGAGAACGGCATGTATGGGAGGAAATAGTCATAAGTTTGGATGCACATCGCCACTAACTATTTATAATTGGTTAAATTTGGAACATTCCTTAATAATTGAGCAAACCGCTTAAAGGATTCTTTATTGGTTATTTCTTATGCGTTGGATGTTTTGTAATAGAGTTGATTAGCATGTTATGGATGCCTTTATGATTACGCTTTTAAATTTGATGACTGGATTATTGTTTATTGTTATTAATAATCGTGCGAACCTCGGTATGGTTAACTATACAAAGGAGGTTCTGCCGAAATTTAGTAAAATGTCTTAGTTTTAATTTGTTACTCTGTTATTTTAGTAGCATTCCAGGCTCATGTTGGGCTGGGGTGTTACAATTGCGGTTTGAACAACAACAACTATTGAGAAAGGTGAAAGACTGTCGCTCATATTATTCTGCATGCACCTAGAAGCATCTAAATCCACAAGAGGGATATGCTGGATTTACACCTAAACCGAATGCATCATGAAAATCAGCACCACTTGTCCAAATAGATGCATCTAAAACGGTAAGCTCGGTAAGTAATACAATGAGCAAAGCTACTAGTAGTGTTGTTTCTAATGCTAGGACTAGCAATATTATATGCTTTAAATGTTATGGAAAAGGTCATAAGATAAATGAATATCCTAACAAACACACCATGATTATTGATGATACTGGTGAGCTTCATTCCAAAAGTGAAAAAGAAGATCATGTACAATCTGATCATAATATTATCTCGTGTGGGTCAAGTTGTACAACCTCTGCAGGGTGTAAAACTATTCGAATAGACATGCCCACGGTCAAGGGCGAGCAAGGTGCGTTTTCATATGGCAGATTTTGGTTTTGATTTCAAAAGAGTAAATTTGGGAAACCGGGTGCAGTTGGGACTCTTGGGTAGTTTTCTTGCAGCTAGAGCCAGATGGACAGCTAGAGCCCTATCCTGTAAACCTTGGTGGCTAGAGCCTTGTTACTAGTGGTTGGTAGCTAGAACCTCCACTAGTGATATAATTAGCTTAATTAATGAAACTACTTTTATCAAATATGCTTTATAAAAATTGTTGAAACTTAAAATATTGCTTTGTGCAAAAGAACCAGTATAAGCCTCATTTGTTAAAGCTATGCATATGCATTTTTCCTAAGACTCGCAGAGTATTTTATGTACTCACATGCTACACTCAAAATAAATATCAAAAGCCTTCAATGGTGTCGAGGACGCCTATGACTACTTCGCTTGTGGCTTTGACGAAGGATACCAGAGTACTAGGTTGCACTCCCCATCGAATGCTAGTAGGCAATTTGAAGAGTCACCATCGGAGTTTATCATTTGTTGTTTCATTGCTAGAAGACTCAAGGTCTTTTGACCTCTTTTGTAATAAGTGGTCATAAGGCCTAAGACTCGATTGTTTATTAATATTATTCCGTGATTCGATCTTATTATCAATGATGTTTTCACTTTATGCACTAGCTACGATTATGAGATTAGTGAAGAAATGCACAGAGGGTTCAATTTCAAATCTAGGTCCCGGCTAATCAACGGCAATTGCGGTGAGGCTCTCTCCTAACAAATTTCCTTCCTACGATCTGCGTGCGTGGTGAAGTGTGTGGTTGTACGTCTCCTTTGTAATCGAAAAAAGAAAACAAAATGTGCCATATTTCATTGCGACGTCATTGCCTAAGTTTTAGTTGTACGTTAATTATTATTCTCAGAAAAATGAGAGAGAATAATGTGTGTTGAGACGCGGTTCGGTCACTCGGAGGGAAGCGCGGAAACTAATCCGGTGCGCGCGAAGCAATCGTGGGACCCACATTGGCGCTAAACCTGTCAGTGACCTCATAGCCCTTGCCTCCTCCAGCGCCCCCATTTCTTCCCTCTCCCGCGTCTCCCAAGCTCTCTCAAATCCCAATCCAATCCTTCCCGAATCAAATCGAAACCAATTGGTTTATGATTATTTTGGCATACTGATGGGAATCCCCAATCTTCTGCGCTTCATGAAGCCATTCATCGAGCCTGTGCACATCAAGAAGTACGCCGGCCAACGGGTAAATAGATCCCCATCTCACTTTGCACTTGCAATTTCTTTTACATTTTCATCTTTTGCTGATTTCTTGGTACTTCGTCTTTGCTTGACAGGTCGGCATCGATGCCTACTCCTGGCTCCACAAAGGAGGTTCGATTAGATTGCATCGTTGCAATGTATTGATATCTTTGGCGATTTTTTCTAGACAACTTATTTTTTTGTTTCTTGTATTTTGTTCATGGTACAGCTTATTCTTGCAGCATGGAGCTGTGCATGGACCCCAAAAGTCCCGCCGCCAGGCGGTACATCAGTTATTTCATGCACCATATCAACCTCCTGCGGCATTACAAGGTTGTGCCTGTCGTCGTCTTTGACGGAGGCAGCATCCCTTGCAAATCCGCTACGGATAAAGAGCGGCACAAGTAAGCCAATTCGAACTGTGATGTCATTTGGTTAATAAATCGCAGTTCCTTTCTTTCTTTTCTGTGCAGTTGCGTCTGTCGGCTGACGCGACTTAATGGTAAGCTTGTTGTGATGATTTGGAATTATATCATTTGTTAGTATGTGAGGCATTTTCGTTTATTTGGGTCTTAGCAACAGTAGCACTGTGTTCTAGCCTCTCTTTTTTTAAGGTCACAATGGAGCTGGGTTGTTGTCATTATCTAATACAAATTATAGTTATATTCATTGTTCATCAGCAATTTGATAGTTGTACAAGATTGTCCTGGTGTTGAAATTTATTTGCATTCACTCAGATGCAATGAAAATAAGGTTACGCAAGAAATTTTTGTAAGCCACTTGGTTATTTAAATTCAGGAAGAGGGAACTTAGTTTGGCATTGGCGAAAGAAAAGCTTGAGCAAGGAAATACAAATGTTGCCATTGACTTTTTCCGGTAAGCATCTAATTTTCCTGCTTCCAGTTTTTACCCCAGGCCTGGAAAATTAATCCAACTTTTCACTTGCTAAAAAGTTTGCTGTCATTTTGATAGTCAGACATTCAATGCCTAAGAATTACTCAGTCCATTCTCTTTTATCGTCATTTTGATTTAGGTTGTGTCTTATCTTTGGGTGGTTTAAATTAGTTTATCTCTAGATCTAATCTGTTGGGAGCTCCCCATAAGTCTATGGTTTCATCTTTACCCCCCCCCACCCACACACACACACCCATTCAACCGTCACCATCCGCCCTCTTCTCGCATGGTGTTTACCCTGTTGCAGGATCTACATAGCATGTGGTATCGAGCCAACTTCATGGCTTCGCTCTTGAGTTACCCTTGGCCAAGTTGAAGGCCAACTACCACTAAGGCCTTCAACCATAGCTTGTCTTGAGACGCCCAGGAGGGAGAAGTTGTCACATGCAAGCACATTAGCTACCCATGGTACTGTGGCACGTGGTTTTAAATTAGTTTGCATTAGTTGCATCGATAAGTTATTTAGTTATAGATAAGTAGTTTGAGTTAGTGATACGGATCAACGTGTAGTTGATACACAAGTGGCACGATCATTCACAGTACGGCAGCAACAACTTGTTTTCTTCTTGATTCCTTGCGCAAGTTTCCTCCAAGCCGAATAGCCAACCCTTCCCTTCCTTGGCCGAAGCAATCACTAGCACTCCTATCTTCTTTCTTGTTCAGCCGAAGCAATCACAAGACAAACAACAAGACCTTCCCCTTCCTTGACCGAAGCAATTACTAGCCAACCCTCCTTGTTCTTCGGCCGAAGCAATAGCAAGGTAGAGGGTAGTGTTCGTAATGCTGACAATTTGGTCGAATTGATGCAACACACAAAGCAAGAAATCGCCGACCAATATGAGAAGAAAGAACGGTGAATTTGATTCACAAGGAATCACGGAAATAGAGGAACAACAACACCAATTTTACGCAACACATCAAACCTAGGTCGGTTTTCTCCCACGAGCACACACACCAAATTGAGTCTTTGCACTAAAAGCAATTTAGGGATACTCAACAAAGTAGTAGATGCACTTAGGGTTGTATCATCCTCCCCTTGAAGCAAAAACCATCCTCGGTTTGGGGGTAATCTCCACGGCTTGTTCTTGCTAACTACTACCAAATCACACTTGATCTCTTCATCGCCTTGGACAAAGAAAGCATGAAACTCTCCCTTGTGCATAAAAGTATCTGGGTTGAACCATCCTTGATGTGTAGTATTCAAATCAAATTGTCATGGACACCCCAACAAAAGATGACAAGCATGCATAGGTACCACATCCAAGCTTATCATGATGGATAAGTCTTGTGTTATTTCTTTGCCCTCCAAGGACAAAGATCTTTAGGACAAGATCTTGGATCCTTTAGGACAAGATCTTGATCTTTGACAAAGATCTTGATTGCTTTAGGACAAGATCTTTGGGACAAAGATCTTGATCGCTTTGAGGACGACATCTTGATCTGCTTTAGGACGGCATCTTAGACTAGCATCTTAGCATATACTTGGTCGGGTGCCTATAAATTGTATCCCCAACCCTCAAAGTTGGCGGGGCATTTGTGAGAAATAAACAAAGAAAATTGCCCCATCTCCAAGTGTCATCCTCCCAATGAGAGTAAGGATCTTGCTATCACCAAGTGCAAGAATCCAAATGACTAACAAGTGGTATCGAGCCGGCCTATCACGCAACTCCGAGCATCATCTCGCTCAATCCCTTCTCCAAATCGCTTCAAATCCAGCAGCAATTCCCAACCAAGAGCAGCAGCCTCTCTCCACGCAGTTAGCTTCCCGGGCGCGCCATGTCCGCAGATCTCGGCCTTCGAAAGCACGCCATGGGCTTGTAAGAAGCCGAACTCTTGCTGGCGGAGGAACGCGAAGAAGCGTAGCGCAAGCCGCGGGGCGCGAAAGGGCGTCGAGGTCGGTTAGCAGCGGAGTCGGCAGCAGAAGCTTCAGCGGAAGTGGAAGCGGCGGCGGCAGATGCAGCGCATGCGGCGCAAAGCAGAATGAGGTCGAGGTTCTACGCTGGCAAAGAATAAAGAGCTCCATCTGCCGATGATAGCAACCGACGCGACCTTGAGCTGGAGAGGAGGGAAGCGCGAGGCGAGTGGCGCAGATGGGCAACCGCGACACGCCACGCAGCGCGGCAATTTCAGAAGCGGCAGCGGACCGCGCAAGCGGCGCTCTGGAGAGACGCGACGACGGCGCGGCAGACGGGTCGACGGAGAGCTTGCCTTCACAGCGACGCGCAGCTCTCTCCGTTCGATCACCGTGGTCACCACGAGTACCAGTTTGTCGTCGACGCGTCGGCCCCGGCGGAGTGGCCTACCTCACCAAGACCAACTACGCCGAGTGGGTCTGCGGTGATGAGGGTAAAGCTCCAGTGCGCATATGTGGGATGCAACGATCCGACGGAGACGTCGATTCACGACCCGGGATCGACGGGCGCCGGATGCTCTCATCGGCGCAGCCCCGCCGAGATGCAATTCTCGCTACTAACAAGCGGATCGCCTAAAGAGGCTTGGGACGCCATCGCCGCAAAGACACATCGGCCGATGGCACCGCGCGCAAGTCTACATTGCGTGCACTACGCAAGGAGTGGGAGAACTCGCCTTCAAGCCGGTGAGGACGTTGATGACTTTGCTCTCCGTCTCAACACTTGCGAGTTGGTGCGATTCGGCGACGACACCTCTGGCGAGGAGAGAGTCAGGAGAAGCTCTTCCGCCAAGGCGTCCAGAGAAGTACAAGCAGATGGCTCGCCGACGAGTCTCTGCTAGACCTCTCCACGATGACGATCGAGGAGGCGCGGTCGCCTCAAGGTCGTTGGATGCTGATGAGCCCGGCGTCTCTCGGGACCCGTCACCATTGGCGAAGCTCCTCCTCACTGGGAAGCGGTGGTCTGCGGCCAAGGTGACAGAAGAAGGGAGCCTTCTTCCACGACAGTGACATAGCGTGGCAAGCAAAAGCGGAAGCGAGACAACTTCTTGCCAACCTGCGCAAGCACGGTCATTGGGCCAAGGATTGTCGATACCACGAGGTGATGACTGTGGAGGCGCCAGTATGGCGCTGCCGGCAAGCAAAAGTTCAAGACGAGACGACTCTTGCCACAATCATGCAAGCTTGGTCATTGGGCCAAGGATTGTCGATACCACGACGCTGACGTGCCCACGCCGCGAAGGAGGAGGAGCGGTAATGCTCTGTTCATTGCTCATGCGCGAGCATCGAACTACCTCCACTGCGACCGCCGCCGCCTTCCTCCACCTTGACGAGCCAAAGCACATGCCCTCCTATGGCGCAGTTCCAGAATAAGACCGACGGGTGGTGCCTCGACACCGGCGCCACCCACCACATGACCGGGCGACGGAGTTCTTCTCCGAGCTCGACTCAAACGCTCGAGGCTCCGTCAAGTTTGGGACGCCCCGGCGTGAAAATCAAGGCGTCGGCTCGTCATCTTCACCGCCGTGTCTGGCGAAAGCACAGCGCTTTCACCGGCGTCTACTACATCCCCGATCCAGAACTCCATCATCGGCTTTGGGGATTTGGATGAGAACGGCTCGGCGTGTCGAGATCGAGCACGAGTCTTCATGATTTGGGATCTTCACCGCCGCCTTCTTGCCAAGGTAACCAGAGGCGCAAATAGACTCTACATCCTTCACGCGTGGCACAACCCCTCTGTCTCGCCGCTTTCGTCGGATGACGAGGCGCAAGCGGCATCGCAGCGCTTTGGGCACCTTTTCACCGAGGCCCCGGCGGCTCTGCCACGAGAGATGGTGCGAGGCCTGCCGTCCCTTGACCATGTGGGAGCGATTCTGCGGCGTCTGCGTGTTGGCGGCAGAGGCGACTCCTTTCCCCAAAGCCGGCGAAGTTTCGAGCCAAGGAGAGGCTTCGAGCTTCGTGACGGGACTTGTGTGGTTCCGGTGACACCGGCCACACCGAGACGACGCTATTTCTGGCGCTTTCGTCGGCGACCTCTCCCGCTACATGTGGGTGATGGTCCTCGGCGACAAGGGAGAGGCCGCGACGCCATCAAGCGCGACGCAGCCGCCGCAGAGGCAGAGCGCTGGGCCAAAGTCGTACAGGCGTCTTTGCCACAGAACAACGGCGGCGAATTCACGGCGCTTGAATTCGCGTCGTCTTTGGCTTGATGAGGGCATTCACGCCACTACTCCGCGCCCGCATGCCCGCAGCAGAAGCGGGCGTTGTCGAGCGGCGCAACCAGCGGTTGTGGGGATGGCTCGGGCCCTCCTCAAGCGAGGATGCCGGTATCTTCTCGGGGAGAGGCGGTGATAGCTGCGTCTACATCCTCAACCGCTTCGCCTACCAGCACTCGACGGCAGGACGCCAGACGAGGTTTGGCATGGGCGCCAAGCGGCGGTTTTCACTTTGCGGGTCTTGGCTCCTCGCGTTCGCCAAGTAAGCAGCCCACCGGCAAGCTTCTCGACGACAGAGCACTCGGGAGTGTTCGCCGGCTCTGCGGAGGCTCGAAGGCTACCGCATCCTCGACCACGACACACACAGCGGCCGCAAGATCTCGCGTGGCGTTGTGTTCGGACGAAGGGTGAGACATCGACATGGGACAAGCGGTGGACGGCGATTGACTTGATTCCCTGTGGACTTCGTTGTCGACTACGCCCATTTCGAGAGAGTCAGAGCTAGCGGCTCGTCTTCACCGAGCTCGACATCGCTTCGCCACCGGCCCGCGAGTGCTCCACCACCGCCGGCACCAGCCACGCCCCTCTTCACCACGGCCACTCTCAAGACCGCTC
Source organism: Phyllostachys edulis (assembly GCA_036346405.1). Lineage (NCBI taxonomy): Eukaryota > Viridiplantae > Streptophyta > Magnoliopsida > Poales > Poaceae > Phyllostachys > Phyllostachys edulis. The sequence continues at coordinate 45,950,395 of CM070556.1, forward strand.
ACCACTCTCCTCGCTGCCCCAGCCTACACCACCGGATCGCCCCAACAACCGGTCCACGACGCGCGGCCAAGACGGTGGAGTTCGCATTCGCCGTCCCACGCGAGATCGCGTCGACGCCTACCACGACAGCGAGCTCTGCGCATCGTACCATGGATAACATCCTCATGAAGCCGTGCCGTCCTCGATCTGGGCGGACGATTCGAGGCATGAGCTGCACTTTGGCGTGGCGACGACGGCGAGCTCCGCCTTTGCCGAGGCGAGGAGACGGTGTGGCGTGTCGCGATAAACAAGAGATGGACGCCGTCGGCGGAACCGGACGTGGAGGTGGCGATCTTCTGCCGGTCACCACGCGATCACCCTTAAGTGGGTGTTCGTGAAGCGGGATGAAGCCGGCGCCATCGTCAAGCACAAGGCTCGCCAGGCACGAGGCTTCATCGCGGCGAGGGGATCGACCGACGACGCTTCCGCACCGTCCGCGCGCATGGAGTCCGTTCGTCTTCTCTCGCACTTGCGTTTCAGAGGGTTGGCACGCCCATCACATGGACGCCAAGTCCGCCTTCCTCAACGGCGATTTGAAGGAGGAGGTCACGTCCGTCACCGCCGGATTCGTCTATCCCGGCAAGGAGGGCAAGGTCCTCCGCCACATAAAGGCCCTCTACGGCTTGCTGGGCAGCACCACGAAGCCCGAACGCTAAGCCGACTCCACCCTTATGCAAATGGGGTTCAGCAGAGAGCGCACGAGGTCATGCGGGTCTCCGGCAAGGGCAAGCGGCAACGCCTCGTTTGGTGGCTTCACGCCGACGACTTGGTGATCACCGCCCAAGGAGGCCGAGGTCGTTGCTCAAGCGGAGATGAAGACCGCCTTCGGATGAGCGACTTGGGCTCTCTCCTTCTACTGGGATCGAGGTCCACCAGATGCCCGATATTCCCTTCGCTGCACCGCCACGCCAAGTGCATCGTTGGTGGCGGGCTCGCCGATTGCAACCCAACCCACACCTATGGAGGAAGAGGTCGAAGGCGAGTCGCGACAAAGACGGCGGAGGAGGTGGACGCGACGCAAGACTGCGGCGCATTGCGGGCGCTTCGCTACCTTGTCCACAGCGCCGACCGACTTGGCGTTCGCCGTCGGCTACGTCCACGGTTCATGCGGCGACCGACGCGGAGAACATCAAGAAAGCCGTGAAGAGGATCCTCCGCTACGTTGCGGGCACCTCCAACTACGGCTTGCACTACCGAGGTGTCGTGGCGCCAAGACTTCGCCGCATGCAATGACAATGACCACGCAGCGACATCGACACCAAAGAAGAGCACAAGCGGGATTCTCTTCTTCCTCGGCAAGTGCCTCGTTAGGTAGGGCAATCGATCAGCGGCAGTGGTGGCCTGCCCAAATTGTGGAGGCCGAAAGTACATAGCGGCCTCCACCGCCGACTTCAGCGCCTCTGGCTCGTTCGATCACAGTGATCTCCTCGGCGAGAGACATGAAGCGGTGGCGCTCGGGGTGGGATGCAAGTCGCGCCTGCTCGCAAAGAACCCCGCTTCCATGAACGGAGTAAGCACATCCGGGTGAAGTACCACTTCATCCGAGGTCATTGGATGAAGGCGAGATCAAGGCGAAGCTACATCAACACCACAGATCACCTTGCGGACTGCCTACCAAGCCTCTTGGGAGGTCAAATTCTCGAGCTCTGCTCCAGATCGGGATGGTTCAACTCTCCCACAAGACGACGCACAAGACTTAGGGGAGAATGATGGATAAGTCTTGTGTTATTGTCAGTTGTCCTCCAAGGACAGACATCTTTAGGACAAAGATCTTGGGCCCTTTAGGACGACAAGATCTTTGCTTTTAGGACAAAGATCTTGAATGCTTTAGGGACAAGATCTTTGGGACAAAGATCTTGATCTGCTTTAGGACAAAGATCTTGATCGCTTTAGGGCGGCATCTTAGACTAGCATCTTAGCATATGCTTGGTGGTGCCTATAAATTGTATCCCCAACCCTCAAAGTTGGCGGTGGCATTGTGTGAGAAATAAACAAAGAAAATTGCCCCATCTCCAAGTGTCATCCTCCCAATGAGAGTAAGGATCTTGCTATCACCAAGTGCAAGAATCCAAATGACTAACATATCAATTCCATTAGTGCATGGTCGAATGGTAGGAGCATTCCATACCCAAGCACCCAAAGCGGATCTGAGAGCTTCAATCCGTCTCGCCCTCAATCCGGTCATTAGGTCCATTTAAACCTATTCCGATACCGAGCATAATTAATGTGACCACTCGGTTTGAATCATTTCGGAAGGCCTAGTCCAATACTACTTCATCGGTAAGTGAAATTATGTTAGATTAGTATGCTAGACTATGGTGAATTTAGGAAGCTATGAACTCGTGTTGTATTATTTAACTACGCATACAACCTTTGTATTTATGAAGTCATTGAACTATGTGTCATTTTTATTCTATGGTTATGTATTTGAAGTGAGATTCTATGAAATTATGTGTGCATATAATTACATATATATTTATGAATAAATATATATTATTATATTAAAATCCGAACGAAGACTTGTGAAATGGCCTCCGAATGGAATTGACAACTATGACCACATCACACTCCACCTTGTCGGCATATCCATCAATAGTAAAGGGCATTTTCACCTTATGTGTGATCTTCACCTTGTCGATGTTGTTGAACCACTGAATCTAGTAAGGTTTTCGATGCCTCCAAGTGGATAATGAGAGTGTCCACCGCATCATTACTAACCATGTTGCTCGAACTTCCGTTATCAATAATCAGATTACATATCTTGTCCTTGGTCCTGCAATCGGTTTGAAAGATATGGTGTCGATGTCCCTTCTCCACAATGACGGTGTTATCATGCTACACCCTTTGAGCCATCAAACTAATCTTGCCCATCTCTAGATCACAAATCACAACCTCTCGCTTTTGTAATCATCAAATCGTCACCCTTGTGTTTAGATTCATCATTTGTCACTCTCCATTGTATAGCCTTCATGTGTGAGCAACACGTTTTTCAAGTTTGGACAATCTTTCTTCATATACCCCCCGCCTTGCACCTCGAGCACTCAATGTTACTAGTTCTCGCCGTAGAAAAAGCACTAGAATCAAGACGCGATGCCTCTCGCTTGTTGTACTTACGGCCTTGGATGCGTCCTTGAATGCACTCGAACTAGTGTAGTGGATGCAACCGGTTTGGGACATGATCCCACATCTCCTCATGCGAATTGGTGCGTCTCCAATTGCTAGATTTGGTTTGGGGACCCGACTTTGTGTGTCCTTCACCCATCGCTTCAAGACGCTCCGCTTGATGAACTAGTTCTTGCATGGTGTTGTATTGCATCAAATCAACATAGTTCCTTACATCATCGTTTAGTCCCTCAAAGAAACGTGTCATTGTCACCTCCGCTGACTCACGCATACCTGTACGGATCATGAGCACCTGCATCTCTTGATAGTATTCACTCACCAACTAGGAACCTTGATAAACCCGTCGCAATTTTGTATGCAACATTCTTGTGTAGTATGCCTAAGCATTTAACCTTCCTCGATAACTCGCTTCATCTCATCCCATGTGTGAGGATGCTCCCCTGCACGATTCAATTGATCCCACCAAATAATAACGATTTGGTGAACTCGATCGAACCACACGAATCGATATGGCATCAAGTACTACCACTTCAGTTTGTCATCCTAAGTTGCATTCAAAACTTGAGGTGACAATGGGTGCTGATTTGATCAAACAAACGAAAGAAGTGTTACATATGGCCAAGAGGGTGGATGGGGAGGCTGGCCAACGAGAGGGAACGTGCTCTTGGGATAAAACCTTAGCGCATGCGGCAGTCAAGAAAGACATGTGGTGACATGGTAGTAAGGGTTGCATTGGCGTCAAAGGAAGCATCAAGTGCATGGACCAAGTTGGTACATGAAGCTAAGAGAAGGAAAAAGCCCACGGCACCAAGGAAACCAAGAGGGGGACTTGGCCATGCATGGAGAGGAAACCAGGAACATGTCACATGGTTTGGTTCAGTTTGGATCCAATTTGGACATCCAATTGGTGTTTAATATTTTATTTGAAATTAGAGTCCTAGTGGTTTGCATTTAGTCATTAAATCCAAATTCCTTTTTGCTAAATTTTTATATTCGAAAATAGGAGAGTTTGAATTGTATCGTTTAGGATGTTGAGTTGGTTTTGACACAATTAACGGTAATCTTGTTCACGCATGGTAGATTCCAAAATAGGAGTTTGAGTTGTGTACGTCTAGGAGGTTGAGTTTCCTTGACCCTCGGTCCCGACGCAATTCAAACCAAAGAGCGGCTCGGCACCTCACGGCGGTTTGCATCGACGCACCTTATCACTGCAGAATTGGAAGGCGTCGCTCCCTCGGCCTCTGCTACCGCTGTGATGAAAAATTTGTTGCAGGCCATCGATGCAATTCTGTTCATCATTGAGGTTCAGCCGGACCATGACGACGAGGATGATTTTCCATTGGACGACATCGCACCAGAGATCTCTCTCGCAGCAATCATGGGTATTCAGCCCAGGTCTGGCTAGACAATGCGGCTTCGCATTGCGATTGGGAACAGCACGTTGGTCGCCCTTCTCCATTCCAGCTCGACGCACAATTTCATTGCCGATGCGGTTGTTGCATCCACCGGTGTCCGAGCGCGCCACGTTCGGTTTCCGGTCACGGTTGCCAATGGGGATCGTGCCCCTAGCTTGGGGTTATGTAGAGCCATGGCTATCCACATCGGCCACAAAGATTTCACGCTTGATTGCTACGCCATGCCGCTCGGCCGGATTTGATGTGATCTTGGAGGTCCAATGGCTTGGCACGCTAGTCCAATTACTTGGGATTTCTCCAACATGACAATGTCATTCGCCCGCCGTGGACGCCGGACACTTGGTGATACGCCCATGCTTATGCGCGTTCAAGCCATGCACTCGTGTGTATAGGTATCAACTTGTTGGATGATCTCTCGGCGAGTTCGGCGATCTCTTTGTTAAGCCACATGGCCTTCCACCGATCCGGAGATTTCTCACCATATACATCTCAAGAAAGGGACCGAGGCTATTGTTGTCCATCCGTATCACTATGCGTAAGCGTGAAAGATGAGCCGAGCGTCGCAGTCTTGACATGCTTCAACAAGGGACCATCCGTCATGAGCTTCATCATCTTTTTCTTCGCCGGTATTATTGGTCAAAAGCGGGATGGTTCTTGGCGCTTACGTGTGGATTATTGCAACCTCAACGATAAAGCGGTCAAGGATAAGTTCCTATTCCGATCGTTGACGAAGTTACTCAACGAAGCTTCAAGGTGCCAAATTTTTCACAAAATTGGACTTACGTTTTGGATATCATCAAGTGTTGATGCATTAGGCTGACATTGCAAAGACAACTTTTCGCACTCATCAGGGTCTTTTTGAATTTTTTTGTCATGCCCTTTGGTCTTACCAACGCTCCCACCACCTTCCAAGCTCTTATGAATACTGTGCTATGGGATTTTCTTCGCTGCTATGTCTTGGTTTTCTTTGACGATATTCTCATATACAGCCCTAATTGGTCAGCACATTTACGACATCTTCGCACGGTATTGCAAAGACTCCAAGGCCATCGTTTATTTTTGAAACGTTCTAAATGCTCTTTTGGCCAACCTTCGGTGGCATATTTGGGCCACGTCGTCTCATAGAAGGTGTGGCGATTGACATCGCTAAAATCAATGCAAGATCCACATGGCCAACTCAGTCATCCGTTAGGACACTTCATGGTTTTCTTGGGTTGGCCGGCTATTACCGTAAATTCATTCGAAATTTTGGTCTTGTTGTGGCTCCATTGACTAAATTACTCAAAAGAGAGGCATTTTGTGGTCATCGATGCTCAAGAAGCCTTTATTTGCCTCAAATCAGCACTAACACAAGCCCCATAGATACAATTGCCAAATTTCAATAGTGATTTTATTGTTGAATGTGATGCATCGGGTTACGGTTTTGGCTTTTTTTACATCAAGGCACGGGTGCTATGGCATTTTTAGTCGTTTGATTGCTCCTTGCCATGCTTCGTTAGCGCTTTATGAGCCGAACTCATCGGTCTTGTCTAGGCAGTTCGGCATTGGCGTCCTTATTTATGGGGACGATGGTTTTTGGTACGTACTGATCATTACAGTTTGAAGTTCTTACTTGATCAACGGCTCTCGTATTTTTTCATGACATTGTTCATCTCCACGGTATTCCGTCATCCATTGTCGATGGACCGTGATACCATGTTTACCAAAGAAATTTTGGTCAATTATTTGGTTAGTCGGGGTTCAACTTCATCTTAGTTCGCTTTTCACCCCAATCGGATGGACAATCAAAAGTGGTTAACAAGATCATTGTAATGTACCTTAGTTGTCTTGACCGAGATTGCCCTAAACAATGGCCGTTGGTTACCTTAATGAGTATTGTTATAATACATCTTTTCAAACTTCACTACGACTTCACCATTTAAGGTGGTTTATGGCGTGATCCTCCAACATTACGTTCATATCGGTACCGCACTACACGCATTGCTAGCTATGGATCAACTCCTCAAGGATCGGGATGAATTTTTGGTTGATATTCATGATCGCATACGGCACAACAAACATATAAGCGGCATTATGACAAAGGTCATCGTGACTTAGAATTTTCGGAAGGTCGATGGGTTTGGCGTTTACATAATAGACCCACCGCTTCTTTGTCCTTGTCTAGCAAGAGTAAATTGGAACCTTGTTATTCGGCCCTTATCGATTTTGCAAAAAGTGGGTTCTCGCCACCTATCATTTACAATTACCACCTGACAAAAATTCATGATGTATTTCATGTGAGTCTGTTAAAGCCATTTATTGGTCTATCGCCATCATCACCACCACCATTGCATTGCTTGTGCATGGTCGCGTTTGTCCTTCATGTGCCAAAGTCCTAAAGTCTCGTTGAGCTCGTGGACCGTATTCAAATCTTGGTTCAATGGGAAAATACACCTGAAACAAGTGCTTCTTGGGAGGATGTAGAGCAATTTAAGAAGTTATATCCTTTATTTACGCTCAAGGACGAGCTATTTTCATAGGAGGGGAGAGATGTCATGTGGGATCTCACTTATGAAAGAAGGAAGAAGACTCGGGAGACTATGGCTGCATAATCCGGATTGGTTCCTTCGGTAGAGATTGCTATTTTTGCGGATTAGGAATAGTTGCTTTATCGAGTTTCTTTGCAGTCATAGTTGTATTCGAAACTCAGAATAGCTTTACTTTCAGTATTTGTTTAGCTTTCCTAGTCCATTGTTAACACCTCTTTATATAGAGGCGACATATACTTTGCTTTGGGTAAGAAATAATAGAAAATTGCCTCAACCCTCTGCTCCTCTATTCTATCTTGTTCTATCATTCTTATTGTTTGCCTATTAAATCAAGATCTTCAGAGACTTGACTTAGCGGCGGCGACCACCACGGCGCCCGGCCACAATGTCGATGTCTGGACCTCGTCCAAATACTTAACACAGATACAATCTTCGCTCGAATACTCCATTTGCCAATCAAGTCCCTCGACAACCTTCTTCTCGGAGTAGTGGTGATTGTCAAAAATCTGATTGAAGTGCATCTCCCAATCTAAATAAGCCTCCGGATCAGCCCTGCTCTTGAACTCCGATATGGTTATTTTGATTCTACCAATACCGCTGTCGTCTTCGCGTTCAAGACCTCCTCCTCCACGATATCCATGTCCAAAGACCTTGGCGGTCAAACAAATCACGCTCGGACCTGCAACACACCTCCATGGCCGCCGGATATGTTGTCATCAAAATCAGCACCGCAGTAGTGGTTACCGTCGTGGGACATAGCATGCCGACCTAGGTTCGGCCCATGCTGCCCCCAAATGCCAGCCTCTCCCGGCGGTGGTAGCCTCTCCAAGCGATGGATTGGTAAGTTCAGATTGTTGAGTCCCTCGTTGAGTCGGCGTTCAACGGTTTTGCACTTTCTAAATTTGTGCATTCAATCCTTCGATGGCTTTGTCGAGATCGCAACACCGCCTCTCGGCGATGGAAGTAGCCGTAGTAGCATTGAGTTGAGCACGTACATCTGGCGGTAGATTAGCACCATAGACCGGCGCCCCAACTCCAAAGCAAAATCTCGCGTACCATGAGCAACCATGCTTTTATACCAAGATGATATGGATCAACGATAGTTGATGCTAAGTGGCCCGATCTTTCATGGTACGGCAACAACAGCTTGTTTTCTTCTTGATTCCTTGCAAGTTTCCTCCAAGCTGAATAGCCAACCCTTCCCTTCCTTGAGAGAAGCAATCACTAGCACTCCTATCTTCTTTCATGTTCAGCCGAAGCAATCACAAGCCAAACAGCAAAACCTTCCCTCCCTTGACCGAAGCAGCTACTAGCAAACCCTCCTTGTTCGTTGGCCAAAGCAACAACAAGGTAGAGGGTAGTGTTCGTGTTACAATAATTTGGCTGAATTGAAGCAACACACGAAGCAAGAACTCGCCGACCAATCTGAGAAGAAAGAACGACTAATTTGATTCACAGGGAATCACGGGAATTAGAGGAACGGCAGCACCTCCAATTCTTACCCAACACACAACCTAGATAGGTTTTCTCCTACGAGCACATGCGCCAAATTGGGTCTTAGCAGTTAGCAATTTAGGGATACTCAACAATGTAGTAGATGCACTGTATCAATTACGTACTTTGGTTGCATATTATCTTTAGGGATACTCAACAAATTAGTTTATCTAGATCTAGTCTGTTAGGAGTTCTTGTAAATAACGAGATGTTGCCATCTTTTCCAATTAAGCAAGAAGAATGAACTGTCTTCCTCTCTCAATAGTTCACCACCCCAGTCTATGGTCTCATCTTACTCCTAAGAACCCTCCTTCACTCGTCGCTATCTGGCCCTCGGCACGGTGTTTACCCAGGTTATGTACTAAGGTACATAACAATATATAAAAAAATTCAGCACGAAGTCCCTTCATATGGTCACTTGATTTTCTTTCATTTTTAAGGCAACATGCTTTGATGTTTCTAAACTTCCTGGGTAGTTTTCATTATGTCTGTTCTACAAGCATCCTGATCTCTGTTCATCTACAGAAAGCTGTGCACATTACTCCATCAATGGCTTATCAACTGATTCAGGTGCTACTTTGAAAGTACTTCCATGTAGCCATTCTATACCACATGTAGCAAAATCTAAAGTTTTTTCCCCCAGATTTTAAGGTCAGAAAATGTTGAGTTCTTGGTTGCTCCATACGAAGCTGATGCACAGTTGGCATACCTGACTACTCTGGATGCTGATCAAGGGGGCATAGCTGCTGTAGTAACAGAAGACAGTGACTTAATAGCATATTGTTGCACCGCCGTGAGACACTCAATTTGGTCTTCATTTTATTTTGGATTCATCGATTTTATCTAACACATGCAATATTGCAGATTATATTTAAGATGGATCGGTTCGGGAATGGTGAAGAATTCATAATGGAGAGAACCTTGAAGACTGAAAAGATGGTGTTTCCTTCCGAATTTCGATCAAAACCTTTTTACAGGTGAAGTCATTTCTACATCATGAAGACTTGGACTAGAGTATTGATTAAAATCCTGGATGATGCAAAGTTGACTAATTAGTTCACCTGTTAACAAAGCTTTTTTTTTTTTTTGCTGCTGTTCATAGCATGGAGTTTCTAGTTTAACTACCTCTGTACAAAAGGTCGGAGCATGCTGTCACCTTAGATTTATCCAGCACTTATACAAGTCGCTGTATCTTGAGTTTTATTACTTTTTATTCGTGCAGTTTGGCCTTTTTTTTCAATATCTTCACAGTTCTCACCCTATATGCTCTACAAGACCGAAGTGTGTTTGTTTTCTATTGACATTTTCATTTTATTTGAACAGGCATGTGTGTCCTTGCAGGATGTGATTTTCTTCCCTCAATTTCAGGCATTGGTACTAAAAGAGCATATTCCCTCGTCTCAAGATATAAAAATATAGATCGTGTAAGAATGCATACTCTCTTACTAATCTCATGCTATTCAGAAAACAAAACATTATTTACTCTCGAGTATTTTAGCTTAAAGCTTCATTAATAACTCAACTAGAGACAATGTTATGAGGGTAAATTCAATGCACGGTAAGTTAGAATCATTTTGTAGCACATGAGCTATTTGCTAAAAGCGGACGCAGTACACTATCGAGAATTTTGAGATACATTTTATTTGCAAACTCTATGTTTACAGTGGAACATGTTTAGAACTATTGCGTAATTTCTTAGAACTGTTCCAACATTTTGTATACACAACAAGTTCAATCGAAATATTGTTGCATAAAATAACTTAGGTTTTTTTAGTACACCTCTTTTAGAAAAGTTTACGTATCTTAAAGCGAAGTAGTTAATATTAGGTGATGGCAAATCTGTACCAACCTACAAAAAATAAATCAGATTGAAGATTAGACATAGATATAGACTTGAATATTAGGTAGGGGCAAATCTTCAAGTTGATTTATTTTTTAGGTTATGCATATTAACTACTTTGCTTTAATATTCGTAAGCCTTTTTAGGAGAGGTGTACCAAAGCATTCCCCTAAGTTAGTTTACTAGAAAATAATCTGACATCTAATTTGAAGCATTTCCATTTTCTAAAACATCACTTATTTTGTGCAAAAGTGCTAAAGTTGCTGACGTTTTTACTAAGACACCATGTTGCATCTCATCACACAAATTGTGCAATTAAAGCAAACGATTCTTTATGCTGTACCTGTACCTTGTAACTTTGTCGACAATCAGCACTCTGCAGTAATGAATGTTGTGTTCTCTGGTACCAGATATTCTCACAAAATATTATCCATTCTTGCGAACAACCCCCTACATTCACTGATGCAAGTATTGCCAGGTCTTATCAACCTTGAAACTTCACAAGCGCTATTCTGTTCCGGATGATTACACTGATTCCTTATGGAAAACCCTTGCAGTATTCAATCATGCTAGAGTGTAAGACTGTATTTGTGTTAGCTTTGTGCATCTGTATGCCTTTCAAAAAGACATTGCTCTGTACGTTCTGATGAACCACCTTCGTTCAATGTCCCAGATATGATGTCAAAAGCAAGTCACTCAAACATTTGAAACCATTGGAGGAACAATATGTTAACTACTTGGCTGGAGACCTGGATATTCTTGGACCGTATCCTACAAGTTTCATTTTATTCATAACATGAGGCATTTGTATGTTGAAATGTTAATTGCTGACTGCTTCTCTGACAATATTGGCATCAATACGAAAGATAGTTTTGGTACAACCAACTTTCGATACATCCATTTGCTGGCTTTTGATAAATGGATCTTCCGTTTAGAAAAAAAAACATAGCTTCTTAGACAGGACACAAGTACCACTAATGTGAATGCACAGTGGTCTACCTTTTATTCCTTTTTTTAATGCACTTACTTTATGTCCTGATTATGCATTGTATTTACTAAACTGTGGCAATAGGTACCCGTGAAAGTAGCAAATGTGTAGCTGACTAAATATTGCAAGCTACCTACGCAGCAATGATGTTGGTCATACAGTTTCATAGAATTATTATTTATTTCCTTCTCTTATCAATGTCCATTCCTTCACCATCTAAAGAGCGCTATCACCATCCATTGCAAGAGCGATTGCAGAGGGAACTTGAATCCTGTTACAATGGAGTCATTTGATCAGTTCTCCAGAACCATAAGCCCCGTTAAGTTTATTGATACCTCGGCTTTCAATGTTGCTAATCAATATGGTTCTCAGGAAATTTCGACACAAAGAGTTCTATTACAATCCTTTCATCGCAGGAAAGCAAAGATGATATTGTAGGCAAGTGTGCTCTTGGACTGCCTAAACAATGTTTCAAAGTCAACCATTGATGCATTTATTATGTTTTGCACAATAGTTTTATCAATTTTTCTGTTGAAGATTAAAATGTGGTGTTTTGCCCACACTGTACTATACTCCAATGCAATAAGCCCATTTCAGGACTTCTCATTACTTCTTGTTTTCTTAAACAATATTTGCAGCTAATGAGATTCCTAACAATGAACGAACGTTCAATAAAGGAGTCGTTGCCATTGGCAAATTTCTACTGCAGAAGCACTCCTCTCCAGTGGAAGGTAATGAAGTGGAGCCAAAAAATATTCCTGACAACAACCCATTCAAGAAGAGGAAATTACCCACTGAACAAAGTCAAGCACAGGGCCAACTAATTGATCTGCAATATGAAAAACCAGTTGTGTTGTGCTCATCATTGTCACAAGAGAGCAGCCATCCAGTAAAGAATACTAAATTATTCAGTATTGGCCAAGCAGAACATGGGGATCGAAATGAAGTGCCAGTCGCATTTTGCTCATCACTAACACAAGAAAGTGTAAAATCTATGCCAAATGAGATATCTTCTATGAGGCAAAATCACCTGAAGACGTCCAGGAATACAATTGACAAAAAGGTAAACGAAAGGAGTGGAATATTGAAATTTTTCATGCGATTGTAACTCTAATTCCACCTTCCTTTTTTAATTTTTCACTCCCATTTGTTGAAAAACGAGTACATTGACAAATCCTTCTATTTTTGTGTTACCAGTAATAGGCAAAAGTTCGTTTGTTTCAAAATATTTGAGTATTTCTGTTAGTACTTTGAGTACATTGGTACATAGCAAGTTAATCGAAATGCAATTGGGAAGTTTTTTTGCATGCCACTGCAAATTGCACAAATCGACATGGATGGCATATCTCCCATCTTGAAAAATTGCAATGGCAAACAAGGAATTGCCCTGATGCAATTATTATACATGTTTAGCTTATGACAAGGAACTCTTGTTATGTTGCTTTGTGTATGAAGCAAGTTTTGAATTTGAATCAATAAATAATGAAACAAAACGTAGTGTAAAACGAATTTGTATAAAGCAATAAAGTAAATATCAGTTGAAAATAAAGAGCTGGTGAAGGTTATATATCCACCTACAACCGCCTTGAGGCTAAACCTCCCTGGAGTTCCGTTGAACTGGTTATACCCGACAAGATTTTCTCTGAAATATTTCGAAAATCAAAGTCTAATGCCTTTCTTAATTTCTTTGCAACGTCTGTAACTCCGAATACGGGTATTTGAATACATTTTACTCTAAAAATGTTGTACACTTTATTCACAACATATAATAAACTCATAATCTCCGACTGACACGCACGACGCAACATCATGTATTGGCGTTTCCAATGCATCGCTCCAACACCATTCCGCTGGTCAGGTCTCGTGTACTTAAATCCACCCAATGATGATCCCATCGTTGTAAGGGTAATTTCCTATATCCAACAATCCCCTTCAGTTTAAGTACATCCCTCAGTTCGTTGGACCAAGATCCAACGGTCACGACCGAGAGGTTGGGGTGACCGTGCAGGAAAGCAGGCCAACGGGCCGCACGCGCGATAAGAAACGGGCCGAGCCAAGGAGATTTCGGCCCAAAACAAAATCGGGATTAAAAAGATTTTCTAATTTTAAATAATCCGATCAAATAAAAAGAGGCTTAGAAAATAGCAAATAAAATCCAAAAATTATGAGAAAATTCACGAAATTCTCAAAGACATTTTAGACTTAAATAAAATATTTCAACTATTATTTGGTAATAGATTTTGCAAATAAATTTATTTTGGTTTTAAAATAATTAAGGAAAAGCTTTTAAAATTCCGTAAAATTTCAAAATTAATTTAATTTTTAATTTTCAATTAAAATCCAAGAAAACTTCAAAGACTTCAATAAATTTTATTTTTGACTTTTAAAACTTGTAAATTCAAATAAAGCAATAAAACTCTTTCAGATTTCAAAAATCCAACAAAATAATAACTTTAATTAATTTTAATTTTGAACTCAAGGATTCCCAAAACCTGCATTGCTCATTCTCCGCCACAACATGAAAAATTCGGTCTTCTTCGTCCGAGAACTGTTAGCACATACCCCAACAACTCGCTTCGCAACAACAACTCATCAAGGCCAATTCCGAAAAACACAACTTCCTCAATGCAGTGACTTGCTTTTCTACAATGAGACATAGCATTATGCCAATAGGTGCCTAAAAAGCAGCAGAAGCAGCGGCTCGGCCAAGCCACCGGGAGTTCCAGCCTCCAGAAGCACCCCAAAGCTGATAGTCTAATTCATCAAGGGACATGTGAATCACGTCACCGCAGAGGAGGCTCAGACAGCACCAGATGTCGTTCTTGGTACGTTCCTTGTCAACTCAATACCAAAGATCGGTCTTATTTGATTTAGGAGCTTCACATTCTTTCATTTCAAATAAGTTTGTGGGAAAGTATAGGTTACCTATCTCTTCCTTAGTTAACCTTATGATAATCCATTCCCCGGGCTCGAAAATGAGGACTAGTTCCCTATGTCCAAACCTTACATTGGAAATATCCGGAGTATCCTTCCCAAGATACTTAATAGTCTTGCACTCTCAAGGATTGATGTGATTCTTGAAATGGACCGGATAGCCAAGAATCAAGGATGGATAGATTGTGCTAATATGTCTATCATCCTTACCAATGAGCAAGGAATTGAAGTAGAGTTCGCACCCAAGAGCTCTCATCAAGAAAAGACCATCCCGACTATTTTAAAGGAAGTGAAGCTTGAAGATATACCATTGGTGCAAGAGTACCCAGATATGTTTCCGAGGAATTACGGCAAGATGCCAACGGATAGGGACATTATGTTCCTAATTGATTTAGTCCTAGGGACCGCTCCAATTTTGAAGCGACCCTATAGAATGCCCGCCAATGAGTTAGTAGAATCAAGAAGCAAATTGAAGAGTTACAAGACAAAGGTTATATCCACCAAGTTCTTCACCTTGGGGAGTACCAAGATTGTTCGTCAAGAAGAAAGATAACAAGATGAGAATGTGTGTGGACTACAGATCACTTAATGAAGTAACAATCAAGAATAAGTATCCTTTGCCCAGATTGGTGATCTATTTGATCACTAAAGGGAGCCAAATCTTCTCAAGATTGACTTAAGATTAGGATATCATCAACGAAGACCGCACTGAAGACATTCCCAAGACCGCCTTCACAACAAGATATGGACTATATGAAGTTTACAAGAATATCATTTGGCTTGACAAACGCCCCTGCTTATTTCATGAATATAATGAACAAAGTGTTCATAGAATTCTTAGATAAGTTCGTGGTTGTTTTCATCGATGACATTCTCATCTACTCGAAAGATGAAGAAGAGCATGAGAAGCACCTCAGAATTATATTGGAAAAGCTCAGAGAGCATCAGCTTTATGCCAAATTCAGCAAGAGTGAATTTTGGCTAAGTCAAGTGGCCTTCCTCGAACATATTGTGTCAACAGGAGGAGTTGCAGAGACCCCACCAAGGTTGAAGCCGTAATGGATTGAAGCAGTCAAGTCCGCTGATAAGAAGTTTTCTCGGCTTAGCTTGTTATTACCATAGATTCATTGAAGGTTTTCCCAAAACCGCTAGACCCATGACTCAACTTCAAGAAGGAGAAGAAATTTTAATGGAAAATGCTTGTGAACAGAGTTTCCAAGAGTTGAAGAAAATGCTAGTTTCGCACCTATGTTAGTATTGGGATATCCATAAGGACTTTGAGATTTTCGTGACGATCTCATCGAGGACTTGGATGCATGCCGTCTGCAGAAGGAAAAGTTGTAGCCTATGTATCCCGCCATTGAGGCCACATGAGGAACTACCCGACTCATGACTTGGAGTTAGATGCAATTGTGCATGCTTTAAAAATCTGGCGACATTATCTCATTAGTAACCGCTGTGAGATTTTCACGGATCACAAGAGCCTGAAGTATATCTTTACTCTCGTAACTCAATCTCGTGCAAAAGATGGTTGGAGTTGGTAAAGGACTATGACCTTAGAGTCCATTATCATCCAGGCAAAGCAAATGTAGTTGCTGATGCCCCGAGTAGGAAAACGATTGCAACACTATGTTGGTTCGGAGAATTAACCAAAGTTATATGAGGAATTGCAAGATTTGAACTGGAGATTGTCACCGAGTACTACGTGAACACTTTAGAAGTTCAACCAACTATTCAAAGTCAAATTAGAGGATATCAAAAGAAGATGAAGATATTAAAGAAATCAAGAAAAACATGAGAAGAGGCAAAGCCATAGGATTTTTTGAGGATGAGCAAGGTATAGTTTGGTTTGGAAACCGATGTCATGTGCAGATCACTAGGAAACAAAAGCAGTGATTCTAAAGGAAGCACATGAATCGCTTTATACTATTCATCTTGCAAGTACCAAAATGTACCAAAATCTGAAAGAAAAGTATTGGTGGGTCGGTATGAAGCGGAAATCGTTTGAGTTTGTTGCACTCTATGATGTATGATGAAGTTAAGGCAGAACATCAAAGACCCATGGTTTATTACAACCATTACCAATTCTAATAGAAGTAGGAGGAAATTGGTATGGACTTCATCACCGGACTTCCTAGGACCCAATCAGGATGTGATTCCATCGGGTGATAGTTGACGGTTAATTAAAGTGGCCCACTTCATCCCCATCAAGACCACTTACCAAAGTAGTAAGTTAGCATAATTGTATATGGCCATGATGTATGTCTACATGGAGTACCCAAAAGATAGTGTCCGGCAGAGGTTCACATTCACCTCCGTGTTTTTGAAAAGCTCGCATAAAGCATTAGGAACCGAACTCAACTTCAAAGACACATATCATCCCCAAACCGATGGCCAAACCAACGTAAATCAAATTCTAGAAGACATGCTATGAGCCCATGCTATAGATTATGGGAAGAGTTGGGATCGAATCTACCCTATGCGAAATTTTCATACAATAATGCCTATCAAGCCGACTTGCAGATGTCTCCATTTGAAGAATTGCATGGCGTAAAGTGTAGAATCCTCTCCTTTGGGATCAAGTGGGAGCACATCAATTCTTTGGACCTAAATTAATAAAAGAAGCTAAAAGCAAGATAAAGGCAATAAGAGAACAGCTTGAAAGTTGCTCACCTCCGCGGAAAAGCTATGTTGATAATCGTAGGAGGGACTTGTCTTTTGAGCTAGGAGATTATGTCTATCTCGAGAGTAACTCTACTCGGGGAGTAAGAAGATTTCGGACTAAAGGAAAACTTGCACCCTGCATTAGTTGAACCATATAAGATTTTGGCAAGAAGAGGTGAAGTTGCTTACTAGTTAGAGTCGCCGAGCATCTCTCTTAATGCATGACATCTTCCATGTCTCACAACCAAGAAATATCTTAGAGTTCCAAAGAGAGGAAACACCGCTTGAGAGCATCGATCTCCGTAAAGATCTCACATATGTGGAGCAACCAATCAAGATCCTTGATGTTGCGTAACGCATCACCGAGAGCAAGGTCATCTGCTCATGTGAGGTTCAAGGAGTAATAATTTGGAGGAAGAAGCCACCTAAGAGCGAGAAGATTTGAAAGCCGAGTATCCCCACCTTTTTGTCGACTCAAGTCCAATCTCTGGGTCGATATTCCCTTTAGGGGTAGGTTTATAACAGCCCAATTTTCATTTTTTTTTTTTTCAATTGAAAAGAAAATTTAATTATTTTCCTAGAATGTTCTACAATTTTAAAAGCTTTTTCCTATTTATTTCAAAGACAAAATAAATTATATGCAAAATTAAATACCAATTATGAGTTGGAAATATTTTATTTAAGTCCAAAATATTTAGGAATTTCTATGATTGTTCCTTATTTTTGACTTTATTTTCTATTTTCTAAAGCCTAAATGAATTAACTCAATATTGAAATTAGAAAATCAATTAAAATCCCAAAACCCCTTTTGGGCCAAATCTCACCCGGCCGACTCCTATTTCGCATGTGAGGCCCAATTGTCCCATCTCTGCCTGCCTCTCCAGCGACCTCCTCTCTCTCTCACACGCTGCGGCCCACGCGTTGTTATCCTCCTCTCCCATCCTCTCTCGCTTCACTTACACGTGGGACCCACCGAGCCATGTCACCGTCATGTCACCTTTCTTCCTCCTTCCTTTCTCCACGTGATTCTCGCCACCACGCCATTAGTGTCAGGCTTGAGCTTCCAAACTCGGCCAGATCACACCGGATCCCCAAATTTCACGCGCATTAAAATCCCCATTCAATCTCAGGCCGTTAACCCATTACCCTCCATCTCTAGTGTAAATGGCCCTAATCGCCGCTAACATCACCGTGGACCTTCATATGCGGCCACGATGCCTCACCTCCCCAACCCCTATTTAAGCGGCCAGGTGCACACTTCTCACGCAATCCAACACCCCAAACCCTCCATCCTCTCCCACTCAATCGCCTGATTTTGAGTTTTCCGTCACACCACCGGCTCGGTTCTTCGTCTTCTCGGTGTTGTTAGGACTTCTCGACGACCCGACCCCTCTTCGCCGCTTCACCGCCGAATTTCGCAGGCGCACACCATCCGCTGTTGAGGACCTTTGAAGCACCTCGTCACAAGAACCCTTGTTCCGCACGCCGCCAACCTTCAGCCGACGACCAAAATCACGCGCTAGCAACTACGGCACCGTGTTTAGCGCAATGCACTCTTTCTTCCGTATCCGCCTCGTGGCTCGCTGAGAGGTCTGTTACCGACGAGCTCATCACGGAGCGCCACTGCCCTGCCTACGTGGCATGTCCATGTATTGTGCCATGTCGTCGCCACAATGGCGTGAAAGTGACACACCGGCTACGGAAGCCAAGATGCAACCTAAACTTCTAACATCAATCAACACTATAAATTGTTTTCAACAAATCAACAAATGAAGATAGCTAAACTTCATCACAAAAAGATACTGTTAACTTAGTTAATCTAAATTTTAGCAA